>JALAZF010000027.1:17060000-17680000 GCA_022829125.1 Lathyrus tuberosus | reverse complement strand
GGAAAGTTCATCACAAGGCGAGGAAACAGTGGACTTGCTCCACTAGGTATCACCTAATCTCTTTCTTTTCTTATGCATTATGATGATGATCATACACCATGCTGTTATCATTTTTTCCATCACCGTCTAATTTTCATGGTTATTTTGCCTCAAGTTTGAATATCATGGTATAATATTTCTGTCTGATTATTGTATTGCTGTGAGAAATCATCATGCTGTTTTTTACTTTGTATGATTTAATCGTGTTCGGATTCGTCTGGTTTTGTTTGTGTTTGTCTGAAATAAAAATGAATGTATGAGAACTTGGTGGCGCTCGCCACATTTGGTTTGGTGGCTCCCGCCACATAGTTTTAATAATATAATAATCACCACTCACCACTTAATAATAATATTTAATCATACTCACATACAAAATAATATAAAAATAATGAAAGCACCATGTGGCGCCAGCCATGCTTCTAGCATGGCGCCCACCACCCTCCATCATGTGGTGCAAGCCACTCTTCTTCAAGGAAAAGGTGGCGCAAGCCACCCCTTTCCTGGGGATTCCTCTTTTTTATTTCATTGTTTTTTTTTAATATTTCTGTCCATTTCCTTTTTATTGTTTTTCTTAATAATTTCAAAACTACATAATTCTTGCTTCCTGTTTCTTTTTAGAATCCAAATGTGTGCTTAAATGTTAGATGCATTTCCTTAAGTATGCCTTAATTCATGATGATATTTGGACATTGCAGCATGAACTTTACCATAAAATGCTGTCTGCTTTCTGGCTTCTGTTTGCTATGTTGCATAATTCCATTGCCTTGTTCTTCAACTGTGAGAATGTCTTTCTGCTGTGCTTGACATATTAATGTGCTATTATTGTTAAACGAGTTATTTTGGGAGCATGCTATTAATTTATGAAGTTTGGTTGAACATTGTTTACTGGCTTTGTTAGTTCTGAATTGGCAGCATCTGTGCTAAAACACCCTGTTACATCAAGATGTCTTACTTGATGTCGTGACATGTTGTCCCTAACATTCTGCAGTTTGTGTTTCTTAAAGTTAGCAGGACTGTGTACTGATGTCAATTCTGTTATTGGCAAAAATCATGGTCTGTCATTTTTGTAGCAGCAATATGTTTAATAGGGACGTGGTAACTTGCTAAGAAGAACAGGTTAAGCAAGAAGTCCTATTGTATGCTGAGACATGTTGAGATGAGAATTTCTCATCATCTGGAGCAACATGTCGGATAAGATGTCCTATGCTGAATCATTCGACATCGCGCCTGTGCTGAGCTGGACAGTTAAATTCTATTATGATTTAACAGATGCAAAATATTCTGTGAATTTTTAGTTACCCTATGTGGCGTCCAAAGTAATTGGGTTGAGATTTTGTGTTAGTTTTCGGATTTTCACTACTTTCTAAATATGGAGACATATTAGGAAACTTTAGATTGAAGACCTATTTTCTTGGAGTTTATTTTGCAGAATTGTGTGCAGTCTCTCTGCTGCGTTTTGAAGCCCAAATCCAGTTGGAATGTAGGTTATAAATAGGAGTGTTTGTAACCTGATTTATAACGATTCCAAGATGTAAAATTATTAGGGTTTCGTTCTTGTGAACCACTCTCTAGGAGAGTTGGTTGGTTTCTGTACCACTCGACATGTGAGTTGGACAGTTTGTTATTGTGATCCTCGAAGCTGTTAAGTAAGAGGAGTATTGTCCTTGGAGGAAGCTTTTAAGTAACTCTAAGTTGTGTCTTGGAAGTGTGTCTTCCTTGTTGAATTGTTGTATAGGTAAAGAGTCGTTGATGCAGTGACGGAGTGTTGACTGCTAGACATCATTGCGATGATTAGGAGTGAGAAGGGTTTCTCATACCTACAGAGGATCTAGGTAGAAGGGTCATTGGGTAGTGATTAAGTGATAAGCTGTAAACGGAGAGTTTAGCTTTGAATTGATACTGCTGATAGTGAACTTCATCCCTGGCTTGGTAGCCCCCAGAGTAGGTGTGTTAAATCGAACTGGGTTAACAATTCTGTGTGTCTTGCTTTTATCATTTCAGTACCGTGATTATTGTTATATACCTTGCCATTCGTGTTCATGTCAGACCAGATGTCGAATGACATGTTATCGGACATCTGAAGTCTGCACATGTAGCAGAATTTCAATTGGTATCAGAGCAGGTCATTCTGTTCTGTATCTGGATGAGATCCGGGGGAAGATACTTTCTGGTTCATGGTCAAGGTAGAAGCTTCCTACTAAGAAGTTGTATGGAGCTGGTCAATTCATATGTTTTTTGAATGGTCCCTTGAAGTGGAGGATGGACTATTCATGATAGGGTGTGTATTGGCTTTGTTTGAAGTTGTCAGGCGTATAGATTTGGTGGTGAGCTGTTGTGTGGTTTGATTTATTTTCAAACCTATGTTGACCTACTGCACATGGAGTGGCGTGGGTTATTATGTCTTGCCTGAAGGCTGTAGAGGGGTTTTCTGGTGTGTGTTCCACTGCATATACATATCTGATGGAAAATTCCTGGTTGTTCATATTGCTGAGGGAGATTCTACAACATCTACGAAAGAAGTGGCTAGTTCTTTTGTTGATGTGCCTTATAAGATGTTCTGACATCTTATTAGGGAAAGCAAGATCTGTTTCCCTGGTAGTTCCGCTGCATGAGGTTCTGATTGAAGAGCTCTAGAAGTATGGGATGCTGAAGTCAGATTGAAGGGTAAGATGAATCTTCAAGCTCATGCTCTAGGGGTTTGATGATTTCTTGTTGATTATGTTGTTGAAGACACTTGATATGATGATCAAGTCCAATCAAGGCAATTGAGTTATGTTTTGGAGTCTTCTAGTTATTCTTCAGACTAGGAGGTGCTTCCTAGGAAGCATAGGGGTGAAGACTGTGGAGGTGATTTATTTTCACCCTTCATAAAATCAGCAAGGAAGGATGCATCTCTCTTGTCCCTAAGAGTGAATCCAACCTGTTTGAAGATTTGTTGAGGTAAAGAAGACTTGTTCAGAGAAAGTCTTAGTTACTTGAGTCAAGAGTGGCAGCCTTGGTATCGCAACATTTTCATTGAAGAAGATACTTGCAACAAGACTGAATACTTTATAAGTGTTCATGACATGATCTGGTGGAGCTCAGCTACAGTAGTGAAGAAGGGTTATTGTATAAGGATTTAAGATCAATTGCTATTTGTGAAATTCACAAGTATTTAATTGATTATCCTTGAGATTCAAGATTGGGGATGTTATGTCAGATGTTCTGACATCTTTTCATCAGAGGGTTGAAGAATCATGGGAGGGGTTCTACATTCGCTCAAAAGTCTCCTAGGTGTTGACCTGGGATTATTGGCTTAACATTTGTCCCTGGAAAGTATTGTGATTGAGCTATCCAGTTGGTGATGCTGTTGAAGATGGAGATGGAAGACTATGAAGACATCATAATCTTGATGGTTACAACTTAGATTAGTTTATTTCTGATCTAAGTGAGTTAGAATGAAGAGGTTGTGCTAGTTCATTCCTCTCTATGGTGTTCAGGTGTTTATGGTAACCTGAATAAGCTGCTATGGCTGTGTTTTATTGGGAGCTTCTTGAAGGACTTCTATGTGCAATGAGTTCTTTGAATGGTGATGGGAAGCTGATGTCCTAAATGATGATTGTAACATCATAATTGTTGATGGTTATTTGGAAGATGATTGAGATTGTGCACTTGGAGTTGGATGATCAAGCATTTTTGTCAGAAGAGGTGTTTCTGACTATGTGAATTAGAATGTGGAGACTCTGATCTTGTTTTTAGTAGTATGTTCTGGCAAAGCATGACTACTATTTTTGAAGACCTCACTAGTATCAACAACTACTAGTGGATGTAATGGCAGAGGAATTGTGTCAGATTGGGTGATTTAATCAGAAAGTTTTTTTTGGAGCTATTCTTTCTCTTGAAGAGATTGGATCTCAGTAAAGCTTTTAAGTAAGCTGAGAATTTGTGGAGGTTGTGAGTAGTGTCAAACCAGTCAGGATAATTGGATGTGTTCTCTAGGAGTGAGAGTATAGTATGTGAGTGTGCTCAGCAAGTGTGTGAAGATGGTCAACCTCCATCTAGAGCATTGGTTATCCATGACAGGGGGAGTACTTGTCTATGGATTTTGCTGCAAAGGTTCATATATTGTGAAGCTTGCATGTTTGTGGAGATTGGTTGCCTCTTATGAGGATATAATGTCAGATAACATGCTATGACATTAGGCTGCTGGATGGTGTTTTGATGTGTGAAGCAAATTGTTTGGATCATGTGCGCCCATGCTTCTGAGGAGGAGTCTGAAGGACAATTTTATTTGTATTTGGGAAAATTTATTTTTCTCTGCAGATTTTGGAAGAGCTCTGTGAGGGTTTTTGTTGATGGGAGTTGTCACACTTGTCTCGGTGTGTGTTATTAATTCTAAGTAAGAGGAGTTTACTTAGAGTTCAGTGGAAGGAAGTGTGTTTATGCTTTAGAACTTGAGGATGATTGAAACTGATTGCTCTTGTGTAGAAGAGGAGTTAGTTGAACTTGTAAGGAGGTTCTAGTTCTCTGGGAGCTTGTGGCAGAAGATCTGGGTTGAAGCATACCTTCTTTTGGTGAATAAGAGTTTATTTCTCTCTGGGTTTCTAAAGTTTTCTTTGTTCAAGCTGGTGGCGCAGTGTTGTTTGAAGATCTTCAATGGGATTACTATGCAGATAGTAATTCCAGTGGTGGAGCATATCCTGAACCATGATGTGTGGTGTCTATGATGTGTGGAAGATGTCCTAACCAACGTTAGAACATCTTTGGGTTAGTTATCCTTGGAGTAGGATTCTGAGATCACTTTTTGTCTAAGAGGTGTTTATCTTATCATACGGGAGAATGATGAGTTAAGGACTGTCTTGGATGTCTGATGTGAATATGACTTGCTAGAAGTGGATCAGTTTGGTGCTTGTGGAGCAAATGAGCTGAAGATTTTTGGAGCATCATTCGTGAAATATAGGGGGAGAACTTCTGTTTGCTAATTGTACTTGTGTGGCACTTGGTTTGCTTGAGGATCAAGCATTAAGTGAATGCGTTCAGCAGGTGTGTTGAATAGAGGGTGCGCTCTTGAAGACATATAGATGAGTCTTATGTTTTCCATTCATTTAAGGTGTTCTTCTTGCAAAGAAGCACTGGTTATCTTAGATAGGGGGAGTTGGACTTCTGTTTTGGATTTGTTGCTGCAGTAGTACAGTTGTTTATCAAGATTGTGTGTGGTCTCAAACAATCTATGATAGTGTACCTCTGGTGAGGGTGTAATGTCAGACAAGATGTCATTGTGTGACTGGTTTAGTTCTGGGTGGACTTGACTGGTTGATCTTGGTCATGTCATTGGGTTGTCAATGTATTGAATCAAAGTTGTACAAGTTTCTGAGTTGGATGTGTTCTGCTACTGGTTGATTGCCCTTATTGCATAGTTGGTTGTGTGTGATGTTGGCTGTTTCTGGTATTGAGGGGGAGGTTCGGTTTGTTGATGGAATTTCTTTCTGCTGGTTTTTGGTTTGTCTAAATTCTGGCTAAAAAGGGGGAGAGTTGTTTCCTGTGTGCAGCTGGTTGTTTTGGTTTTCTGTGCTGGGTTTCACAGCTCCTTGGCTTGAGGGGGAGTTTCTGGCTTTTATTGAAATGTTAGAAGTGCTTGTATGTGCTTCTGCTGCAGGGATTTCTGTTCATTGTTGATGCTATAGTGTTTTAGCCACAATTTGCCAAAGGGGGAGATTGTTAGTTCTGAATTGGCAGCATCTGTGCTAAAACACCCTGTTACATCAAGATGTCTTACTTGATGTCGTGACATGTTGTCTCTAACATTTTGCAGTTTGTGTTTCTTAAAGTTAGCAGGACTGTGTACTGATGTCAAACACGATGTCCTAACATCTGTTGACAGAACATCCTGTTAAGTTAGTTTGGTGTTTGTTCTGCGTTTTATGTGAATCTATCGCATGCTGTCATTCTGTTATTGGCGAAAATCATGGTCTGTCGTTTTTGTAGCAGCAATATGTTTAATAGGGACGTGGTAACTTGCTAAGAAGAACAGGTTAAGCAAGAAGTCCTATTGTATGCTGAGACATGTTGAGATGAGAAGTTCTCATCATCTAGAGCAACATGTCGGATAAGATGCCCTATGCTGAATCATTCGACATCGCGCCTGTGCTGAGCTAGACAGTTAAATTCTGTTATGATTTAACAGATGCAGAATATTCTGTGAATTTTTAGTTACCCTATGTGGCGTCCAAAGTAATTGGGTTGTGATTTTGTGTTGGTTTTCGGATTTTCACTACTTTCTAAATATGAAGACATATTAGGAAACTTTAGATTGAAGACCTATTTTCTTGGAGTTTATTTTGCAGAATTGTGTGCAGTCTCTCTACTGCGTTTTGAAGCCTAAATCCAGTTGGGATGTAGGTTATAAATAGTAGTGTTTCTAACCTGATTTATAACGATTCCAAGATGTAAAATTATTAGGGTTTCGTTCTTGTGAACCACTCTCTAGGAGAGTTGGTTGGTTTCTGTACCACTCGACATGTGAGTTGGACAGTTTGTTATTGTGATCCTCGAAGCTGTTAAGTAAGAGGAGTATTATCCTTGGAGGAAGCTTTTAAGTAACTCTAAGTTGTGTCTTGGAAGTGTGTCTTCCTTGTTGAATTGTTGTATAGGTAAAGAGCCGTTGATGCAGTGGCGGAGTGTTGACTGCTAGACATCATTGCGATGATTGGGAGTGAGAAGGGTTTCTCATACCTAGAGAGGATCTAGGTAGAAGGGTCATTGGGTAGTGATTAAGTGATAAGCTGTAAACGGAGAGTTTAGCTTTGAATTGATACTGCTGATAGTGAACTTCATCCCTAGCTTGGTAGCCCCTAGAGTAGGTGTGTTAAACCGAACTGGGTTAACAATTCTGTGTGTCTTGCTTTTATCTTTTCAGTACCGTGATTATTGTTATATACCTTGCCATTCGTGTTCATGTCATACCAGATGTCGAATGACATGTTATCGGACATCTGAAGTCTGCATATGTACCAGAATTTCAGGCTTTATCATGAGAATGCTGGCTGTACTTTTTTGCTTCTGTTTGCTATGCTATATGATTCCAATACATTTGTCTTCAACTGTGAGAATGTCTTTTTCTGCCATGCCTAATGTAATCATGTGCTCACTGTTTCTAAAATGTGTTACTGTTTTTAAATATGTTGTGATTCATGAAACTCCTGCCATGAGAATGTTGTTTTCTTTTGCTCCTGTTGCTTTTCATGCCATGAGTTAATTCCTTTGTTTCTGTTTGCTTTCCATGCCATGATTGCCATGCTAGTGTAACTACTGTTTATGAATTGATTCTTCTATGAATCTATTTGGTTTGTGAAGTTTTGTTTCTGACTTTATCATGAGCCTTGCCATGCAAACTTGTTTGTTTTCCTATATGTTAATGAACAACTTGTTTTCAAATGCTTTGGTTCCAACTGTGAATGCTTCTCTGCCTTATATGTTCATTGCATGGTCACTTGCTTACTGTTTACTATATTCTCATTATGTTCATTGCATGACCACTTGCTTACTGTTTGCTATATTCTCATTATGTTCATTGCATGATCACTTGCTTACTGTTTACTATGTGCATATTTATGCTTCACTTCATGATCACTTACTTACTGTGTGCTATGTTCACTTTTTAAGTACATTTCATGATTATATGTTTACTGTTTTATTAAACTCTTATTTATTTCATATACTTCAAACTCTCAGTAACTCTTATTTATAAGATGTTACACTCCCCTATTCCAAAGGAAACTATTTCTCAAATTGACTCATGAAGTCATTAAACAAACCACCCTACCTTTAACAATAGGAACCTATCCCATTTCTTGGCTATCATGAGCCAACGAAATCGTAACTTAGTAATAGGGTAGAGTTATCGTGAACTCTATGTGATTCTCATCATCATGAGAACTCACTTTCCCCCTATAACGTAGACTTAGAGAATTATCATGAACTCTAAAATGAGCTCATACTCATTTTCCCCTTGGAACTTTGGCCATAGTCAATGGTTCCTGAGGATACGTAGGCGCAAAGTGCGACGCTTTGTCGAGTATACTTAGATACTAACCCCTAGGGTTTCAAACCTTTAGCATAGAACCTTTAGCAAGCGAACGAGAAATAACAAATTAAAACAAGAGGCTCCCGTAGAGTACTACGGACGTTTAAGGTGCTAATACCTTCCTTAGGCGTAACCAACCCCCGAACCTTAGATCTCCTCCCTTTAGGTTTTTCTAACGATCTTGAACCTTTCTGTTAGTTCTTGTGTTGGCTGGAATTTTGGTAAAACAAAGTTGAACAATGTTGATGTCATATGTCTGATGTCATAACATTGGTTCTTATCATTAGCTATTGCAGGGTTGGAAGTTTTGTATGCTGATGTTATAAGTGATGTCTTGACATCACTATACCAGAACATCAGAACATCAGTTTGTGATGTTGCGTGTGTTAGGATGTTTTGTTGTTAGTGAGATTTTCTGCTGAGAGATAGAGAAATTGCAGGCGAATTTATTGGAGAAGATTTATTCTGATACAATTAATTCTGAATATCTTGTTGAGAATAGTTTGTTACTATTTTTGTGCAAATAGACATGGAGAATTGTTCCTATTTGTGTGGAGAAGATCGTGCAGCTGAATTAAAAAGTGAAGATTTAAAAGATACATAATATCCTGGAAATATTATGTGGAGCTGATTTGAAGGTGTGGAAGATTAAAGATAAAATCTAGCAAAGATTGCGTATTTAAAATATGAAGATTTGATTGAAGATTTAATTGAAGATTTATTTACTAGCAGAATCTTTTGCAGATTTGGTGCAAAAGATTTGTTGTGATTTGAAGGCCCAAATCCAGCTGGGAAAAGGTTATAAATAGAATGCTTGTAATCTAGAATTGGTACGGGTCCAAGCTGTAGATCATTAGGGCTTTGTCTAAGTGAACCACTCGGGTTGTGAGATGGTCACTGTGTTATTACTCAGAAACCTGTAGGTAATGAGTATTGTATTGTTCTTGGAGAAAGCTTTGAAGCAACTCCAAAGGTGTGTCATGAAAATGTGACTTCTAGTTTTCTGTGTTAGAAAAGTTGTTGGTAATCAAGCTGTTGATGCAGTGGTGGAGATGTTGACTGCTAGACATCATTGCGATGATTGGGAGTGAGATGTAGTCTCTTATCTAGGGAGGACTTAGATAGAAGGGTCATTGGGTAGTGATTAAATTAGGTAGATTGTCAACTGGTCTGTTGAGTCTGTAATTTGATACTACTAATAGTAGACTTCCTTCCTGGCTTGGTATGCCCCCAGACGTAGGTTGTTGAACCGAACTGGGTGAACAATTCAGTGTGTTATTTACTGTTTCTATTATTGCCTTGTTCATACAAGAGATTGCGATGTTGTGACATTGCACGAGACATCACACATCTGTACCAGAATTTCAATTGGTATCAGAGCAGGCATCCTGCCTGCTTCTGGATGAGATCTAGGGAAGATACTTTCTGGTTCATGAGTAAGGAAGATAGTTTTGCTGAGTTTTGGACTTGCTCAGTTGTATGATCCCTTGGAGTGAAGGATAGACTAGTCATGATAGAGTATGTATTAGAGAACTGCTTGAGTTGTTGGCACTTGGTTTATGGATCATTGAGTAGTGCCTAAAGGTGGTTGAGGAGTTGGTGTGTGTTCCACTGCGTGGTATCTGATGTATCCCTGGTTGGTTCTTGTATCTCTGATGGTGAGATCCTAGGAAGGTATGCTCTTGGAATGACATTTGGGTTTGGTCTCCTCAGCAGGATATTTTATGATGTTGCAGTTTGGGAAAGAAGTGATCTAAAGGTGAATGTATCTTAGTAAGAATTGCATGACATGGAAGAAGAATATATTTCGAATCAGGCATTGAAGACCAATCTGTCCATAAATTTGATTCCTTCTTTAACAATGAAAGAAGAGGGTGCAGACAAAGCAAAAGAGTATCACTGTCAAATCTTTCATGCGGGAGTGAAGATCTTGATCAGTTATCTCTTGAGCTTAGTTATAATGTCCTAATGAGGAGGAAGTTTCATCAAGAAAGAAGTTGAGCTTAATATGTCAATTCTAATGTCTCGACATCGCGCTACATATGAGCAGTATAAGGTAAGTGCTAAGACCTATTAGATTGTAGTTGCCTTGAAGGATCACTGAAGCTGTGAAGTTGAACAGTTTTTGAGATGATGGTTATAGCATCTCAGGTGTGCTAGCAAAAGAGAAGGAGTTGATCCTTGGTTGAGCTAAACAGCCTGAAGACCATGTTATAGGGTAAATGCACCCAAGATTTTGTAAACCAGCCTGTGGTAGTTGGAATGAACTCTTCCAGTCTTGTGGCTCGAAGGATTGAAAGTAGCAGTTTGTCTATGGTATGGTTATGCAGAAGGAGAACAGTTATCCCTCTTTGGTTAGATAGGAGGTCTGAACCGTGTGCTTATAAGAAGAAGCTTTTTGAAGAGTGTGTTATGCAAGTTACTGCAGTTTTGTTGGTCTATTCTTGGAAGTTGATCAGATGCTGATATGCTCTCGTGTGTTCCCTACAAGAAATATGTTTAGGAGATGTGATCTAGACTAATGTCAGAACTGATGTTGAAACATCATTTCAGTTCCTTGCTCAGGGTGGAGTAAAAGATCAAGACACTGATCTAACCTGTAATGCTCTTGTGGTATGAGTGAGTGTCATGATGGCTTGAAGAAGTATAAGCAGATGCCGAGTGTGTGAAAAGGTTATCTTGACTGCTGTTGATAAGGGTATGCATTCAACTAATGATAATATACACTGACGGGAGACTATGTATATGTCTGAAGTAAAAGTGCAGGACTGCAGAAGTGTTGAGAATTTACCTTTCTCTATGTGGCTGTTTTGGAAGTGTTTTCAAGGGTTAAGCACTTTGGAGTTGAATTAACTGGTGGGGTTGATTGGTTACTATAGAGTATCATCCAAATAGTTCGGGATGTGTTTGGATTATGAGAGGCAGATTGATTATGGAATGTTGATAACATCCAACATCTCAAGTCAGACAAGTTGTTGGCTTTAAGGCTGAAAGATATGAAGACATCACATCTTGGTGGTTAGAACTTGGATCAGGTTGGAGAATGGTGTTTGCCCTGGTTGTGAAGGTCGAGGATAAGTGGCAGTTATCTCTGGCTTTCTACTGACGGCTCTACTAAGGGAAGTGACTTTCTTTAGTATTGCTATGGGGTAGTCTTGGACTACTTATTTTCTGAAGATTCAGATGTGGGAGGTTTGAAGTCTTTGGAGTTTCTAAGCAGGATGGAGGTTGTCTACTCAAACTTGATTGTTGAATCATGTCTATGAGAGCATGGAAATCTGTTTCTGCAAAGGGAGGAGGTTCTTCTAAGTGGCAGAAGGAAGAGCTGAATTCAACAGTTAGATATCATAATGCTTTGACATCTAGCTTAACATCAGGAGTCTCAGCTGGTGATGTGGCACATCAGCTAATGATAGGGAGATCTACAGGAATGAATAATAGGATGCTTCAAAAAGATCATTCTCATGGCAGTTTGCGGGAGCTGCAGGAAGGAGAAGATGTTACATGACCATGGCTTAGGGAGTCTAAGTGTGTTTGCTTTTGAGCAAGTGGAACATGTGACATGAAGATCAAGTTTCCTTGGTGGATCAAGATATCTTTGTGAGAGTTCTGACAAACGTGAAAAAGGTCAAAATGTGCCATTTGGTTGTTTTCATATGAGGATTCATGAATGAGGTGATCAAATTGTGGCATTTGGTTGATCTCAGAAGTGGATTCGAAGAATCAAGATAATTAGAGTGTGGCTGGAATTTTGGTAAAACAAAGTTGAACAATGTTGATGTCATATGTCTGATGTCATAACATTGGTTCTTATCATTAGCTGTTGCAGGGTTGGAAGTTTTGTATGCTGATGTTATAAGTGATGTCTTGACATCACTATACCAGAACATCAGAACATCAGTTTGTGATGTTGCGCATGTTAGGATGTTTTGTTGTTAGTGAGATTTTCTGCTGAGAGATAGAGAAATTGCAGGCGAATTTATTGGAGAAGATTTATTCTGATACAATTAATTCTGCATATCTTGTGGAGAATAGTTTGTTACTATTTTTGTGCAAATAGACATGGAGAATTGTTCCTATTTGTGTGGAGAAGATCTTGCAGCTGAATTAAAAAGTGAAGATTTAAAAGATACATAATATCCTGGAAATATTATGTGGAGCTGATTTGAAGGTGTGGAAGATTAAAGATAAAATCTAGCAAAGATTGCGTATTTAAAATATGAAGATTTGATTGAAGATTTAATTGAAGATCTATTTACTAGCAGAATCTTTTGCAGATTTGGTGCAAAAGATTTGTTGTGATTTGAAGGCCCAAATCCAGCTGGGAAAAGGTTATAAATAGAATGCTTGTAATCTAGAATTGGTACGGGTCCAAGATGTAGATCATTAGGGCTTTGTCTAAGTGAACCACTCGGGTTGTGAGATGGTCGTTGTGTTATTACTCAGAAACCTGTAGGTAATGAGTATTGTATTGTTCTTGGAGGAAGCTTTGAAGAAACTCCAAAGGTGTGTCATGGAAGTGTGACTTCTAGTTTTCTGTGTTAGAAAAGTTGTTGGTAATCAAGCTGTTGATGCAGTGGCGGAGATGTTGACTGCTAGACATCATTGCGATGATTGGGAGTGAGATGGAGTCTCTTATATAGGGAGGACATAGATAGAAGGGTCATTGAGTAGTGATTAAATTAGGTAGATTGTCAACTGGTCTGTTGAGTCTGTAATTTGATACTACTAATAGTGGACTTCCTTCCTGGGTTGGTATGCCCCCAGACGTAGGTTGTTGAACCGAACTGGGTGAACAATTCAGTGTGTTATTTACTGTTTCTATTATTGCCTTGTTCATACAGCAGATTGCGATGTTGTGACATTGCACGAGACATCACACATCTGTACCAGAATTTCACTTTCCTTTGGATAAATCAAAATCGGTTGTAAAAGAAAATGATGCGAGTTAATCAATAGCTTGTTATCCGATTTTCACCGCAACACCATTATATGGCATTTCTCTGGGAAGATCCCAAGAAAGGTATGATGTGAGACCCCAAGTGGAAGCAGTCTCTCAAGAGACTCGCTTTCCCCAGTAGAAACAAATGGCGTCTCCAATAGAGAAGTTTGTGCAACTCTACAACTCAGACGATTAGGTTCCACAGCAAGTCTGACATCAAAACTTTTTCCGTCAAATGGCATCTCACCGAGAAAATTCGGCGAGAAGTTTGAGGAAAACCGCTATGAATAGCGTCCCTTGTCAATAAAGTTTATTGACAAAAGAAACTGAGACGAGTTCCTTGGTAGGAAACCAGGATCGAGGGGAAGTTTACATCAGAAACTAAGACCAGTTCCTTGGTAGGAAACCAGGATCGAGGGGAAGTTTACAAAAAAAACTAAGACCAGTTCCTTGGTAGGAAACCAGGATCGAGGGGAAGTTTACCTTTTCTAAGCATCATTGCTTGGAAAAAGAATAAGGATGCGTGAACTACCATTCTTAATCACCATCAAAATTTCGGATATTCCGATATTTAATCCTCTTGCACCCCGAATGTCTGAATACCTTCGCCATACACACCTTCGGGTCCAAGAATATTAAATAGGGGCATCTGTCATACCCCAAATTTTGACCACTAAGATTCCCATCATTGTACAAATCATCATCACAATATGGATGTACCTTTATGCCTCATCAATTTCCTCAAGGATTGTTGAGCATTCGCTACGATCAAGAATTAGGGTTTCAAGCCCTCCCAGAGCTTTTAGACAAAGGATCAATCAAGGAATGCCATGATCTTAAACTTGTCTAGACTCTAAAACATCCACAATGGATCAAGAGGACTCCCACTTCAAGGATTAAGCACAAGGCTGCTCCCTTCTAGGTGGATCAAGCCTCAAGATCGCTAGTGTCACCAAATTAGGGTTTTGGTCGACCAGGGCCTCCAGATGGAGATTTACCTCTGGGCATGAGCCAATGATTCAAATAATAACCTAATATTCTCCATGGAACCTCATGAACCCAATCATCAAGTCAATTTGACCTCAGGGGATGCATTCACAAAAAATCAGGAATTAGGGTTTCTTGACCTAATTCACCCCTAAGTTGACTTTTGGGACAAATCATGAGCCAAGACCTGAAGACATGATTTGAAGGTCTCTAATATACTACATTGATCCATTTTCAACAATGGATTAATCTAAGAAGCTTGAGCAACAAGTCTCAATTTCATCTGAACCACAATTAGGGTTTTGAGGGAAAAGTCAACTGTATCTTTGACTTTTGACCAAGGCATGCTCCCAAACCCTAGGACATGATTCAATACACCCTATAATACCTATGAAATCAATCCATCAAGTTTGATTTAGGTCAAGTACTTGATTTCATAGAGGATCGCACAGTTTGGAATTCATCTGATAAAAAGTCAACTGTGCACAAAAGTCAAACTTTGACTTTTTGAGATTTTTCACAAAAATGGATTTTTTAACCCTAAAATGATGTTAATGTATGATTTGAATCATCATTCATCAAGAAAAAACAAAGAAAGTGGGATAACTTGTAAAAGGGGTAACCATAAAAACTTAGAAAATTTTCTAAGTTATGAACAAAATGGCAAGGGTACCAACTGTGGGGGATCATAACTCCTAAACCACAAAGCCATTTTTCCTCATCCAAAGCTTGATTTGTAGATCTCATGGACCTCTACAAAAGCTTAAAACTGACCTCCCTCCAAATTCCTCATGGATTTTGAGTTATGGAATGATCAAAATCACAAAAAGTGAAAATGTCACTTTTTTCCAACACTTAGTGAAATTTTCACTAAGTCAGAATCTGCCTTACTTTTTTCCAAATGTAGGGACATTTTTCACTTGGATCCAAAAAGTATCAAAACCAAATATGATCAAACAATTGTTGTATCATATGAGGGCTTTCTAAAATGACCAAGATCATCACCAAACTCAACTTGAGCCATGAGATATGACAATGGCAACATGCCTTCCTGAAAACTGCCAAGGCTAGGAAGAATTTTGCATTTTTTCTCGATTTGGCAAAATCAGATAATTCCAAGCCTTGTCATCACTTTGGACACCTTTGAGGATCAAATCTAAAGGGGACAATCACTGAGCCAAGCCTCTAAAGTCTTTGGAACAAGAAGTAGCATGCAAAACCTAGAATTGCCTAAAATAAGGACAAGACTCCAATTTTGGATTGGAGCATTTAATAGATGCTTAGAGGTGGCATGGACTGAGCCATTTGCAACTGAATTCAGTCAAGACTTATCCAAGAAGGCCTGTGCCCTAACCTCTAGGCAATGGCTAGAGGAGACTTGGATTTCTATTGCTCAACATTGGCCAAACCTCTGCTGCAGTTGCCATTCACTATTGATCCCAAAACAAACTTGCTCTACTATAAATAGAGCTCATTTGCGCTCAGTTTGAGTACACCAAAGCCATCAAACAGATGCTTTCCTCAAAATCCCTCTCTTTAGGCCAAAATTCCTTCTCTAGCAAGGTAACTCTGAGTTTTTGAGTTTGAGATCATTTTCAATCACACCAATCACACACACACACCTCAAAAACATCATATGTAGGTGATCCAAACTCTCACAAGTGACCTGTAACACCAAAATCACAAAGTCACCTCTCAAAACCTCAAAATAGGCCTTTTGTGCATTTTTCAAGCCATGTCTTGATTCAGTCACTTTCCAAACCAGATAAAACCTCAAACACACTCCAAATAACATCCTTGAACTGTCCCAAATGGTTCCCCCCATCTGGAACACAATTTGAGAGAGTTGCTATTTTGGTCATTTTAACCCCTTTTGCAAGAAAGGGCCAGTTTGTGTTTTTGCAGGTTCCAGCTGATTCCAATCATCCTAAAAGCTTCTAAGGGATCATTTGAGTGTGTTTAAAGCATCAAATCATTTCTGGAACAAGTGGCTTGGCAGATTGCACAAAAACTCCAAAAGCTCAAAAGAGAGGTAAGCATCATGACTTGAATCCTCCAAAATATGCATTGCTTTGAAGTCCACTGATCATGCACACCTCATACATGTTATATATGTTGTGTTTGAACCAATTGATCATGTAATTCATGCATGTATCAAAGTGTAGCATAGAAAATGCAATTATAGGCCTTTTTCAAAACCCTATCGGATTTTGGGGAGGGAGTATGATCTGAAAAAAATACCACCACCATTGGATTCCTTGTGAAATTTTAGGCCAGATGCATATAAATTTTGTCTCAAACCATTGAGAAATGAGAAAGTTATGACCTTCACGTTTTTGACCCAAAACTTGCCTTGCTTTGCCTTGACCAAGCCTAGAAAACAAGGCAAGCCTTGTATATTTGTGTTTTCACTTCAAACAATGGATGTATCACCATCCCAGTGGTAAGGCGCGCGCCCTATAACCTTGAGGTCGTGGGTTCAAACCCCACCCATGCCATTTTGTGTTTTTTCACATTTTTGCTATTTTTCCAATATTTTTATGTTTTATTAATTAATTGGAAAATTAATAACTCCTTCAATTTTAATTATTTTTTATTGGTTCTTTTTGCAAAAAATCACAAAAATGTTGAAATATTTTATTCCACAAAAAATAGATTTATATTATTTATTTAATATAATTAGTATTTTTGTGAATAAATTCCTCTTTATTTGTTTTTAAACATTTTAAAAATGAATATTTACTTTGAAAAATCAAAATCAAATGAGTTTTAATATCTCTTGTGATTAATCCCTCATTTTTAAACCTTAAACAAAAATCACAAGGGATTTATTCAAATTCATTTGGTATTTTTCATTGATTTTCTTTAAATACTTACTTTTAAAAGAAAACAAATTAGGGTTTCTTTGATTTTCACCCTCACAAATCATTCTCAAACTCTTGGGCCTCTAATAGAGTGTAAGATCCAATCCTTTGTAAATACAAACCTATCTCGGGCCTCACTTACTATTTAAGTCCCGTTGTATTTCAAAAAGTTCGGCGCGATCGTCGTCTGTTTAAAACAAACTTTCTGGGCCTCTCCTCGAGCTATAAGACCCATTCAAAAATTTTGGGCCTCTATTAGAGTGTAAGACTAAACCCCTTTGAAAACCAAATTATTTTTGGGCCTCAGTCATTGTATAAGACCCACTGCATTTTCAAAATCTCGGCGCGATCTCCATTTCAAACAATAAATCATCTGGGCCTACCCTCGTGTTATAAGCCCCATTCTTTAAAAATAAATCTTTGGGCCTCTCCTTGAGCTGTAATATTTAACATCAGCTTAAACCGTCACTAAATATTTATAAAATTTTTTCATAAGACAAATAATGACAATTTGAACTATCATAATTTTACATTAGCGAAGATTAGTAACAGTCGCAATAGACCTTCAAAAATAAAATCATAAATAAAAATGACAAAGGTTACAACCGTCGTTGTTATACTTTTGGAGGGAGTTGTAGAATTGTCACGATATATTACAACGGTTAAGTGATGGTTTGAACATGCTCGCGACACATGATTTTTCAACAATTGAAAAAGTGTCGCAACCTAGTGTTAGCGACAATTATAACCGCCGCAACACCCCTTATAAATTGTCGCAAAATCCTTTTTCCTGGTAGTGAATCTGTTTTTCATCATTTCCCCTTCCAAGACAATTAACAATTTCAGGTTGAAGGATGCGAGAGGATGTTATTTGCAAATATTTTTCAAAATATTTATGTTGTTGTTGATTCTGATAGGTCTGAATTATTTTAAAGTGATGGATATGTTGTTAGCAACACCAAATCTCAACATAAAACACTTTATGATTCACAAAAAGAAATTGACTTATAGAGAAAAAGTTATTATTAGTTAGAAAAAGATCAATCTAATGATGATAGGAAATGGAATGTGTTAGAACAAGATTTGTTCATGACATATATCACTACTACAAAATATACCTTTCGTAACACCAATTTCGTAACTGTCGTGGAGTTAACTGTGGTAATACGTTATTTCTAGACGCTTTTTTTTGGTATTTACTAGAGGACATGTCACAACGATCAAGTGAATCAACAGTGGTGAAAAGGTACACGGGGTGAAATGGTTCGAATCCCAGCACCTACAATTAGCCATTTACCGTGATAAAAATATTATTTACCTTGTATATCACCACGGTTTTTTTTAACAATCGTGATGAAAGGTGATACTTTATTTATATATAAGCGGAGTTATCTATCGCTTCAGTACATTACAGTCGTCTATCTCAAAACAAAACCCTAACAACTCTTTCACTCGTCTATCTCAAAACAAAACCCTAACAACTCTCCCACTCTTTTCTTTCATATGGAAACCCCAAAACGAAACCATAACAACAAATCTTAGCCAATGGATATTTACAAGTTTGTTTTCTCTATAGTTTTTTTTTTCTTTCAAAATGTGTTTTAATAGCTTTGTTTCATGATGTTTGAACTTCTTTCTTGTTTTGACTTGTAGATATGGATATTTCTTTCAATAAAGAGGACGAAGATAAATTTAGCTTGACAAACTTGTGTAAAAAGATCTAGAATGACATCCATTTAAAATCTACACAAGTTTATTGGTCTAAATTTATCTTCATCCTTATTTTATTGACAACACGCCTTTATGGGACATGTGCGGTATGTTTCTGAAGCATTTTATGACTTGATATATTTGTTGTATCATTTTTGTTGTTTATGGTTTGTTGTTGATCAATGTTTTTGAAATGTTATTGTTAATGTTTGTTGAAAAGATAAGTTTATTATATATTATGTGGCTTGAGTGTTTTTCCAATCCCTTACTGAATATATAACTTTCTAAACTGTATTAGAAAATTATGATATGATAGATAAAATTGTATTAGAAAATAAGTACACGTTCAATTCTTCCACCACCCCTCTATCAACCTCTAATTTTGTATGCAAAGTAAATAAGATTTTACAAAAACAATTAGAGGTGAAGTCAGGGGCAGTTGAAGAACTAGGATTATTAAACTAAGTTCTTACTGTCAAAGAACAAAATACAGATAAGGTGTTGAAGATCGCTTATCAAGCATTGAACGTGAACTTATTCTTTTAATATAACTTAACTTGTCGTATTATAATGTTCTTGTGTAGATTGGAGGGTTATATGTTTAGTGAGCATTGGCGAAATAAACATTCCACATAATTTTTAATAAACTCAAGTCTATATTTAATCATGGTTGTTAAGAACAACTGTAATTAAATATGTTGCATTAAATAATACCACAATTATTGGCTAAAGTAATCGTTGTGGTAGGTAGCGCGCTACATGGATACAATTACAGTTGCAAGACCATGGTGGAAATCACCATACATACAATCACACCTTACAACACAACAGTTGGACCCACGTGGTGGTATCCCTTTTCTAATCGTTTTGATATGTGTTTTCCGTAGTAGTGTATCCTTTAGGTTTTGATGATAACAAAGTATTGAAAGAACAATGGTGTTATTTAATGTGTGTTCTAAGTATGCAGGTTACAGAGTTTAAGAATAATCTATTCAGAATCTGATAAAAGAACGCATTTGAGAGAAGCTGAGTTATTGACTTCTAAAGGTTCAGAAGTGATGCACATTATTAAGTGAAGTCTAATGATATAGGTTTGCGTAGACTTTGAATCTGAATGTATTAGAATATGAAGAGTAATATATTATCTCTACACTTATTAAATGTATCAGCTTCTGGTGATCACTCAGAACCAAAGACTAGGTTAAGTTATCTGTATCGTATAAAGCAAGCTACAATGTCTAATCAGTTTGTCAGCTATAGTCTATATTCACACGGCTCAAGAAAAGTTGACATACTTTATGGATATTTAGTCTCAATGGATCTATAGTACAAGATCACAAGGAAGACACTATGGTTAAAAGAATTACACAATGGATAAAGAACTTTTTGTGTATCTATCTTTAACGTCTCTTAGTATTATGGAGTAACAAAGTCACTTGCACAAGTTATCTCTTCCAACGGCTATTCTTCTGTAATTGCTATATAAGTATCTAAAGATTCAATTTGAATCAACAACAAGGAAATAAAGAAACAGGGTCAAGTAGAAAAGAAGTGTTTCACGCTTCTATCAGAATGGAAGAATAACAAGATCAACAATGGCAACACCATCGAATATGCATAATTTCTGTTATATGATGTAAATTTTAAAAAGCCTTGAAATTTCTTAAACATTGAGTATCTTAGAAATCTTAAGAACTATGATCTTTGTTATGATTATTTCCCTGTACCTCTGATTGTATATCAAGTACACCTTGTTGTCTATTATGCTAAACAAGTTATTCAATAGTTTAGAAAGAAAGTCTTTTGATATGTGTTTGAGCATCAAAGTCTCTTGCTGTGAACTTGAAATCCATATAGTTTGCCACGCTTATCTCTCCTAGGTGGAATAACAACTTCTTCCACCAACCCATAGTTTTTGAAGACCTCAAACATATCCTTACCTTCAAAGGTATCAGAAAACTCGATGAAGGAAAAAGAAGTGAGAGTGCCTACATCCACACCTCCTTTGTGTTGGGTCATCAGGAAGAGCATCCACATTGGGTGTATAGCAACACACAAATGAGAGAGACATGACATATTAACCCAAAACCTTAAGGTGATAGGTGTATGGGTCCTCTCATTTATAAAGTACTCAACCTCCACTTTTCTAAGCAATGTGGGACTTCCAAACCACACTTGTACACAAAAATCTCCCCCTTAAGTGTGAGTCTATCTACTATTCTCCTCCTCAAGTGGAAGCTTTTTCATCCACATACACTTGTACCGCCGTTGCAGGCACAACAACGAAACACGCCGCCTAACCACGTCATTGTCAGGAAGACTTTCGATACAAGGAGCCGGTCTCTTAATTGAACCATCGGCTCTGATACCACTGTTGGGTCATCAGGAGGAGCATCCACATTGGGTCAAGAGATACACACAAATGAGAGAGACACCACATATTCACCCAAAACCTTAAAGTGATAGGTGTATGGGTCCTCTCATTTATAAAGTGCTCAACCTCCACTTTTCTAAGCAATGTGGGACTTCCAACTCACACTTGTACACAACAATACTTGTTGGGAGGAAATTCACAAATGCAACGGAATAAACCAACAAGACAATCTCTCCCAAATACCAAATGCAACGACAATCAACAAAACACATAAAACAACACAACAAGATTTTAGCGTGGAAAAACCTCCGTTAACTAGGAGTAAAAAAACCACGGGACCCGTAGGCCACTTAAATCCTCCACTATTATCAATAAATGGGTACAAGCAATATTCTCTCTAACACTAGTTAGAGGCATACATAAACATCATCAAGATTTGCAATCAATCTTGGAATACAACAATAATAAAGAGAGACAAAAACAACCCAAAAACACCAAGAATTTAGACATCAAAGATGGACTCGATAGACCGACCTAAAATGCTTCGAATCCAATGAAAATCACTCAGAATATGATCCTATGACTTGTGAATGTTGCTTCAAAATTTCAGGACGATCCGCTCGTTGGATTTTGCACAATCTCCAATTTAGTGGAACTGCTCTGTTCTGAAATAGGGCTGTGGGATTTCACTCTTCTCTCTACTTTTCTTGTTGTTTTTCACACACAATGGATAAAATTAACCTAATTCTCTTTGTTGGGTAATAAAAAAGGCAAAGAAACAAATGGGCCAATAACCCACATCAATTTGGGCCTCTCCTAATAGGAGGGATAACCCAACAAACTCCCTCGACCGACTAGTTGGAGGACAACACCAATCCGACTTCCATACAACAAAACTCAAACTTTCCTCTAGGCAACACCTTCGTCAACATATCAAAACCATTGTCATCGGCTTCAGTAGTAGAGAGTGCAACACACTTTCACAACATTGATTGCCAAGCCACGGCTCCCCTGGCAAAAGTCACCATATACCCCGAAGTGGATTTTCGATCATCTAAGCTTCCGGCTAGATCCGAATCCGTATACCCAACCAACATAGGCTTCTTGCACCCCAAAGTTAGTCTCAAATTCAATGTACCACGCAAATATCTTATTACCCACTTCGTGGACTCCCAATGATCTTTTCCCGGATTTGTGAGATAACAACTCACCATTCCCACGGCATGAGCAATATCAGGTCTTATACAAACCATAACATACATCAAACTACCAACAGCCTACGAGTACGGAATGTTCTTCATACTCAACTTTTCTTCATCCGTAGATGGACATAGTTTATGACTAAGCTTGAAATGAGAAGCAAGTGGAATGCTCACCAGTTTAGCCTTATCCATACTAAAACGTCGAAGGACTTTCTCCACATAATTTTCTTGTGACAAGTACAACTTCTTTTCATTTTGA
Source organism: Lathyrus tuberosus (assembly GCA_022829125.1). Lineage (NCBI taxonomy): Eukaryota > Viridiplantae > Streptophyta > Magnoliopsida > Fabales > Fabaceae > Lathyrus > Lathyrus tuberosus. Next base: position 17,657,561 of record JALAZF010000027.1, on the reverse strand, counting down.
TCTCGAACAATTTCAAAACCAAGAATTTTCCAAGTCTCTCCTAAATCCTTCATAGCTAAAGATTCACTCAAAGTGTTCTTCAACTCTTTAATTCTTGAAATATTCTTTCCAACAAATAGCATATCATCCACATAAAGCAAGAGAATAATGAAATCACCTTCAGAGAAATTCTGGAAAAACACACAATGATCGGCCTTAGTCATCTTGTACACATGTTCAATCATCAGCGAGTTGAACTTTTGATACCATTGGCGAGGTGCTTGTTTCAAACCATAAAGATTTTTTACCAATTTGCAAACATATTCTTCTTTTCCTTTCTCTCGGAATCCATCCGGTTGCTCCATGTAAATTTCTTCACGTAGATCACCATGAAGGAAAGCCGTCTTCAAGTCCATTTGCTCTACTTCCAAATCTAAACTAGCGGCTAGCCCAAGAACCACTCGAATAGATTGCATCTTCACAGCCAGAGAAAAAATCTCGCCAAAGTCAACACCTTCCAGTTGTTTAAAACTTATTGCCACCAAGCGAGCCTTGTATCATCTTTGAGAAGTACACTCATCTTGCTTAATCTGATAAACCCATCTAATCTTGAATGCTCTCTTACCCTTTGGCAACTTCACTAACTCAAAGGTATTATTCTCAGGAAGTGATTGCATTTAATCCTCCATGGCATCCATCCACTCCTTTAGGTTCTCATCCTCCAAAACTTCTTTAAAGCTTTCGGGTTCTCCACCATCAGTAAGAAAAACATACTCATTTGAGGGGAATCGAACAGAAGGCCTTTTATCCCAAATAGACTGCCTTAACTCATTAGAAGCAACCAGTTGCTCAACACTTTTAACCTCTTGATCAACCTCATTTTCAATAACATCTTCCGTAGCACCTACATCAAAAATGTCATTAGGATTTAAAACATTATCAATATTCAAATCCATACCTTGATTTTCAATTGGAACATCTTCGAAAGTGATAGGGATAAGAGCAATAGTAGTTGAGTCCGTATCAACTATTTCTTCGTTTTCAAAAATCAGATCTTTATTCTCAACTTTGTCTATGTCCTCAATGGTATAATCCTCCATCAATACGACATCATGACTACGAATAAGTTTCCATTGAATCAGATCAAAGAATCGATACCCAGACTCATACAGTACATACCCAATAAACACACATTTCTTCGACTTCTCATCCAATTTCGATCTCTCATCCTTCATAATATATACATAAGCCATGCATCCAAACACCCGAAGATGGTTGTAGGTAACATCTTTACCACTCCAAACATGATTTGGAACATCAAACCTCAACGGAACACATGGAGTGAGGTTTAATAGATGTACAACTGTGCTCAATGCTTCTCCCCAAAAATATTTTGGCAACTTTGATTTAGAAAGTAACCATCTCACCCTTTCCACCAAAGTTCTATTCATTCTTTCGGCTAACCCATTCAATTGTGGTGTCTTTGGAGGAGACTTTTGATGACGTATACCTTGATCTTGCCCATTATTTCCCATACGAACAACCCCAAAGTCACCGGTCTTGTAAGTTGATAAAAGATCACGTCTCGAGGTTGCATGAGTAGAATCACCACTATCAACCAACCAATCCATCTCATCACATGATAGATTGACATTCTCAATACAACTATCACAAACAATAAAGAGATCATCAACAATAGCAACATCTTAATTATTGTTACCTTCTTTTTTATCGTTGTTGTAGCTCTTCTTCTTGTTTTCCCTTTTCAACTTACGACAATACCTCTTTATGTGTCTTTTTTCTCCACAATGATGACACTCAATATGAGAGAATCTATTAGAGCCTCCTTGTGATTTACCACGTGAAGTTCCACAATTACTTGAACCTCTACTTTGATTTCTCCCCCTTGATTAAGTAATCAACACCTTGGAATGTGAAGAAGAACCTTGTGACTTACGCCTCAACTCCTCATTCAACACACTACTTTTAGCCAAGTCCATCGAAATGATACCATTTGGAGCGGAGTTAGACAAGGATGTCCTAAAAGTCTCCCAAGAATTAGGCAAAGTACCAAGAAGCCATAAACCTTGAATTTTATCATCAAAAGTAAGATTCATCTCTGACAATTGATTTAGAATCTCTTGGAAAATGTTCACGTGATCGGTCATTGGTGAACCATCACTATACCTCAATGACATTAATTGCTTGAACAAGAACAACTTATTGTTTCCCGTCTTTCTTGCATACAATTCCTCAAGTTTGGTCCAAAGAGAGCGAGCATGAGTCACCGAGCTCACATGATTCAAAACATTATCATCCACCCATTGACGAATATAACCACAAACTTGTCTATGCAACAAAGTTCATTCTTCAGCACTCTTTCCATCGGGTTTTTCATTAGAGAAAATCGGTAAGTGAAAACCTTTCACATAAAGCAAATCTTCCATTTTTCGTTTCCAAACATTATAACTGGAACCATTCAAACTCACCATCCTAGATGTGTTCGTCTCCATCGTTACACAAATAAAACCACAGTTCTAGATACCACTTACTGGGAGGAAATTCACAAACGCAATGGAATAAACCAACAAGACAATCTCTCCCAAAAACCAAATGCAACGACAATCAACAAAACACATAAAACAACACAACAAGATTTTAACTTGGAAAACCTCTGTTAACGAGGAGTAAAAAAACCACGGGACCCGTAGGCCACTTAAATCCTCCATTATTATTAATCAATAGGTACAAGTAAGGTTCTCTATAACACTAGTTAGAGACATACATAAACATCACTACTACAAAACACCCAAACAACAACGCCAGGTTTACAACGGAATCCTATACACCGTTGTTATAGTGCGTACTAGATGCGCGCACATTATTTTAATTAGAAATTTCGTGGGTATAATAACGGTTGTTGTGAACACCGTGGTGATACAATCAAGCTTTCATGCGTTCGAACCTCATCGCCCTCAAATAGTTTATTCCTTTGACGTAAATGCGCCCTTTTTAAGTTTTATTTATATTTAACCAAAAAATAAAAAGGATATCACTACAGTTATTTCTTAAAACCGTTGTTACAAACTGAAGCTTCTTTTTATGTATTTTAAGCACCATGTATATATCAATCCACTAAAAAAGAAACAAGACGAAAAAACCCTAACATCAACGCTGTCACCATTGTCGGGAAGAAGACAACAACAACAAGAAAGTGTTCTACTTTAAGGTGTTGCAATGTCACATTTAAAGACAAAATCATCCAAAGGTGTTTCTATGTCTTTTTCCGCTGTAAAATCTCGATCTGGAAATTTTTGTGGTTGTGATGGTCGTATGGTTCCGTACGAATGCAAGAAGGGTCAAAATAAAGGAAGGCTTTTTTGGAGATGTCCATTTTGGAGGAGCAATGAAACATGTAATTTGTTCATATGGGATGAAGACATAGGAGAAAGAGATGGAAATGAAGATGAGAGCATTATGAAGTCAGAGTTGGAAGTTGTGGGTTATTTGAAGGTTATGTATGAGGATTTAAAGAAAAAGAACAAGAATTTGAAGAACAAACTGAAATCAGAGATATTTTCTGGAAATCTCAAGATGTGATGTTTTCTTGTCTCCTTTATGTTTAATGTTTACTTTGTTATGAAATGTAATAGTTGAATTAGGGTTTGAATTACATTGTTGATGCTTAAACTGCAGATGCATTGTGAATTACATTGTTGATGTTTGAATTACATTATGAAGACAGGAATGCAACTAATAAAATTATAGAACCAACCGTTGTGATATACTCAAACTTTCGTCGGTTCGAACCTCAGCGCCATAAAATATTTTATTCCTTTAACGTTAAGGCGCACCTTTTCTTTTTTATTTATTTTAAAATTCACAAATAAAAGGATTATCACTACGGTTCTTCTGGTTAACCGTAGTGATATATTTATAATAAATAAATACTTATCTATACGGTTTTTATTTATTTTAAAATTCACAGATAAAAGGGTTATCACTATGGTTCTTCTGGTTAACCGTAGTGTTATATTTATAATAAATAAATACCTATCTATACGGTTGGAATTGTTAACCGTTGTGAAATAGGTTACTCATATATAAGCGAAATAACTTTCACTTATTGACAGTAGCGCCGTTGCCTTCTAAGTGAAACCCTAGAACCCATTTTTTCTCTTCGTTTTCACCATTAGCCGTGAATCTTATGCTTCATACATTAAGGTATTCTTCTTCTTCCATCTATTGTTAGATATTCCCCATTATCTAGTTTGTTGCATGTTGTTTTTGTTGATTGTTCTTATTTTTTCAGATTCGCTTTCACTACCTTAACAAAGACCATACTTTGGAAACTTCATAATGTTTGTGTAGCTATGGAAAAATGTATAAGAAGCATGAAGCTATGATGGAAACTCCATCCACCTTATACATTTTTTTTCATAGCTTTACGAACAAGATGTTAGAAAATGAAGAAACAACAGTGTAAGTGTCATACCCCAAATTTTGACCACTAAGATTTCCCATCATTGTGAAAATCATCATCACAATATGGAGGAACCATCATACTTCATTAGTCTCCCCAAAGATGGGTGAGCATTCACTATAATCAGACTTAGGCTTTCAAGCCCTCTCAGAGCTTTTAGGCAAAGGATCAATCAAGGAATGACATGATCTTCAACTTGTCTAACCTCTCAAACATCCACAATGGATCAAGAGGACTTCCACTTCAAGGATCAAGCACAAGGCTTCTCCCTTCTAGGTGGATCAAGTCTCAAGATCGACAGTGTCACCAAATTAGGGTTTTGGTCGACCAGGGCCTCCAGATGGAAATCTTTCATCTGGGCACAAGCCAATGATCCAAAACACAACCTAATATACTCCATGGAACCTCATGGACCCAATCATCAAGTCAATTTTGCCTCAGGGGATGCATTCATCAAAACTCAGGAATTAGGGTTTCTTGACCTAATTCCCCCCTAAGTTGACTTTTGGGACAAATCATGAGCCAAGACCTCAAGACATGATATGAGGGTCTCTAATGAACTATATTGAGCCATTTGGAACAATGGATTAATCCAAGAAGCTTGAGCAACAAGTCTCAATTTCATCTACACCACAATTAGGGTTTCGCGAGGAAATTCAACTGTAACTTTGACTTTTGACCAGGACATGCTCCTAAGCCCTAAGACATGATTCAATATACCCTATGACACCCATGGAACATGTCCATCAAGTTTGATTTAGGTCAAGGACATGATTTCATGAAGAATTGCACAGTTTGGAATTCATCTGATAAAAAGTCAACTGTGCACAAAAGTCAACTTTGACTTTTTGAGATTTTTCACCAAAATGGATTTTTAACCCTAAAATGATGTTAATGTATGATTTGAATCATCATTCATCAAGAAAAATCAAAGAAAGTGGGATAACATGTAAAAGGGGTAACCATAAAAACTTAGAAAAAGTGACACTAATGTGCCAACTTTGGAGGACCATAACTCCTAAACCACAAGGCCATTGGTCCCCATTCAAAGCTTGATTTGTAGATCACATTGCCCTCTACAAAAGCTTCATACTGACCTATGTCCAAATTCCTCATGGATTTTGAGTTATGGAGTGATCAAAATCAAGAAAAGTCGCTTTGTTCCAACACTTAGTGAAAATTTCACTAAGTCAGATTTTACCTTACTTTTTGCCAAATGTAGGGGGGTTTTTCACTTGGATTCAAAAGAGATCAAAACCAAACATGTTCAAACAGTTGTTGTATCATGTAAGGGCTTTCCAAAATGGCCAAGAACATTACCAAATTCAATTTGAGTCATGAGATATGACATTGACAAGTTGCCTTGTTGAAATCTGTCAAGGCAAGGCAGATTTTGCATTTTTGGTCGATTTTCCAAAATCAGTCAAATCCAAATGTTCCTATCCACTTGGACACCTCTGAGGATTGAATCTAAAGGGGACAATCACAGAGCCAGGCCTCCAAAGTCTTTGGAACAAGAAATAGCATGTTGAACCTAGAATTGCCAAAATAGGGACAAGACTCCAATTTTGGATTGGAGCATTCAATGGAAGCATCAAGGTGGCATGGACTGAGCCATTCTCAACTGAATTCAGTCAAGACTTATCTAAGACCAAGGGAACCACAGCCCTGTGCCCTAACCTCTAGTCAATGGCTAGAGGAGACTTGCATTTCCATTGGCCAACATTGAACAAACACATGCTGCAGTTGCCATTCACTGTGGATCCCAAAACAAACTTGATCTACTATAAATAGAGCTCAATTGTGATCAGTTTGAGTACACCAAAGCCATCAAACAGATGCTTTCCTCAAAATCTCTTCTTTCATTCCAATTTTGCCTTCTAAGGCAAGTCACTATCGGGTTTTGAGTTTGAGAGCTTTTCCAATCAAACCAATCACTCACACACCTCACATACATCATATAGAAGTGATCCAAACACTCACATAACATATGGAACATAGATTTCACAAAATCACCAGCCAATTGCTCAAGTTCTTGACAGTTTTGCAGTTGAGGTACCATCTTCAACTCCAAACCATTTCAATCCATTCCAAGAATTCATACACACTCCATGGCACCTAGGGAAGCTATCCAGATCATTGGAACCTAGCTATAACACCTCCAACACAAATCACGATCACCAGCTGCAAGTGGTAAGTATGAGCTCTTCTAACTCTATGATCCATGCAATTTTTGCTGCACAATAATTTGGCCATATGTTTATAATCATGCATGGAATGTTTTCCCTCAATTAATTGCATTGTTTGAATCGTGTATCAAAAATCCTAGCCTTCATGTAGAAATTAGGGTTCTTGAGGATTTTTCATGATTTCTTGTTATATGTTTAATTTAAATGAAATTAAATACCATGGACATGATCGTGAGGTTGAAACAAGTTGATTGGTATGTGGATTGCATGATATGATCAAGTATTCAGTGAGATTAGAGAGAAAATGCAAATCTGGGCAAACCCAGAACACGCGCGTGTTCTTGGGTGTTCTTGGCGCCATTTTTTGAATATTTGAATATTTGAATTTTGTGATTTTATTTAATTGATTCAAAAATTAATTTCTCTTTATGTTTTAATGATTTTGAGTTGATTCTTTTTTTAATAATTCACAAAAATGTTAAAATATTTTATTTTCCCAAAAAATCCCAAAAATATTATTTATTTTATATAATTGATATTTTTGCAAAGAATTAATGTTTTAATTGTTTTTGACATTTAAAATATTTTTTCCACCTTGATTTTGAAACTTTTAATGCTTTCTAATAATTTTGTAGGTCAATACTTAATTTTTAAAGCATTAATCCAAGATCACAATTTGTTTTCCATATGTTAAACAATTTTGATCATTTTAATTGAATTTTTATTCAATTAAAACACATTTTGAAAACAAATTAGGGTTTTTGGATTAATTCAACCCTCATAAATCATTTTTAAAATTTTTGGGCCTCTAATAGAGTGTAAGACCCAATCCTTTTTTGACCAAATCATTTTTGGGCCTCAGTGTATTGTATAAGTCCCGATACCATCAAAAACAAACGGCGCGATCGTCGCCTTTTGAAAAATAACTTTTGGGCCTCTCCTTGAGCTATAAGACCCATTCAAAACTTTTGGGCCTCTAATAGAGTGTAAGACCCAACCCCCTTTTAACCAAAATCATTTTGGGCCTCAGTCACTTGTATAAGTCCCTCTGTACAAATTCAAACAGTGCGCTCACTGATAAAACCCTGGGCCTCTCCTTGAGTTGTAAGCCCCAAATCTTTCTTTTTCAAAGCACTTTCTCCTTTGATTTTGAATATACTGTTGTTTTCAATCTTTCTTTGTTGAACAACTAACCAAACAACACGGAAGCTCTACAACTGAGTAAGTGGTTATTGCTTTCATTTACCGCTTTCATATACATATAACTGTATTGTGGGGCTGTTTCACTGTAAGTCTTCTTTCATAAACTCATATCAACTGTGTAATAATAGTATAGATATTTAGAGTTTCCCCGGCAACTACGTCTAGAACTAGGTGACGCCGTTTCGTTTATTCGTAGAAATAGACAACTAGATCCCCAATAGGATCACCAGATACAGTCTTCTCTTCAGCTGTCCTCATTAGGAATTGTCAAGAAACTCTACTCCCAGAGATGAATGTATTCTCCGTGAATGGCATCTTTGAGTTTCTTCCAAATTCTCGAACTTTCCTGACTTGATCTATTCCTTGTGAATAGCTTGCCTTGAATTTCTCGGGGTTTGGGGACCCACGGGCTTCTTAAAAGCATCGGCCTCCTCTTGGGCATCGTACAAGGACCCACAGGCTTCCTAAAAGCAACCCCGCCTCCTCTTGGGCTTAGTACAAGGACCCTACGACTTCTTAGAAGTATTCACATCATCCTTTTAGGCTTCGTATAATGATCTCTTCCTCCGGTAATGATAGCCTCCTCTTGGGCTTCGTACAAGGACCGATCGGCTTCTTAAAAGTTTCCAGCCTCCTCTTGGGCTTCGTACAAATTGTCCCGACGACCTCCTAGAGGTATAGGAACAGAACTTAGTCATCTACATAGAACAGTCCTTTCATAGAGTCTACTACTGTTTCTCAAAGCATAGTACAAAAGATGAAACTCTAGACTTGGACAATCTAATATCCTTGAGTCTCAAAGACATTCTCAAGTGAACCCTTCGTTAAATAGGAAGAAAACCCGTAGACTCGGACAGTCTCAATACCCTTCAGATTTCCTAATTCCTTAAAGAACATGAATAGCCCAGATCCTAGAATCAAATCCTCGAGTACAGTGTTGCTCATATAAGAACTGATTTTCTCTTTAAATCAGTATATTGGACCTGTCACTTAACTGAAACGGTAACCATAGCCTCCTCTTAGGCTTTATATAATGATCCTTCTCCAGTCATACTAGCCTCCCTCTTGGGCTTTATACAATAATTCTCCCCCAGCGGAGTCAAACAACGTTTAGCCTATCTCTCGGGCTTTGTACGAGACACACAAGAGACTCCCTCGTTGAGTCAATCATCCCTTTCGCCTCCATCTCGGGCTTCGTACGAGATACAAAAACTCTCTTGTTAAGTCAAATAGCCTCCATCTCGGGCTTTATACGAGATACCAAAAGACTCCACCGTCGAGTCAAAACCTTTTAGCCTCTCTCTCAGGCTTTGTACAAGACACATCCTTTTAGCATCAAAGATGTGCCTCTTTCACAGTACACAAACATCAACAACTCCTTCCCCTTCATCTAATTGCTGTAAGCGGCAAGCCTCTGGATCATCTACATCCATGCCACTGTCCCTCTTTTAGCATGAGAAATTCCTAAGGAAAGATAACATTGCTCTACACTGAGTTAAAGTCTTCTCCTTCAGGTTAAAATTCCCTATAAAGGAAATTATGGCATTGTCGGATTCACACATCCCGGTTAAAGTAATTCTCCTTTATAAACAGTTGTGACAAACAAACCCTTCTTTAGAGATGACAAATTCTCTCTAACGTCAACACCTTTTAGCTTCACATCTTGGGCTTTGAACAAGATACAAATAGACCCTTCAGCTTCACATCTTGGGCTTTGAACAAGATACAAATCACCTTTCGCTTCATGTCTTGGGCTTTGCCCCGAATCTTTGTAGCATCTGTAACTTAACAGACCGCTGTTTAAACTCAGTTTACAAGAAGGGTTAATTTGAGACATCTATTTCCCTTCCTTCATCAGCTTTAATAGGATAAAAAATGAATCGAGCTGTAGACACCAAAGAGCGATAGCGCTTCGCAACCGCGTCCAAAATCGCTCGCTACAGAAAAATGGCGACTTCACTAGGGACTAATGGCGACTCTGCTGGGGACGTCATTAGGACCTTTGTAGTAGGATCTTGTTCTCTTCCCATCTATCAGGTGGAAACTTTAAAAGTGGCGCCCACCGTGGGGCCCTCTAACCTGTTTTCTCTTCACTTGTGTGAAACCACAAATTGGGGCTTCTGCCGGGGAACCCATTTTCTGTCAGGAACTTAGGATTCATTGATTTAAAAGTCTAGGACATTAGGACAAATATATATACTGCTTTTCCTAATTGCTATACGTGTTTATTTTTCTACTAATGGGAATGCGTGTGATGCCGCATGTGGAAAGATTGAGTATACACTTAAGATAAGTGATGGCGACGAGGTCGACCATCAACCTCAGTGGAGGCTGACCAATGCAACCCATTCTTTCACCTAGACAATGGGCCGATTGTGATGTCTGAGAAGCTGAGGAGCCAAACCCTTTTGTAGTGCAGAAACTATCGGAAATAGTTGTCATGCGATACTACCCTCATTTGAGGCTGGTGATCTATTCTCGGTGAATGGCACTTACTCTAAGATCGCTCTACAACTCGCTGGTGATCCGCTTGTTGTTTTGCTTTCCTGGGAGAAGCTGATGATAATGAGTAGAGGTACAAAAATCACCCTATGTCGCTCCCGGGATTTTGATCCTAGTACAAACGTGAAAGTGGCACCGAACAGAGTCGCCAGCAATGTGTATTTATCCCAAGAGAGGGAAAGGAAACATCGCATAAACCTGAAGGAAAGGATAGAGCATGGTCTTGAGACCAAGAGAAAGGGTAAGGGAGTCGGTTACGCGAGAGGAAGGTATTAGCACCCCCTCGCGTCCATCGTACCCGATGGGATCCACGCTTGCTGCTTCAATCAAAGGGTGTAAGAAAAGGATACTAGAAAAAGAACTGGAAAAGGAATGGAAAAGGAAAGGAGAGAGAAAGAGAAACAAATGTAGGGAAAATAAAAGAAGTGCTCGAATGGGCCCTACCCCACTGCCTACGTATCTCATCAGGAGCATGAGAATCAGAGCGACGTAGTTCCCCTCACCTAAGGGAAAGTTGTTTGTGTTTTTTAGGAACGGCTAACGTTCTAGCTCTGGTGTTGCAGGCTCGCTGGTCCGAGTGTGTTACCATCTTGCAAGAGAACGAGGAGGAGCACGTTTGTACGTGGAGTATGAGTGAGATGAGAGAAGAATTCCCGAAGGAAAGACGTTATTGTTTGTTTGAAGTTTTTGGAAAGTTTTTTATTTGTTTGCATATGATAGTGTATCTAACTCTTAATCATTGGAATGTATACATCCTCACATTCCAAGATGGAATGAGTAAGAAAATACACTAAGTGTGAAGAAGACCCTCACATTTAGTTCCAATTATTAAGGTTCAAATAGACTAGCATACTTGTATTTATTAAGTGTTTTTGTTGATTATGAAATGAAGAAGTGTTTTTCTTTATTTGTATCTTCAACAAGTATTGCATTTAAGTCCCTCATACAAGATCAAATGTTTAACACATTGACCCAAGATGGGACATATGCTACACATTCTAAGATTATAAGAGAAGACCCCTTATAATCTTTTCTTTATATGAAAGGCCTAAATGCAATAAGTGCCTACCTTTATTAGATATTTTGAATTTTCTTTGAGATGAGAAGATGAAAGACTCAAGTGGGCGAGAAAGGTAAAATCTAATGGGAGACTAGGACACACCCTAGTGTTAGCATGCTTGGAGATCCTATGGTTAATGTGGTTTAAGAAGTCTAATCCTAAAAGAAAGGAGAAGAAGATCGAAAGAAACAACTTACTTCCAAAATGGAAGTTAAGTTGATCTTAAAGAGGGATGAAGAAGGAATTATTCAAGGAAAGTATATAAATGCTTAACAAAATCACAATTTGAATTATTAAAAGAAATAAGAGAAGATGCAAGAGAAAAGTGTGTGTGGAAGCATATCCACACACTTACTTACCTTTAGCACCTACATGAAAATGTTAGTGTAAAACATATTTACAAGTAGTGAAATAAGGAAAGGATATCAAATAATGTTCAAACATATTAAGAACCAAAGAATAAAGATACTAAGAGTTAAGAATCATTCAAAGTTAGAACCTAAATCAAAAGAGAATCCTCTAAAGTTAAGAGACCAAACATACACAAACTATGTACAAACAAACTCTAAAACATCATTGAAATGCACTATGGAAGTAAAAGATGAAGAATGGGTGAATATGCAAAGTGATCATGCATTAATACTTCATAAAAGATCAAAGTCAGAATCATATACCATTTACAAATGGCTTAACATGTATATGAATTATCATACCAACCATGGATGCAATGATACAAATAAAGAAATAAGATGAAGTGGAAGTAAAGAGAAGAAACAAGTTTCAATTACACAAATTGACATACCAAAAGTGCATAACATGTGAAATGATTAATGAATGCATATGGGCAGTGGCAAATGCATCATCAATAAACCAAGATCAAACTCAAATCCATCAAGATGAATCATTAAGCATCCCATTCAAGACATGCATCAAAACTAGACAAAACATATACCATAATCATTTTCAAAGGAAAACAAATGTTCAAGCAAGGTAAAAAAACATACACGCTCCAACTTATGCACACCACAACATCATACTCACATATATCACCTCACACTCATCTTCAAGAGATTACACAAATTCAACAAGTCATTATTCACACATGCACCAATATGCCTCAAGAACATGCTTCAAGAATGTAAGCAAATCAACAATTGGATAATCATGCATCAAAGATTCACATACATCCAGCCACTAGAGGTGAAACAACCCTAGAAAATTCCACAAATATGTATCATACAAAGCCATGAAGGTTAGAGGTGGAATAGGTATCAATACATGCTTCAAAACAAGCCAAAAACACAATAGTTACAGGTGCAAATCGATTGCAGCAGGGTGCAAATCGATTGCACAGCTACAGAATGCAATTTCTAGTGAAAAAACAAAGGTGCAATCGATTGCACTAAGATGCAAATCGACTGAACAGTACCAGACCTGCAAAAATCACTTCTCATAACCACTTTTCAAGCACCAATCACTTATCCAAACATCCATATGATCATGTAATCAATTAAGCATGAAATTACATTGAATTATGATCCTCAAACATCAATTAAACTCAATAATCAACCACAACAAGAATCACATTCAAGCATACGAATCCAAATCGAAAATCCACTAAAAGTCTACATCGAATAAGTTGCGAATAAGCTAAAAACAATGTAGATTTGAGGAAAACCAACCTACAAAGCGGAGATGGTAATTGTTGCAAAGTGATCTTGGTGCAGAAAATTCAAGAAAACCAGAGATTCCTCGATTAGTAGCCGAAATGCGTCGAAACCGAACAAAATCGCGAAAATTCAACGAGATCGAACTTGCACCAAAATAAATGGTGAGAAACCTTTGGATTGAAGTAGAATAAGCTGAAATTCCAGAAATCCAACCGAAGAAAACCAAATGATGGAGTTTAAGCTCAAGAATTAATCACTTTTCAATGTAAAAAGTGATTATTCTTCAAGAAATAAGAGCTTTTGTGTGTGGTTTTGGAAGAAAGAAGTAGAAGTTGATGAAGAATGAGTAGAGAAATTAGAGAGAAATGTGAGAGAATTGAGAGTGAAAATGGAACAAAAATGGTTTTTTTTTAAAATGAGTGAAGCATCCCTTAAATAGATTTTAGGTTTGGAATGAGGTTTGGGTTTGGAGCTAGGGTCGGAGTTAGTTAGACTCAACTCACCGAGTCAAGTTAGTTAACTCGGTTAGTTAGGATCAACTCAGTTACTTGGAAAACAAGGAACCACAATTGGTGCGTGTGTGTGTGACTTGGGCTGCAAGCAAGGCCTTCTGACTTGTGAACTTTCAGCATGAAACCCCCATGTTCGAGCCCTCGTATGACCTTCATAACTTGTTCAAATGAAAAAATGTCCAACATCAAAGTTGAAGAGGGCATGGAGATGAACAACTTTTATGTTTAAAAATTTTTCATTTGAAGCCTTCTTGATAGAGAAAATTGGCTTGACATTTGGCACGCCAACTGTTCGATGAAATTATGGCCTATGGGCCTGCACTTGCCTTGCCATGACTTGATTTTTGCCTTGATTTTACCAAACTTTGATTGATCATAACTCCCTCAATTTTGATCCGATAGAAGAGTTATTTATATGGATTTGAAGCTTGAAACAAGATCTTTTGTTGTGGCCTGGTGGATTTTTGATTTGATGCTTTCAATTTGAATGGCCTTGGTTCAAAGTTTGGTGCAAAATGGTCCAAACTTGCCATTTTTGGAAACCCCAAAGTTTCTATTTTTGGCAGTTTTGTGATTTCTTGATTTTTCATTATTCCTCCATCATTTTTTGATCAAATCTTGTCCAATGAACATATGTAACTTGAATTTCATGAATTTGACCTTAAAAAGTCAGGAGTTGACTTTTTTCACTGCACAATTGACTTTTTCCCCAATTTCTTGATTATCAAGCAACTGATCAATTGAACCTCTTCTGAAATGAATCAATGGCCAATCTTCCATCCTTAGACGCTTAATATCATGTAGAAAATATTGAGATCAAGCTTGAATCAAAATTTCATCAGGAGACCACTTGAGTCCAAAACCCTAATTTTTCCTGTTTTTTAATAGGAGATGCTGCACTGTTCAATCCTCTGGATGATTTCCCTTCTTTCAATGACTTGTGAGATCAAGGGGAGTGATATATGATATATTAGACCCTTGTGTTTTGTTTGAAGACCCTTGGCTCTTGTTCTCTTACTTTGGATGATCCACCTTGAAGCACTAGATACCATGCTTTGCAACCAATAATATGCAACTTATGACCTACTATGGAATGCAAATGAGTAAAGCATAAGCCAGAAAAAGTTAGAAAAAGGTAGGGCAAATTTTGGGGTGCTACACCCTAGTATAAACCTTTGGGGATGGGTAGAGCCTTGACTTCATGACAACGACCTTTTGACCCCATGTTTTTTCTATGTTTTTGTGTGTTGCATTCATGCATTCATTTTTTAAAAAAAACATTAAAACATTCAAAAAATTATTCTCTTCTAGTCTCTCTGTTTTTCAAATTAAACTAAGACAATGATTGCAAATATCAGAGAAAAGGATTGCGCTAATGGATTTCGGTAGAAGGAGAACCCATAGGTATACCTTCAAGGTTCCAAAGCTAGAGGATTTGAGAAGGTTAGCGAGGATGATCACTAACCCTGAGGCTTTCAGAGCCAAGCACGGAGGTCTGCTACCACTGTTAAGAGTCCATGTGATTGAGGGAATCATGGATGCGCTCATTCAGTTTTATGATCCAGTTTATCACTGTTTCACATTCCCGGATTACCAGCTCGCACCAACGCTAGAAGAGTATTCTCATCTGATTGATCTACACATTACTGATCGAGCTCCATTTTCTGGATTGGAAGAAATTCTAAA
Organism: Lathyrus tuberosus; assembly: GCA_022829125.1. Taxonomy (NCBI): domain Eukaryota; kingdom Viridiplantae; phylum Streptophyta; class Magnoliopsida; order Fabales; family Fabaceae; genus Lathyrus; species Lathyrus tuberosus. Next base: position 17,642,277 of record JALAZF010000027.1, on the reverse strand, counting down.
GAATCAAACCATTACAAGAGCAATTCATTTGGACGAGTCTGAGGTTAGAACTCACCTAACCACTAAGGGTGGCCTCCAAGGTTTGCCAGCCCAGTTCTTGACAAAGAAGGCCCTGTATTTTGCCAGTATAGGAAACGTGACTGCTTTTGAAAGCATCTTTGTCTTGATCACCTACGGGTTATTTTTGTTTCCCAACATCAATAACTTCGTCGATATCAACTCCATTAAGGTTTTTCTCATTGGAAACCCTGTACCGACTTTGCTCGTAGATGCGTATCATTTTGTACACTTGGGAAATTTGTACAGTGGAGGGGAGATCACATGTTGTGTACCTTTGCTTTACAAATGGTTTATCTCCCACTTGCCCAAGTCTGCTGCTTTTTGGGATCATAAGAGTGCCTTACGTTGGTCGTAGAAGATCATGTCTCTTACCAACTCTGATATAGATTGGTGTAATAGGATCTATGATGGAATCAGAATCATTGATCGTTGTGGAAACCTCCCCAACGTACCCCTCATAGGAACTAAAGGAGGAATCAACTATCATCCGGTGTTGGTTCGCCGTCAGTTTGGATACCCGATGAGACACGTCCCACGGGGTGTTCATCTAGAAGGTCTTTTCTTCAAGGAAAGAGAAAACGACAGAGCACTAAAGATGGAAATAGTGCACGCTTGGAAGCATGTTCATAAGAAAGGACGGGAGTCTCTAGGAAAACAAGACTGTGTCTCAGTGGAGCCTTATCTCCATTGGGTACAAACTAGAGCTCTCAAGCTAAAAATGCCTTATCCGCGTCACGGAATTCTTCCGCCGAGGGAATCTGTCATGTACTTCATGACGGAAACTGAAAAGCTTCAGGTTACTCTCAACAAAGTTCAAAAGGAGAGAAGGTCTTGGAAGAATAATTACCGCACCCTCGACATAGAGTGCATCAAAATACAGCAATTATTAAAAGATAAGGACGCTTGGAGCAACATGCTGTAGAGAATCAAGATGACCAAAGGAATTTGCTCGCTCCTTTCACCTGGCAAAGGAATGACAACCCGACAACGGCCCAAGAGCCCCGGTCAAAGAAAAGGAAGATACCAGAGTTAGCACCCGAGTTCTCTCGGGACCCATTAGCTTAGATTTCTGTTTCTACACTTTGTAATCTACTGTATTTTCGTTTCCGCAATCCTTTGAATTCAATAAAAAGGGGTTGCCCCACCGTTTGATATTTGTAATCTAATTGTCGAAGTTTATTTTGATTAAACCAAAAACAATTAATATAATAATTGCATTCATCATTCTCACATCACGTATTCTTCTTACCTACGAATCTCACGTTTGTGTCTCGGTTCTAGAGTCAAACTTTCTCATTCGTATAATACTCGGGCCAATCGTCAGAAAAAGATGGATGATCTTGAGGAAGAAAACAGAGAGTTGAAAGAAGAGATCGACGCTCTGAGAGAGGATATGAGAAAGCTTCTTAACGACATGCAAGCCATGGCAGAAGCTCAGCTACAAAGAACTGTGATCTCAGAGATCACCTCAACGCCCATAGTGGAGAAGTATGATCCTAGGTATCAAATGCCGAAAGATCGTCCCTGGGGCATGCCTGTTAACTATATCCCGGAAGGATATGTTCCGCCGATCACTGAAGATCAGGGAATCATAACAGAAGCCGCTGGGCCTGAAGGTTACAAACTTCGGGAAAGCGAAGATGCCAGGGGCATACTGAAGACTCCTGAAGGTTACAAACTTCGGGAAATGCCAAGATTCACTGCTGTAGTCACGGTACCACCCCCTGTGGTGCACATTGTCCCGGAAGGACAGATTCCACCAATCCCTTCTGGTAAGAAGGAAACTATGTTCGATAGAATGCGTGAATTCTAGGAGCAGTTCTTGTAAATGCAGAAGGAGCTGCAAGCCATTCGCGGTCAGGATCTATTTGGAAAGGACGCCGCAGACCTCTGCTTGGTCCCCAATGTAAAAGTTCCGCACAAATTTCAAGTGCCCGACTTTGAAAAGTACAAGGGTAACTCTTGCCCTCAAAGCGATCTGGTGATGTACGCTCGGCGAATGTCAGCTCCGACTGAGAATCAGGACCAACTGATTCACTACTTTTAGGATAGTTTAACTGATGCCGCACTCAAATGGTACATGGGTTTAAATCGTGCCACGATCAGCACATTCAGAGATCTTGGCACTGCCTTCGTCCAACAATACAAATACAATTTGGACATGGCACCTGACAGAGATCAACTCAGATCGATGTCGCAAAAGGACAAGGAAACCTTTAAGGAGTATGCTCAAAGGTGGCGTGAAATTGCCGCTCAGATTTTTCCACCTCTTGAGGAAAAAGAGATGACAAAGATCTTCTTAAAAACCTTAAGCTCATTTTATTATGACCGAATGGTTGCCAGTGCACCCAGTGACTTCACCGAGATGGTGGGCATGGGAGTTCGTCTTGAGGAAGCCGTCCGAGAAGGACGTTTGGTAAAAGACGCTGGACCATCAAGTAGTACAAAACGATACGGTAGTGCTCTGCCTAAGAAAAAATAGAAGGATATTGGGAATATCTCTCTCAGAAAACAAAGGCGTCGATATCAACCAGTAGCGGCTGTAATTCCTGCTATCAATCCTGCGCCTATTCCTACGTATCAACCTCAGGTTGCGCAAAGCCAACCTAATCAGCAAAGGACACAACAACCTCTTCAGTAGGCTCGTCCTCCATATAACAACAACCGTACAACACGGCCACCAGGATTTGATCCTATACCCGTGTCGTACGCAGAGCTGTTTCCGTTACTACTGGCTAAGGGGCACATTCAGACTAAATCTCCTCTTACAGTACCGGAAAATCCGCCTTTTTAGTTTAAGGCGGACCAGACATGCCCTTATCATCAAGGAGGATCAGGGCATAACATAGAGAATTGTCTCAATTTCAAATCCGACGTGCAAAAGCTTGTTAGGAGTGGGCTCTTATCTTTCAAAGATACGAATCCCAATGTTCTCACGAACCCGCTGCCTCAACACGAGAAAGCTGCAGTCAATCTGATAGAAGGAGAGACTAGCAATGTCTATCAAATTCACGATGTACTCTCGTTGAAAACCAATCTGGTCAAGATGCATTGTAGACAGAGTGGATATGACCATGTGCCACCTCATAATTATCATCAGTGTGATATCTGCTCTAAAAGTAATCAAGGATGTTCTGTGGTGCAATCATCTCTACAGGAACAAATGGATCTCGGATGGATCCAAGAGCACCGAGTTCGTGGAGTTAACATGGTCTTTACGAACTCCAACGTCATTCAGAACCACGATATATGTACAATGAATGTCAACTTGGTGGCGATGCATTCAAGGCAAAGCCAGTATCTTAATCTGCCGCGGCACGATTACAGTTCCTGTCTGACTTGCTCGGTAAACAAACAGGGATGCTCTTTCATACAGGAGGCCCTCCAGCGTCAGATGGATCTTGGATGGATCCCAGACTACCATGATAGGAACCCTTATCAGATCAACATGGTTCAGATCTTCGATATTCGCGTGATGAATACCAAACTGGTAGAGTTACATGCTGAGCAGGTCTGACTCAGATTCTTAATATCACATGACTATCAAAGCTGTAAAGCGGGTTACGAAAACAATCGAGGTTGTACCCTTGTCCAGGAGGCACTTCAGCACTTGTTAAATCACTGTTGGATGCCAATCTCCATGGATGAAGATACTCAGCAAATTAGTATCAGCAACAGGAGTCCTACTCGGCATCAGAGTCAGGATGTCCGATCTGTGGAAGCTAACCTAATGAGGTTACATTGTATTCAAAGTGGGCATGGCCAGGTGCCACCATACAACTATGACCGTTGTAGCGTCTGTTTAGAAAGTAACCAAGGGTGTTACCTTGTGAGAGAAGCTCTTCAGGGTCAGATGGATCGTGGAGAGATTCGTCCATATCCGAGTTCTGGACCCATCAACTGGACGCCGAACTACCTTGCCGATCAAGTCGAGGACGTTGTCGTCATCTATGATCACCAGACCAGGGATGTTTTTGCCATTATCCCTCTACTTGACGAATCTAAAGTTCCTAACCGGGAACGGATCGAGATTACTTACGATGGTCAGAAAAATCAGAGGGCTCCCGTAGTCATCTATCTGCCGGGACCACTACCGTATGAATCAGCTAAGGCGATCCCTTACAAATACGGTGCAACAACAATTGAAAATGGAAAGGAAATTCCATTACCCTCCGTCGTGAATATTGCAGACACCAGTCGTGTAACACGGAGTGGTAGAATCTTCAACAGAGGAGTTGGAGAACCTAACAAGGAAAAGGAACTTCAGACAGAAGCTCCCAATCCATCAGTCGGTCAATCCAGTAATACCGACCTTTCGAAAAATATTGATGAGATGCTGAAGCTCATCCAAAGGAGTGAATATAACATTGTGGATCAGCTGTTACAGACTCCTTCAAAGATCTCGGTATTATCATTATTACTCAGTTCAGAAGCCCACAGGAGGGCTCTACAGAAAGTCTTGGAGCAAGCCTTTGTGGAACATGATGTAACGATTAGACAGTTCGATAGTATTGTCTCTAACATCACTTCCTGGAACAATTTGGGATTTAGTGATGGGGAATTACCCGAAGAGGGTCGCCGTCATAACATGGCGCTTAATATCACAGTTAACTGCCAGGACGATGCTTTAGCCAGCGTACTGGTAGACACAGGGTCAGCCCTGAATGTTATGCCGAAGTCCACTTTGATGCAATTATCATTCAAAGGCCCTCCGATGAGAATCAGCGAGGTCGTCGTCAAAGCGTTCTACGGATCCAGAAAAACAGTTATCGACAAAGTTGATCTTCCCATAAATATCGGTCCTCACACTTTCCAAGTCACTTTCCAGGTCATGGACACCCGGGCAACATACAGTTGTTTATTAGGAAGACCTTGGATACATCAGGCTGGAGTGGTTACTTCAACCCTCCACCAAAAGCTAAAGTTCGTTCAGAACGATTAACTTGTCACAGTATGTGGAGAACAGGCCTTGCTGGTGAGTAACTTGTCATCATCTGCTGATATAGAACCCGAGGAGGTTATTGGAACTCAGTTCCAAGCGCTGTCGGTGGGCAAGGACAATCAATCCCAAGGAGTAACCTCGATTTCCTCATACAAAGATGCTATCAAAGCGATCGAGAGTACCGATACAACCGGATGGGGACAGTTTGTCATTCCTATTGACAATAAAACAAAGAAGGGTCTTGGTTTTTCTGCAACCTGTACCCGGACAACTGCCAACGATGAAAGTCTTCATCCCCTCCAAGACTTCTTCCACAGTGGAGGTTTCCTTCACCCAGTGTCTCAAGCAGTACATGTTATTAATGAGGAAAATCCCTCTGACACAGATGAAGAATGGAAGTCCTACCTTAACGAGGACGGTTATATGTCTCAGGAAGAGGTGCCTATGCCATTTTGCTATCCCGCACAGAGTGTGAGATTTATACCATGGTCAGACGTCGAAATGATATATGGAGATTGTGATCCGGAAGGATGTCGTGCTCCACCAAATTCATTAGAGGAGGACACTCTGATGAAAGACAACTTTGACCACAACTACTATGGCCCAATGGATGATCTGCCAATGTGGCAACCTTACCCAGGAGACTTGGGGCCAGAAAGTTAGCCGAACAATGAAAATCAGCTGAGTCTCATTAAACAGAATACCTGTGTCCCCGCGATGTCATGGGATCAACACTCTAGTCATTAAGAAACTACTCAACATGAAGATGAATTTGCAACGTTTGCAGGACTTGAATTCATCAACTATACTTTTCCTGAGGTCAACGTCATCGAGAGAGATGACTCCTCCAGTTCCAAAGAAGTTTGGGACACCTTGGGAGAACCAAGTGGAAAATACGACTATACGGTCAAATACACCGCTCCCGAAAGCTCTCGTATCAGGCTCGAAGACATCTAGCCAACTGGATTGGGAGATACAGCTGAGAGCACGAATGCTATGAAAAATACAACTGAGGAATTCTCCTACGACAATTATTCCTGGGAGACAGATTCCAATGATCCTGCTCCACCAGAAATCAGCGTTATTTTTGAAGACAAATCAAGGAAGGTTCCAGACTTTGTGATTCATCGAGGAGTTTGCCGCCAGTCGGTTGCTGTCGATGTTCCGAGGATTGTTCATAAGTCAAAGTAATTGCCATCTTTAACCTTTCACCCTGCCCAGGTGAAATGGATGTTTTGATAGGGCTCGCTTTCTGTAAAATTTCCCTCTTCGCTTTGCCCAAAGCGACAGAGTTTTGTTTTATAGGGCTGTAGTTTCGAGACTCGACTTGTTCATTAATAAAATAACATCGTTCTGTAATTTCCGCATTAATTGTTGTTTTCTCTTTTTGCTTTTTTTCAGAAAATGGTAATCCTAAAAACAATTAAAAATAAAAACAAGCAGTAAAATAAAACACTGCACACGCTTGCATTTTCCTCTATCTCTTCTAAACGCGAATCATCACGTCATGTAGATTGCTTGTTTTAAACCCCGTTGAAACATACGATCCGATTCCTTCTCCCAACTTTGAGTTCCCGGTATTCGAGGCTGAAGAAGAAGATGACAACGAAATTCCAGAAGAGATCTCCCGACTACTCAGACAAGAGGAAAGGTCCATTGAACCTCACAAAGAACCGTTGGAAACGGTAAACTTAGGTTCAGAACAAGAGAGAAAAGAAATCAGGATTGGGCCACTGCTCAGTCCGGCTGCCAAAGAGAGATTGATAAAGCTTCTCAAAGAATTCCCCGATGTATTCGCTTGGTCCTATCAGGATATGCCAGGGTTGGATACCAGCATCGTGGAACATCACTTACCGTTAAAGTCGGAATGTCCGCCGGTAAAACAAAGGTTGAGACGCACTCACCCGGACATGGCCATCAAAATCAAAGAGGAGGTACAGAAACAGATCGACGCAGGTTTCCTTGCTACGTCTGAATATCCTCAATGGTTAGCCAACATCGTACCCGTTCCTAAAAAGGACGGAAAGGTCAGAATGTGTGTCGACTATAGGGATCTAAACAAGGCTAGTCCAAAGGACGACTTTCCTTTACCACACATTGACATGCTGGTGGACAGTACAACAAAGTTCAAAGTTTTCTCCTTCATGGATGGATTCTCGGGCTATAACCAGATCAAAATGGCACCGAAGGACATGGAGAAAACTTCATTCATTACCCCATGGGGTACCTTTTGTTACAAGGTAATGCCGTTCGGTTTGAGGAACGCGGGGGCAACCTATCAAAGGGCCATGACTACTCTGTTTCATGACATGATACACAAGGAAATAGAGGTATATGTCGATGACATGATTGCAAAATCTAAGACAGAAGAGGAGCATGTGACCCACCTGTCAAAACTATTCGAGCGTTTGCGAAAGTACAAACTCCGCTTGAATCCCAACAAGTGCACCTTCGGTGTCCGTTCAGGGAAACTCTTAGGGTTCATCGTCAGCCAGAAAGGAATTGAGGTTGATCCTGACAAGGTCAAGGCCATTCAAGAAATGCCTTCTCCGAAAATTGAAAAACAAGTCAGAGGATTCCTGGGACGTTTGAACTACATCTCCAGATTCATATTCCTTATGACCGCGACCTGTGCGCCAATTTTAAAATTACTCAAAAAGAACCAGGATTGCGTTTGGTCAGAAGATTGCCAAACCGCCTTCGACAGTATCAAGGAATATCTGTTGAATCCGCCGATTCTATCACCTCCAGTGGAAGGAAGACCACTGATCATTTACCTCACAGTCTTAGAGGACTCAATGGGATGTGTACTTGGCCAACAAGACGAAACCAAACGGAAAGAGTCTGCCATTTACTATTTGAGCAAGAAATTCACCGACTGCGAAACTCGGTACACGATGCTTGAGAAAACTTGTTGCGCTTTGGCTTAGGCAGCCGAACGTCTTCGCCAATACATGATTCGACATACTACTTGGTTAATCTCAGAAATGGATCCAATCAAGTATGTTTTCGAAAAACCTGCTCTTACGGGAAGAATTGTCCGTTGGCAGATGCTGTTATCAGAATATGACATAGAGTACCACGCTCAAAAAGTCGTTAAAGGAAGTATTTTAGCCGATCATTTGGCTCATCAACCGATTGACAATCAAGAATCAATCGGGTTTGACTTCCCAGATGAAGATGTCATGTATCTAAAAATGAAAGATTGTGATGAACCGCTACCCAGTGAAGGGCCAGAACCAGGTTCCCAATGGGGACTTATCTTTGACGGAGCAGTTAATCATTACGGAAACGGAATTGGGGAAATCATTGTTACCCCTCAGGGTACCCACATTCCTTTCACCGCCAGACTTACGTTCAAATGTACGAACAACGAGGCCGAATACGAAGCTTGTATTATGGGTCTCGAAGAAGCAATTGATTTAAGGATCTACCTAAGATCGACATAATGCGCCTTGAACGGCCCGCCTACATCTTCACGATCGAAGCAGTCATAGACGATAAACCTTGGTATCACGATATCAAATGCTTCCTTCCGAAATAGGAGTACCCACCTGGGGCACTCAGAAAAGATAGAAAAACCCTCAGAAGATTGGCTGGAAATTTCTTCCTGAGCGGTGACACTCTTTATAAGAAAAATTTTGACATGGTCTTGCTCCGATGCGTAGACTGACCAGAAGCAGACATGCTGATGAAAGAAATTCATGAAGGATCCTTTGGCACTCATGCCAACGAACACACAATGGCAAGAAAAATTCTAAGAGCAGGGTACTATTGGTTGACAATGGAATCCGACTGCTACAAGTACATAAGGAGTGTCACAAGTGTCAGATATACTCGGACAAAATTCATGTACCGCCATCACATCTCAAAGTTCTTTCTTCCCCGTGGCCTTTTTCCATATGGGGAATCGACATGATTGGCTTGATTGAACCTAAGGCTTCAAACGGACATCGGTTCATCCTGGTCGCCATTGACTATTTCACCAAGTGGGTCGAAGCAGCGTCATTCGCCAATGTAACCCGACAAGTGGTGGTCCGATTTATCAAAAACAATCTCATCTGCCGCTATGGTGTTCCGAGCCAGATCATTACTGATAATGGATCTAACTTGAACAATAAGATGATGAAAGAGTTGTGTGCAGAGTTCAAGATTGAACACCATAACTCATCTCCCTACCGACCAAAGATGAACGGAACGGTAGAAGCGGCCAATAAGAACATCAAGAAGATCGTTCAAAAAATGGTTGTAACCTACAAAGACTGGCACGAGATGCTACCCTTTGCTCTTCATGGTTATCGAACATCTGTCTGCACTTCAACAGGGGCAACCCCTTTCTCTCTAGTGTATGGCATGGAGGCAGTTCTCCCCATAGAAGTAGAGATCCCATCAATCTGGATATTGATGGAAGCTAAGCTCACCGAAGCTGAGTGGTGTCAAAATCGACATGACGAACTGAATCTAATAGAAGAAAAGAGAATCACGGCATTATGCCATGGTCAATTGTATCAACAGAGAATGAAAAAGGCGTTCGACAAAAAGGTTCGACCCCACATCTTCAGGAAAGGAGACCTGGTGCTCAAGAAGATACAATCATTTCTCACTGACTCTCGGGGCAAGTGGACTTCGAATTATGATGGCCCCTATGTGGTCACGAAAGTTTTCTCAGGCGGCGCCTTGAGACTTGCAACCATGGACGGAGAGGAATTTGCCTACCCCACGAATGTTGATGTAGTCAAGAAATACTTCGCCTAAACTAAAAAAAAAAAAAAAAAAAAAAAACGTCTCGGTGGATTGAAAACCCGAAAGGGCGGTCCAGGCAAAAGTTAGAGACATGAAAAAATCATCCCGGTGGATTGGAAACATCAAAGTACAATCTAGGAAAAAATTAGGGATAATGGCAAGTAACTATGTTCAACAGAGGCAAGTCCCTCAACAGCAGCAGTTACACCATACATCGGGGGAAAACTCCAGTCAAGGTCATCTTCGACAGAAGCTCAGGATGCCCCAAATTCAAAGTTGGTAGAAGGATAGTGGTCGTTATGTTTCAACGTAGCCCTTTTCCCTGTAAATTACCATTTTCAAACTTTGTATATACTCTTTGGAATCACGCGTTTGGCTGATCTCCATCTTATCAATAAAATTTGAGCCCTTATGCTTTTGTTTGTAATTCTTATTTGTTTTTGATTTACAGAATGCCGTTTTAAATGTGATTAACGATTCTTGAAATGAAACAAAAATGAATTTACTTGTTAAAACTTTTTCTGCTTTAAAATAAAGATGGCAATTTCTTTTGACTGTTAAAAATCAAAAGAACATCAACCGCTTCTCCAGAAGTAAGCGAACTTCAAAGTGCAGAATCAAAGTACTCCTTCTATGCCCGTGCGCCTGAATGAAGGATCAACAGTGTCGGATGCAACTATTCTATCTGATACCCTTGGCCGAGTTCTTATCTCCTAAGCCTGACCAACATAGCTCCCAACAGGGACTATCTTTCCAAAGCAAGGTGGAATTGCTATTCTGAACCAGCGGTACTTCTTCGCCCCGCGATGGCCGAGTATCCAGTCATGTTCATTTTTTTAGTTGGTATGTCGCATCAGTTTTGTCAGCATATACATACATACATCATGCATTATTGATTTGCATTTACATTTCATATCGCATCACTATCACTCCAGTCGGTCTTACCCCTAGTGATAGCTGTCCTCTCGGTCGAATTGTCAGTTGTTTCCTCGATTAAGAAATGTTGTGTTTGAACAACCTCGCCTCCAGTTTATTTCTGGAAGGAAGTTGGCCCTTGACCACTTTGATAACTTGAACCTCTGAAAAACCAGAGGAACTTTCAGTCAGCATCACTCTTCGCCATTGAAGATGATATCCTTGCTTTCCCGGGTTAAGGAAAATCCACAGAGAAAGCCTCCTAAGTCGGAGATTCAGCAATACGGCAGTTTTTCTCTGAAAGAACCGCTGATGAAAAGGTCATCGTCACCTCAAAATTGGATCACATCATATGGCATTTCTCTGAGAAGATCTCCGAGAAAAGTATAATGTAAAGACCCCGAACGAAGGCAGTCTCTCAAGAGACTCGTTTTCCCCAGTAGATTCGGCAAATGGCATCTCCAAACAGAGAAGTCTGTGCACCTCTACAATTTAGACAACTGGATTCCCCAGCAAGTCTGACATCAAAACTTTTTCCACTCAAATGGCATCTCTTCAGGAAAATTCGGCGAGAAGTTTGAAGGAAAGCCGCTACGAATAGCGTCCCTTGTCAATAAAGTTTATTGACGAAAGAAACTAAGACCAGTTCCTTGGTAGGAAACCAGGATCGAGGGGAAGTTTACAAGAGAAACTAAGACCAGTTCCTTGGTAGGAAACCAGGATCGAGGGGAAGTTTACATCAGAAACTAAGACCAGGATCGAGGGGAAGTTTACATCAGAAACTGAGACCAGTTCCTTGGCTGAAGACCAGGATCGAGGGGAAGTTTACCTTTTCTAAGCATCATTTCTTAGCGAAAGAAGATGAATGCGTGAATTACCATTCATAGACGCCATCAAAATTTCGGGCATTCCGATATTTAATCCTCTTGCACCCCGAATGCCCGAATACCTTCGTCATTCAAACCTTCGTGTCCAAGAAGATTAAATAGGGGCATCTGTCATACCCCAAATTTTGACCACTAAGATTTCCCATCATTTTGAAAATCATCATGACAATATGGAGGAACCATCATACTTCATTAGTCTCCCCAAAGATGGGTGAGCATTCACTATAATCAGACTTAGGGTTTCAAGCCCTCTTAGAGCTTTTAGGCAAAGGATCAATCAAGGAATGACATGATATTCAACTTGTCTAACCTCTCAAACATCCACAATGGATCAAGAGGACTTCCACTTCAAGGATCAAGCACAAGGCTGCTCCCTTCTAGGTGGATCAAGTCTCAAGATCGACAGTGTCACCAAATTAGGGTTTTGGTCGACCAGGGCCTCCAGATGGAAATCTTTCATCTGGGCACAAGCCAATGATCCAAAACACAACCTAATATACTCCATGGAACCTCATGGACCCAATCATCAAGTCAATTTTGCCTCAGGGGATGCATTAATAAAAAATCAGGAATTAAGGTTTCTTGACCTAATTCCCCCCTAAGTTGACTTTTGGGACAAATCATGAGCCAAGACCTCAAGACATGATTTGAGGGTCTCTAATGAACTATATTGATCCATTTGGAACAATGGATTAATCCAAGAAGCTTGAGCAACAAGTCTCAATTTCATCTGCACCACAATTAGGGTTTCGCGAGGAAAGTCAACTGTAACTTTGACTTTTGACCAGGACATGCTCCTAAGCCCTAAGACATGATTCAATATACCCTATGACACCCATGGAACATGTCCATCAAGTTTGATTTAGGTCAAGGACATGATTTCATGAAGAATTGCACAGTTTGGAATTCATCTGATAAAAAGTCAATTGTGCACAAAAGTCAACTTTGACTTTTTGAGATTTTTCACCAAAATGGATTTTTAACCCTAAAATGATGTTAATGTATGATTTGAAAAGAGATCAAAACCAAACACGTTCAAACAGTTGTTGTATCATGTAAGGGCTTTCCAAAATGGCCAAGAACATTACCAAATTCAATTTGAGTCATGAGATATGACATTGACAAGTTGCCTTGTTGAAATCTGTCAAGGCAAGGCAGATTTTGCATTTTTGGTCGATTTGCCAAAATCAGCCAAATCCAAATGCTCCTATCCACTTGGAAACCTCTGAGGATTGAATCTAAAGGGGACAATCACTGAGCCAAGCCTCCAAAGTCTTTGGAACAAGAAATAGCATGTTGAACCTAGAATGGCCAAAATAGGGACAAGACTCCAATTTTGGATTGGAGCATTCAATGGAAGCATCAAGGTGGCATGGACTGAGCCATTCTCAACTGAATTCAGTCAAGACTTATCCAAGACCAAGGGAACCACAACCCTGTGCCCTAACCTCTAGTCAATGGCTAGAGGAGACTTGCATTTCCATTGGCTAACATTGAACAAACACCTGCTGCAGTTGCCATTCACTGTGGATCCCAAAACAAACTTGCTCTACTATAAATAGATCTCAATTGTGATCAGTTTGAGTACACCAAAGCCATCAAACAGATGCTTTCCTCAAAATTTCTTCTTTCACTCCAATTTTGCCTTCTAAGACAAGTCACTATCGGGTTTTGAGTTTGAGAGCTTTTCCAATCAAACCAATCACTCACACACCTCACATACATCATATAGAAGTGATCCAAACACTCACATAACATCTGGAACACAAATTTCACAAAATCACCAGCCAATTACTCAAGTTCTTGACAGTTTTGCAGTTGAGGTACCCTCTTCAGCTCCAAACCATTTCAATCCATTCCAAGCATTCATACACACTCCATGGCACCTAGGGAAGCTATCCAGATCATTAGAACCTAGCTGTAACACATCCAACACAAATCACGATCACCAGCTGCAAGTGGTAAGCATGAGCTCTTCTAACTCTATGATCCATGCAATTTTTGCTGCACAATAATTTGGCCATATGTTCATAATCATGCATGGAATGTTTTCCCTCAATTAATTGCATTGTTTGAATCGTGTATCAAAAATCCTAGCCTTCATGCAGAAATTAGGGTTCTTGAGGATTTTTCATGATTTCTTGTTATATGTTTAATTTAAATGAAATTAAATACCATGGACATGATCGTGAGGTTGAAACGAGTTGATTGGTATGTGGATTGTATGAAATGATCAAGTATTCAGTGAGATTGGAGAGAAAATGCAAATCTGGGCAAACCCAGAACACGCGCGTGTTCTTGGGTGTTCTTGGCGCCATTTTTTGAATATTTGAATTTTGTGATTTTATTTAATTGATTCAAAAATTAATTTCTCTCTGAGTTTTAATGATTTTGAGTTGATTCTTTTTTTAATAATTCACAAAAATGGTAAAATATTTTATTTTCCCAAAAAATCCCAAAAATAATATTTATTTTATATAATTGATATTTTTGCAAAGAATTAATGTTTTAATTATTTTTGACATTTAAAATATTTTTTCCACCTTGATTTTGCAACTTTTAATGCTTTCTAATTATTTTGTAGGTCAATACTTAATTTTTAAAGCATTAACCCAAGATCACAATTTGTTTTCCATATGTTAAACAATTTTGATCATTTTAATTGAATTTTTATTCAATTAAAACACATTTTGAAAACAAATTAGGGCTTTTGGATTAATTCAACCCTCATAAATAATTTTCAAAATTTTTGGGCCTCTAATAGAGTGTAAGACCCAATCCTTTTTTGACCAAATCATTTTTGGGCCTCAGTGTATTGTATAAGTCCCGATACCGTCAAAAATAAACGGCGCGATCGTCGCCTTTTGAAAAATAACTTTTGGGCCTCTCCTTGAGCTATAAGACCCATTCAAAACTTTTGGGCCACTAATAGAGTGTAAGACCCAACCCCCTTTTAACCAAAATCATTTTGGGCCTCAGTCACTTGTATAAGTCCCTCTGTACAAATTTAAACAGTGCGCTCACTGATAAAACCCTGGGCCTCTCCTTGAGCTGTAAGCCCCAAATCTTTCTTTTTCAAAGCACTTTCTCCTTTGATTTTGAATATACTGTTGTTTTCAATCTTTCTTTGTTGAACAACTAACCAAACAGCATGGAAGCTCTACAACCGAGTAAGTGGTTATTGCTATCATTTACCGCTTTCATATACATATAACTGTATTGTGGGACTGTTTCACTGTAAGTCTTCTTTCATAAACTCATATCAACTGTGTAATAATAGTATAGATATTTAGAGTTTCCCCAGCAACTACGTCTAGAACTAGGTGACGTCGTTTCGTTTATTCGTAGAAATAGACAACTAGATCCCCAATAGGATCACCAGATACAGTCTTCTCTTCGGCTGTCCTCATTAGGAATTGTCAAGAAGCTCTACTCCCAGAGATGAATGTATTCTCCGTGAATGGCATCTTTGAGTTTCTTCCAAATTCTCGAACTTTCCTGACTTGATCTATTCCTTGTGAATAGCTTGCCTTGAATTTCTCGGGGTTTGGGGACCCACGGGCTTCTTAAAAGCATCGGCCTCCTCTTGGGCATCGTACAAGGACCCACAGGCTTCCTAAAAGCAACCCCACCTCCTTTTGGGCTTAGTACAAGGACCCTATGACTTCTTAGAAGTATTCACAGCCTCCTCTTAGGCTTTGTATAATGATCTCTTCCTCCAGGAATGATAGCCTCCTCTCGGGCTTCGTACAAGGACCGATCGGCTTCTTAAAAGTTTCCAGCCTCCTCTTGGGCATCGTAAAAATTGTCCCGACGACCTCCTAGAGGTATAGGAATAGAACTTAGTCATCTGCATAGAATAGTCCTTTCATAGAGTCTACTACTGTTTCTCAAAGCATAGTACAAAAGATAAAACTCTAGACTTGGACAGTCTAATATCCTTGAGTCTCAAAGACATTCTCAAGTGACCCCTTCGTTAAATAGGAAGAAAACCCGTAGACTCGGACAGTCTCAATACCCTTCGGATTTCCTAATTCCTTAAAGAACAGGAATAGCCCGGATCCTCGAATCAAATCCTCGAGTACAGTGTTGCTCATATAAGAACTGATTTTCTCTTTAAATCAGTATATTGGACCTGTCACTTAACTGAAAGGGTAACCATAGCCTCCTCTTAGGCTTTATATAATGATCCTTCTCCAGTCATACTAGCCTTCCTCTTGGGCTTTATAAAATAATTCTCCCCCAACGGAGTCAAACAACGTTTAGCCTCTCTCTCGGGCTTTGTACGAGACACATAAGAGACTTCCTCGTTGAGTCAATCACCTTTTTCGCCTCCATCTCGGGCTTTGTACGAGATACAAAAACTCTCTTGTTGAGTCAAATAACCTTCATCTCGTGCTTTATACGAGATACCAAAAGACTCTATCGTCGAGTCAAAACATTTTAGCCTCTCTCTCGGGCTTTGTACGAGACACATATTAGCCTCCTTTTAGGCTTTGTATAAGAAAATCACTGGTTGATCCAATCAACCTTTTAGCATCAAAGCTGTGCCTCGTTCACAGCACACAAACATCAACAACTTCTTCCCCTTCATCTAATTGCTGTAAGCGGCAAGCCTCTGGATCATCTACATCCATGCCACCGTCCCTCTTTTAGCATGAGAAATTCCTAAGGAAAGATAACATTGCTCTACACTGAGTTAAAGTCTTCTCCTTCAGGTTAAAATCCCCTATAAAGGAAATTATGGCATTGCAAGATTCACAGATCCCGGTTAAAGTAATTCTCCTTTATAAACAGTTGTGACAAATAAACCCCTCTTTAGAGATGACAAATTCTCTCTAAAGTCAACACCTTTTAGCTTCACATCTTGGGTTTGAACAAGATACAAATAGACCCTTCAGCTTCACATCTTGGGCTTTGAACAAGATATAAATCACCTTTCGCTTCATGTCTTGGGCTTTGAACAAGACACCAAAACAACCATTTCCTCCCATAGAATAGGAGGAACTACGAACGCTCTGATTTCCCTATTTCGATAAACGGGAATACGTAGGCATAAGATTGAAAGAAAAATCTTAGCGAGCACACTAAACAAAAACCCAAAATCCCATACTTTCATATACATCCGTCCTAACATCTAAACCTCCCACCACTTTTAAAAAAATAAACCCGATAGAGACCCCGAATCTTTGTAGCATCTGTAACTTAACAGATCGCTGTTTAAACTCAGTTTGCAAGCAGGGTTAATTTGAGACATCTATTTCCCTTCCTTCATCAGCTTTAATAGGATAAAAAATGAATCGAGCTGTAGACACCAAAGAGCGATAGCACTTCGCAACCGCGTCCAAAATCGCTCGCTACAGTAAGCAAACTTCATGTAGTTTTAGAAACAATGAAAAGAAATATAAGAAGTATGAAGCTTTTGTGTAAGCTTCTTCCTCCTTATATTTCTTCTTCATTGATTACCAAACTAGTTGAACATCATAATTGATTTCTGTTCCACGATTAGTTTCATTAAAAGGTGCGTTATTCATGTTCCTCTCTTTACTCTTCATTGGATTATGGTTTTAGGGTTTGTTTTCAACTGAGGATGCTCATTTTTGAAGTTTGATGTGTTACCTTACAGGTTAAGGGGATGATACAGGGTGATGATGTTGGTGGTAGTAAGCGTATTATATGAGTTTATAATATCTGGATCTGGTATAGAATGTTGTTTGAGTTTATTATATTCTATTTAGATTGTTTGTTTCACTAACCCTCACTTAAAGTTTGCTGGTGGTAGCAAGCGTATTATATGAGTTTATAATATCTGGATCTGATATAGAATGTTTGAGTTTATTATATTCTATGTAGATTGTTTGTTTCATTAATCCTCACTTAAAAGACATTCATTTAATTTTACATAGATACTTATAATCTGCAAATTAAGCTGTATTTGAAAACCTACTTATATGAATCAATGTTTTCGAATTGCATCTCTCTCATCGTTCATCTCACGATGTTTAATATATATATTATGGTATAATGATCTGGCTCCTTAGATGCATCGCCAACTTCAATTATAGTTAAGCTTCATTAACAACAAATTCTTAGTTAATCTGCCTCTCCATCAACACTTATAGTCGTAAAACTTCTGATTATAAAAATTATGATGATAAGTGATAATGATGAGGTAGATTAACCAATGTCTTGTTCTTATGGAAATTTAACTATAATCGAAGATAGCGATATATCGAAGTAGTCAGATCAATAAACCACAATATATATGTAAAACAGCGTGAAATGCACGATGAGACGAATGCAATCAGAAAATATTGGTTTGTTTAAGTTGGTTTTTAAGAACAATTTAATTTGCAGATTATAGACTTCTTCATCAAATTGATTCCATGTATATTTCTTTAGTGATGTGTTTGGAAAACAAGCAATCTACATTTAATATAATAAATTCAGGGTACTTACAACAACAGTTATCTATTGTAACCGAGATCATAGGTAATTTATGTTTACATAATTCGCCGCTGATGGGTTTCGAACTCAATACCTAAGTGTATGTATCACAACGGTTTATTATCATAATTGTTGTGATATATGGCGCGCGTCCTGCCTTTTAATAACGGTTTTCAGACCATTGTAGAAACAACAAACTTACAACGACAATCTACATAACAACGCCTTCGCCCGCGTCATTATATGTCATTCCCAACCGTTGTTAAATGGGTTTTTCGTAGTAGTGCATCATCAAGATTTGCAATCAATCTTGGAATACAACAATAATCAAGAGAGACAAAAACAACCCAAAAACACCAAGAAATTCAGATCTCAAAGATGGACTCGACAGATTGACTTATAAAGCTCTGAATCCAATACAAATTGCTCAGAATGTGCTCCTATGAGTCATGAACATTGTGTAAAAATTTCAGGACGATCCGACCGTTGGATTTTGTGCAATCTCCGATTTAGTGGAACTGCTATGTGCTGAAATAGGATTGCGGAATTTCACTCTTCTCTCTACTTTTCTTGTTGTTTTTCACACACAATGGATAAAATTAACCTAATTTTCTTTGTTGGATAATAACAAAGACATAGAAACAAATAAGTCACTAACCCACATCAATTTGAACCTCTCCAAATAAGAAGGATAGCCCAAAACTCTGCCCCTCTTGAGTGTCCATATTTATCTTCTTGCGGCACCTAAATTGTAAGTCTTGTGACTATCATCAACCCACTCCCCTATTTAATCACAATGGATATTAAAGAGCTTAATCTAATATAATTATTTTAGAAGAACGTAGCATTTACATTATAAAAAACAATATTTATGCAATCTTATATAAATAATATGTTGAATCCAAAATGGTGGTCAAAATGGAGTGGGAACCATGAAAATTCTAACACATAGTATTTTAAAAAATATTAAAATTCAGGGTTGAGTTGTGCTACAAAATCGCCTAAAACAGGGGTACCATATTCTAAGAGAATTTAAGAAGGCCATTAACTTACCGTAGACTAATTTGTTTTTGAAAATATAGACATTTTCTATAAATGTTAGACATGATATTCGCATTGATAGCCAGAGGGACATCAATATTTTGTACATTATTTGTATGATTCCCAACCCATATTGAAATATGACATTATTTGTCGAGTTTCTACACCTATCATCATTCATTTAATAACTGCACTTAAATACAACATACTACCTCCGGTCTTTTTTATAAGGAACATTTCACATTTTTAAATTCATTAAATAATTAATATATCTAGTCTATAATAGAGACCAGACACATTAATTATTTAATGAATCTAAAAAGGTGAAATTTAAATCCAATATATTTTTTATATTGATATTAAAATAAAAGTCTAAATCTATTTTGATGTGATTCATGTTGCTCAAATTATTTTAAAATAAGTCATTTAATTACCTTATTATCTTAGTTTGATAATCTTTTTATGAATATTTGGTCATTTTAAAATATTGAATTTGTATATCACAAACACAAACGTGTGCGTGCACAAGATCATGTCATTAGAAAAAGTCGAACACCAGGTATTTATATAAACTTATAACAAGTTTAAAATATAAAGCATTGAGAGTGTATAAGTATTGATCATACTTGCAAGTTGCAACGACACTTTAATTTTGATAAATGAGTCTTTTGGTATGATATGCAACAACAATATTTTAAAATTATAAAATATTCCAATAGCGAGAAGGAGAAGAACAGAAACAACATTGACTTTTTATTTGGATATGCAACAACAATATTTTAAAACTGCCAATATTGGTCAAGAAAGGATTACCGGGAAAATACTGCCTTTGTTATTTATTATTAGAGAAAATTTAGGTTTTAAATTTATTGAGTATAACACAATCATCCCTCGAGGCGATTTTGATCATACCATACCATTTGGATTTGTATTTCATGTATTAAGATATCTATAAGCACGCATTTAATAACTACACATCAAAACAAAATAGTTTCTAATATTTTATATAAATTTCAATCGAATATATTTTTTAGATAAGTTACACAAATGTTGATTTGAGGTAGGTTGCTTAAATCATTTTGAAATAAGTCATTTAATTACTTGATTATCTTAGTATGATTATCCTTTTTTGAAATATTGATGAATTTGCATATCAAAATATAAATTTCATCGTACCACTTCTTTTGCATGATCAATAAAATTGACGATAAGAAAGAATATATAAAATGTTTGAGCAATAAATTACTTCTCACAAATTTGTGCGCGCACGTTTTCAAATACACGCACGCACATGTATTAATATTTCTTAATTTAAAAAACTATTTTAATGTATATTTTTTAAAGGACAATTATTCAAGGTGTAAGTCTCAATTTTGCATAATATAGTTTATATATAATATATATTTTTTCAGATTTGATACTTTCATTTTTTCAAGAAAATAACTTGATTTTACAATAAATAATAACAAAATAAAAAGTAAAATTTTATTTAAATGCAATTTAATTTTTGTTTATTCGTCTAAAAAAATTTTATTCTTGCACTTACCAACCAAGTCATTCAATAAAATGTATTATCAAGTAATTATATATGTATGCTCTTATATGTGTGTATTTTGGTATAGCTATAAATATTTATATTCTCACAACTTCGTTCTGCTCAATTTCTAACATTCATATACGACATATACTTACTTAGGTCAACACTAGACCCTACTGTTTTTCTTTGGAAATAATAAAAAAAATGTTTGCTAAATTATAAAGTTGGAATGCCTTATCTTTTTTTAATCGAAATGAACTTTCATTTTTATGTTTTATACATGTGTAATTGTTAGTTTACTCTCAACGTCAATTTTATATAGAATGTATATTAAGTGAAACGTTTAACTTTATATTCACATATGTAATTGCAATATTTCAAAACAGCCAAATATCATTCAAGAAAGGATTATTAGTGTAATTCTTCATCTGGTTCATATTAAAAAAAATTACATTTTATATTTATTGAGTATAAAACTATCACCCCTCGAGGTGAGAAGTTTGATTCTACCAGACTATTTGGCTTGGTATTTTAATTCTTCAACATATATGTTTATTTCTACCTTATTCTAATAACTTAATTTACTAAAACTTATCTTGGAAGGACACAGCATTCACATTCGAAAACAATATTCATGCAATCTAATATAAGTAATATGTTGAATCCAAAAGGATGGTTAGAATGGATTGAGAATCATGAAAACTCTAACACATTATATTATGAAAAATATTAAAATTCTGGATTTGGAGATGTGCTACAAAATCGTGTAAAATGAAGAAGGCCCCATATTCTTAAAAAATTTAAAGAGGCCATTAATTTACTGTAGCCCAACTAATTTTTGAAAATACTTTAATACTTTTTACAAATATATTGTTTACTCTTCAATAAGTGAATTACAATGTTACAAATATATTATTGATAGCGTAGTTTTAGGTTCATATTCGATAATTTAATTTTTGGTCATTTAATAATTTGTTATTTTAACTACACCACGATAAAGGAGTTTTTCATTTCTTAAAAGAATAGTTATGTGTTAGAGATATATGACAAATTCAACATAAATAAAACCCGATATATATTTTGAGATCCATTGATAGCAAGAGGGACATCAATATTTTGTACATTATTTGTGTGATCATCAACCCATTTTGAAATCCGATATATAATTACATTTAGTGACTACACTTACATACATAATCTTTTCCCTACATTTAAATCCAATATATTAGGTTGCTCAAATTATTTTAAAATAAATCATTTAATTATCCGATTATCTTAATGTGATAATTTTATTAATCAATATTTGATTATTTTGAAATATTGAATTCGCAAAAGTTTAAAAAAATGTGAAGCTTTGAGAGGGTCTAAGTATTGATCATACTTGCAATGATACCCAAAACCTTTCAATTGAATCTTAAATTGATAAATGAGTCTTTTTGTAAGATTGCAATAAGACATATTTTTTTACATAAATAAATGAAAATTAATTTAATTCTAAATAAAATTTCTTAAAGTTATAGTATGTGATTATGGTAAAAATATACTTTTTTTTTAAGGAAAAATTACCTAAAATTATAGCACGTGATACTTGTAAAAACATACTATTTTAGAGAAAGAAATCTATGCAAACACATATATTTTTAAAAAATAATAATAATTAGATTGTTTTAAGGTGGGAAAAGAATAAAATTATATAGTACAGCACATTATTTTATCATACACTTACTTTGACCAACACTAGCCCTATTGTTTTTCGTTGAAAAATTAAAATGAAAAATATTTGCTAAATTATATAGTCAGGATTCCTTGTCTCTTTTTAATCGGAAACATTACCTTTATTTTCATTGAATTTAATATTTTATCACGCTGATAAAGGTAGCGGTTTCATAGCACAATATATAACTTTTACTAACTTTTGGACTTAAAAATGATTAAGTTGTTGTACAAAAATCAAATACGGATAAATCTATCTTTACTAGGGGTAAAATTGTTGGATATCAAGACAGTTTATACGCTCACTCACAACGTCAATTTTAAAGAGTGAAAAATAAGTGAAACCATTGACTTTATAATTGGATATACAACAACAATATTTCAAAATTGCCAAATATTGGTCAAGAAAGGGTTAGCGGGAAAATACTGTCACTGTTCTTTATTTTAAGAGAAAATTTAGGTTTTAAAATTATTGAGTATAACACAATCATCCCTCAAGGCGATTTTGATCCTACCATACCATTTGGCTTTGTATTTCAATTCTACATAATATATGTTGTTTTAACCTTATTCCAATAACTAAATCTACTAACATTTATCTTTGAATGACATATCATTATCATTCAAAAAATGTCTTCACTCAATTTAATATTACTAATGCGGTGAATCCAGAAGGATAGTAAGAATGGGTTGGAAACCTGATTATTCTAACACATTGTATTATGCAAAATTATTAAATTATGGATCTTGAACTATGATTCCAAATCTTGTTAAATGGAAAGGATATCCTATTCTAAAATTTGGGTTATCTTACAAATACTTATAAACATTCATTTAATAACTAAACTTATATAGAAAATATTCTCTAGTCTTTTAAATATATTTCAATCTAATATATTTTTTAGGTAAAAGTATAAGAAAACAATTTTATATAAAAATAAAAGTCTACACAAATATTGATGCGATCTAGGTTGCTCTAATTATTTTGAAACAAGTCATTTAATTACTCATGCTAGTGTAATAATCTTTTTATTTTTCAATCTTTAATTATTTTGAAATATTGAATTTGCATATCAAAAAATAAATCTCATTGTACCATATATTTTTCATTCTCTATAAATTTGACGGTAAGAGAACATATAAAATGTTCGAGCACACATTTTGAAAAGCACGCTCGCACGCATAAGAATATTAATTAATTTAAAAGTTATGCGTAAATTATCGTGCTATTTGAGTTAAAAGTGAAATTAAGCTTAAATTTTTTTATACTCAACTATTCAAACTGTAAGTCTCTATAGAAATAAATAGATTGTACAATAAACAATAACAAAATGAAAATGAAATGTGTTTTAAGTGCAATTTAAATTTTGTTTATTTGTCTAAAAAATTAAATTCTTGCACTGACCAACCAAGTCATTTTGTTTTCCTCAACATGTGAATCCTTTTGTTTTCTTTTTTTTAATGTAATAAATCTTTAGCATGTATAATACATTTTTTATTTATTATCATTTGAGTTTGTTCCAATGGTGATGAGATATAATTTTTTGCATTTAAATATAAATGAATACTAATCTATTTAAGTTATTATTTTTATTTTTATTTTTAATTAATTTTTTATATTTTAGAAAAATTGCTACAATATAATTGAGTGGTTTTGGTTCTTCACTAAGAGTATGATAAAAACAAAAATCCTCTCTCAACGTTTCATTATTTTCACACAGGAGTAAAGGTGCACCCTTCAATGATCATTATAATGGGTCTGAAAATTTTGACAAATCCTAACATGAAAACACTTTGTGATACATGCAAAGAAGGAGATTTATAATAAAATATTATTATGAGTGAGAAAAAGATCAATCTAACGATGATAGGAGATGGAATGGATGTAAACAATTGTCACTGACATCGTGCACTATTATAATTTGACTTCAACCATACATCCACCTTCAGTGAGAATATCAATGACCTTAGACTATACACTTTCTCTTATATTTTTTTCTTTTTACATGTAATATTTCTTTTATTATTACATTTTTTAAATGTTATGCACGGTCTAAATATTCTCATATTTTTTTTATTATGTATGTGAAATAAAATGGAAAAAATATTGTAAACTTACGAGTCTTCGACCAATTTATGAAGAAAAAGTGATTTAAAAAACAACAAATTTATCAAAAGTAATTAGATTGTTTCAAAGAACAAAATGGAGAAATTAAATAACATCCACGTACTTAGATGACATCATTGTACAACATACACTTACTTACACCAACATTAATGCATGATAAGTTATTAAGGTTAGCTTAATTGTTTGTAAAGATGTTGATGACAAGGTATTCATAGAAAGAGATATTACTTTTTAGAACACCGTCGGACCTATAATAGAAGAAGTTGTTATATTGAGATCATGTTCCACATATTTAAGTGAAAAAAAATAAAAATTAAGTATAAACAATTCTATGATCAATTAAATTAATTTTAGTCTCATGCAAAATGTAATTTATAGATAGACATATTTCTTAATTTAGTGTTGCCGTTTTTCTTTTTTGCCATGAAATAAGTAGAATTTATAAATAAGAACAAACTGAAAATATACTTATGATCAATTTAATTTTGTTTATTTTTCGAAAAAATTATATTTTTTTTCGAACAAACACATTTAATGAAATGAAATAATTATTTGTATACATTCTAATATTTTGTATTTTATTATACATATGAAATCTACATTCTACATTACATTTTTTGCTTCAAACATTCAGTTTTCATATCTTCAATGTAATAAATCTTTGGTGTTTATAGTACAATTTTTCTTTGTTGTCATTTGAGTTTATTTGAATGGTGATGGCATAGAATCTTTTGCATTTAAATTTAAATGAAGACAAATCAATTTGTGTTATTATTTTGATGATTATTTAATTTATATTTTTTTTTAGAAAAATTGCTACTTTATAAATGAGTGGTTTTGGTTTTCATTAAGAGTGTGATCAAAACAAAAATCCTCTCCCATTGTTTCATTTCTTTTCACACAAGTGTCAAAATACATGCTTTAGTGCTCATTTTAATGCTAATTGTATTTTTATTTTTGTGCATCCCTTTTGTTGTGCAATCACTATAAGGAAAATGATATTTAGTTTTACATAAGTTGTT
The DNA here is from genome assembly GCA_022829125.1 of Lathyrus tuberosus. Taxonomy (NCBI): domain Eukaryota; kingdom Viridiplantae; phylum Streptophyta; class Magnoliopsida; order Fabales; family Fabaceae; genus Lathyrus; species Lathyrus tuberosus. The sequence goes on along the minus strand of JALAZF010000027.1, from coordinate 17,616,842 downwards.
GCACAAAAATCAAGTACGGATAAATCCATCTTTTATAGGTGTAAAATGGTTGGTTATCAAGACAATTTATATGCTCACTCATAACGTCAATTTGTCAATTTTAAATAGTGGATAATAAATGGGACCATTGATTTTATATATGGATATACTGGAACAATATTTCAAAACTTCTAAATATTGGTCAAGAAAGGATTACCGGAAAAATACCGACTCAGAAAATTTAGGTTTTAAATTTCTTGAATATAACACAATCAACCCTTAAGGCGATTTTGATCATACCATACCATTTGGCTTTGTATTTCAATTCTACAATATCTAAATCTACTAAAATTTATCTTTGATATAGCACGAACATTCAAAAACAATATTCATTCAATTTAGTATTAGTAATGTGGTGAGTCTAGAAGGGTAGTAAGAATGGGTTGGGAACCCGATTATTCTAACACATAGTATTATGCAAAATTATAAAATTATGGGTCTTGAGCTATTCTTCCAAATCATGTAAAATGGAAAAGATACCATATTCTAAAATATTTTAAGGAGGCTACTAACTTTTTAGATTTATTGAGTATAACATGATTTCAATCTTAAATGAATACAAAGCTTGCTTCAGGTAGAGTCGATTCACCAGAGATTTGGTCAAGTACAAACTTTCAAGTTTCAACCATAACCCTGATGTCGTAGTCTCCTTTGATACCTGTCGAAGAACCTTATCACCAAGGCTCAACAATATTGCGCTGTGGGCTTTCTCTATCATGACCGTTTTTTCTTTTTCCGTTAACGCAACGTCCATGGATGCCTCTCCCTTCAAAGTTTCCAAACAACCTTATTGAACCAGTAGAGCTTTCATCTTCAAGCGCCACAAACCGAAGTCGTTCACTCCGGTGAACTTTTCAATCTCATACTTTGTTGAAGGCGTCTTCTCCACGCTCACCGCACCAATTTGTTGTGAATAGGATGCCTTTGAACAAAATATACTCTATTTCTTTATAGGCAAGAAACACGCAAGGGTTAGGGTTGACAAGGAAAAACAAAAAAAAGGAGGAAAACAACAAGGATTGGTTATAACTGTTATTCTTTAGTTTCTCTATAAAACAGATTACAAGTACTCAAGAATAACAAATAACCCTCTCACCCTAATTAGGTTTTGTCACACCACACCATAGAATGAAAGACTAATATGCTATTTATAAAAAAACCTAACATACTAAACTAATGAGCTTTTTAACAATTACCTATTACTAGCTAACTTAGGGTACAAGCTAACTTAAACAATTGGATCCTTAACACAAGGCTCAATCCGACAGCTACACACTAGAACACACTTCGACTACAGCATGTAGGTCTTCGACAACTGCATGTGAGCAGACTTCGACGGCATGCTGACTAGAGTTCGATTCAATATATCACACATACAATCTAATATAAGTAATCTAATGAATCTATAAGGGTGGTGAGAATGTATTGTAAAACCTGAATACTCTAACACATTGTATTAAAAGAACCTATAAGCACGCATTTAATAACTACACTCAAATACAAAATATTTTTTAAACTTTTATGTAAATTTCAATCAAATATAATTTTTAGAAAAAATTATACGAAAAATAATTATATAAAAATAAAAGTTACACAAATATTGATTTGATGTAGGTTGCTCAAATCATTTTGAAATAAGTCATTTAATTACTTGATTATCTTAGTATGATAATTCATTTTTGCAATATTGAATTTGCATATCAAAATATAAATTTCATTGTACCACTTCTTTTGCATTATCTGTAAAATTGACGATGAGAATGAGTATATAAAATATTTGAGTAATAAAATATTTCTCACAATATTGTGCGCGCGCATTTTCAAATACATGCACGCACACATATTAATATTTTTTAATTAAAAAAATTATTTTAATGTACAGTTATTAAAGGACAAAAATTTCATAATTATGATATTTGAGCTAAAAAAATTATACTTAAACTTCTTTATATTAAATTATTCAAGTAAGTCTTAATTTTGCAAAATATAGTTTATATATAATATATATTTTTCAGATTTGGCATTTTCATTTTTCCAAGAAAATAACTAGATTTTTCAATAAATAATAACAAAATAAAAAGTAAAAATGTATTTAAATGCAATTTAATTTTTGTTTATTTGTCTAACAAATTTTATTTTTGCACTTACCAAGTCATTTAAGAAAATATATTATCAAGTAATTATATATGTATGCTCTTATATGATTGTATTTTAGTATAGCTATAAAGATCTATATTCTCACAACTTCCTTCTGCTCAATTTCTAACATTCATATACGAGATACACTTACTTAGGTCAACACTAGACACTACTGTTTTTCGTTGGAAATAATAAAAAAAATGTTTGCTAAATTATAAAGTCGGAATGCCTTATCTTTTTTAATCGGAAACATTAATAATATTCTCATGAACTTTCATTTTTATGTTTTATAGATGTGTAATTGTTAGTTTACTCTCAACATCAATTTTATATAGAATGTATATTAAGTGAAACGATTAACTTTATATTCACATATGTAATTGCAATATTTCAAAACAGCCAAATATTATTCAAGAAATGATTATTAGAGTAATTCTTCATCTGGTTCTTATTAAAAAAAATTACATTTTATATTTATTGAGTATAAAACTATCACCCCTCGAGGTGAGAAGTTTGATTCTACCAGACTATTTGGCTTGGTATTTTAATTCTTCAACATATATGTTTATTTCTACCTTATTCTAATAACTTAATTTACTAAAACTTATCTTGGAAGGACACGGCATTCACATTCGAAAACAATATTCATGCAATCTAATATAAGTAATATGTTGAATCCAAAAGGATGGTTAGAATGGATTGAGAATCATGAAAACTCTAACACATTATATTATGAAAAATATTAAAATTCTGGATTTGGAGATGTGCTACAAAATCGTGTAAAATGAAGAAGGCCCCATATTCTTAAAAATTTTAAAGAGGCCATTAATTTACTGTAGCCCAACTTATTTTTGAAAATACTTTAATACTTTTTACAAATATATTGTTTACTCTTCAATAATTGAATTACAATGTTACAAATATATTATTGATGCGTAGTTTTAGGTTCATATTCGATAATTTAATTTTTGGTCATTTAATAATTTGTTATTTTAACTACACCACGATAAAGGAATTTTTCATTTCTTAAAAGAATAGTTATGTGTTAGAGATATATTACAAATTCAACATAAATAAAACCCGATATATATTTTGAGATCCAGTGATAGCAAGAGGGACATCAATATTTTGTACATTATTTGTGTGATCATCAACCCATTTTGACATCCGATATAAAATTACATTTAGTAACTACACTTACATACAAAATATTATCTAATCTTTTCCCTACATTTAAATCCAATATATTAGGTTGCTCAAATTATTTTAAAATAAATCATTTAATTATCCGATTATCTTAATGTGATAATTTTATTAATCAATATTTGATTATTTTGAAATATTGAATTCGCATAAGTTTAAAAAAATATGAAGCTTTGAGAGGGTCTAAGTATTGATCATACTTGCAATGATAGCCAAAACCTTTCAATTGAATCTTAAATTGATAAATGAGTCTTTTTGTAAGATTGCAATAAGACATATTTTTTTACATAAATAAATGAAAATTAATTTGATTCTAAATAAAATTTCTTAAAGTTATAGTATTTGATTATGGTAAACATATACTTTTTTTTTATAAGCAACACGACCAAACACAACCAAATATCATTAAGGGTATACTATTTAAGGAAAAATTACCTAAAATTATAGCACGTGATTCTTGTAAAAACATACTATTTTAGAGAAAGAAAACTATGCAAACACATATATTTTTAAAAAATAATAATAATTAGATTGTTTTAAGGTGGGAAAAGAATAAAATTATATAGTATAGCACATTATTTTATCATACACTTACTTGGACCAACACTAGCCCTATTGTTTTTCGTTGAAAAAATAAAATGAAAAATATTTGCTAAATTATATAGTCGGGATTCCTTGTCTCTTTTTAATCGGAAACATTAACTTTATTTTTATTAAATTTAATTTTTTATCACGCTGATAAAGGTAGCGGTTTCATAGCACAATATATAACCTTTAATAACTTTTGGACTTAAAAATGATTAAGTTGTTGTACAAAAATCAAATACGGATAAATCTATCTTTTATAGGGGTAAAATTGTTGGATATCAAAATAGTTCATACGCTCACTCACAACGTCAATTTTAAAGAGTGAATAATAAGTGAAACCATTGACTTTATAATTGGATATACAACAACAATATTTCAAAATTGCCAAATATTGGTCAAGAAAGGGTTAGCGGGAAAATATTGTCACTGTTATTTATTTTAAGAGAAAATTTAGGTTTTAAAATTATTGAGTATAACACAATCATCCCTCAAGGCGATTTTGATCCTGGCTTTGTATTTCAATTCTACATAATATATGTTGTTTTAACCTTATTCCAATAACTAAATCTACTAAAATTTATCTTTGAATGTCATAGCATTATCATTCAAAAAAATGTATTCATTCAATTTAATATTACTAATGCGGTGAATCCAGAAGGATAGTAAGAATGGGTTGGAAACCTGATTATTCTAACACATTGTATTATGCAAAATTATTAAATTATGGGTCTTGAACTATGATTCCAAATCTTGTAAAATGGAAAGGATATCCTATTCTAAAATTTGGGTTATCTTACAAATACTTATAAACATTCATTTAATAACTACACTTAAATAGAAAATATTCTCTAGTCTTTTAAATATATTTCAATCTAATATATTTTTTAGGTAAAAGTATAAGAAAACAATTTTATATAAAAATAAAAGTCTACACAAATATTGATGCGATCTAGGTTGCCCTAATTATTTTGAAACAAGTCATTTAATTACTCATGCTAGTGTCATAATCTTTTTATTTTTCAATCTTTAATTATTTTGAAATATTGAATTTGCATATCAAAATATAAATCTCATTGTACCATATATTTTTCATTCTCTATAAAGTTGATGGTAAGAGAACATATAAAATGTTTGAGCACACATTTTGAAAAGTACGCTCGCACGCATAAGAATATTAGTTAATTTAAAAATTATATTTTAATATATATTTTATAAGGGACAAAAATTGCATAACCGTGATATTTGAGTTAAAAGTAAAATTAAGCTTAAATTTTTTTATACTCAACTATTCAAACTATAAGTCTCTATAGAAATAAGTAGATTTTACAATAAACAATAACAAAATGAAAATGAAATGTTTTTTAAGTGCAATATAAATTTTGTTTATTTGTCTAAAAAATTAAATTCTTGCACTGACCAACCAAGTCATTTTGTTTTCTTCAACATGTGAATCCTTTTGTTTTCTTTTTTTAATGTAATAAATCTTTAGCATGTATAATACATTTTTTATTTATTATCATTTGAGTTTATTCCAATGGTGATGAGATATAATTTTTTGCATTTAAATATAAATGAATACTAATCTATTTGAGTTATTATTTTTATTTTTATTTTTAATTAATTTTTTATATTTTAGAAAAATTGCTACAATATAATTGAGTGGTTATGGTTCTTCATTAAGAGTATGATAAAAACTAAAATCCTCTCTCAATGTTTCATTATTTTCACACAGGAGTAAAAGTGCACCCTTCAATGATCATTATAATGGGTCTGAAAATTTTGACAAATCCTAACATGAAAACACTTTGTGATACATGCAAAGAAGAAAATTTATAATAAAATATTATTATGAGTGAAAAAAAGATCAATCTAACGATGATAGGAGATGGAATGGATGTAAACAATTGTCACTGACATCGAACACTATTATAATTTGACTTCATCCATACATCCCCTTCATTGAGAATATCAATGACCTTAGACTATACACTTTCTCTTATATTTTTTTGTTTTTAAATGTAATATTTCTTTTATTATTACATTTTTTTAAATGTTGTTCACGGTCTAAATATTCTCATTTTTTTTTTTATTATGTATGTGAAATAAAATGGAAAAATGTATGTAAACTTACGAGTCTTCGACCAATTTATGAAGAAAAAGTGATTTAAAAAACAACAAATTTATCAAAAGTAATTAGATTGTTTCAAAGAACAAAATGGAGAAATTAAATAACATCCACGTACTTAGATGACATCATTGTACAACATACACTTACTTAGACCAACATTAATGCATGATAAGTTATTAAGTTTGTCTTAATTGTTTGTAAAGATGTTGATGACAAGGTATTCATAGAAAGAGATATTGCTTTTTAGAACACCGTCGGACCTATAATTGAAGAAGTTGTTATATTGAGATCATGTTCCACATATTTAAGTGAAAAAAAATAAAAATTAAGTATAAACAATTCTATGATCAATTAAATTAATTTTAGTCTCATGCAAAATGTAATTTATAGATAGATATATTTCTTAATTTAGTGTTGCCGTTTTTCTTTTTTGCCATGAAATAAGTAGAATTTAGTATAAATAAGAACAAACTGAAAATATACTTATGATCAATTTAATTTTGTTTATTTTTAAAAAAAATTATATTCTTATTCGAACAAACACATTTAATGAAATGAAATAATTATTTGTTTACATTCTAATATTTTGTATTTTATTATACATATGAAATCTACATTCTAAATTACATTTTTTTCTTCAAACATTCAGTTTTCATATCTTCAGTGTAATAAATCTTTGGTGTTTATAATGCAATTTTTCTTTGTTGTCATTTGAGTTTATTTGAATGGTGATGGGATGGAATCTTTTGCATTTAAATTTAAATGAAGACAAATCAATTTGTGTTATTATTTTGATGATTATTTAATTTATACTTTTTTTTAGAAAAATTGCTACTTTATAAATGAGTGGTTTTGGTTTTCATTAAGAGTGTGATCAAAACAAAAATCCTCTCCCATTGTTTCATTTCTTTTCACACAAGTGGCAAAATACATGCTTTAGTGCTCATTTTAATGCTAATTGTATTTTTACTTTTGTGCATCCCTCTTGTTGTGCAATCACTATAAGGAAAATGATATTTAGTTTTACATAAGTTGTTGCACAAAAATCAAGTACGGATAAATCCATCTTTTATAGGTGTAAAATGGTTGGTTATCAAGACAATTTATATGCTCACTCATAATGTCAATTTGTCAATTTTAAATAGTGGATAATAAGTGGGACCATTGATTTTATATATGGATATGCTGGAACAATATTTCAAAACTACTAAATATTGGTCAAGAAAGGATTACCGGAAAAATACCGACTCAGAAAATTTAGGTTTTAAATTTGTTGAATATAACACAATCAACCCTTAAGGCGATTTTGATCATACCATACCATTTGGCTTTGTATTTCAATTCTACAATAGCTAAATCTACTAAAATTTATCTTTGATATAGCACGAACATTCAAAAACAATATTCATTCAATTTAATATTAGTAATGTGGTGAGTCTAGAAGGGTAGTAAGAATGGGTTGGGAACCCGATTATTCTAACACAGTATTATGCAAAATTATAAAATTATGGGTCTTGAGCTATTCTTCCAAATCATGTAAAATGGAAAAGATACCATATTCTAAAATATTTTAAGGAGGCTACTAACTTTTTAGATTTATTGAGTATAACATGATTTCAATCTTATTTCAAAAGCTAAATTTATTAAAACTTGTATTGGAAGCACATGACATGCACACTTAAAAACATTATTCATACAATCTAATACAAGAAATCTAACGAATCCATAAGGGTGGTGAGAATGTATTGCAAAACATGAATACTCTAACACATTGTATTACAAATACTTATAAATACAATAGAATATATTTTTTAATCTTTTATGTAAATTTCAATCCATTATATTTTTTAGAAAAAAAGTATACGATAAAAGTAGACGTTACACAAATGCTGATTTGAGGTAGATTGCTCAAATCTTAGTATGATAATCCTTTTTTAAAATATTAAATTTGCATATCAAAATATAATTTTATTCAACAGCTTCTTTTGCATTATCTATAAAACTGACGATAAGAATGAATATATAAAATGTTTGAGTAATAAAATATTCCTCACAAATTTGTGCGCGCACATTTCCAAATATAGGCACGCACATGTCTTAATATTTTTAAATTTTAAAAAAAATTTAATATATATTTTTAAAGGACAAAAATTGCATAATTGTGATATTTGAGCTAAAAAAATTATACTTGAATTTTTTTATATTCAATTATTCAAGGTGTGAGTCTTAATTTTACAAAACATAGTTTATATATAATATATATACCTTTTCAGATTTGGTATTTTCATTTTCCCAAGAAAATGACGAGATTTTACAATAAATAATAACAATTTAAAAAATAAAATTTTATTTAAATGAAATTTGATTTTTGCTTATTTGTCTAAAAAAATTTATTCTTGCACTTACCAACCAGGTCATTTAATAAAATGTATTATCAAATAATTATATATGTATGCTCTTATATGTTTGTATTTTAGTATCGCTATAAATATCTATATTCTCACAACTTCCTCTTGCTCAATTTCGAACATTCATATACATCATACACTTACTTAGGTCAACACTAGACCCTACTGTTTTTTTTATAAGCAAAATTCATTAATAAGAGATTAAGGAAATCTCAAACCAAAGAAAAGAAATACAACCAAAACGGGTTACAAAAAGTCAAAAGGAACCTTGGTCTAATCATAAAGACTACACTTCCTCCTAGTGATATTGCCTAGAACCAACCAATTCCACGACGGTACTACAATGGCATTGAAAATAGAATCAACGTCACAAACCTCGTCATTAAAGAGGATATTATTCTTTGCCTTCCAGATATTCCAACATGTAATAAACCAAATGGAATTTACGGTTCCGGGCCGACCACGACTAAGAAGGCACGAATTTCACGACTTAATATGAGAACAGCCATCCGATTCGATAAAACTATCAATGTCCACCCAAGCAAAACTTTCTTCCAGACCAAAATTGACTTAGGACAATTGAAAAAAATGTGGGGAGAATCCTCTAGTTCCATGAAACAAAACATACACACATTTTCATGAGCGTTAATGATGATATTTCTTGCCACAAGATTCATCCGAGTCGGCAACCTGTCAATAGCCATCCTCCAAGCAAAAACTTTAATCTTCATTGAAATTTTTTTTTATAAGCAACTTCATTAATTGGAGATTAAGGGAATCTCAAACCAAGGAACTACAAACAACAATAACGATTACAAAAAATTGAGCGGGTTCTTATACCACTCATACAAACTACACTTCTTGCTACTCTTAAGGCCAAGAATCAACCAATTCCAAGAAGTGATTTTAATATCAACAACAATATCATCAACGTTACAAGACTCTTCTTCGAATAAAATTCTATTTCTTGCCCTCCAAATATTCCAACAAGTGATCATTCATATAGAAAATAACTTTCCGACGATGCTACGACCTTGACGTCTCGAGAACCAAGCCAAAGCATGGAGGGTACAATTAGGTTCTGAAATTCTACCAATTTCCACCAACTCGCAAATTTTACTCCAAACATTATGCGATTTACAACATGTGAAGAAAAGATGGTTAGAATTCTCAACCTTTTGAAAACAGAACACACACACCTTATCTTGGTCGTTTTCGATAATTCTTCTTGAAGCCAAGTTAGATCTAGTGGACAGTCTATCAAGCGCCATCCTCCAAGCAAAGACTTGCACTTTAACCGGAATTCTCGTCTGCCAGACTATCTTTAGCAGCCCTGCAATATCATCTTCCAACTCTGCAAAATTTTCTGCATAATTCTGCACTGTGTAGAATGAATTCACAGTGAAATCTTTTGAGTCTTCAATGGACCACTGCCATGCATCTTTGTCTACCTGAGTAAGAGAGACCGAATCCAGCAATTGGCAGTAGGCAGCCCATTCAGGTTCCAGCGATTCAACAGGGACTGCAAAAGATTGTCTCACCTTCCAACACCATTGTTCACCTTCCCAGCCACCCATCTCACTAATAGAACATCAGGTTTTTCTGCAAGCTTGAAATAACCTGGGGAACCTTAGTTTCAAAGCCACTTGACCAATCCATTTAGCTTGCCAAAAAGCCACGTTGGTTCCGTCTCCAACCGAACACTCCATCTGATTAGTAAAACTTCCAGGATACTTAGGGATAGTAAGTGAAAGGATATCCTTGAGCCATAACGAATCGTTCTTCGAGCTGCCAGCATCCTTATAAGTTTGCACTTTCAAACTCAGATTTCCATACCTATTACTAACCATCTGCCTTCATATTTCTTTTCCTCCATGTTGAAACTTCCACAACCATTTTGCAAGTAAGGCTCGATTAAAACGTCCTACATGTTTAATTCTTAGCCCACCTCTATCCTTTGGTTTGCAAACCGAGTTCCATGATATCCATGATACAAACTTGTTATTTTAAGTTCCCATCCAGAGAAAACGATGTTGAATGGCTATGATTTCCTTCAGAACTTTCTCAGGAGCCTTATAGAAACTCAAGTGATGGATTGGAAGGTTGACGAGAACTGAATTAATAAGCGTCACTCTGCCCCCAATCGATAGGTTCCTTCTAGACCATGTAGATAATCTATTCCTCAAGCAAGTAATGATCGGTTTCCAAAACTCGCAATGACGATGATTTCCACCAACCGATAATCCAAGGAATTTGAAAGGGTAAGCTCCCTGATTTGCAATGGAGAAACTGTTCAGCAGCAGTAAGAAAATCAGCATCAACTCCAATACCGTACAAGCAACTTTTAGAAAAGTTAATCTTTAGACCGAATGTCAGTTCAAAGGCCCGGAGAATAAACTTGAATGCCCACATATTAGATATGGATCCATCCCCGAAGAGAAGTGTGTCATCTGCAAACTGAAGGACACTAGCACACGGCCGATCGAGGACTTTGAATTCTGACAAAATGTTGGAGGATATTGCATTTCTAACCGTTCTAGCCAATTCCTCCGCGACAATAGCAAACAAATAAGGGGATAACGGGTCACCTTGTTTCAAACCCCTTCCCGCCTTGAAATCCTTCGTTGGGCTGCCATTAATAAGAATCGACACAAAACTTTTGAACACCGATCCTCTAATCCATTTCAACCAGTTAGCCCCAAATCTCATCTTAATTAGCATTTCTTCTAAGTACGACCAATCAACACAATCGTACGCCTTCGCAAAGTCTACTTTAAAAAGCAAGCACTTCTTCTTGAACCGTTTAGCATAATCAACAATTTCACTTGCCATCAACACTCCATCAAATATCTGACGACCAGGAATAAACGCCGACAGATATGGTGAGATCAGTTTGTGTATTACCTTTCCCAATCTATTAGAGAGCATCTTGGAAATCGTTTTCAGCATACTACTAACCAAACTAATAGGCCTGAACTCTTCAAAGCTTTGAGGATTATTAACCTTAGGGACTAGTGATATAAATGATGAAGCAAACATCTTGGGCAGGAAACCGGTTTTGAAAAATTCCAAAATACAGTTAGTGTAATCAACGCCTAAAATGTCCCAACAGGCCTTGATAAACTTGAAGTTAAACCCATCAACCCCTGGGCATTTGTTACCATCGCAGCTGAAGACAACATTTTTCACATCCTCTGCAACAAAGTCAGCTTCTAACATGTTTCTATCTCCCTTTTCAAGAACAACCTGGCTAACTGAATTGTTTCTGAACCTGACTGAGTTCTGATTCTGGAACCTGCCTATTGATAAGTGCAAATTGTACCTATTTTTGTATATAAGTTTTGTTGCACTTATCCTTACTTTGTGTTAAAATTGGTTGAATAAACCCCACTTTGTGTGTAAATACGTTTACTTTACGTTTTCGTGTGTATAGTGCGTTATCGTGTAAATATCATTGAGTTTAATCGATTTTCATTTATTTTTGTAGGTGTTCCAGCAATGGGATTTTTCCATATTCATAAAGAGCATTGAATAAGCTTTCCAACGCTTCAAACCGTGCGTCAATCGGAGTTACGGTTCAAGAGTTATGAAGAAAACAAGTTTTGGTTTTCTGTCATGCTCGCTAGGCGAGCCCCCGTAGCGAACACTCGCTAGCTTGTTCGCTAGGCGAACCGGGGCGAACGAAAATTTCCAGAATCGTGAAAAAACTCAATTTTAAGGCGGGTTACGTTCGCCTAGCGAACGGGGACTCGCTAGGCGAACCTGGAAAGTGAGATTTGCCTATTTCAACCATTTTTCATCATTTTTTATGTTATGTTTTTGGGGGAACTTTCTCCCAACTTCATCAAACATGTTTTAGGAGTAGATTAACTTAGAAACAACATTGGATGATGCATCTTGATGATCCGGAGTAGAATTTGCTTTAATCGGCTCCGACGAACCGTGAGAAATTTGTTCTTCTCCTTTCTTCTCTTTGTATCCTCTATTTGTTGATGTTTGGTATGTAAATCTCTTGATACCTATTGTATTTCATCTAATCTATGTTTATGAATATGTTTTGATTCTCTATTGATTATTTCTCTTTGATTGATTATTTGTGGGTCGTGACAAAACCTATATCGAATCGTTAATCTTAGATTTTCATCTATTAATGAGCAAGCTTTTGACAGGGGTTTGTGAATTGATATTCATTGTATCTTTTGTTGTATTGTGTTGATTAAGTAGCATGGGTAGCATGAGTAGGATCGATACGGTATTGCGAGGATGCGTGACAATAGCGATGAAGAACGGCGTTCGTATACAGTTGGTAAATTAGTTGAATGCAGGGATAATCATATGTTTGTATTCTGATCAGGGCTTTGTATATGAATTACTCATGAGTTTGACATGGATGTTATAGTAATATTTGTTTTGTCTGAACTCTAGAGATAGATTTAGACTTAACACTTGCGTGAGTATCAGTTCTTACTACTCTGTGTTGTTGAGTTGCGTGAGACATCACCAATGAGACAATACCGTTGTTCTCTCGACGTTGCGTTAGACATAACCTCAGTTGTGAGTGATACGTGAGGATATTAGACGAATGAGTGATTTGTGTATGAAATGGTCGGAAGAATGCATGTGTTATTGAGTGATCCTATTGAGTTTCTTTCCTCTGAAGAATGTGTTATTGTTGTTTACTTGCTTTTTGTTCCTTTAATTTTCCGCAGTTGCTTTTGGTTCGTCTTTAAACCAGAACTTTTGATCATGAGTTTAGAAATATAGAAACCGTTGAATGGCATTCTTTCCCTCGCACTGATCCCTGTGGAGAACGACAAAACTGGGTTACTTATTATTATTTGCTTGCTGCTATTCTAGCTTCAACAAATTGGCGCCGTTGCCGGGGATTGGTGTGTCGATATTGAGTTGCATCGCATAGTTTCTATGTTTTTAAGCTTCGTACATAACTGTCTATATTGTATATTTACTTGTATAATGGTGCATAGTTAGTTAGGGAGAGTTTGTTAGATGTCAAACATGTTATATATTTGTATGCAATACTTGGCATTTTTCATTTCTTTCCATGTGTAATGTATTGATTTTAGTGAGGAATGGTGTTGTTGTGCATTCATTGAAATATACTTGTGGTGCTTGTAATTTGTGTGCTAATGTGCAGGAATAGGCATAAAAAGATCAAGATTGTGTTACACAAATGTTGGAGACAAGTTACCATTAAAGGAAGAAATCAACAACAGAATTCGCTAGGCGAGTGTTGGCGAAGATGCCAGCGAAGGTTCGCCTAGCGAACGTTAGCGAGAGTGCCAGCGAGGGGGTGGCAGAAAGTATGCAAAAACCTCCAGTAGGAAAACTAGGTAAATTCGCTGGGCGAGGGAGCCAGCGAATGGTCGCTGATGTGTTCGCGAGGCGAAGGTGCCAGCGAGGGGGGTGGCAGAAACTTTCACTTTTGAAAACACCCAAACTTCGCTGGGCGAAGGTTGTAGCAAAGGCTCGCGTCGCGAATGATTTGGTTCGCCTAGCGAACAAAGCTTAACAAGTGTACATACTTGTTAATAGTTGTTTTCCATAATTGATTGTATATATGTGTTTTCCATCATGTTTATGTGTGTGTGCATATTTTTGTTTTTGGTTTACGTTTGCTTAAGTGTTGCAGATTTTATTTGGTATCTACCGGTGAACGAAGCAACATGGAGGAGCTTGTACGTAAATAAGGTGTCGAGCTAACGACGTGAAACTAGCGCTTATTGGGAGGCAACCCAATGATTCTTGAGTTTGTACAGTTTTATGTTTAGTAGTATAGTTAATATAAAGTGACAATGGATGGAGTGAATGAGAGAAAGAACCAATTTTGAAAAACAAAATTTTCCTGCCCGTGCTTAGTGCGCGCAGAGGGCGCTTAGCGCGCCTTGTTTTGCAAAGAAAAATCTTTCATTTTCCATCCACTTTCACAAATTTTGGTTTTTATGTTTATTTAGCTTTAGTTCAATTTTGTTAGGTTGTTAGAATAATTTATGAGTTTGTTCTCAAGTTTTGTTTTTGATTAGCTTGAGGATGCATTGTGTGATTTTTCAATTTTGATTGTTTCAACAAGAAAATGTTATGGTAGTGTGAAAAGTTTAAAGAAAGTTGCATTGCGTTGGTTGGTGTTTATTGCTTTTCTAGAACATAACATGTTTATGAACCTTAGGATTTGTACAAATTACATGTCTTTCATTCTCTTGCAATTTTTGTTCATTTATGAATCACCTTAGTTCATAGCCCCATGTAAGGAAACCTCCATTGTTTACTAAATGCTTGGATGACTGATAAACTTTGTTTAATTCGTTTGATTCATGCTTTATCTTCTGATTATTGTGATTTTGTGGAAGCATTAGAAATGATCAAGGCATTTGTTTATATTGAGCACAACCAGTATCCAAAAGTATCTTACCCGTGAGTAGTGAGAATTTGTTAGCCCCTTTGATACTAAAACAGTTTAGATCTCATTTTTAGTGATGAACTTGGTTTATGTACATAATTTGCAAGTTTGGTTCATCATTGAATTTAGTGAGTTTCTAAAATTTCTTCTTGAACCTTTGAAATTGTATACTTTGATTTCCTTGCCGTAAAAAGCAAGGAGCATTCACTTGAGGTTTGGTTGAATTCAAGTTGGGGGGAATGAAAAAGAAGTGGTAAGTTGCTTGAAACTTTTGAAAAAGTTCAAACAAGCATGAAAAGAAAAAGTGTAAATATGAATGTGAAAAACAAAAGAAAAAGAATGCTTGTTTGAATGAGAAAAATAGAGTGAAATAATTGTGCATAAAGGTAGTTTGAGAAGGTTTGTGGTAAAGGAATGAGAATGGTGAATGAAGTTGTAATGTGTAAATATCATTTATCGGCAATTTCGATTCAATGGCCTGTAGAAATGTCCCTTTATTGTGAACCCGACCAAGCTACAACCCTTAAAGCCCTTAGTGATCTTTTTGCTTCCATATTTTCATATTTGATTGTTAGATGTTGTATGAATTGAATTGTTATTTGCATTGTTTGTCAGATGAGTGAAATTTCCCCGCGGTTGTAAACGCGCATTAATTTCTTCATTCTTAGTTGAAGTGGAGTGATAGGTGTGATTCATTCTTGAACATGTATTGCTTTTGGATGTTGACATTTGTTTTGTGCTTAGACTTTGTTTGATATTCGTGGTGTCGTTGTAGTTTAGTGGTAAGCATTGCTTTGCATGTACTTTTGATATTTGTACCATACGTTTATTCTCCGTTTGTAAAAACTTGTTGAGCATGATTTCTTGATAATTGCTTTTGTTTCTTTGAGTTGATTGACTTTTGTTTGAGGACAAACAAAATAATAAGTTGGGGAGAGTTTGATAAGTGCAAATTGTACCTATTTTTGTATATAAGTTTTGTTGCACTTATCCTTACTTTGTGTTAAAATTAGTTGAATAAACTCCACTTTGTGTGTAAATACGTTTACTTTACGTTTTCGTGTGTATAGTGCGTTATCGTGTAAATATCATTGAGTTTAATCGATTTTCATTTATTTTTGTAGGTGTTCCAGCAATGGGATTTTTCCATATTCATAAATAGCATTGAATAAGCTTTCCAACGCTTCAAACCGTGCGTCAATCGGAGTTACGGTTCAAGAGTTATGAAGAAAACAAGTTTTGGTTTTCTGTCATGCTCGCTAGGCGAGCCCCCGTAGCGAACACTCGCTAGCTTGTTCGCTAGGCGAACCGGGGCGAACGAAAATTTCCAGAATCGTGAAAAAACTCAATTTTAAGGCGGTTTACGTTCGCCTAGCGAACGGGGACTCGCTAGGCGAACCTGGAAAGTGAGATTTGCCTATTTCAACCATTTTTCATCATTTTTTATGTTATGTTTTTGGGGGAACTTTCTCCCAACTTCATCAAACATGTTTTAGGAGTAGATTAACTTAGAAACAACATTGGATGATGCATCTTGATGATCCAGAGTAGAATTTGCTTTAATCGGCTCCGACGAACCGTGAGAAATTTGTTCTTCTCCTTTCTTCTCTTTGTATCCTCTATTTGTTGATGTTTGGTATGTAAATCTCTTGATACCTATTGTATTTCATCTAATCTATGTTTATGAATATGTTTTGATTCTCTATTGATTATTTCTCTTTGATTG
The DNA here is from genome assembly GCA_022829125.1 of Lathyrus tuberosus. Classification (NCBI taxonomy): domain Eukaryota; kingdom Viridiplantae; phylum Streptophyta; class Magnoliopsida; order Fabales; family Fabaceae; genus Lathyrus; species Lathyrus tuberosus. The sequence goes on along the minus strand of JALAZF010000027.1, from coordinate 17,600,196 downwards.
ATTATTTGTGGGTCGTGACAAAACCTATATCGAATCGTTAATCTTAGATTTTCATCTATTAATGAGCAAGCTTTTGACAGGGGTTTGTGAATTGATATTCATTGTATCTTTTGTTGTATTGTGTTGATTAAGTAGCATGGGTAGCATGAGTAGGATCGATACGGTATTGCGAGGATGCGTGACAATAGCGATGAAGAACGGCGTTCGTATACAGTTGGTAAATTAGTTGAATGCAGGGATAATCATATGTTTGTATTCTGATCAGGGCTTTGTATATGAATTACTCATGAGTTTGACATGGATGTTATAGTAATATTTGTTTTGTCTGAACTCTAGAGATAGATTTAGACTTAACACTTGCGTGAGTATCAGTTCTTACTACTCTGTGTTGTTGAGTTGCGTGAGACATCACCAATGAGACAATACCGTTGTTCTCTCGACGTTGCGTTAGATATAACCTCAGTTGTGAGTGATACGTGAGGATATTAGACGAATGAGTGATTTGTGTATGAAATGGTCGGAAGAATGCATGTGTTATTGAGTGATCCTATTGAGTTTCTTTCCTCTGAAGAATGTGTTATTGTTGTTTACTTGCTTTTTGTTCCTTTAATTTTCCGCAGTTGCTTTTGGTTCGTCTTTAAACCAGAACTTTTGATCATGAGTTTAGAAATATAGAAACCGTTGAATGGCATTCTTTCCCTCGCACTGATCCCTGTGGAGAACGACAAAACTGGGTTACTTATTATTATTTGCTTGCTGCTATTCTAGCTTCAACAAATTGGCGCCGTTGCCGGGGATTGGTGTGTCGATATTGAGTTGCATCGCATAGTTTCTATGTTTTTAAGCTTCGTACATAACTGTCTATATTGTATATTTACTTGTATAATGGTGCATAGTTAGTTAGGGAGAGTTTGTTAGATGTCAAACATGTTATATATTTGTATGCAATACTTGGCATTTTTCATTTCTTTCCATGTGTAATGTATTGATTTTAGTGAGGAATGGTGTTGTTGTGCATTCATTGAAATATACTTGTGGTGCTTGTAATTTGTGTGCTAATGTGCAGGAATAGGCATAAAAAGATCAAGATTGTGTTACACAAATGTTGGAGACAAGTTACCATTAAAGGAAGAAATCAACAACAGAATTCGCTAGGCGAGTGTTGGCGAAGATGCCAGCGAAGGTTCGCCTAGCGAACGTTAGCGAGAGTGCCAGCGAGGGGGTGGCAGAAAGTATGCAAAAACCTCCAGTAGGAAAACTAGGTAAATTCGCTGGGCGAGGGAGCCAGCGAATGGTCGCTGATGTGTTCGCGAGGCGAAGGTGCCAGCGAGGGGGGTGGCAGAAACTTTCACTTTTGAAAACACCCAAACTTCGCTGGGCGAAGGTTGTAGCAAAGGCTCGCGTCGCGAATGATTTGGTTCGCCTAGCGAACAAAGCTTAACAAGTGTACATACTTGTTAATAGTTGTTTTCCATAATTGATTGTATATATGTGTTTTCCATCATGTTTATGTGTGTGTGCATATTTTTGTTTTTGGTTTACGTTTGCTTAAGTGTTGCAGATTTTATTTGGTATCTACCGGTGAACGAAGCAACATGGAGGAGCTTGTACGTAAATAAGGTGTCGAGCTAACGACGTGAAACTAGCGCTTATTGGGAGGCAACCCAATGATTCTTGAGTTTGTACAGTTTTATGTTTAGTAGTATAGTTAATATAAAGTGACAATGGATGGAGTGAATGAGAGAAAGAACCAATTTTGAAAAACAAAATTTTCCTGCCCGTGCTTAGTGCGCGCAGAGGGCGCTTAGCGCGCCTTGTTTTGCAAAGAAAAATCTTTCATTTTCCATCCACTTTCACAAATTTTGGTTTTTATGTTTATTTAGCTTTAGTTCAATTTTGTTAGGTTGTTAGAATAATTTATGAGTTTGTTCTCAAGTTTTGTTTTTGATTAGCTTGAGGATGCATTGTGTGATTTTTCAATTTTGATTGTTTCAACAAGAAAATGTTATGGTAGTGTGAAAAGTTTAAAGAAAGTTGCATTGCGTTGGTTGGTGTTTATTGCTTTTCTAGAACATAACATGTTTATGAACCTTAGGATTTGTACAAATTACATGTCTTTCATTCTCTTGCAATTTTTGTTCATTTATGAATCACCTTAGTTCATAGCCCCATGTAAGGAAACCTCCATTGTTTACTAAATGCTTGGATGACTGATAAACTTTGTTTAATTCGTTTGATTCATGCTTTATCTTCTGATTATTGTGATTTTGTGGAAGCATTAGAAATGATCAAGGCATTTGTTTATATTGAGCACAACCAGTATCCAAAAGTATCTTACCCGTGAGTAGTGAGAATTTGTTAGCCCCTTTGATACTAAAACAGTTTAGATCTCATTTTTAGTGATGAACTTGGTTTATGTACATAATTTGCAAGTTTGGTTCATCATTGAATTTAGTGAGTTTCTAAAATTTCTTCTTGAACCTTTGAAATTGTATACTTTGATTTCCTTGCCGTAAAAAGCAAGGAGCATTCACTTGAGGTTTGGTTGAATTCAAGTTGGGGGGAATGAAAAAGAAGTGGTAAGTTGCTTGAAACTTTTGAAAAAGTTCAAACAAGCATGAAAAGAAAAAGTGTAAATATGAATGTGAAAAACAAAAGAAAAAGAATGCTTGTTTGAATGAGAAAAATAGAGTGAAATAATTGTGCATAAAGGTAGTTTGAGAAGGTTTGTGGTAAAGGAATGAGAATGGTGAATGAAGTTGTAATGTGTAAATATCATTTATCGGCAATTTCGATTCAATGGCCTGTAGAAATGTCCCTTTATTGTGAACCCGACCAAGCTACAACCCTTAAAGCCCTTAGTGATCTTTTTGCTTCCATATTTTCATATTTGATTGTTAGATGTTGTATGAATTGAATTGTTATTTGCATTGTTTGTCAGATGAGTGAAATTTCCCCGCGGTTGTAAACGCGCATTAATTTCTTCATTCTTAGTTGAAGTGGAGTGATAGGTGTGATTCATTCTTGAACATGTATTGCTTTTGGATGTTGACATTTGTTTTGTGCTTAGACTTTGTTTGATATTCGTGGTGTCGTTGTAGTTTAGTGGTAAGCATTGCTTTGCATGTACTTTTGATATTTGTACCATACGTTTATTCTCCGTTTGTAAAAACTTGTTGAGCATGATTTCTTGATAATTGCTTTTGTTTCTTTGAGTTGATTGACTTTTGTTTGAGGACAAACAAAATAATAAGTTGGGGAGAGTTTGATAAGTGCAAATTGTACCTATTTTTGTATATAAGTTTTGTTGCACTTATCCTTACTTTGTGTTAAAATTAGTTGAATAAACTCCACTTTGTGTGTAAATACGTTTACTTTACGTTTTCGTGTGTATAGTGCGTTATCGTGTAAATATCATTGAGTTTAATCGATTTTCATTTATTTTTGTAGGTGTTCCAGCAATGGGATTTTTCCATATTCATAAATAGCATTGAATAAGCTTTCCAACGCTTCAAACCGTGCGTCAATCGGAGTTACGGTTCAAGAGTTATGAAGAAAACAAGTTTTGGTTTTCTGTCATGCTCGCTAGGCGAGCCCCCGTAGCGAACACTCGCTAGCTTGTTCGCTAGGCGAACCGGGGCGAACGAAAATTTTCAGAATCGTGAAAAAACTCAATTTTAAGGCGGTTTACGTTCGCCTAGCGAACGGGGACTCGCTAGGCGAACCTGGAAAGTGAGATTTGCCTATTTCAACCATTTTTCATCATTTTTTATGTTATGTTTTTGGGGGAACTTTCTCCCAACTTCATCAAACATGTTTTAGGAGTAGATTAACTTAGAAACAACATTGGATGATGCATCTTGATGATCCAGAGTAGAATTTGCTTTAATCGGCTCCGACGAACCGTGAGAAATTTGTTCTTCTCCTTTCTTCTCTTTGTATCCTCTATTTGTTGATGTTTGGTATGTAAATCTCTTGATACCTATTGTATTTCATCTAATCTATGTTTATGAATATGTTTTGATTCTCTATTGATTATTTCTCTTTGATTGATTATTTGTGGGTCGTGACAAAACCTATATCGAATCGTTAATCTTAGATTTTCATCTATTAATGAGCAAGCTTTTGACAGGGGTTTGTGAATTGATATTCATTGTATCTTTTGTTGTATTGTGTTGATTAAGTAGCATGGGTAGCATGAGTAGGATCGATACGGTATTGCGAGGATGCGTGACAATAGCGATGAAGAACGGCGTTCGTATACAGTTGGTAAATTAGTTGAATGCAGGGATAATCATATGTTTGTATTCTGATCAGGGCTTTGTATATGAATTACTCATGAGTTTGACATGGATGTTATAGTAATATTTGTTTTGTCTGAACTCTAGAGATAGATTTAGACTTAACACTTGCGTGAGTATCAGTTCTTACTACTCTGTGTTGTTGAGTTGCGTGAGACATCACCAATGAGACAATACCGTTGTTTTCTCGACGTTGCGTTAGACATAACCTCAGTTGTGAGTGATACGTGAGGATATTAGACGAATGAGTGATTTGTGTATGAAATGGTCGGAAGAATGCATGTGTTATTGAGTGATCCTATTGAGTTTCTTTCCTCTGAAGAATGTGTTATTGTTATTTACTTGCTTTTTGTTCCTTTAATTTTCCGCAGTTGCTTTTGGTTCGTCTTTAAACCAGAACTTTTGATCATGAGTTTAGAAATATAGAAACCGTTGAATGGCATTCTTTCCCTCGCACTGATCCCTGTGGAGAACGACAAAACTGGGTTACTTATTATTATTTGCTTGCTGCTATTCTAGCTTCAACACCTATGAAGAACTTATGCGCTTCCCTTTTAATCATCTCAGGATCTTCCACCAACATTCCATCCACTTTGATTGCATATATACTATTTGATCGATTCCTCAGTTTTAAAGAGTCATGGAAGTACTTGGTGTTGAGATCTCCATCAGAAAACCATCTTCTTCGAGATTTCTGGCTCATCATACTTTCTTTTAACCTCATATTCTTCCACATATCTTCTTGAGCTTTCAATCTTTCCTTAATTACTTCTTCATCCTGGCTGCCTCGATCTTCATCCATAAACAATTCAATATCATTAAGGTGTTGGATATTGTCTTCAATCTTTAGATCAAGCCACCCAAAAACGTTTATATTCCAACTACGCAAATCCGATTTAAGAGCCATACAAAATATTATCTAATCTTTTCCCTACATTTAAATCCAATATATTAGGTTACTCAAATTATTTTAAAATAAATCATTTAATTATCGGATTATCTTAATGTGATAATTTTATTAATCAATATTTGATTATTTTGAAATATTGAATTCGCATAAGTTTAAAAAAATGTGAAGCTTTGAGAGGGTCTAAGTATTGATCATACTTGCAATGATACCCAAAACCTTTCAATTGAATCTTAAATTGATAAATGAGTCTTTTTGTAAGATTGCAATAAGACATATTTTTTTACATAAATAAATGAAAATTAATTTAATTCTAAACAAAATTTCTTAAAGTTATAGTATGTGATTATGGTAAAAATATACTTTTTTTTTATAAGCAACACGACCAAAGACAACCAAATATCATTAAGGTATACTATTTAAGGAAAAATTACCTAAAATTATAGCACGTGAAACTTGTAAAAATGTTAGAAGAGTATTAGTGGGGGTTGTTTTTAAATCGTATCCACAGGGATTGTTTGATATTTGATGCGTGCCTTTCAATAGTTTCGATATTCTAAGTTAACGGTTTCAAAAGTTTCTCAATTGTTTTTAACATTCACTTGTAGAAAAGATTAATTTGTCACAAAGATTTTGTAAAAGGTTTTATAAAAACATGTTAAGGTTAGGTTTCGCTAATCCTTTCCATGTATAAACGATTAATCAAGCATATGAACTCGGTTTCCGGCCAACATAACCGCGTATCCTCCCGACTAAGTTTATGTCTAAAGCGAAATCGTGAGTACCGTTGTTTAAACCGTTAGATGATGTCTCACGCTAACAATCTAAACAACGATCATTAAGATCAATACAATGCGAATAGCAAATCCCAAATCTATGTCTAGAGTTTGGTTTTTAAGAGATGAAATTGTTAGGTCAAGATTTGTGGAATCTATGTCTAGAGTAAAACAAATTAAACATAAAGCATTAAGAAAAAACAACTTCATCTATATTGATCAAAGACCTTGTTCATATACAATAGATCAAAAGCAATACATAAAAACAGAATCAACTGCCTCTAGCCTCAACATAGAGGGTTTAGCTACCACTTCTCACGGTAGATTGGATAACAAGTAAAGAGAGGAGATGAGTAAACATCCATGCCGAATAATCAAGAATGGATGCAAAATCAGCTTCTCCAAGTGAAAATACAAGCTCCATTGGTAAAAAGACTGAAAACTATGATTTTGGATCAAAATGAACAAAAGATCCCTAAAACATAAAGTGAAATTCAATTTATACAAAGCAGAATTCTGCAGTATTCGCACTGCGAGCAAACCATTCGCACTGTGAATGAGGAAAAATGGCACTTTAAGTGCCTCTGAGACTTAAACCGCCCCAAGCAGAAATCGTGGGTTCGCACTGCGAACCCTTCATTCGCACTGCGAATTATTCTCTAGCTACATTCGCACTGCGAATAAACTAGCGAGCCAGAATTCTCAAACCCAGAACTTACTGCCTCTCTTCGCCAGCACCTTCGCACTGCGAACCAACCAGCGAACCTTCGCTGGACCCTCGCCAGGAGTTCGCAGTGCGAACACAAGGTAATCTCAAAGTTGGAACTCTCTGCCTCTGCTCGCTGGCGTCTTCGCTGGTCCCTCGCAGTGCGAACCTTCGCTGGTCCTTCGCCAGATTGTTCGCACTGCGAACACCCTGTTGCAGCTAAAAACTCAGTGGAAACTTGCATTGGTTCCATGTGTTCTCAATTTTTCTCCTATCATGCCTATACCTGCACATTAACACACAAATTACAAGCTCCACACATATATTACAATGTACGCAGTACAACACAATTTACTGCGTAAATTCACAATTAACCGTTAGAAAGAAATGAAAAATGCCAAGTATTTCATACAAATATATAACATGTTTGACATCTAACAAAAAACATACTATTTTAGAGAAAGAAAACTATGCAAACACATATATTTTTAAAAAATAATAATAATTAGATTGTTTTAAGGTGGGAAAAGAATAAAATTATATAGTATAGCACATTATTTTATCATACACTTACTTTGACCAACACTAGCCCTATTGTTTTTCGTTGAAAAAATAAAATGAAAAATATTTGCTAAATTATATAGTCAGGATTCCTTGTCTCTTTTTAATCGGAAACATTAACTTTATTTTCATTGAATTTAATATTTTATCACGCTGATAAAGGTAGCGGTTTCATAGCACAATATATAACTTTTAATAACTTTTGGACTTAAAAATGATTAAGTTGTTGTACAAAATTCAAATACGGATAAATCTATGTTTACTAGGGGTAAAATTGTTGGATATCAAGATAGTTTATACGCTCACTCACAACGTCAATTTTAAAGAGTGAAAAGTAAGTGAAACCGTTGCCTTTATAATTGGATATACAACAACAATATTTCAAACTGCCAAATATTGGTCAAGAAATGGTAAGCAGGAAAATACTGTCACTGTTATTTATTTTAAGAGAAAATTTAGGTTTTAAAATTATTGAGTATAACACAATCATCCCTCAAGGCGATTTTGATCCTACCATACCATTTGGCTTTGTATTTCAATTCTACATAATATATGTTGTTTTAACCTTATTCCAATAACTAAATCTACTAAAATTTATCTTTGAATGACATAGCATTATCATTCAAAAAATGTCTTCACTCAATTTAATATTACTAATGCGGTGAATCGAGAAGGATAGTAAGAATGGGTTGGAAACCTGATTATTCTAACACATTGTATTATGCAAAATTATTAAATTATGGATCTTGAACTATGATTCCAAATCTTGTAAAATGGAAAGGATATCCTAGTCTAGAATTTGGGTTATCTTACAAATACTTATAAACATTCATTTAATAACTACACTTAAATAGAAAATATTCTCTAGTCTTTTAAATATATTTCAATCTAATATATTTTTTAGGTAAAAGTATAAGAAAACAATTTTATATAAAAATAAAAGTCTACACAAATATTGATGCGATCTAGGTTGCTCTAATTATTTTGAAACAAGTCATTTAATTACTCATGCTAGTGTCATAATCTTTTTATTTTTCAATCTTTAATTATTTTGAAATATTGAATTTGCATATCAAAATATAAATCTCATTGTACCATATATTTTTCATTCTCTATAAATTTGACGGTAAGAGAACATATAAAATGTTCGAGCACACATTTTGAAAAGCACGCTCGCACGCATAAGAATATTAATTAATTTAAAAGTTATGCGTAAATTATCGTGCTATTTGAGTTAAAAGTGAAAGTAAGCTTAAATTTTTTTATACTCAACTATTCAAACTGTAAGTCTCTATAGAAATAAATAGATTGTACAATAAACAATAACAAAATGAAAATGAAATGTGTTTTAAGTGCAATTTAAATTTTGTTTATTTGTCTAAAAAATTAAATTCTTGCACTGACCAACCAAGTCATTTTGTTTTCCTCAACATGTGAATCCTTTTGTTTTCTTTTTTTAATGTAATAAATCTTTAGCATGTATAATACATTTTTTATTTATTATCATTTGAGTTTGTTCCAATGGTGATGAGATATAATTTTTTGCATTTAAATATAAATGAATACTAATCTATTTAAGTTATTATTTTTATTTTTATTTTTAATTAATTTTTTATATTTTAGAAAAATTGCTACAATATAATTGAGTGGTTTTGGTTCTTCACTAAGAGTATGATAAAAACAAAAATCCTCTCTCAACGTTTCATTATTTTCACACAGGAGTAAAGGTGCACCCTTCAATGATCATTATAATGGGTCTGAAAATTTTGACAAATCCTAACATGAAAACACTTTGTGATACATGCAAAGAAGGAGATTTATAATAAAATATTATTATGAGTGAGAAAAAGATCAATCTAACGATGATAGGAGATGGAATGGATGTAAACAATTGTCACTGACATCGTGCACTATTATAATTTGACTTCAACCATACATCCACCTTCAGTGAGAATATCAATGACCTTAGACTATACACTTTCTCTTATATTTTTTTCTTTTTAAATGTAATATTTCTTTTATTATTACATTTTTTTAATGTTATGCACGGTCTAAATATTCTCATTTTTTTTTTATTATGTATGTGAAATATAATGGAAAAAAGTATGTAAACTTACGAGTCTTCGACCAATTTATGAAGAAAAAGTGATTTAAAAAACAACAAATTTATCAAAAGTAATTAGATTGTTTCAAAGAACAAAATGGAGAAATTAAATAACATCCACGTACTTAGATGACATCATTGTACAACATACACTTACTTAGACCAACATTAATGCATGATAAGTTATTAAGGTTAGCTTAATTGTTTGTAAAGATGTTGATGACAAGGTATTCATAGAAAGAGATATTACTTTTTAGAACACCGTCGGACCTATAATAGAAGAAGTTGTTATATTGAGATCATGTTCCACATATTTAAGTGAAAAAAAATAAAAATAAAGTATAAACAATTCTATGATCAATTAAATTAATGTTAGTCTCATGCAAAATGTAATTTATAGATAGACATATTTCTTAATTTAGTGTTGCCGTTTTTCTTTTTTGCCATGAAATAAGTAGAATTTAGTATAAATAAGAACAAACTGAAAATATACTTATGATCAATTTAATTTTGTTTATTTTTCTAAAAAATTATATTTTTTTTCGAACAAACACATTTAATGAAATGAAATAATTATTTGTATACATTCTAATATTTTGTATTTTATTATACATATGAAATCTACATTCTACATTACATTTTTTGCTTCAAACATTTAGTTTTCATATCTTCAATGTAATAAATCTTTGGTGTTTATAGTACAATTTTTCTTTGTTGTCATTTGAGTTTATTTGAATGGTGATGGCATAGAATCTTTTGCATTTAAATTTAAATGAAGACAAATCAATTTGTGTTATTATTTTGATGATTATTTAATTTATATTTTTTTTTAGAAAAATTGCTACTTTATAAATGAGTGGTTTTGGTTTTCATTAAGAGTGTGATCAAAACAAAAATCCTCTCCCATTGTTTCATTTCTTTTCACACAAGTGTCAAAATACATGCTTTAGTGCTCATTTTAATGCTAATTGTATTTTTATTTTTGTGCATCCCTTTTGTTGTGCAATCACTATAAGGAAAATGATATTTAGTTTTACATAAGTTGTTGCACAAAAATCAAGTACGGATAAATCCATCTTTTATAGGTGTAAAATGGTTGGTTATCAAGACAATTTATATGCTCACTCATAACGTCAATTTGTCAATTTTAAATAGTGGATAATAAATGGGACCATTGATTTTATATATGGATATACTGGAACAATATTTCATAACTTCTAAATATTGGTCAAGAAAGGATTACCGGAAAAATACCGACTCAGAAAATTTAGGTTTTAAATTTCTTGAATATAACACAATCAACCCTTAAGGCGATTTTGATCATACCATACCATTTGGCTTTGTATTTCAATTCTACAATATCTAAATCTACTAAAATTTATCTTTAATATAGCACGAACATTCAAAAACAATATTCATTCAATTTAATATTAGTAATGTGGTGAGTCTAGAAGGGTAGTACGAATGGGTTGGGAACCCGATTATTCTAACACATAGTATTATGCAAAATTATAAAATTATGGGTCTTGAGCTATTCTTCCAAATCATGTAAAATGGAAAAGATACCATATTCTAAAATATTTTAAGGAGGCTACTAACTTTTTAGATTTATTGAGTATAACTTGATTTCAATTTTAAATGAATACAAAGCTTGCTTCAGGTAGAGTCGATTCACCAGAGATTTGGTCAAGTACAAACTTTCAAGTTTCAACCATAACCCCGATGTCGTAGTCTCCTTTGATACCTGTCGAAGAACCTTATCACCAAGGCTCAACAATATTGCGCTGTGGGCTTTCTCTATCTTGACCGTTTTTTCTTTTTCCGTTAACGCAATGTCCATGGATGCCTCTCCCTTCAACGCTTCCAAACAACCTTATTGAACCAGTAGAGCTTTCATCTTCAAGCACCACAGACCGAAGTCGTTCACTCCGGTGAACTTTTCAATCTCATACTTTGTTGAAGGCATCTTCTCCACGCTCACCGCACCAATTTGTTGTGAATAGGATGCCTTTGAACAAAATATACTCTATTTCTTTATAGGCAAGAAACACACAAGGGTTAGGGTTGACAAGGAAAAACAAAAAAAAGGAGGAAAACAACAAGGATTGGTTATGACTGTTATTCTTTAGTTTCTCTATAAAACAGATTACAAGTACTCAAGAATAACAAATAACCCTCTCACCCTAATTAGGTTTTGTCACACCACACCATAGAATGAAAGACTAATATGCTATTTATAAAAAAACCTAACATACTAAACTAATGAGCTTTTTAACAATTACCTATTACTAGCTAACTTAGGGTACAAGCTAACTTAAACAATTGGATCCTTAACACAAGGCTCAATCCGACAGCTACACACTAGAACACACTTCGACTACAGCATGTAGGTCTTCGACAACTGCATGTGAGCAGACTTCGACGGCATGCTGACTAGAGTTCGATTCAATATATCACACATACAATCTAATATAAGTAATCTAATGAATCTATAAGGGTGGTGAGAATGTATTGTAAAACCTGAATACTCTAACACATTGTATTAAAAGAACCTATAAGCATGCATTTAATAACTACACTCAAATACAAAATATTTTTTAAACTTTTATGTAAATTTCAATCAAATATAATTTTTAGAAAAAATTATACGAAAAATAATTATATAAAAATAAAAGTTACACAAATATTGATTTGATGTAGGTTGCTCAAATCATTTTGAAATAAGTCATTTAATTACTTGATTATCTTAGTATGATAATTCATTTTTGCAATATTGAATTTTCATATCAAAATATAAATTTCATTGTACCACTTCTTTTGCATTATCTGTACAATTGACGATGAGAATGAGTATATAAAATATTTGAGTAATAAAATATTTCTCACAATATTGTGCGCGCGCATTTTCAAATACATGCACGCACACAAATATTGATGCGATCTAGGTTGCCCTAATTATTTTGAAACAAGTCATTTAATTACTCATGCTAGTGTCATAATCTTTTTATTTTTCAATCTTTAATTATTTTGAAATATTGAATTTGCATATCAAAATATAAATCTCATTGTACCATATATTTTTCATTCTCTATAAAGTTGATGGTAAGAGAACATATAAAATGTTTGAGCACACATTTTGAAAAGTACGCTCGCACGCATAAGAATATTAGTTAATTTAAAAATTATATTTTAATATATATTTTATAAGGGACAAAAATTGCATAACCGTGATATTTGAGTTAAAAGTAAAATTAAGCTTAAATTTTTTTATACTCAACTATTCAAACTATAAGTCTCTATAGAAATAAGTAGATTTTACAATAAACAATAACAAAATGAAAATGAAATGTTTTTTAAGTGCAATATAAATTTTGTTTATTTGTCTAAAAAATTAAATTCTTGCACTGACCAACCAAGTCATTTTGTTTTCTTCAACATGTGAATCCTTTTGTTTTCTTTTTTTAATGTAATAAATCTTTAGCATGTATAATACATTTTTTATTTATTATCATTTGAGTTTATTCCAATGGTGATGAGATATAATTTTTTGCATTTAAATATAAATGAATACTAATCTATTTGAGTTATTATTTTTATTTTTATTTTTAATTAATTTTTTATATTTTAGAAAAATTGCTACAATATAATTGAGTGGTTATGGTTCTTCATTAAGAGTATGATAAAAACTAAAATCCTCTCTCAATGTTTCATTATTTTCACACAGGAGTAAAAGTGCACCCTTCAATGATCATTATAATGGGTCTGAAAATTTTGACAAATCCTAACATGAAAACACTTTGTGATACATGCAAAGAAGAAGATTTATAATAAAATATTATTATGAGTGAAAAAAAGATCAATCTACCGATGATAGGAGATGGAATGGATGTAAACAATTGTCACTGACATCGAGCACTATTATAATTTGACTTCATCCATACATCCCCCTTCATTGAGAATATCAATGACCTTAGACTATACACTTTCTCTTATATTTTTTTGTTTTTAAATATAATATTTCTTTTATTATTACATTTTTTTAAATGTTGTTCACGGTCTAAATATTCTCATTTTTTTTTTATTATGTATGTGAAATAAAATGGAAAAAAGTATGTAAACTTACGAGTCTTCGACCAATTTATGAAGAAAAAGTGATTTAAAAAACAACAAATTTATCAAAAGTAATTAGATTGTTTCAAAGAACAAAATGGAGAAATTAAATAACATCCACGTACTTAGATGACATCATTGTACAACATACACTTACTTAGACCAACATTAATGCATGATAAGTTATTAAGTTTGTCTTAATTGTTTGTAAAGATGTTGATGACAAGGTATTCATAGAAAGAGATATTGCTTTTTAGAACACCGTCGGACCTATAATTGAAGAAGTTGTTATATTGAGATCATGTTCCACATATTTAAGTGAAAAAAAATAAAAATTAAGTATAAACAATTCTATGATCAATTAAATTAATTTTAGTCTCATGCAAAATGTAATTTATAGATAGACATATTTCTTAATTTAGTGTTGCCGTTTTTCTTTTTTGCCATGAAATAAGTAGAATTTAGTATAAATAAGAACAAACTGAAAATATACTTATGATCAATTTAATTTTGTTTATTTTTTAAAAAAATTATATTCTTATTCGAACAAACACATTTAATGAAATGAAATAATTATTTGTATACATTCTAATATTTTTTATTTTATTATACATATGAAATCTACATTCTAAATTACATTTTTTTCTTCAAACATTCAGTTTTCATATCTGCAGTGTAATAAATCTTTGGTGTTTATAATGCAATTTTTCTTTGTTGTCATTTGAGTTTATTTGAATGGTGATGGGATGGAATCTTTTGCATTTAAATTTAAATGAAGACAAATCAATTTGTGTTATTATTTTGATGATTATTTAATTTATACTTTTTTTTAGAAAAATTGCTACTTTATAAATGAGTGGTTTTGGTTTTCATTAAGAGTGTGATCAAAACAAAAATCCTCTCCCATTGTTTCATTTCTTTTCACACAAGTGTCAAAATACATGCTTTAGTGCTCATTTTAATGCTAATTGTATTTTTACTTTTGTGCATCTCTCTTGTTGTGCAATCACTATAAGGAAAATGATATTTAGTTTTACATAAGTTGTTGCACAAAAATCAAGTACGGATAAATCCATCTTTTATAGGTGTAAAATGGTTGGTTATCAAGACAATTTATATGCTCACTCATAATGTCAATTTGTCAATTTTAAATAGTGGATAATAAGTGGGACCATTGATTTTATATATGGATATGCTGGAACAATATTTCAAAACTACTAAATATTGGTCAAGAAAGGATTACCGGAAAAATACCGACTCAGAAAATTTATGTTTTAAATTTGTTGAATATAACACAATCAACCCTTAAGGCGATTTTGATCATACCATACCATTTGGCTTTGTATTTCAATTCTACAATAGCTAAATCTACTAAAATTTATCTTTGATATAGCACGAACATTCAAAAACAATATTCATTCAATTTAATATTAGTAATGTGGTGAGTCTAGAAGGGTAGTAGGAATGGGTTGGGAACCCGATTATTCTAACACAGTATTATGCAAAATTATAAAATTATGGGTCTTGAGCTATTCTTCCAAATCATGTAAAATGGAAAAGATACCATATTCTAAAATATTTTAAGGAGGCTACTAACTTTTTAGATTTATTGAGTATAACATGATTTCAATCTTATTTCAAAAGCTAAATTTATTAAAACTTGTATTGGAAGCACATGACATGCACACTTAAAAACATTATTCATACAATCTAATATAAGAAATCTAACGAATCCATAAGGGTGGTGAGAATGTATTGCAAAACATGAATACTCTAACACATTGTATTACAAATACTTATAAATACAATACAATATATTTTTTAACTTTTATGTAAATTTCAATCCATTATATTTTTTAGAAAAAAAGTATACGATAAAAGTAGACGTTACACAAATGCTGATTTGAGGTAGATTGCTCAAATCTTAGTATGATAATCCTTTTTTAAAATATTAAATTTGCATATCAAAATATAATTTTATTCTACAGCTTCTTTTGCATTATCTATAAAACTGACGATAAGAATGAATATATAAAATGTTTGAGTAATAAAATATTCCTCACAAATTTGTGCGCGCACATTTCCAAATATAGGCACGCACATGTCTTAATATTTTTAAATTTTAAAAAAAATTTAATATATATTTTTAAAGGACAAAAATTGCATAATTGTGATATTTGAGCTAAAAAAATTATACTTGAATTTTTTTATATTCAATTATTCAAGGTGTGAGTCTTAATTTTACAAAACATAGTTTATATATAATATATATACCTTTTCAGATTTGGTATTTTCATTTGCCAAAGAAAATGACTAGATTTTACAATAAATAATAACAATTTAAAAAATAAAATTTTATTTAAATGAAATTTGATTTTTGCTTATTTGTCTAAAAAAATTTATTCTTGCACTTACCAACCAAGTCATTTAATAAAATGTATTATCAAATAATTATATATGTATGCTCTTATATGTTTGTATTTTAGTATCGCTATAAATATCTATATTCTCACAACTTCCTCTTGCTCAATTTCGAACATTCATATACATCATACACTTACTTAGGTCAACACTAGACCCTACTGTTTTTTTTATAAGCAAAATTCATTAATAAGAGATTAAGGAAATCTCAAACCAAAGAAAAGAAATACAACCAAAACGGGTTACAAAAAGTCAAAAGGAACCTTGGTCTAATCATAAAGACTACACTTCCTCCTAGTGATATTGCCTAGAACCAACCAATTCCACGACGGTACTACAATGGCATTGAAAATAGAATCAACGTCACAAACCTCGTCATTAAAGAGGCTATTATTCTTTGCCTTCCAGATATTCCAACATGTAATAAACCAAATGGAATTTACGGTTCCGGGCCGACCACGACCAAGAAGGCACGAATTTCACGACTTAATATGAGAACAGCCATCCGATTCGATAAACCTATCAATGTCCACCCAAGCAAAACTTTCTTCCAGACCAAAATTGACTTAGGACAATTGAAAAAAATGTGGGGAGAATCCTCTAGTTCCATGAAACAAAACATACACACATTTTCATGAGCGTTAACGATGATATTTCTTGCCACAAGATTCATCCGAGTCGGCAACCTGTCAATAGCCATCCTCCAAGCAAAAACTTTAATCTTCATTGAAATTTTTTTTTATAAGCAACTTCATTAATTGGAGATTAAGGGAATCTCAAACCAAGGAACTACAAACAACAATAACGATTACAAAAAATTGAGCGGGTTCTTATACCACTCATACAAACTGCACTTCTTGCTACTCTTAAGGCCAAGAATCAACCAATTCCAAGAAGTGATTTTAATATCAACAACAATATCATCAACGTTACAAGACTCTTCTTCGAATAAAATTCTATTTCTTGCCCTCCAAATATTCCAACAAGTGATCATTCATATAGAAAATAACTTTCCGACGATGCTACGACCTTGACGTCTCGAGAACCAAGCCAAAGCATGGAGGGTACAATTAGGTTCTGAAATTCTACCAATTTCCACCAACTCGCAAATTTTACTCCAAACATTATGCGATTTACAACATGTGAAGAAAAGATGGTTAGAATTCTCAACCTTTTGAAAACAGAACACACACACCTTATCTTGGTCGTTTTCGATAATTCTTCTTGAAGCCAAGTTAGATCTAGTGGACAGTCTATCAAGCGCCATCCTCCAAGCAAAGACTTGCACTTTAACCGGAATTCTCGTCTGCCAAACTATCTTTAGCAGCCCTGCAATATCATCTTCCAACTCTGCAAAATTTTCTGCATAATTCTGCACTGTGTAGAATGAATTCACAGTGAAATCTTTTGAGTCTTCAATGGACCACTGCCATGCATCTTTGTCTACCTGAGTAAGAGAGACTGAATCCAGCAATTGGCAGTAGGCAGCCCATTCAGGTTCCAGCGATTCAACAGGGACTGCGAAAGATTGTCTCACCTTCCAACACCATTGTTCACCTTCCCAGCCACCCATCTCACTAATAGAACATCAGGTTTTTCTACAAGCTTGAAATAACCTGGGGAACCTTAGTTTCAAAGCCACTTGACCAATCCATTTAGCTTGCCAAAAAGCCACGTTGGTTCCGTCTCCAACCAAACACTCCATCTGATTAGTAAAACTTCCAGGATACTTAGGGATAGTAAGTGAAAGGATATCCTTGAGCCATAACGAATCGTTCTTCGAGCTGCCAGCATCCTTATAAGTTTGCACTTTCAAACTCAGATTTCCATACCTATTACCAACCATCTGCCTTCATATTTCTTTTCCTCCACGTTGAAACTTCCACAACCATTTTGCAAGTAAGGCTCGATTAAAACGTCCTACATGTTTAATTCTTAGCCCACCTCTATCCTTTGGTTTGCAAACCGAGTTCCATGATATCCATGATACAAACTTGTTATTTTAAGTTCCCATCCAGAGAAAACGATGTTGAATGGCTATGATTTCCTTCAGAACTTTCTCAGGAGCCTTATAGAAACTCAAGTGATGGATTGGAAGGTTGACGAGAACTGAATTAATAAGCGTCACTCTGCCCCCAATCGATAGGTTCCTTCTAGACCATGTAGATAATCTATTCCTCAAGCAAGTAATGACCGGTTTCCAAAACTCGCAATGACGATGATTTCCACCAACCGATAATCCAAGGGATTTGAAAGGGTAATCTCCCTGATTTGCAATGGAGAAACTGTTCAGCAGCAGTAAGAAAATCAGCATCAACTCCAATACCGTACAAGCAACTTTTAGAAAAGTTAATCTTTAGACCGAATGTCAGTTCAAAGGCCCGGAGAATAAACTTGAATGCCCACATATTAGATATGGATCCATCCCCGAAGAGAAGTGTGTCATCTGCAAACTGAAGGACACTAGCACACGGCCGATCGAGGACTTTGAATTCTGACAAAATGTTGGAGGATATTGCATTTCTAACCGTTCTAGCCAATTCCTCCGCGACAATAGCAAACAAATAAGGGGATAACGGGTCACATTGTTTCAAACCCCTTCCCGCCTTGAAATCCTTCGTTGGGCTGCCATTAATAAGAATCGACACAAAACTTTTGAACACCGATCCTCTAATCCATTTCAACCAGTTAGCCCCAAATCTCATCTTAATTAGCATTTCTTCTAAGTACGACCAATCAACACAATCGTACGCCTTCGCAAAATCTACTTTAAAAAGCAAGCACTTCTTCTTGAACCGTTTAGCATAATCAACAATTTCACTTGCCATCAACACTCCATCAAATATCTGACGACCAGGAATAAACGCCGACAGATATGGTGAGATCAGTTTGTGTATTACCTTTCCCAATCTATTAGAGAGCATCTTGGAAATCGTTTTCAGCATACTACTAACCAAACTAATAGGCCTGAACTCTTCAAAGCTTTGAGGATTATTAACCTTAGGGACTAGTGATATAAATGATGAAGCAAACATCTTGGGCAGGAAACCGGTTTTGAAAAATTCCAAAATACAGTTAGTGTAATCAACGCCTAAAATGTCCCAACAGGCCTTGATAAACTTGAAGTTAAACCCATCAACCCCTGGGCATTTGTTACCATCGCAGCTGAAGACAACATTTTTCACATCCTCTGCAACAAAGTCAGCTTCTAACATGTTTCTATCTCCCTTTTCAAGAACAACCAGGCTAACTGAATTGTTTCTGAACCTGACTGAGTTCTGATTCTGGAACCTGCCTATTGATAAGTGCAAATTGTACCTATTTTTGTATATAAGTTTTGTTGCACTTATCCTTACTTTGTGTTAAAATTGGTTGAATAAACCCCACTTTGTGTGTAAATACGTTTACTTTACGTTTTCGTGTGTATAGTGCGTTATCGTGTAAATATCATTGAGTTTAATCGATTTTCATTTATTTTTGTAGGTGTTCCAGCAATGGGATTTTTCCATATTCATAAAGAGCATTGAATAAGCTTTCCAACGCTTCAAACCGTGCGTCAATCGGAGTTACGGTTCAAGAGTTATGAAGAAAACAAGTTTTGGTTTTCTGTCATGCTCGCTAGGCGAGCCCCCGTAGCGAACACTCGCTAGCTTGTTCGCTAGGCGAACCGGGGCGAACGAAAATTTCCAGAATCGTGAAAAAACTCAATTTTAAGGCGGGTTACGTTCGCCTAGCGAACGGGGACTCGCTAGGCGAACCTGGAAAGTGAGATTTGCCTATTTCAACCATTTTTCATCATTTTTTATGTTATGTTTTTGGGGGAACTTTCTCCCAACTTCATCAAACATGTTTTAGGAGTAGATTAACTTAAAAACAACATTGGATGATGCATCTTGATGATCCGGAGTAGAATTTGCTTTAATCGGCTCCGACGAACCGTGAGAAATTTGTTCTTCTCCTTTCTTCTCTTTGTATCCTCTATTTGTTGATGTTTGGTATGTAAATCTCTTGATACCTATTGTATTTCATCTAATCTATGTTTATGAATATGTTTTGATTCTCTATTGATTATTTCTCTTTGATTGATTATTTGTGGGTCGTGACAAAACCTATATCGAATCGTTAATCTTAGATTTTCATCTATTAATGAGCAAGCTTTTGACAGGGGTTTGTGAATTGATATTCATTGTATCTTTTGTTGTATTGTGTTGATTAAGTAGCATGGGTAGCATGAGTAGGATCGATACGGTATTGCGAGGATGCGTGACAATAGCGATGAAGAACGGCGTTCGTATACAGTTGGTAAATTAGTTGAATGCAGGGATAATCATATGTTTGTATTCTGATCAGGGCTTTGTATATGAATTACTCATGAGTTTGACATGGATGTTATAGTAATATTTGTTTTGTTTGAACTCTAGAGATAGATTTAGACTTAACACTTGCGTGAGTATCAGTTCTTACTACTCTGTGTTGTTGAGTTGCGTGAGACATCACCAATGAGACAATACCGTTGTTCTCTCGACGTTGCGTTAGACATAACCTCTGTTGTGAGTGATACGTGGGGATATTAGACGAATGAGTGATTTGTGTATGAAATGGTCGGAAGAATGCATGTGTTATTGAGTGATCCTATTGAGTTTCTTTCCTCTGAAGAATGTGTTATTGTTATTTACTTGCTTTTTGTTCCTTTAATTTTCCGCAGTTGCTTTTGGTTCGTCTTTAAACCAGAACTTTTGATCATGAGTTTAGAAA
Source organism: Lathyrus tuberosus (assembly GCA_022829125.1). Taxonomy (NCBI): domain Eukaryota; kingdom Viridiplantae; phylum Streptophyta; class Magnoliopsida; order Fabales; family Fabaceae; genus Lathyrus; species Lathyrus tuberosus. The sequence continues at coordinate 17,579,555 of JALAZF010000027.1, read as the reverse complement.
TATAGAAACCGTTGAATGGCATTCTTTCCCTCGCACTGATCCCTGTGGAGAACGACAAAACTGGGTTACTTATTATTATTTGCTTGCTGCTATTCTAGCTTCAACATATTGGCGCCGTTGCCGGGGATTGGTGTGTCGATATTGAGTTGCATCGCATAGTTTCTATGTTTTGAAGCTTCGTACATAACTGTCTATATTGTATATTTACTTGTATAATGGTGCATAGTTAGTTAGGGAGAGTTTGTTAGATGTCAAACATGTTATATATTTGTATGCAATACTTGGCATTTTTCATTTCTTTCCATGTGTAATGTATTGATTTTAGTGAGGAATGGTGTTGTTGTGCATTCATTGAAATATACTTGTGGTGCTTGTAATTTGTGTGCTAATGTGCAGGAATAGGAATAAAAAGATCAAGATTGTGTTACACAAATGTTGGAGGCAAGTTACCATTAAAGGAAGAAATCAACAACAGAATTCGCTAGGCGAGTGTTGGCGAAGATGCCAGCGAAGGTTCGCCTAGCGAACGTTAGCGAGAGTGCCAGCGAGGGGGTGGCAGAAAGTATGCAAAAACCTCCAGTAGGAAAACTAGGTAAATTCGCTGGGCGAGGGAGCCAGCGAATGGTCGCTGATGTGTTCGCGAGGCGAAGGTGCCAGCGAGGGGGTGGCAGAAACTTTCACTTTTGAAAACACCCAAACTTCGCTGGGCGAAGGTTGTAGCGAAGGCTCGCGTCGCGAATGATTTGGTTCGCCTAGCGAACAAAGCTTAACAAGTGTACATACTTGTTAATAGTTGTTTTCCATAATTGATTGTATATATGTGTTTTCCATCATGTTTATGTGTGTGTGCATATTTTTGTTTTTGGTTTACGTTTGCTTAAGTGTTGCAGATTTTATTTGGTATCTACCGGTGAACGAAGCAACATGGAGGAGCTTGTACGTAAATAAGGTGTCGAGCTAACGACGTGAAACTAGCGCTTATTGGGAGGCAACCCAATGATTCTTGAGTTTGTACAGTTTTATGTTTAGTAGTATAGTTAATATAAAGTGACAATGGATGGAGTGAATGAGAGAAAGAACCAATTTTGAAAAACAAAATTTTCCTGCCCGTGCTTAGTGCGCGCAGAGGGCGCTTAGCGCGCCTTGTTTTGCAAAGAAAAATCTTTCATTTTCCATCCACTTTCACAAATTTTGGTTTTTATGTTTATTTAGCTTTAGTTCAATTTTGTTAGGTTGTTAGAATAATTTATGAGTTTGTTCTCAAGTTTTGTTTTTGATTAGCTTGAGGATGCATTGTGTGATTTTTCAATTTTGATTGTTTCAACAAGAAAATGTTATGGTAGTGTGAAAAGTTTAAAGAAAGTTGCATTGCGTTGGTTGGTGTTTATTGCTTTTCTAGAACATAACATGTTTATGAACCTTAGGATTTGTACAAATTACATGTCTTTCATTCTCTTGCAATTTTTGTTCATTTATGAATCACCTTAGTTCATAGCCCCATGTAAGGAAACCTCCATTGTTTACTAAATGCTTGGATGACTGATAAACTTTGTTTAATTCGTTTGATTCATGCTTTATCTTCTGATTATTGTGATTTTGTGGAAGCATTAGAAATGATCAAGGCATTTGTTTATATTGAGCACAACCAGTATCCAAAAGTATCTTACCCGTGAGTAGTGAGAATTTGTTAGCCCCTTTGATACTAAAACAGTTTAGATCTCATTTTTAGTGATGAACTTGGTTTATGTACATAATTTGCAAGTTTGGTTCATCATTGAATTTAGTGAGTTTCTAAAATTTCTTCTTGAACCTTTGAAATTGTATACTTTGATTTCCTTGCCGTAAAAAGCAAGGAGCATTCACTTGAGGTTTGGTTGAATTCAAGTTGGGGGGAATGAAAAAGAAGTGGTAAGTTGCTTGAAACTTTTGAAAAAGTTCAAACAAGCATGAAAAGAAAAAGTGTAAATATGAATGTGAAAAACAAAAGAAAAAGAATGCTTGTTTGAATGAGAAAAATAGAGTGAAATAATTGTGCATAAAGGTAGTTTGAGAAGGTTTGTGGTAAAGGAATGAGAATGGTGAATGAAGTTGTAATGTGTAAATATCATTTATCGGCAATTTCGATTCAATGGCCTGTAGAAATGTCCCTTTATTGTGAACCCGACCAAGCTACAACCCTTAAAGCCCTTAGTGATCTTTTTGCTTCCATATTTTCATTTTTGATTGTTAGATGTTGTATGAATTGAATTGTTATTTGCATTGTTTGTCAGATGAGTGAAATTTCCCCGCGGTTGCAAACGCGCATTAATTTCTTCATTCTTAGTTGAAGTGGAGTGATAGGTGTGATTCATTCTTGAACATGTATTGCTTTTGGATGTTGACATTTGTTTTGTGCTTAGACTTTGTTTGATATTCGTGGTGTCGTTGTAGTTTAGTGGTAAGCATTGCTTTGCATGTACTTTTGATATTTGTACCATACGTTTATTCTCCGTTTGTAAAAACTTGTTGAGCATGATTTCTTGATAATTGCTTTTGTTTCTTTGAGTTGATTGACTTTTGTTTGAGGACAAACAAAATAATAAGTTGGGGAGAGTTTGATAAGTGCAAATTGTACCTATTTTTGTATATAAGTTTTGTTGCACTTATCCTTACTTTGTGTTAAAATTGGTTGAATAAACCCCACTTTGTGTGTAAATACGTTTACTTTACGTTTTCGTGTGTATAGTGCGTTATCGTGTAAATATCATTGAGTTTAATCGATTTTCATTTATTTTTGTAGGTGTTCCAGCAATGGGATTTTTCCATATTCATAAAGAGCATTGAATAAGCTTTCCAACGCTTCAAACCGTGCGTCAATCGGAGTTACGGTTCAAGAGTTATGAAGAAAACAAGTTTTGGTTTTCTGTCATGCTCGCTAGGCGAGCCCCCGTAGCGAACACTCGCTAGCTTGTTCGCTAGGCGAACCGGGGCGAACGAAAATTTCCAGAATCGTGAAAAAACTCAATTTTAAGGCGGTTTACGTTCACCTAGCGAACGGGGACTCGCTAGGCGAACCTGGAAAGTGAGATTTGCCTATTTCAACCATTTTTCATCATTTTTTATGTTATGTTTTTGGGGGAACTTTCTCCCAACTTCATCAAACATGTTTTAGGAGTAGATTAACTTAGAAACAACATTGGATGATGCATCTTGATGATCCGGAGTAGAATTTGCTTTAATCGGCTCCGACGAACCGTGAGAAATTTGTTCTTCTCCTTTCTTCTCTTTGTATCCTCTATTTGTTGATGTTTGGTATGTAAATCTCTTGATACCTATTGTATTTCATCTAATCTATGTTTATGAATATGTTTTGATTCTCTATTGATTATTTCTCTTTGATTGATTATTTGTGGGTCGTGACAAAACCTATATCGAATCGTTAATCTTAGATTTTCATCTATTAATGAGCAAGCTTTTGACAGGGGTTTGTGAATTGATATTCATTGTATCTTTTGTTGTATTGTGTTGATTAAGTAGCATGGGTAGCATGAGTAGGATCGATACGGTATTGCGAGGATGCGTGACAATAGCGATGAAGAACGGCGTTCGTATACAGTTGGTAAATTAGTTGAATGCAGGGATAATCATATGTTTGTATTCTGATCAGGGCTTTGTATATGAATTACTCATGAGTTTGACATGGATGTTATAGTAATATTTGTTTTGTCTGAACTCTAGAGATAGATTTAGACTTAACACTTGCGTGAGTATCAGTTCTTACTACTCTGTGTTGTTGAGTTGCGTGAGACATCACCAATGAGACAATACCGTTGTTCTCTCGACGTTGCGTTAGACATAACCTCTGTTGTGAGTGATACGTGAGGATATTAGACGAATGAGTGATTTGTGTATGAAATGGTCGGAAGAATGCATGTGTTATTGAGTGATCCTATTGAGTTTCTTTCCTCTGAAGAATGTGTTATTGTTATTTACTTGCTTTTTGTTCCTTTAATTTTCCGCAGTTGCTTTTGGTTCGTCTTTAAACCAGAACTTTTGATCATGAGTTTAGAAATATAGAAACCGTTGAATGGCATTCTTTCCCTCGCACTGATCCCTGTGGAGAACGACAAAACTGGGTTACTTATTATTATTTGCTTGCTGCTATTCTAGCTTCAACACCTATGAAGAACTTATGCGCTTCCCTTTTAATCATCTCAGGATCTTCCACCAACATTCCATCCACTTTGATTGCATATATACTATTTGATCGATTCCTCAGTTTTAAAGAGTCATGGAAGTACTTGGTGTTGAGATCTCCATCAGAAAACCATCTTCTTCGAGATTTCTGGCTCATCATACTTTCTTTTAACCTCATATTCTTCCACATATCTTCTTGAGCTTTCAATCTTTCCTTAATTACTTCTTCATCCTGGCTGCCTCGATCTTCATCCATAAATAATTCAATATCATTAAGGTGTTGGATATTGTCTTCAATCTTTAGATCAAGCCACCCAAAAACGTTTATATTCCAACTACGCAAATCCGATTTAAGAGCCATACAAAATATTATCTAATCTTTTCCCTACATTTAAATCCAATATATTAGGTTACTCAAATTATTTTAAAATAAATCATTTAATTATCGGATTATCTTAATGTGATAATTTTATTAATCAATATTTGATTATTTTGAAATATTGAATTCGCATAAGTTTAAAAAAATGTGAAGCTTTGAGAGGGTCTAAGTATTGATCATACTTGCAATGATACCCAAAACCTTTCAATTGAATCTTAAATTGATAAATGAGTCTTTTTGTAAGATTGCAATAAGACATATTTTTTTACATAAATAAATGAAAATTAATTTAATTCTAAACAAAATTTCTTAAAGTTATAGTATGTGATTATGGTAAAAATATACTTTTTTTTTATAAGCAACACGACCAAAGACAACCAAATATCATTAAGGTATACTATTTAAGGAAAAATTACCTAAAATTATAGCACGTGAAACTTGTAAAAATGTTAGAAGAGTATTAGTGGGGGTTGTTTTTAAATCGTATCCACAGGGATTGTTTGATATTTGATGCGTGCCTTTCAATAGTTTCGATATTCTAAGTTAACGGTTTCAAAAGTTTCTCAATTGTTTTTAACATTCACTTGTAGAAAAGATTAATTTGTCACAAAGATTTTGTAAAAGGTTTTATAAAAACATGTTAAGGTTAGGTTTCGCTAATCCTTTCCATGTATAAACGATTAATCAAGCATATGAACTCGGTTTCCGGCCAACATAACCGCGTATCCTCCCGACTAAGTTTATGTCTAAAGCGAAATCGTGAGTACCGTTGTTTAAACCGTTAGATGATGTCTCACGCTAACAATCTAAACAACGATCATTAAGATCAATACAATGCGAATAGCAAATCCCAAATCTATGTCTAGAGTTTGGTTTTTAAGAGATGAAATTGTTAGGTCAAGATTTGTGGAATCTATGTCTAGAGTAAAACAAATTAAACATAAAGCATTAAGAAAAAACAACTTCATCTATATTGATCAAAGACCTTGTTCATATACAATAGATCAAAAGCAATACATAAAAATAGAATCAACTGCCTCTAGCCTCAACATAGAGGGTTTAGCTACCACTTCTCACGGTAGATTGGATAACAAGTAAAGAGAGGAGATGAGTAAACATCCACGCCGAATAATCAAGAATGGATGCAAAATCAGCTTCTCCAAGTGAAAATACAAGCTCCAATGGTAAAAAGACTGAAAACTATGATTTTGGATCAAAATGAACAAAAGATCCCTAAAACATAAAGTGAAATTCAATTTATACAAAGCAGAATTCTGCAGTATTCGCACTGCGAGCAAACCATTCGCACTGTGAATGAGGAAAAATGGCACTTTAAGTGCCTCTGAGACTTAAACTGCCCCAAGCAGAAATCGTGGGTTCGCACTGCGAACCCTTCATTCGCACTGCGAATTATTCTCTAGCTACATTCGCACTGCGAATAAACTAGCGAGCCAGAATTCTCAAACCTAGAACTTACTGCCTCTCTTCGCCAGCACCTTCGCACTGCGAACCAACCAGCGAACCTTCGCTGGACCCTCGCCAGGAGTTCGCAGTGCGAACACAAGGTAATCTCAAAGTTGGAACTCTCTGCCTCTGCTCGCTGGCGTCTTCGCTGGTCCCTCGCAGTGCGAACCTTCGCTGGTCCTTCGCCAGATTGTTCGCACTGCGAACACCCTGTTGCAGCTAAAAACTCAGTGGAAACTTGCATTGGTTCCATGTGTTCTCATTTTTTCTCCTATCATGCCTATACCTGCACATTAACACACAAATTACAAGCTCCACACATATATTACAATGTACGCAGTACAACACAATTTACTGCGTAAATTCACAATTAACCGTTAGAAAGAAATGAAAAATGCCAAGTATTTCATACAAATATATAACATGTTTGACATGTAACAAAAAACATACTATTTTAGAGAAAGAAAACTATGCAAACACATATATTTTTAAAAAATAATAATAATTAGATTGTTTTAAGGTGGGAAAAGAATAAAATTATATAGTATAGCACATTATTTTATCATACACTTACTTTGACCAACACTAGCCCTATTGTTTTTCGTTGAAAAAATAAAATGAAAAATATTTGCTAAATTATATAGTCAGGATTCCTTGTCTCTTTTTAATCGGAAACATTAACTTTATTTTCATTGAATTTAATATTTTATCACGCTGATAAAGGTAGCGGTTTCATAGCACAATATATAACTTTTAATAACTTTTGGACTTAAAAATGATTAAGTTGTTGTACAAAATTCAAATACGTTTAAATCTATGTTTACTAGGGGTAAAATTGTTGGATATCAAGATAGTTTATACGCTCACTCACAACGTCAATTTTAAAGAGTGAAAAGTAAGTGAAACCATTGCCTTTATAATTGGATATACAACAACAATATTTCAAAATTGCCAAATATTGGTCAAGAAATGGTAAGCAGGAAAATACTGTCACTGTTATTTATTTTAAGAGAAAATTTAGGTTTTAAAATTATTGAGTATAACACAATCATCCCTCAAGGCGATTTTGATCCTACCATACCATTTGGCTTTGTATTTCAATTCTACATAATATATGTTGTTTTAACCTTATTCCAATAACTAAATCTACTAAAATTTATCTTTGAATGACATAGCATTATCATTCAAAAAATGTCTTCACTCAATTTAATATTACTAATGCGGTGAATCCAGAAGGATAGTAAGAATGGGTTGGAAACCTGATTATTCTAACACATTGTATTATGCAAAATTATTAAATTATGGATCTTGAACTATGATTCCAAATCTTGTAAAATGGAAAGGATATCCTAGTCTAGAATTTGGGTTATCTTACAAATACTTATAAACATTCATTTAATAACTACACTTAAATAGAAAATATTCTCTAGTCTTTTAAATATATTTCAATCTAATATATTTTTTAGGTAAAAGTATAAGAAAACAATTTTATATAAAAATAAAAGTCTACACAAATATTGATGCGATCTAGGTTGCTCTAATTATTTTGAAACAAGTCATTTAATTACTCATGCTAGTGTCATAATCTTTTTATTTTTCAATCTTTAATTATTTTGAAATATTGAATTTGCATATCAAAATATAAATCTCATTGTACCATATATTTTTCATTCTCTATAAATTTGACGGTAAGAGAACATATAAAATGTTCGAGCACACATTTTGAAAAGCACGCTCGCACGCATAAGAATATTAATTAATTTAAAAGTTATGCGTAAATTATCGTGCTATTTGAGTTAAAAGTGAAAGTAAGCTTAAATTTTTTTATACTCAACTATTCAAACTGTAAGTCTCTATAGAAATAAATAGATTGTACAATAAACAATAACAAAATGAAAATGAAATGTGTTTTAAGTGCAATTTAAATTTTGTTTATTTGTCTAAAAAATTAAATTCTTGCACTGACCAACCAAGTCATTTTGTTTTCCTCAACATGTGAATCCTTTTGTTTTCTTTTTTTAATGTAATAAATCTTTAGCATGTATAATACATTTTTTATTTATTATCATTTGAGTTTGTTCCAATGGTGATGAGATATAATTTTTTGCATTTAAATATAAATGAATACTAATCTATTTAAGTTATTATTTTTATTTTTATTTTTAATTAATTTTTTATATTTTAGAAAAATTGCTACAATATAATTGAGTGGTTTTGGTTCTTCACTAAGAGTATGATAAAAACAAAAATCCTCTCTCAACGTTTCATTATTTTCACACAGGAGTAAAGGTGCACCCTTCAATGATCATTATAATGGGTCTGGAAATTTTGACAAATCCTAACATGAAAACACTTTGTGATACATGCAAAGAAGGAGATTTATAATAAAATATTATTATGAGTGAGAAAAAGATCAATCTAACGATGATAGAAGATGGAATGGATGTAAACAATTGTCACTGACATCGTGCACTATTATAATTTGACTTCAACCATACATCCACCTTCAGTGAGAATATCAATGACCTTAGACTATACACTTTCTCTTATATTTTTTTCTTTTTAAATGTAATATTTCTTTTATTATTACATTTTTTAAATGTTATGCACGGTCTAAATATTCTCATATTTTTTTTATTATGTATGTGAAATATAATGGAAAAAAGTATGTAAACTTACGAGTCTTCGACCAATTTATGAAGAAAAAGTGATTTAAAAAACAACAAATTTATCAAAAGTAATTAGATTGTTTCAAAGAACAAAATGGAGAAATTAAATAACATCCACGTACTTAGATGACATCATTGTACAACATACACTTACTTAGACCAACATTAATGCATGATAAGTTATTAAGGTTAGCTTAATTGTTTGTAAAGATGTTGATGACAAGGTATTCATAGAAAGAGATATTACTTTTTAGAACACCGTCGGACCTATAATAGAAGAAGTTGTTATATTGAGATCATGTTCCACATATTTAAGTGAAAAAAAATAAAAATAAAGTATAAACAATTCTATGATCAATTAAATTAATGTTAGTCTCATGCAAAATGTAATTTATAGATAGACATATTTCTTAATTTAGTGTTGCCGTTTTTCTTTTTTGCCATGAAATAAGTAGAATTTAGTATAAATAAGAACAAACTGAAAATATACTTATGATCAATTTAATTTTGTTTATTTTTCTAAAAAATTATATTTTTTTTCGAACAAACACATTTAATGAAATGAAATAATTATTTGTATACATTCTAATATTTTGTATTTTATTATACATATGAAATCTACATTCTACATTACATTTTTTGCTTCAAACATTCAGTTTTCATATCTTCAATGTAATAAATCTTTGGTGTTTATAGTACAATTTTTCTTTGTTGTCATTTGAGTTTATTTGAATGGTGATGGCATAGAATCTTTTGCATTTAAATTTAAATGAAGACAAATCAATTTGTGTTATTATTATTTGTATGATTATTTAATTTATATTTTTTTTTAGAAAAATTGCTACTTTATAAATGAGTGGTTTTGGTTTTCATTAAGAGTGTGATCAAAACAAAAATCCTCTCCCATTGTTTCATTTCTTTTCACACAAGTGTCAAAATACATGCTTTAGTGCTCATTTTAATGCTAATTGTATTTTTATTTTTGTGCATCCCTTTTGTTGTGCAATCACTATAAGGAAAATGATATTTAGTTTTACATAAGTTGTTGCACAAAAATCAAGTACGGATAAATCCATCTTTTATAGGTGTAAAATGGTTGGTTATCAAGACAATTTATATGCTCACTCATAACGTCAATTTGTCAATTTTAAATAGTGGATAATAAGTGGGACCATTGATTTTATATATGGATATACTGGAACAATATTTCAAAACATCTAAATATTGGTCAAGAAAGGATTACCGGAAAAATACCGACTCAAAAAATTTAGGTTTTAAATTTCTTGAATATAACACAATCAACCCTTAAGGCGATTTTGATCATACCATACCATTTGGCTTTGTATTTCAATTCTACAATAGCTAAATCTACTAAAATTTATCTTTGATATAGCACGAACATTCAAAAACAATATTCATTCAATTTAATATTGGTAATGTGGTGAGTCTAGAAGGGTAGTAAGAATGGGTTGGGAACCCGATTATTCTAACACATAGTATTATGCAAAATTATAAAATTATGGGTCTTGAGCTATTCTTCCAAATCATGTAAAATGGAAAAGATACCATATTCTAAAATATTTTAAGGAGGCTACTAACTTTTTAGATTTATTGAGTATAACATGATTTCAATCTTAAATGAATACAATGCTTGCTTCAGGTAGAGTCGATTCACCAGAGATTTGGTCAAGTACAAACTTTCAAGTTTCAACCATAACCCTGATGTCGTAGTCTCCTTTGATACCTGTCGAAGAACCTTATCACCAAGACTCAACAATATTGCGCTGTGGGCTTTCTCTATCATGACCGTTTTTTCTTTTTTCGTTAACGCAACGTCCATGGATGCCTCTCCCTTCAACGCTTCCAAACAACCTTATTGAACCAGTAGAGCTTTCATCTTCAAGCACCACAGACCGAAGTCGTTCACTCCGGTGAACTTTTCAATCTCATACTTTGTTGAAGGCATCTTCTCCACGCTCACCGCACCAATTTGTTGTGAATAGGATGCCTTTGAACAAAATATACTCTATTTCTTTATAGGCAAGAAACACGCAAGGGTTAGGGTTGACAAGGAAAAACAAAAAAAAGGAGGAAAACAACAAGGATTGGTTATGACTGTTATTCTTTAGTTTCTCTATAAAACAGATTACAAGTACTCAAGAATAACAAATAACCCTCTCACCCTAATTAGGTTTTGTCACACCACACCATAGAATGAAAGACTAATATGCTATTTATAAAAAAACCTAACATACTAAAATAATGAGCTTTTTAACAATTACCTATTACTAGCTAACTTAGGGTACAAGCTAACTTAAACAATTGGATCCTTAACACAAGGCTCAATCCGACAGCTACACACTAGAACACACTTCGACTACAGCATGTAGGTCTTCGACAACTGCATGTGAGCAGACTTCGACGGCATGCTGACTAGAGTTCGATTCAATATATCACACATACAATCTAATATAAGTAATCTAATGAATCTATAAGGGTGGTGAGAATGTATTGTAAAACCTGAATACTCTAACACATTGTATTAAAAGAACCTATAAGCACGCATTTAATAACTACACTCAAATACAAAATATTTTTTAAACTTTTATGTAAATTTCAATCAAATATAATTTTTAGAAAAAATTATACGAAAAATAATTATATAAAAATAAAAGTTACACAAATATTGATTTGATGTAGGTTGCTCAAATCATTTTGAAATAAGTCATTTAATTACTTGATTATCTTAGTATGATAATTCATTTTTGCAATATTGAATTTGCATATCAAAATATAAATTTCATTGTACCACTTCTTTTGCATTATCTGTAAAATTGACGATGAGAATGAGTATATAAAATATTTGAGTAATAAAATATTTCTCACAATATTGTGCGCGCGCATTTTCAAATACATGCACGCACACATATTAATATTTTTTAATTAAAAAAATTATTTTAATGTACAGTTTTTAAAGGACAAAAATTGCATAATTATGATATTTGAGCTAAAAAAATTATACTTAAACTTCTTTATATTAAATTATTCAAGTAAGTCTTAATTTTGCAAAATATAGTTTATATATAATATATATTTTTCAGATTTGGCATTTTCATTTTTCCAAGAAAATAACTAGATTTTTCAATAAATAATAACAAAATAAAAAGTAAAAATGTATTTAAATGCAATTTAATTTTTGTTTATTTGTCTAACAAATTTTATTTTTGCACTTGCCAAGTCATTTAAGAAAATATATTATCAAGTAATTATATATGTATGCTCTTATATGATTGTATTTTAGTATAGCTATAAAGATCTATATTCTCACAACTTCCTTCTGCTCAATTTCTAACATTCATATACGAGATACACTTACTTAGGTCAACACTAGACACTACTGTTTTTCGTTGGAAATAATAAAAAAAATGTTTGCTAAATTATAAAGTCGGAATGCCTTATCTTTTTTAATCGGAAACATTAATATTATTCTCATGAACTTTCATTTTTATGTTTTATAGATGTGTAATTGTTAGTTTACTCTCAACATCAATTTTATATAGAATGTATATTAAGTGAAACGATTAACTTTATATTCACATATGTAATTGCAATATTTCAAAACAGCCAAATATTATTCAAGAAATGATTATTAGTGTAATTCTTCATCTGGTTCTTATTAAAAAAAATTACATTTTATATTTATTGAGTATAAAACTATCACCCCTCGAGGTGAGAAGTTTGATTCTACCAGACTATTTGGCTTGGTATTTTAATTCTTCAACATATATGTTTATTTCTACCTTATTCTAATAACTTAATTTACTAAAACTTATCTTGGAAGGACACGGCATTCACATTCGAAAACAATATTCATGCAATCTAATATAAGTAATATGTTGAATCCAAAAGGATGGTTAGAATGGATTGAGAATCATGAAAACTCTAACACATTATATTATGAAAAATATTAAAATTCTGGATTTGGAGATGTGCTACAAAATCGTGTAAAATGAAGAAGGCCCCATATTCTTAAAAATTTTAAAGAGGCCATTAATTTACTGTAGCCCAACTTATTTTTGAAAATACTTTAATACTTTTTACAAATATATTGTTTACTCTTCAATAATTGAATTACAATGTTACAAATATATTATTGATGCGTAGTTTTAGGTTCATATTCGATAATTTAATTTTTGGTCATTTAATAATTTGTTATTTTAACTACACCACGATAAAGGAGTTTTTCATTTCTTAAAAGAATAGTTATGTGTTAGAGATATATTACAAATTCAACATAAATAAAACCCGATATATATTTTGAGATCCATTGATAGCAAGAGGGACATCAATATTTTGTACATTATTTGTGTGATCATCAACCCATTTTGACATCCGATATATAATTACATTTAGTAACTACACTTACATACAAAATATTATCTAATCTTTTCCCTACATTTAAATCCAATATATTAGGTTGCTCAAATTATTTTAAAATAAATCATTTAATTATCCGATTATCTTAATGTGATAATTTTATTAATCAATATTTGATTATTTTGAAATATTGAATTCGCATAAGTTTAAAAAAATATGAAGCTTTGAGAGGGTCTAAGTATTGATCATACTTGCAATGATAGCCAAAACCTTTCAATTGAATCTTAAATTGATAAATGAGTCTTTTTGTAAGATTGCAATAAGACATATTTTTTTACATAAATAAATGAAAATTAATTTGATTCTAAATAAAATTTCTTAAAGTTATAGTATTTGATTATGGTAAACATTTACTTTTTTTTTATAAGCAACACGACCAAACACAACCAAATATCATTAAGGGTATACTATTTAAGGAAAAATTACCTAAAATTATAGCACGTGATTCTTGTAAAAACATACTATTTTAGAGAAAGAAAACTATGCAAACACATATATTTTTAAAAAATAATAATAATTAGATTGTTTTAAGGTGGGAAAAGAATAAAATTATATAGTATAGCACATTATTTTATCATACACTTACTTGGACCAACACTAGCCCTATTGTTTTTCGTTGAAAAAATAAAATGAAAAATATTTGCTAAATTATATAGTCGGGATTCCTTGTCTCTTTTTAATCGGAAACATTAACTTTATTTTTATTAAATTTAATTTTTTATCACGCTGATAAAGGTAGCGGTTTCATAGCACAATATATAACCTTTAATAACTTTTGGACTTAAAAATGATTAAGTTGTTGTACAAAAATCAAATACGGATAAATCTTTCTTTTATAGGGGTAAAATTGTTGGATATCAAAACAGTTCATACGCTCACTCACAACGTCAATTTTAAAGAGTGAATAATAAGTGAAACCATTGACTTTATAATTGGATATACAACAACAATATTTCAAAATTGCCAAATATTGGTCAAGAAAGGGTTAGCGGGAAAATATTGTCACTGTTATTTATTTTCAGAGAAAATTTAGGTTTTAAAATTATTGAGTATAACACAATCATCCCTCAAGGCGATTTTGATCCTGGCTTTGTATTTCAATTCTACATAATATATGTTGTTTTAACCGTATTCCAATAACTAAATCTACTAAAATTTATCTTTGAATGTCATAGCATTATCATTCAAAAAAATGTATTCATTCAATTTAATATTACTAATGCGGTGAATCCAGAAGGATAGTAAGAATGGGTTGGAAACCTGATTATTCTAACACATTGTATTATGCAAAATTATTAAATTATGGGTCTTGAACTATGATTCCAAATCTTGTAAAATGGAAAGGATATCCTATTCTAAAATTTGGGTTATCTTACAAATACTTATAAACATTCATTTAATAACTACACTTAAATAGAAAATATTCTCTAGTCTTTTAAATATATTTCAATCTAATATATTTTTTAGGTAAAAGTATAAGAAAACAATTTTATATAAAAATAAAAGTCTACACAAATATTGATGCGATCTAGGTTGCCCTAATTATTTTGAAACAAGTCATTTAATTACTCATGCTAGTGTCATAATCTTTTTATTTTTCAATCTTTAATTATTTTGAAATATTGAATTTCCATATCAAAATATAAATCTCATTGTACCATATATTTTTCATTCTCTATAAAGTTGATGGTAAGAGAACATATAAAATGTTTGAGCACACATTTTGAAAAGTACGCTCGCACGCATAAGAATATTAGTTAATTTAAAAATTATATTTTAATATATATTTTATAAGGGACAAAAATTGCATAACCGTGATATTTGAGTTAAAAGTAAAATTAAGCTTAAATTTTTTTATACTCAACTATTCAAACTATAAGTCTCTATAGAAATAAGTAGATTTTACAATAAACAATAACAAAATGAAAATGAAATGTTTTTTAAGTGCAATATAAATTTTGTTTATTTGTCTAAAAAATTAAATTCTTGCACTGACCAACCAAGTCATTTTGTTTTCTTCAACATGTGAATCCTTTTGTTTTCTTTTTTTAATGTAATAAATCTTTAGCATGTATAATACATTTTTTATTTATTATCATTTGAGTTTATTCCAATGGTGATGAGATATAATTTTTGGCATTTAAATATAAATGAATACTAATCTATTTGAGTTATTATTTTTATTTTTATTTTTAATTAATTTTTTATATTTTAGAAAAATTGCTACAATATAATTGAGTGGTTATGGTTCTTCATTAAGAGTATGATAAAAACTAAAATCCTCTCTCAATGTTTCATTATTTTCACACAGGAGTAAAAGTGCACCCTTCAATGATCATTATAATGGGTCTGAAAATTTTGACAAATCCTAACATGAAAACACTTTGTGATACATGCAAAGAAGAAGATTTATAATAAAATATTATTATGAGTGAAAAAAAGATCAATCTAACGATGATAGGAGATGGAATGGATGTAAACAATTGTCACTGACATCGAGCACTATTATAATTTGACTTCATCCATACATCTCCCTTCATTGAGAATATCAATGACCTTAGACTATACACTTTTTCTTATATTTTTTTGTTTTTAAATATAATATTTCTTTTATTATTACATTTTTTTAAATGTTGTTCACGGTCTAAATATTCTCATTTTTTTTTATTATGTATGTGAAATAAAATGGAAAAAAGTATGTAAACTTACGAGTCTTCGACCAATTTATGAAGAAAAAGTGATTTAAAAAACAACAAATTTATCAAAAGTAATTAGATTGTTTCAAATAACAAAATGGAGAAATTAAATAACATCCACGTACTTAGATGACATCATTGTACAACATACACTTACTTAGACCAACATTAATGCATGATACGTTATTAAGTTTGTCTTAATTGTTTGTAAAGATGTTGATGACAAGGTATTCATAGAAAGAGATATTGCTTTTTAGAACACCGTCGGACCTATAATTGAAGAAGTTGTTATATTGAGATCATGTTCCACATATTTAAGTGAAAAAAAATAAAAATTAAGTATAAACAATTCTATGATCAATTAAATTAATTTTAGTCTCATGCAAAATGTAATTTATAGATAGACATATTTCTTAATTTAGTGTTGCCGTTTTTCTTTTTTGCCATGAAATAAGTAGAATTTAGTATAAATAAGAACAAACTGAAAATATACTTATGATCAATTTAATTTTGTTTATTTTTTAAAAAAATTATATTCTTATTCGAACAAACACATTTAATGAAATGAAATAATTATTTGTATACATTCTAATATTTTGTATTTTATTATACATATGAAATCTACATTCTAAATTACATTTTTTTCTTCAAACATTCAGTTTTCATATCTTCAGTGTAATAAATCTTTGGTGTTTATAATGCAATTTTTCTTTGTTGTCATTTGAGTTTATTTGAATGGTGATGGGATGGAATCTTTTGCATTTAAATTTAAATGAAGACAAATCAATTTGTGTTATTATTTTGATGATTATTTAATTTATACTTTTTTTTAGAAAAATTGCTACTTTATAAATGAGTGGTTTTTGTTTTCATTAAGAGTGTGATCAAAACAAAAATCCTCTCCCATTGTTTCATTTCTTTTCACACAAGTGTCAAAATACATGCTTTAGTGCTCATTTTAATGCTAATTGTATTTTTACTTTTGTGCATCCCTCTTGTTGTGCAATCACTATAAGGCAAATGATATTTAGTTTTACATAAGTTGTTGCACAAAAATCAAGTACGGATAAATCCATCTTTTATAGGTGTAAAATGGTTGGTTATCAAGACAATTTATATGCTCACTCATAATGTCAATTTGTCAATTTTAAATAGTGGATAATAAGTGGGACCATTGATTTTATATATGGATATGCTGGAACAATATTTCAAAACTACTAAATATTGGTCAAGAAAGGATTACCGGAAAAATACCGACTCAGAAAATTTAGGTTTTAAATTTGTTGAATATAACACAATCAACCCTTAAGGCGATTTTGATCATACCATACCATTTGGCTTTGTATTTCAATTCTACAATAGCTAAATCTACTAAAATTTATCTTTGATATAGCACGAACATTCAAAAACAATATTCATTCAATTTAATATTAGTAATGTGGTGAGTCTAGAAGGGTAGTAGGAATGGGTTGGGAACCCGATTATTCTAACACAGTATTATGCAAAATTATAAAATTATGGGTCTTGAGCTATTCTTCCAAATCATGTAAAATGGAAAAGATACCATATTCTAAAATATTTTAAGGAGGCTACTAACTTTTTAGATTTATTGAGTATAACATGATTTCAATCTTATTTCAAAAGCTAAATTTATTAAAACTTGTATTGGAAGCACATGACATGCACACTTAAAAACATTATTCATACAATCTAATATAAGAAATCTAACGAATCCATAAGGGTGGTGAGAATGTATTGCAAAACATGAATACTCTAACACATTGTATTACAAATACTTATAAATACAATACAATATATTTTTTAATCTTTTATGTAAATTTCAATCCATTATATTTTTTAGAAAAAAAGTATACGATAAAAGTAGACGTTACACAAATGCTGATTTGAGGTAGATTGCTCAAATCTTAGTATGATAATCCTTTTTTAAAATATTAAATTTGCATATCAAAATATAATTTTATTCTACAGCTTCTTTTGCATTATCTATAAAACTGACGATACGAATGAATATATAAAATGTTTGAGTAATAAAATATTCCTCACAAATTTGTGCGCGCACATTTCCAAATATAGGCACGCACATGTATTAATATTTTTAAATTTAAAAAAAATTTTAATATATATTTTTAAAGGACAAAAATTGCATAATTGTGATATTTGAGCTAAAAAAATTATACTTGAATTTTTTTATATTCAATTATTCAAGGTGTGAGTCTTAATTTTACAAAACATAGTTTATATATAATATATATACTTTTTCAGATTTGGTATTTTCATTTTCCCAAGAAAATGACTAGATTTTACAATAAATAATAACAATTTAAAAAATAAAATTTTATTTAAATGAAATTTGATTTTTGCTTATTTGTCTAAAAAAATTTATTCTTGCACTTACCAACCAAGTCATTTAATAAAATGTATTATCAAATAATTATATATGTATGCTCTTATATGTTTGTATTTTAGTATCGCTATAAATATCTATATTCTCACAACTTCCTCTTGCTCAATTTCGAACATTCATATACATCATACACTTACTTAGGTCAACACTAGACCCTACTGTTTTTTTTATAAGCAAAATTCATTAATAAGAGATTAAGAAAATCACAAACCAAAGAAAAGAAATACAACCAAAACGGGTTACAAAAAGTCAAAAGGAACCTTGGTCTAATCATAAAGACTACACTTCCTCCTAGTGATATTGCCTAGAACCAACCAATTCCACGACGGTACTACAATGGCATTGAAAATAGAATCAACGTCACAAACCTCGTCATTAAAGAGGATATTATTCCTTGCCTTCCAGATATTCCAACATGTAATAAACCAAATGGAATTTACGGTTCCGGGCCGACCACGACCAAGAAGGCACGAATTTCACGACTTAATATGAGAACAGCCATCCGATTCGATAAAACTATCAATGTCCACCCAAGCAAAAACTTTCTTCCAGACCAAAATTGACTTAGGACAATTGAAAAAAATGTGGGGAGAATCCTCTAGTTCCATGAAACAAAACATACACACATTTTCATGAGCGTTAACGATGATATTTCTTGCCACAAGATTCATCCGAGTCGGCAACCTGTCAATAGCCATCCTCCAAGCAAAAACTTTAATCTTCATTGAAATTTTTTTTTATAAGCAACTTCATTAATTGGAGATTAAGGGAATCTCAAACCAAGGAACTACAAACAACAATAACGATTACAAAAAATTGAGCGGGTTCTTATACCACTCATACAAACTACACTTCTTGCTACTCTTAAGGCCAAGAATCAACCAATTCCAAGAAGTGATTTTAATATCAACAACAATATCATCAACGTTACAAGACTCTTCTTCGAATAAAATTCTATTTCTTGCCCTCCAAATATTCCAACAAGTGATCATTCATATAGAAAATAACTTTCCGACGATGCTACGACCTTGACGTCTCGAGAACCAAGCCAAAGCATGGAGGGTACAATTAGGTTCTGAAATTCTACCAATTTCCACCAACTCGCAAATTTTACTCCAAACATTATGCGATTTACAACATGTGAAGAAAAGATGGTTAGAATTCTCAACCTTTTGAAAACAGAACACACACACCTTATCTTGGTCGTTTTCGATAATTCTTCTTGAAGCCAAGTTAGATCTAGTGGACAGTCTATCAAGCGTCATCCTCCAAGCAAAGACTTGCACTTTAACCGGAATTCTCGTCTGCCAAACTATCTTTAGCAGCCCTGCAATATCATCTTCCAACTCTGCAAAATTTTCTGCATAATTCTGCACTGTGTAGAATGAATTCACAGTGAAATCTTTTGAGTCTTCAATGGACCACTGCCATGCATCTTTGTCTACCTGAGTAAGAGAGACCGAATCCAGCAATTGGCAGTAGGCAGCCCATTCAGGTTCCAGCGATTCAACAGGGACTGCGAAAGATTGTCTCACCTTCCAACACCATTGTTCACCTTCCCAGCCACCCATCTCACTAATAGAACATCAGGTTTTTCTGCAAGCTTGAAATAACCTGGGGAACCTTAGTTTCAAAGCCACTTGACCAATCCATTTAGCTTGCCAAAAAGCCACGTTGGTTCCGTCTCCAACCGAACACTCCATCTGATTAGTAAAACTTCCAGGATACTTAGGAATAGTAAGTGAAAGGATATCCTTGAGCCATAACGAATCGTTCTTCGAGCTGCCAGCATCCTTATAAGTTTGCACTTTCAAACTCAGATTTCCATACCTATTACCAACCATCTGCCTTCATATTTCTTTTCCTCCACGTTGAAACTTCCACAACCATTTTGCAAGTAAGGCTCGATTAAAACGTCCTACATGTTTAATTCTTAGCCCACCTCTATCCTTTGGTTTGCAAACCGAGTTCCATGATATCCATGATACAAACTTGTTATTTTAAGTTCCCATCCAGAGAAAACGATGTTGAATGGCTATGATTTCCTTCAGAACTTTCTCAGGAGCCTTATAGAAACTCAAGTGATGGATTGGAAGGTTGACGAGAACTGAATTAATAAGCGTCACTCTGCCCCCAATCGATAGGTTCCTTCTAGACCATGTAGATAATCTATTCCTCAAGCAAGTAATGACCGGTTTCCAAAACTCGCAATGACGATGATTTCCACCAACCGATAATCCAAGGAATTTGAAAGGGTAAGCTCCCTGATTTGCAATGGAGAAACTGTTCAGCAGCAGTAAGAAAATCAGCATCAACTCCAATACCGTACAAGCAACTTTTAGAAAAGTTAATCTTTAGACCGAATGTCAGTTCAAAGGCCCGGAGAATAAACTTGAATGCCCACATATTAGATATGGATCCATCCCCGAAGAGAAGTGTGTCATCTGCAAACTGAAGGACACTAGCACACGGCCGATCGAGGACTTTGAATTCTGACAAAATGTTGGAGGATATTGCATTTCTAACCGTTCTAGCCAATTCCTCCGCGACAATAGCAAACAAATAAGGGGATAACGGGTCACCTTGTTTCAAACCCCTTCCCGCCTTGAAATCCTTCGTTGGGCTGCCATTAATAAGAATCGACACAAAACTTTTGAACACCGATCCTCTAATCCATTTCAACCAGTTAGCCCCAAATCTCATCTTAATTAGCATTTCTTCTAAGTACGACCAATCAACACAATCGTACGCCTTCGCAAAGTCTACTTTAAAAAGCAAGCACTTCTTCTTGAACCGTTTAGCATAATCAACAATTTCACTTGCCATCAACACTCCATCAAATATCTGACGACCAGGAATAAACGCCGACAGATATGGTGAGATCAGTTTGTGTATTACCTTTCCCAATCTATTAGAGAGCATCTTGGAAATCGTTTTCAGCATACTACTAACCAAACTAATAGGCCTGAACTCTTCAAAGCTTTGAGGATTATTAACCTTAGGGACTAGTGATATAAATGATGAAGCAAACATCTTGGGCAGGAAACCGGTTTTGAAAAATTCCAAAATACAGTTAGTGTAATCAACGCCTAAAATGTCCCAACAGGCCTTGATAAACTTGAAGTTAAACCCATCAACCCCTGGGCATTTGTTACCATCGCAGCTGAAGACAACATTTTTCACATCCTCTGCAACAAAGTCAGCTTCTAACATGTTTCTATCTCCCTTTTCAAGAACAACCTGGCTAACTGAATTGTTTCTGAACCTGACTGAGTTCTGATTCTGGAACCTGCCTATGAAGAACTTATGCGCTTCCCTTTTAATCATCTCAGGATCTTCCACCAGCATTCCATCCACTTTGATTGCATATATACTATTTGATCGATTCCTCAGTTTTAAAGAGTCATGGAAGTACTTGGTGTTGAGATCTCCATCAGAAAACCATCTTCTTCGAGATTTCTGGCTCATCATACTTTCTTTTAACCTCATATTCTTCCACATATCTTCTTGAGCTTTCAATCTTTCCTTAATTACTTCTTCATCCTGGCTGCCTCAATCTTCATCCATAAACAATTCAATATCATTAAGGTGTTGGATATTGTCTTCAATCTTTAGATCAAACCACCCAAAAACGTTTATATTCCAACTACGCAAATCCGATTTAAGAGCCATACAAAATATTATCTAATCTTTTCCCTACATTTAAATCCAATATATTAGGTTACTCAAATTATTTTAAAATAAATCATTTAATTATCGGATTATCTTAATGTGATAATTTTATTAATCAATATTTGATTATTTTGAAATATTGAATTCGCATAAGTTTAAAAAAATGTGAAGCTTTGAGAGGGTCTAAGTATTGATCATACTTGCAATGATACCCAAAACCTTTCAATTGAATCTTAAATTGATAAATGAGTCTTTTTGTAAGATTGCAATAAGACATATTTTTTTACATAAATAAATGAAAATTAATTTAATTCTAAACAAAATTTCTTAAAGTTATAGTATGTGATTATGGTAAAAATATACTTTTTTTTTATAAGCAACACGACCAAACACAACCAAATATCATTAAGGTATACTATTTAAGGAAAAATTACCTAAAATTATAGCACGTGATACTTGTAAAAATGTTAGAAGAGTATTAGTGGGGGTTGTTTTTAAATCGTATCCACAGGGATTGTTTGATATTTGATGTGTGCCTTTCAATAGTTTCGATATTCTAAGTTAACGGTTTCAAAAGTTTCTCAATTGTTTTTAACATTCACTTGTAGAAAAGATTAATTTGTCACAAAGATTTTGTAAAAGGTTTTATAAAAACATGTTAAGGTTAGGTTTCGCTAATCCTTTCCATGTATAAACGATTAATCAAGCATATGAACTCGGTTTCCGGCCAACATAACCGCGTATCCTCCCGACTAAGTTTATGTCTAAAGCGAAATCGTGAGTACCGTTGTTTAAACCGTTAGATGATGTCTCACGCTAACAATCTAAACAACGATCATTAAGATCAATACAATGCGAATAGAAAATCCCAAATCTATGTCTAGAGTTTGGTTTTTAAGAGATGAAATTGTTAGGTCAAGATTTGTGGAATCTATGTCTAGAGTAAAACAAATTAAACATAAAGCATTAAGAAAAAACAACTTCATCTATATTGATCAAAGACCTTGTTCATATACAATAGATCAAAAGCAATACATAAAAACAGAATCAACTGCCTCTAGCCTCAACATAGAGGGTTTAGCTACCACTTCTCATGGTAGATTGGATAACAAGTAAAGAGAGGAGATGAGTAAACATCCACGCCGAATAATCAAGAATGGATGCAAAATCAGCTTCTCCAAGTGAAAATACAAGCTCCAATGGTAAAAAGACTGAAAACTATGATTTTGGATCAAAATGAACAAAAGATCCCTAAAACATAAAGTGAAATTCAATTTATACAAAGCAGAATTCTGCGGTATTCGCACTGCGAGCAAACCATTCGCACTGTGAATGAGGAAAAATGGCACTTTAAGTGCCTCTGAGACTTAAACCGCCCCAAGCAGAAATCGTGGGTTCGCACTGCGAACCCTTCATTCGCACTGCGAATTATTCTCTAGCTACATTCGCACTGCGAATAAACTAGCGAGCCAGAATTCTCAAACCCAGAACTTACTGCCTCTCTTCGCCAGCACCTTCGCACTGCGAACCAACCAACGAACCTTCGCTGGACCCTCGCCAGGAGTTCGCAGTGCGAACACAAGGTAATCTCAAAGTTAGAACTCTCTGCCTCTGCTCGCTGGCGTCTTCGCTGGTCCCTCGCAGTGCGAACCTTCGCTGGTCCTTCGACAGATTGTTCGCACTGCGAACACCCTGTTGCAGCTAAAAACTCAGTGGAAACTTGCATTGGTTCCATGTGTTCTCAATTTTTCTCCTATCATGCCTATACCTGCACATTAACACACAAATTACAAGCTCCACACATATATTACAATGTACGCAGTACAACACAATTTACTGCGTAAATTCACAATTAACCATTAGAAAGAAATGAAAAATGCCAAGTATTTCATACAAATATATAACATGTTTGACATCTAACAAAAAACATACTATTTTAGAGAAAGATAACTATGAAACACATATATTTTTAAAAAATAATAATAATTAGATTGTTTTAAGGTGGGAAAAGAATAAAATTATATAGTATAGCACATTATTTTATCATACACTTACTTTGACCAACACTAGCCCTATTGTTTTTCGTTGAAAAAATAAAATGAAAAATATTTGCTAAATTATATAGTCAGGATTCCTTGTCTCTTTTTAATCGGAAACATTAACTTTATTTTCATTGAATTTAATATTTTATCACGCTGATAAAGGTAGCGGTTTCATAGCACAATATATAACTTTTAATAACTTTTGGACTTAAAAATGATTAAGTTGTTGTACAAAATTCAAATACGGATAAATCTATGTTTACTAGGGGTAAAATTGTTGGATATCAAGATAGTTTATACGCTCACTCACAACGTCAATTTTAAAGAGTGAAAAGTAAGTTAAACCATTGCCTTTATAATTGGATATACAACAACAATATTTCAAAATTGCCAAATATTGGTCAAGAAATGGTAAGCAGGAAAATACTGTCACTGTTATTTATTTTAAGAGAAAATTTGGGTTTTAAAATTATTGAGTATAACACCATCATCCCTCAAGGCGATTTTGATCCTACCATACCATTTGGCTTTGTATTTCAATTCTACATAATATATGTTGTTTTAACCTTATTCCAATAACTAAATCTACTAAAATTTATCTTTGAATGACATAGCATTATCATTCAAAAAATGTCTTCACTCAATTTAATATTACTAATGCGGTGAATCCAGAAGGATAGTAAGAATGGGTTGGAAACCTGATTATTCTAACACATTGTATTATGCAAAATTATTATTAAATTATGGATCTTGAACTATGATTCCAAATCTTGTAAAATGGAAAGGATATCCTAGTCTAGAATTTGGGTTATCTTACAAATACTTATAAACATTCATTTAATAACTACACTTAAATAGAAAATATTCTCTAGTCTTTTAAATATATTTCAATCTAATATATTTTTTAGGTAAAAGTATAAGAAAACAATTTTATATAAAAATAAAAGTCTACACAAATATTGATGCGATCTAGGTTGCTCTAATTATTTTGAAACAAGTCATTTAATTACTCATGCTAGTATCATAATCTTTTTATTTTTCAATCTTTAATTATTTTGAAATATTGAATTTGCATATCAAAATATAAATCTCATTGTACCATATATTTTTCATTCTCTATAAATTTGACGGTAAGAGAACATATAAAATGTTCGAGCACACATTTTGAAAAGCACGCTCGCACGCATAAGAATATTAATTAATTTAAAAGTTATGCGTAAATTATCGTGCTATTTGAGTTAAAAGTGAAAGTAAGCTTAAATTTTTTTATACTCAACTATTCAAACTGTAAGTCTCTATAGAAATAAATAGATTGTACAATAAACAATAACAAAATGAAAATGAAATGTGTTTTAAGTGCAATTTAAATTTTGTTTATTTGTCTAAAAAATTAAATTCTTGCACTGACCAACCAAGTCATTTTGTTTTCCTCAACATGTGAATCCTTTTGTTTTCTTTTTTTAATGTAATAAATCTTTAGCATGTATAATACATTTTTTATTTATTATCATTTGAGTTTGTTCCAATGGTGATGAGATATAATTTTTTGCATTTAAATATAAATGAATACTAATCTATTTAAGTTATTATTTTTATTTTTATTTTTAATTAATTTTTTATATTTTAGAAAAATTGCTACAATATAATTGAGTGGTTTTGGTTCTTCACTAAGAGTATGATAAAAACAAAAATCCTCTCTCAACGTTTCATTATTTTCACACAGGAGTAAAGGTGCACCCTTCAATGATCATTATAATGGGTCTGAAAATTTTGACAAATCCTAACATGAAAACACTTTGTGATACATGCAAAGAAGGAGATTTATAATAAAATATTATTATGAGTGAGAAAAAGATCAATCTAACGATGATAGGAGATGGAATGGATGTAAACAATTGTCACTGACATCGTCCACTATTATAATTTGACTTCAACCATACATCCACCTTCAGTGAGAATATCAATGACCTTAGACTATACACTTTCTCTTATATTTTTTTCTTTTTAAATGTAATATTTCTTTTATTATTACATTTTTTAAATGTTATGCACGGTCTAAATATTCTCATATTTTTTTTATTATGTATGTGAAATATAATGGAAAAAAGTATGTAAACTTACGAGTCTTCGACCAATTTATGAAGAAAAAGTGATTTAAAAAACAACAAATTTATCAAAAGTAATTAGATTGTTTCAAAGAACAAAATGGAGAAATTAAATAACATCCACGTACTTAGATGACATCATTGTACAACATACACTTACTTAGACCAACATTAATGCATGATAAGTTATTAAGGTTAGCTTAATTGTTTGTAAAGATGTTGATGACAAGGTATTCATAGAAAGAGATATTACTTTTTAGAACACCGTCGGACCTATAATAGAAGAAGTTGTTATATTGAGATCATGTTCCACATATTTAAGTGAAAAAAAATAAAAATTAAGTATAAACAATTCTATGATCAATTAAATTAATGTTAGTCTCATGCAAAATGTAATTTATAGATAGACATATTTCTTAATTTAGTGTTGCCGTTTTTCTTTTTTGCCATGAAATAAGTAGAATTTAGTATAAATAAGAACAAACTGAAAATATACTTATGATCAATTTAATTTTGTTTATTTTTCTAAAAAATTATATTTTTTTTCGAACAAACACATTTAATGAAATGAAATAATTATTTGTATACATTCTAATATTTTGTATTTTATTATACATATGAAATCTACATTCTACATTACATTTTTTGCTTCAAACATTCAGTTTTCATATCTTCAATGTAATAAATCTTTGGTGTTTATAGTACAATTTTTCTTTGTTGTCATTTGAGTTTATTTGAATGGTGATGGCATAGAATCTTTTGCATTTAAATTTAAATGAAGACAAATCAATTTGTGTTATTATTTTGATGATTACTTAATTTATATTTTTTTTTAGAAAAATTGCTACTTTATAAATGAGTGGTTTTGGTTTTCATTAAGAGTGTGATCAAAACAAAAATCCTCTCCCATTGTTTCATTTCTTTTCACACAAGTGTCAAAATACATGCTTTAGTGCTCATTTTAATGCTAATTGTATTTTTATTTTTGTGCATCCCTTTTGTTGTGCAATCACTATAAGGAAAATGATATTTAGTTTTACATAAGTTGTTGCACAAAAATCAAGTACGGATAAATCCATCTTTTATAGGTGTAAAATGGTTGGTTATCAAGACAATTTATATGCTCACTCATAACGTCAATTTGTCAATTTTAAATAGTGGATAATAAGTGGGACCATTGATTTTATATATGGATATACTGGAACAATATTTCAAAACTTCTAAATATTGGTCAAGAAAGGATTACCGGAAAAATACCGACTCAAAAAATTTAGGTTTTAAATTTCTTGAATATAACACAATCAACCCTTAAGGCGATTTTGATCATACCATACCATTTGGCTTTGTATTTCAATTCTACAATAGCTAAATCTACTAAAATTTATCTTTGATATAGCACGAACATTCAAAAACAATATTCATTCAATTTAATATTAGTAATGTGGTGAGTCTAGAAGGGTAGTAAGAATGGGTTGGGAACTCGATTATTCTAACACATAGTATTATGCAAAATTATAAAATTATGGGTCTTGAGCTATTCTTCCAAATCATGTAAAATGGAAAAGATACCATATTCTAAAATATTTTAAGGAGGCTACTAACTTTTTAGATTTATTGAGTATAACTTGATTTCAATTTTAAATGAATACAAAGCTTGCTTCAGGTAGAGTCGATTCACCAGAGATTTGGTCAAGTACAAACTTTCAAGTTTCAACCATAACCCCGATGTCGTAGTCTCCTTTGATACCTGTCGAAGAACCTTATCACCAAGGCTCAACAATATTGCGCTGTGGGCTTTCTCTATCTTGACCGTTTTTTCTTTTTCCGTTAACGCAATGTCCATGGATGCCTCTCCCTTCAACGCTTCCAAACAACCTTATTGAACCAATAGAGCTTTCATCTTCAAGCACCACAGACCGAAGTCGTTCACTCCGGTGAACTTTTCAATCTCATACTTTGTTGAAGGCATGTTCTCCACGCTCACCGCACCAATTTGTTGTGAATAGGATGCCTTTGAACAAAATATACTCTATTTCTTTATAGGCAAGAAACACACAAGGGTTAGGGTTGACAAGGAAAAACAAAAAAAAGGAGGAAAACAACAAGGATTGGTTATGACTGTTATTCTTTAGTTTCTCTATAAAACAGATTACAAGTACTCAAGAATAACAAATAACCCTCTCACCCTAATTAGGTTTTGTCACACCACACCATAGAATGAAAGACTAATATGCTATTTATAAAAAAACCTAACATACTAAACTAATGAGCTTTTTAACAATTACCTATTACTAGCTAACTTAGGGTACAAGCTAACTTAAACAATTGGATCCTTAACACAAGGCTCAATCCGACAGCTACACACTAGAACACACTTCGACTACAGCATGTAGGTCTTCGACAACTGCATGTGAGCAGACTTCAACGGCATGCTGACTAGAGTTCGATTCAATATATCACACATACAATCTAATATAAGTAATCTAATGAATCTATAAGGGTGGTGAGAATGTATTGTAAAACCTGAATACTCTAACACATTGTATTAAAAGAACCTATAAGCATGCATTTAATAACTACACTCAAATACAAAATATTTTTTAAACTTTTATGTAAATTTCAATCAAATATAATTTTTAGAAAAAATTATACGAAAAATAATTATATAAAAATAAAAGTTACACAAATATTGATTTGATGTAGGTTGCTCAAATCATTTTGAAATAAGTCATTTAATTACTTGATTATCTTAGTATGATAATTCATTTTTGCAATATTGAATTTGCATATCAAAATATAAATTTCATTGTACCACTTCTTTTGCATTATCTGTAAAATTGACGATGAGAATGAGTATATAAAATATTTGAGTAATAAAATATTTCTCACAATATTGTGCGCGCGCATTTTCAAATACATGCACGCACACAAATATTGATGCGATCTAGGTTGCCCTAATTATTTTGAAACAAGTCATTTAATTACTCATGCTAGTGTCATAATCTTTTTATTTTTCAATCTTTAATTATTTTGAAATATTGAATTTGCATATCAAAATATAAATCTCATTGTACCATATATTTTTCATTCTCTATAAAGTTGATGGTAAGAGAACATATAAAATGTTTGAGCACACATTTTGAAAAGTACGCTCGCACGCATAAGAATATTAGTTAATTTAAAAATTATATTTTAATATATATTTTATAAGGGACAAAAATTGCATAACCGTGATATTTGAGTTAAAAGTAAAATTAAGCTTAAATTTTTTTATACTCAACTATTCAAACTATAAGTCTCTATAGAAATAAGTAGATTTTACAATAAACAATAACAAAATGAAAATGAAATGTTTTTTAAGTGCAATATAAATTTTGTTTATTTGTCTAAAAAATTAAATTCTTGCACTGACCAACCAAGTCATTTTGTTTTCTTCAACATGTGAATCCTTTTGTTTTCTTTTTTTAATGTAATAAATCTTTAGCATGTATAATACATTTTTTATTTATTATCATTTGAGTTTATTCCAATGGTGATGAGATATAATTTTTTGCATTTAAATATAAATGAATACTAATCTATTTGAGTTATTATTTTTATTTTTATTTTTAATTAATTTTTTATATTTTAGAAAAATTGCTACAATATAATTGAGTGGTTATGGTTCTTCATTAAGAGTATGATAAAAACTAAAATCCTCTCTCAATGTTTCATTATTTTCACACAGGAGTAAAAGTGCACCCTTCAATGATCATTATAATGGGTCTGAAAATTTTGACAAATCCTAACATGAAAACACTTTGTGATACATGCAAAGAAGAAGATTTATAATAAAATATTATTATGAGTGAAAAAAAGATCAATCTACCGATGATAGGAGATGGAATGGATGTAAACAATTGTCACTGACATCGAGCACTATTATAATTTGACTTCATCCATACATCCCCCTTCATTGAGAATATCAATGACCTTAGACTATACACTTTCTCTTATATTTTTTTGTTTTTAAATATAATATTTCTTTTATTATTACATTTTTTTAAATGTTGTTCACGGTCTAAATATTCTCATTTTTTTTTTATTATGTATGTGAAATAAAATGGAAAAAAGTATGTAAACTTACGAGTCTTCGACCAATTTATGAAGAAAAAGTGATTTAAAAAACAACAAATTTATCAAAAGTAATTAGATTGTTTCAAAGAACAAAATGGAGAAATTAAATAACATCCACGTACTTAGATGACATCATTGTACAACATACACTTACTTAGACCAACATTAATGCATGATAAGTTATTAAGTTTGTCTTAATTGTTTGTAAAGATGTTGATGACAAGGTATTCATAGAAAGAGATATTGCTTTTTAGAACACCGTCGGACCTATAATTGAAGAAGTTGTTATATTGAGATCATGTTCCACATATTTAAGTGAAAAAAAATAAAAATTAAGTATAAACAATTCTATGATCAATTAAATTAATTTTAGTCTCATGCAAAATGTAATTTATAGATAGACATATTTCTTAATTTAGTGTTGCCGTTTTTCTTTTTTGCCATGAAATAAGTAGAATTTAGTATAAATAAGAACAAACTGAAAATATACTTATGATCAATTTAATTTTGTTTATTTTTTAAAAAAATTATATTCTTATTCGAACAAACACATTTAATGAAATGAAATAATTATTTGTATACATTCTAATATTTTGTATTTTATTATACATATGAAATCTACATTCTAAATTACATTTTTTTCTTCAAACATTCAGTTTTCATATCTGCAGTGTAATAAATCTTTGGTGTTTATAATGCAATTTTTCTTTGTTGTCATTTGAGTTTATTTGAATGGTGATGGGGTGGAATCTTTTGCATTTAAATTTAAATGAAGACAAATCAATTTGTGTTATTATTTTGATGATTATTTAATTTATACTTTTTTTTAGAAAAATTGCTACTTTATAAATGAGTGGTTTTGGTTTTCATTAAGAGTGTGATCAAAACAAAAATCCTCTCCCATTGTTTCATTTCTTTTCACACAAGTGTCAAAATACATGCTTTAGTGCTCATTTTAATGCTAATTGTATTTTTACTTTTGTGCATCTCTCTTGTTGTGCAATCACTATAAGGAAAATGATATTTAGTTTTACATAAGTTGTTGCACAAAAATCAAGTACGGATAAATCCATCTTTTATAGGTGTAAAATGGTTGGTTATCAAGACAATTTATATGCTCACTCATAATGTCAATTTGTCAATTTTAAATAGTGGATAATAAGTGGGACCATTGATTTTATATATGGATATGCTGGAACAATATTTCAAAACTACTAAATATTGGTCAAGAAAGGATTACCGGAAAAATACCGACTCAGAAAATTTATGTTTTAAATTTGTTGAATATAACACAATCAACCCTT
The DNA here is from genome assembly GCA_022829125.1 of Lathyrus tuberosus. NCBI lineage: Eukaryota > Viridiplantae > Streptophyta > Magnoliopsida > Fabales > Fabaceae > Lathyrus > Lathyrus tuberosus. The sequence goes on along the minus strand of JALAZF010000027.1, from coordinate 17,548,070 downwards.
AAGGCGATTTTGATCATACCATACCATTTGGCTTTGTATTTCAATTCTACAATAGCTAAATCTACTAAAATTTATCTTTGATATAGCACGAACATTCAAAAACAATATTCATTCAATTTAATATTAGTAATGTGGTGAGTCTAGAAGGGTAGTAGGAATGGGTTGGGAACCCGATTATTCTAACACAGTATTATGCAAAATTATAAAATTATGGGTCTTGAGCTATTCTTCCAAATCATGTAAAATGGAAAAGATACCATATTCTAAAATATTTTAAGGAGGCTACTAACTTTTTAGATTTATTGAGTATAACATGATTTCAATCTTATTTCAAAAGCTAAATTTATTAAAACTTGTATTGGAAGCACATGACATGCACACTTAAAAACATTATTCATACAATCTAATATAAGAAATCTAACGAATCCATAAGGGTGGTGAGAATGTATTGCAAAACATGAATACTCTAACACATTGTATTACAAATACTTATAAATACAATACAATATATTTTTTAATCTTTTATGTAAATTTCAATCCATTATATTTTTTAGAAAAAAAGTATACGATAAAAGTAGACGTTACACAAATGCTGATTTGAGGTAGATTGCTCAAATCTTAGTATGATAATCCTTTTTTAAAATATTAAATTTGCATATCAAAATATAATTTTATTCTACAGCTTCTTTTGCATTATCTATAAAACTGACGATAAGAATGAATATATAAAATGTTTGAGTAATAAAATATTCCTCACAAATTTGTGCGCGCACATTTCCAAATATAGGCACGCACATGTCTTAATATTTTTAAATTTTAAAAAAAATTTAATATATATTTTTAAAGGACAAAAATTGCATAATTGTGATATTTGAGCTAAAAAAATTATACTTGAATTTTTTTATATTCAATTATTCAAGGTGTGAGTCTTAATTTTACAAAACATAGTTTATATATAATATATATACCTTTTCAGATTTGGTATTTTCATTTGCCAAAGAAAATGACTAGATTTTACAATAAATAATAACAATTTAAAAAATAAAATTTTATTTAAATGAAATTTGATTTTTGCTTATTTGTCTAAAAAAATTTATTCTTGCACTTACCAACCAAGTCATTTAATAAAATGTATTATCAAATAATTATATATGTATGCTCTTATATGTTTGTATTTTAGTATCGCTATAAATATCTATATTCTCACAACTTCCTCTTGCTCAATTTCGAACATTCATATACATCATACACTTACTTAGGTCAACACTAGACCCTACTGTTTTTTTTATAAGCAAAATTCATTAATAAGAGATTAAGGAAATCTCAAACCAAAGAAAAGAAATACAACCAAAACGGGTTACAAAAAGTCAAAAGGAACCTTGGTCTAATCATAAAGACTACACTTCCTCCTAGTGATATTGCCTAGAACCAACCAATTCCACGACGGTACTACAATGGCATTGAAAATAGAATCAACGTCACAAACCTCGTCATTAAAGAGGCTATTATTCTTTGCCTTCCAGATATTCCAACATGTAATAAACCAAATGGAATTTACGGTTCCGGGCCGACCACGACCAAGAAGGCACGAATTTCACGACTTAATATGAGAACAACCATCCGATTCGATAAAACTATCAATGTCCACCCAAGCAAAACTTTCTTCCAGACCAAAATTGACTTAGGACAATTGAAAAAAATGTGGGGAGAATCCTCTAGTTCCATGAAACAAAACATACACACATTTTCATGAGCGTTAACGATGATATTTCTTGCCACAAGATTCATCCGAGTCGGCAACCTGTCAATAGCCATCCTCCAAGCAAAAAATTTAATCTTCATTGAAATTTTTTTTTATAAGCAACTTCATTAATTGGAGATTAAGGGAATCTCAAACCAAGGAACTACAAACAACAATAACGATTACAAAAAATTGAGCGGGTTCTTATACCACTCATACAAACTACACTTCTTGCTACTCTTAAGGCCAAGAATCAACCAATTCCAAGAAGTGATTTTAATATCAACAACAATATCATCAACGTTACAAGACTCTTCTTCGAATAAAATTCTATTTCTTGCCCTCCAAATATTCCAACAAGTGATCATTCATATAGAAAATAACTTTCCGACGATGCTACGACCTTGACGTCTCGAGAACCAAGCCAAAGCATGGAGGGTACAATTAGGTTCTGAAATTCTACCAATTTCCACCAACTCGCAAATTTTACTCCAAACATTATGCGATTTACAACATGTGAAGAAAAGATGGTTAGAATTCTCAACCTTTTGAAAACAGAACACACACACCTTATCTTGGTCGTTTTCGATAATTCTTCTTGAAGCCAAGTTAGATCTAGTGGACAGTCTATCAAGCGCCATCCTCCAAGCAAAGACTTGCACTTTAACCGGAATTCTCGTCTGCCAAACTATCTTTAGCAGCCCTGCAATATCATCTTCCAACTCTGCAAAATTTTCTGCATAATTCTGCACTGTGTAGAATGAATTCACAGTGAAATCTTTTGAGTCTTCAATGGACCACTGCCATGCATCTTTGTCTACCTGAGTAAGAGAGACTGAATCCAGCAATTGGCAGTAGGCAGCCCATTCAGGTTCCAGCGATTCAACAGGGACTGCGAAAGATTGTCTCACCTTCCAACACCATTGTTCACCTTCCCAGCCACCCATCTCACTAATAGAACATCAGGTTTTTCTACAAGCTTGAAATAACCTGGGGAACCTTAGTTTCAAAGCCACTTGACCAATCCATTTAGCTTGCCAAAAAGCCACGTTGGTTCCGTCTCCAACCAAACACTCCATCTGATTAGTAAAACTTCCAGGATACTTAGGGATAGTAAGTGAAAGGATATCCTTGAGCCATAACGAATCGTTCTTCGAGCTGCCAGCATCCTTATAAGTTTGCACTTTCAAACTCAGATTTCCATACCTATTACCAACCATCTGCCTTCATATTTCTTTTCCTCCACGTTGAAACTTCCACAACCATTTTGCAAGTAAGGCTCGATTAAAACGTCCTACATGTTTAATTCTTAGCCCACCTCTATCCTTTGGTTTGCAAACCGAGTTCCATGATATCCATGATACAAACTTGTTATTTTAAGTTCCCATCCAGAGAAAACGATGTTGAATGGCTATGATTTCCTTCAGAACTTTCTCAGGAGCCTTATAGAAACTCAAGTGATGGATTGGAAGGTTGACGAGAACTGAATTAATAAGCGTCACTCTGCCCCCAATCGATAGGTTCCTTCTAGACCATGTAGATAATCTATTCCTCAAGCAAGTAATGACCGGTTTCCAAAACTCGCAATGACGATGATTTCCACCAACCGATAATCCAAGGGATTTGAAAGGGTAATCTCCCTGATTTGCAATGGAGAAACTGTTCAGCAGCAGTAAGAAAATCAGCATCAACTCCAATACCGTACAAGCAACTTTTAGAAAAGTTAATCTTTAGACCGAATGTCAGTTCAAAGGCCCGGAGAATAAACTTGAATGCCCACATATTAGATATGGATCCATCCCCGAAGAGAAGTGTGTCATCTGCAAACTGAAGGACACTAGCACACGGCCGATCGAGGACTTTGAATTCTGACAAAATGTTGGAGGATATTGCATTTCTGACCGTTCTAGCCAATTCCTCCGCGACAATAGCAAACAAATAAGGGGATAACGGGTCACATTGTTTCAAACCCCTTCCCGCCTTGAAATCCTTCGTTGGGCTGCCATTAATAAGAATCGACACAAAACTTTTGAACACCGATCCTCTAATCCATTTCAACCAGTTAGCCCCAAATCTCATCTTAATTAGCATTTCTTCTAAGTACGACCAATCAACACAATCGTACGCCTTCGCAAAATCTACTTTAAAAAGCAAGCACTTCTTCTTGAACCGTTTAGCATAATCAACAATTTCACTTGCCATCAACACTCCATCAAATATCTGACGACCAGGAATAAACGCCGACAGATATGGTGAGATCAGTTTGTGTATTACCTTTCCCAATCTATTAGAGAGCATCTTGGAAATCGTTTTCAGCATACTACTAACCAAACTAATAGGCCTGAACTCTTCAAAGCTTTGAGGATTATTAACCTTAGGGACTAGTGATATAAATGATGAAGCAAACATCTTGGGCAGGAAACCGATTTTGAAAAATTCCAAAATACAGTTAGTGTAATCAACGCCTAAAATGTCCCAACAGGCCTTGATAAACTTGAAGTTAAACCCATCAACCCCTGGGCATTTGTTACCATCGCAGCTGAAGACAACATTTTTCACATCCTCTGCAACAAAGTCAGCTTCTAACATGTTTCTATCTCCCTTTTCAAGAACAACCTGGCTAACTGAATTGTTTCTGAACCTGACTGAGTTCTGATTCTGGAACCTGCCTATTGATAAGTGCAAATTGTACCTATTTTTGTATATAAGTTTTGTTGCACTTATCCTTACTTTGTGTTAAAATTGGTTGAATAAACCCCACTTTGTGTGTAAATACGTTTACTTTACGTTTTCGTGTGTATAGTGCGTTATCGTGTAAATATCATTGAGTTTAATCGATTTTCATTTATTTTTGTAGGTGTTCCAGCAATGGGATTTTTCCATATTCATAAAGAGCATTGAATAAGCTTTCCAACGCTTCAAATCGTGCGTCAATCGGAGTTACGGTTCAAGAGTTATGAAGAAAACAAGTTTTGGTTTTCTGTCATGCTCGCTAGGCGAGCCCCCGTAGCGAACACTCGCTAGCTTGTTCGCTAGGCGAACCGGGGCGAACGAAAATTTCCAGAATCGTGAAAAAACTCAATTTTAAGGCGGGTTACGTTCGCCTAGCGAACGGGGACTCGCTAGGCGAACCTGGAAAGTGAGATTTGCCTATTTCAACCATTTTTCATCATTTTTTATGTTATGTTTTTGGGGGAACTTTCTCCCAACTTCATCAAACATGTTTTAGGAGTAGATTAACTTAGAAACAACATTGGATGATGCATCTTGATGATCCGGAGTAGAATTTGCTTTAATCGGCTCCGACGAACCGTGAGAAATTTGTTCTTCTCCTTTCTTCTCTTTGTATCCTCTATTTGTTGATGTTTGGTATGTAAATCTCTTGATACCTATTGTATTTCATCTAATCTATGTTTATGAATATGTTTTGATTCTCTATTGATTATTTCTCTTTGATTGATTATTTGTGGGTCGTGACAAAACCTATATCGAATCGTTAATCTTAGATTTTCATCTATTAATTAATTTAAAAATTATGCTTAAATTATCGTGATATTTGAGTTAAAAGTAAAATAAAGCTTAAATTTTTTTATACTCAACTATTCAAACTGTAAGTCTCTATAGAAATAAGTAGATTTTACAATAAACAATAACAAAATGAAAATGAAATGTTTTTTAAGTGCAATATAAATTTTGTTTATTTGTCTAAAAAATTAAATTCTTGCACTGACCAACCAAGTCATTTTGTTTTCTTCAACATGTGAATCCTTTTGTTTTCTTTTTTTAATGTAATAAATCTTTAGCATGTATAATACATTTTTTATTTATTATCATTTGAGTTTATTCCAATGGGGATGAGATATAATTTTTTGCATTTAAATATAAATGAATACTAATCTATTTGAGTTATTATTTTTATTTTTATTTTTAATTAATTTTTTATATTTTAGAAAAATTGCTACAATATAATTGAGTGGTTTTGGTTCTTCACTAAGAGTATGATAAAAACAAAAATCCTCTCTCAATGTTTCATTATTTTCACACAGGAGTAAAGGTGCACCCTTCAATGATCATTATAATGGGTCTGAAAATTTTGACAAATCCTAACATGAAAACACTTTGTGATACATGCAAAGAAGGAGATTTATAATATAATATTAGTATGAGTGAGAAAAAGATCAATCTAGCGATGATAGGAGATGGAATGGATGTAAACAATTGTCACTGACATCATTCACTATTATAATTTGACTTCATCCATACATCCACCTTCAGTGAGAATATCAATGACCTTAGACTATACACCTTCTCTTATATTTTTTTCTTTTTAAATGTAATATTTCTTTTATTATTACATTTTTTAAATGTTGTGCACGGTCTAAATATTCTCATTTTTTTTTTATTATGTATGTGAAATAAAATGAAAAAAAGTATGTAAACTTACGAGTCTTCGACCAATTTATGAAGAAAAAGTGATTTTAAAAACAACAAATTTATCAAAAGTAATTAGATTGTTTCAAAGAAGAAAATGGAGAAATTAAATAACATCCACGTACTTAGATGACATCATTGTACAACATACACTTACTTTGACCAACATTAATGCATGATAAGTTATTAAGGTTAGCTTAATTGTTTGTAAAGATGTTGATGACAAGGTATTCATAGAAAGAGATATTACTTTTTAGAACACCGTCGGACCTATAATAGAAGAAGTTGTTATATTGAGATCATGTTCCACATATTTAAGTGAAAAAAAATAAAAATTAAGTATAAACAATTCTATGATCAATTAAATTAATTTTAGTCTCATGCAAAATGTAATTTATAGATAAACATATTTCTTAATTTAGTGTTGCCGTTTTTCTTTTTTGCCATGAAATAAGTAGAATTTAGTATAAATAAGAACAAACTGAAAATATACTTATGATCAATTTAATTTTGTTTATTTTTCTAAAAAATTGTATTCTTATTCGAACAAACACATTTAATGAAATGAAATAATTATTTGTATACATTCTAATATTTTGTATTTTATTATACATATGAAATCTACATTCTACATTACATTTTTTGCTTCAAACATTCAGTTTTCATATCTTCAATGTAATAAATCTTTGGTGTTTATAGTACAATTTTTCTTTGTTGTCATTTGAGTTTATTTGAATGGTGATGGGATAGAATCTTTTGCATTTAAATTTAAATGAAGACAAATCAATTTGTGTTATTGTTTTGATGATTATTTAATTTATACTTTTTTTTAGTAAAATTGCTACTTGATAAATGAGTGGTTTTGGTTTTCATTAGGAGTGTGATCAAAACAAAAACCCTCTCCCTTTGTTTCATTTCTTTTCACACAAGTGTCAAAATACATGCTTTAGTGCTCATTTTAATGCTAATTGTATTTTTATTTTTGTGCATCCCTTTTGTTGTGCAATCACTATAAGGAAAATGATATTTAGTATTACATAAGTTGTTGCAGAAAAATCAAGTACGGATAAATCCATCTTTTATAGGTGTAAAATGGTTGGTTATCAAGACAATTTATATGCTCACTCATAACGTCAATTTTTCAATTTTAAATAGTGGATAATAAGTGGGACCATTGATTTTATATATGGATATACTGGAACAATATTTCAAAACTTCTAAATATTGGTCAAGAAAGGATTACCGGAAAAATACCGACTCAAAAAATTTAGGTTTTAAATTTCTTGAATATAACACAATCAACCCTTAAGGCGATTTTGATCATACCATACCATTTGGCTTTGTATTTCAATTCTACAATAGCTAAATCTACTAAAATTTATCTTTGATATAGCACGAACATTCAAAAACAATATTCATTCAATTTAATATTAGTAATGTGGTGAGTCTAGAAGGGTAGTAAGAATGGGTTGGGAACCCGATTATTCTAACACATAGTATTATGCAAAATTATAAAATTATGGGTCTTGAGTTATTCTTCCAAATCATGTAAAATGGAAAAGATACCATATTCTAAAATATTTTAAGGAGGCTACTAACTTTTTAGATTTATTGAGTATAACTTGATTTCAATCTTAAATGAATACAAAGCTTGCTTCAGGTAGAGTCGATTCACCAGAGATTTGGTCAAGTACAAACTTTCAAGTTTCAACCATAACCCCGATGTCGTAGTCTCCTTTGATACCTGTCGAAGAACCTTATCACCAAGGCTCAACAATATTGCGCTGTGGGCTTTCTCTATCATGACCGTTTTTTCTTTTTCCGTTAACGCAACGTCCATGGATGCCTCTCCCTTCAACGCTTCCAAACAACCTTATTGAACCAGTAGAGCTTTCATCTTCAAGCACCACAGACCGAAGTCGTTCACTCCGGTGAACTTTTCAATCTCATACTTTGTTGAAGGCATGTTCTCCACGCTTACCGCACCAATTTGTTGTGAATAGGATGCCTTTGAACAAAATATACTCTATTTCTTTATAGGCAAGAAACATGCAAGGGTTAGGGTTGACAAGGAAAAACAAAAAAAAGGAGGAAAACAACAAGGATTGGTTATGACTGTTATTCTTTAGTTTCTCTATAAAACAGATTACAAGTACTCAAGAATAACAAATAACCCTCTCACCCTAATTAGGTTTTGTCACACCACACCATAGAATGAAAGACTAATATGTTATTTATAAAAAAACCTAACATACTAAACTAATGAGCTTTTTAACAATTACCTATTACTAGCTAACTTAGGGTACAAGCTAACTTAAACAATTGGATCCTTAACACAAGGCTCAATCCGACAGCTACACACTAGAACACACTTCGACTACAGCATGTAGGTCTTCGACAACTGCATGTGAGCAGACTTCGACGGCATGCTGACTAGAGTTCGATTCAATATATCACACATACAATCTAATATAAGTAATCTAATGAATCTATAAGGGTGGTGAGAATGTATTGTAAAACCTGAATACTCTAACACATTGTATTAAAAGAACCTATAAGCACGCATTTAATAACTACACTCAAATACAAAATATTTTTTAAACTTTTATGTAAATTTCAATCAAATATAATTTTTAGAAAAAATTATATGAAAAATAATTATATAAAAATAAAAGTTACACAAATATTGATTTGATGTAGGTTGCTCAAATCATTTTGAAATAAGTCATTTAATTACTTGATTATCTTAGTATGATAATCCATTTTTGCAATATTGAATTTGCTTATCAAAATATAAATTTCATTGTACCACTTCTTTTGCATTATCTGTAAAATTGACGATGAGAATGAGTATATAAAATATTTGAGAAATAAAATACTTCTCACAATATTGTGCGCACGCATTTTCAAATACATGCACGCACACATATTAATATTTCTTAATTAAAAAAATTATTTTAATGTACAGTTTTTAAAGGACAAAAATTGCATAATTATGATATTTGAGCTAAAAAAATTATACTTAAACTTCTTTATATTAAATTATTCAAGTAAGTCTTAATTTTGCAAAATATAGTTTATATATAATATATATTTTTCAGATTTGGCATTTTCATTTTTCCAAGAAAATAACTAGATTTTTCAATAAATAATAACAAAATAAAAAGTAAAAATGTATTTAAATGCAATTTAATTTTTGTTTATTTGTCTAACAAATTTTATTCTTGCACTTGCCAAGTCATTTAATAAAATATATTATCAAGTAATTATATATGTATGCTCTTATATGATTGTATATAGCTATAAAGATCTATATTCTCACAACTTCCTTCTGCTCAATTTCTAACATTCATATACGAGATACACTTACTTAGGTCAACACTAGACCCTACTGTTTTTCGTTGGAAATAATAAAAAAAATGTTTGCTAAATTATAAAGTCGGAATGCCTTATCTTTTTTAATCGGAAACATTAATATTATTCTCATGAACTTTCATTTTTATGTTTTATAGATGTGTAATTGTTAGTTTACTCTCAACATCAATTTTATATAGAACTAGTAAGAGACCCGTGCTCCCGCACGGGTAAATTAATTTTGATATTGCAAAAATAATTATTTTAGATATACCTCTTAAAAGGTCATTTTAATTGAGAAAGAACACGAAAAAATTATAAATTAAAATATATAAAAAAAACAATATTATGATACAATATGTAATAGAACATTTGACAAAGAATTTCAAAGATCAATAATAATACGAAATATATAATTGAATATAACCACTTGATAAAAATACTGGCATACGATGAAAGTGTCCCGTGAAACAACAACAACAAATTGTGAAAAAGCAAAAGCCTCTAAAAAGCAAAATTTGTTAGTAAAATTGAGAATGAGAGCATTTAACAATACACAAGCTAAGTATCTAAGTAAAAGATAGTTAAGACTAAACAATTTCAAGACTTATTTGTTTTAATAACTAACTAATCACAACTATCCTAACTTTTGGGATGTAATCACAATCACGTATATATCTTGGCTGTACAAAACAAAACAAACCAAACAGAAGGTTAAGAAATAAGCATTTTAAGGCAATTCATATGTTAATTCTTCTAAAGTCTAAACTATGAGGCATATATCAGCAATTTATATGCTAATAACCTCAATGTGCAGTGCATAAGTTGTTCGGCAAGTCTAAAATAAGCATATGAAACGAAACCAACAGCAAGAACAACATGATTCACATCTGGCATATATCAGCAATGAAAAACCAACCGAAAATGAAGCACGATCTATGCAGCCTGCACTGAATTGGTGATCGTTATTTCTTGGTGAGGATTCTGATATTATTGCTGCAACAGAGTTGTGTTGGAGCTGCTCACAGTCAAGACTTTATGGCTGCACCTTCAAGCAAGAAACATAGAACAGTCAAGTCTTTTTTTCAGTTTCACAAGACGAGCAGGATCACTACACACATTCTCAATACGCTCCTCAAGAAACAACTGATGTAGTCTGCAATAATGAAAATGAATTGAGTAACTGATTAGACATTATAAGGAAATTTTTGCATTTGACAAATCAAAGGCATAGCTTATGCACCAATGTAAAATTATTGGAACTGACTTTGAATGTCATAGTACAACTCCAAGGGTCTCACCATCCCTCCGCCATTCCCCTTTCTTTTGCTGGAAATACAAATTATACATATTTAATATCCAAAATTGCAAATATTCAATTTTCCATTGCACACAATTGTGTTTTTATTAAGTCTTAAAACAATTCGTGAAAAATTATGTCATCAAATGGTATAATCAGTCCTTTAGTACCTTGACTTTACGAATTTTGCTTTCCCTGTGAACTTCTACTGTTGTTGTTACACTTACAGATGAAGCAGGCTCTGCTTTAAAGAATGATGGATCAGAATAACGCTTCAGACATACTCCGGCACCAGCCACATCAAACCCTTTTTATCCAAAAAGGAAACAAAAGGTTCAGATATCCATAAAATAATAACTAAATAATATCTACACTAAAATTGTCTATGACATTTGATCAAATGATATTGACACAATAACAATCAAGCCTTGTCCTAATAGTCAGGGTTACCTAAATGGACAAGTCAATACTGCCAAATTCAATTAAAATTAAATCATTGAAAGCATGGTTGTTTATCCTTATGTAGTTAAATGGAAAAAATTTACCTCCTCATATTCTCATTTCTCATGGCAACCCTGTCAGCAGAGGCTCTAGAAAGTGCTTCTTTGGGGCTTGATTATGATCCTTATGAATTTCGATATATATATATGCCTGTTCCAAAATCAGCCAGATGGACATTCTGATGTAGTTTCTGTTGAGGAGGGCTTTGAACCATCAAGTGAAACAACGAAATGTGTTGTTGTACCATATGTTACCTTGAATAATTTGAACAGTTATGAAGTGGCAAAAATGTTTGATTTAATTGTAAAAGAGACAAGAGCTCAGTACCAAGGTGATTCTTTTCACCGTCAACCAGAATATGCTAACAGCGGTAATTTCCACGTCAACGGGGAAGTTTCTCCTTGTGTTCACTTCATTCGTGGATCCTACAACAGAGGCAGTTCATGTTCATTTTTACACACATAAAATTGTTAAAGACATAAAAACCTTTGCTAAAGACATAAAAACCATAAAATTGCGAAATCTTATAAATAATTTAAACAATCAAAACATGAGATAGGAACTAAGAACACAAATCAATATATTCGGAGAGGTCTTACAACTCACATGGTGAAAAACCTGGGATAGGAACTAAGAACACAGTTTTTCTTTAGTTAGGCAGAGTTCTAAATTCCTGTTATTTGTGGTTGTTGCCTAATGATTCAATGGTCTGTGGCATGTCTCTAGCTCCAATGGACATCAGTCATACTCCTCAGTTTCCAGGAATGTCAAGCTGGCAACATTAATAATTTTTTCATCTGGGCCAAGTGGATCATAAGGTGAATATTCTCCAAATTCATTTGGTAGTGACTTCCAATGCAAGCAAGGTTCCCAATCTGCTTCTTTGAGTGTATTAAGTATCTCTTTTGCCACTATCTTGCTACCCTCATGTGTCAAATAAACTCCATCTCTATCAAACAGCATTCAATAAAACAAATGAAAGATATTAATCAATCTAATTTGAAATGCACCGATAGGGTAATTATTTTTTACAATGCCAATCAATCATGATTGTTAGTAAAAAGTAATACAAACGATGATTTATGATTGGTTGCGGTGTAAAAAGTCTTACACTCGCTCTGCGTTAAAATTAATCTGTTCTCAATTAAGGGTCGTATGAGAGCAAACTTACATGAAACAATCACTGCGCCAGCTATCCCTCTTTTGTCATGCAGAGCACAGATCAATGGAGATCAATGGCTTCTGAATATATTCGACACGATTCGTTATTCCTTGGTGGTCTCTGTATACAACTGATTGTAGTCCAAAAAAAACAGGGAATAAGAATGTTAAAAGGGCTTGAATAATAAACAATCAAGATACAAAATGTGAATGCTTGCGAAAGAACCAACTTACAATAAGACTTTGCATCAGCTGCTTCTCCACCTGCTGCTGCGCCAGTGCTAGGTTTAATTGGTGATTTGGTAGGCATAGATAATAGTTCTGTTATTCCTGTTAGTCAGCCAAATATCCATTCCAGACCTCCATATGGACCAGAGTAATACATCACTAACCTACAACAAACAACAATCTCAGCAGGTGCATATAAATCAATTGAATCAAGAAGACATTCATGAAACTTATCTCAAATCTAACACAGATTTATAATCAAAATGAAAACGATAACGAAACTAAACACTAACCAAATCACTATTTCATCTATCCCAATAACAATATTGTAAATCAATGATTCAATTCTATCTAACACTAACCACTTTTCAGCACTTTTCTGCAATTTTGCAAAGCAACTTCAAGCAACAATGACAAGCAGAAAGGGAAGGAAAAAACTTGTAGATTTAAAACAGACCTGAGAAATTTTCTCAGCCTTGATGTTGTGGGCTACAGAATTATGAATTTTCAATAGTTTTTTCAGCAATAGTATCTCTATAGAAGCATAGTCTCTACTATGAAGCCTCAAAACTAAAATAAGCACAAGAAAGTTACAATAATAATAAGCAGCAGCAGGCATAAGAAGCCTTATATAATCAATCAAACAAATTCTGACTTGAGATACCAAAGTTCAAAGTTCCAAGGTCATGAAACTATTACCAAAATACCTTGCTCACTTGCAATCTACGCCAGCTTCAGCGGCGCGGCGAGGCTTGCTTTTACGCCTGCTTCCATTTTGTCGGAATCCAGTAGACTTCATTGAATCAGTAGGGCTAGACTTTGCACGGATGTCGTTCTCCTCAACCATTAAAAGATACACCAGTTGACAAACACTAAGATGAAACAGAAAGAGCAACAAAATGAATGAGCAACATCTAAATTGTAAAGGCCAAAAAATTGAATAAGACCCATTATTTTCTACGGTGATGTTGGAAATTTTGAATGCAGAGTATGGGGCCTGTGCTTTGTAGGAAAGTTATTGCAATTATGAGTGGAGTTAGAAAGTTGTCTCTATACATGTGCTTCCAAGGTGGCATGCTTTTATTACTTCTATTTTACGCCAGATAAGTAATTTGAGGACTGAGAAAGCAAGATGAATTCAAGGAATCAAATGTGCCATCAGACATTTGTGAAAGCAAGAGGAAATCAAAATCAAACTCATCATGATAAAGAATATCTACAAAATTTCAATAGTTTTTTCAGCAATAGTATCTCTATAGAAGCATAGTCTGTACTTTCTAGAAATGGTTTAAAAACTACTTTCAAGTAGGAAAATCCATAGAATATGTTAAAGCAAGTAAAAATACAAAGAAATGGAATCAAAGCTAGAAACAAAGGGATCTTTAAACCAGTTACAAAGAAGTTGTAAAACAAAGTAAAAATGAAGGTGTAAAACTTTCAGCTTTTGGTAAACGAAGACGAAGTTGTAAAAAGCTTTTGGTTACCTTTCATCAAATCCTCGATCAGAATAGGAGGCCTTGACACCTGTGAGGAAAAAATTGTACAACTTAGCACAATAGGGAAAATGATATCATACTTGAAGAAGCTACAAAATATGTGTCAAACCTAAACTCAAAATATGAGAGGTATTCTTGAAATGCTAAAGAGAGTTTAAACTTTTATTCATACAAAGTCCAACATAATATAACAAACACACAAATGTCATTATGATGTAAAAAAGATTATGATGTCAAGAACACTCATCCCATTATGCTGTCAAACTGAGTTTGGTTTTCAATATATGTTCAAAATAAGTTGGAATGCAACAAATCTCTGTCTCATAATGATGTGGCAAAAAAGTTCACAAGACTTTGTTGTCAAAAAATATGCTGTGAAACCTTTTTTTTTCAGTGAAACATAATAAAAAAGGATCCATAATATGTAAAAAGTATTGCTAGAGTATTGCTAGAGTAAATGAAAAAGTACACCAATCACCAAAGAAACATGAACTAATGCTTCGTCAAGTGGAGCAGGGAAGTTACCAAACTGGTTAATACCCTTCCTATCACCAAGAGCCGCCTGCAGCAAAGCCTGAGATGAATTAACAGAAATATAAGTTTTGATTCGATGATAATGGATGCAAATCTACCAAAAAAACAATGCTCTAAGCTAATTGAAAATTTACACTGCATTGGCCTTTCAATTTGAAGTGTTTCTGAACCTTATTTTTCCAATTGCAAACAATATCTTCCAAATGTGTCTACACTAACCTGAAGTCTAAAATGTACACCAAACAAAAAGCTCAATTCCAATCTGTTTAATTCTTAAGTACTTACTCCTCTAACTTTAGCATAGTAAGCATTGTTGAAGAATTTGCAACACCAAATAGAGAGCTATGTTAACATGTTGAACAAATAATGACAATGAAAGCTAATCAAAATGGCACTTACGCGTCGTCCATAAACTTTGCTGCTAGCATAATGGTGATAAAGACTTAGCACAATGAGAGCTATATAGTTTATGGTCTTTACATGCTTAGTTTTTATAGAAATAAATTGTAAATAACTAATGAGGCATCCAAATCATATACCTTCATTTTTCTGTTGATATAGTGAGTAAGTTTCCTTTCCTTCCAAGAGTAAATAAGTTTCAAGTTTCGTAGGCCTACTTGAAACTTATCGCTCCGACTCATTGAACTCTGCCGTCAAAATTCCCATTTCCATACAATACAGCTGCAGCTACTATATCTGGAAATTTCAGAAAACCAATGTTTAGATTACTTCAGATTCATAAGTGGCTAGTTCTAAAATACAATTTTTTTAAAAAGATCTGTACCATTTTCGGTAATTGCAGATGCAACAGCTTCATCAATATCCCATGAATTTCCAATGCATGTGGTGCATCCATACCCAACTATGTGAAACCCTAGCTGATTCAAATACTCCTGCAAGCCACTGGAGAAGAAATATACGATTCAGGAATCAAGATATTTCAGACACATAAGTGTGAATGCCACCAATTTAGGGTTTGATACTAAATTTTCAGCCACCTCTTCATTGTCGATCTGTTGTCCCCGTTGATGCTGGATCTGTTGCATTTCGTCTGAGAGCTCGATTTGTTTTGTGTTCATTTTTCATTTTCACGGTAAGAGGCGAGATAGAAAGACATTCACGGTGAGAGGTGAGAGAGAACGAAACCAAAGCGAAACGAAGACGAGGGTGAGGGGTGGGGGCGGCAGCAGCGGTGTAGGGTTGATAGAGAGATGAGGGAAAATGGGACAGAGAGAGGGAAAAGTGTGGGAAGATGGAAGAGGAGTTTGAAAATGAAATGAAAATTTGAGTGACACTTGGAAATTTGGAAGGTGGAAGTGTGTTGAATTGCCGTGTTACGATTTTGCCCTTTTGCAAGTGCATTTAGATTTTGGGGGAAGGGCACAATCGGAAAAGCTATGAACTTGTTTTCAATTGCTTTATAGTAGATGTATATTAAGTGAAACGATTAACTTTATATTCACATATGTTTTTTTTTTATAAGCCATGTTGTATTTAAGGGAGAAAAAGGGGTTCTCCAGTCCAATACAAACACCAATCAAAAGAAAAAATCCTAACACAGGAACTCAACAACTATTACATAAAATCTAGAGGTTGTTTTAGCCAATCGTAAAAACCGCGTCTCCTACGACCTAGTTCCAACCATCTCCAAGAGAGCATCACAATACGGAGAAAAAGGTCTTCAACAGTACAAATATCATTGTTAAAAATGATATTATTCCTCAAACTCCATATGCTAAACGTCGTAACAAACCAAATGAAACAAGCCATATCTTCCTTACAACTATCAACCAACACCAAAAACCAAGTCAAAGCATGTTTGCTAACGGAAACCTCATGGAACGGACGAATATCAAGCCAAATAAAAAGCTTTCTCCAAAGAGGCAAAATAAAAGGACAAGATAAAAAGAGATGGAGATAATCCTCTTCCTCTTGAAAGCACAGAGCACAAACCTTATCGTGCGGGGAATCGACAATACTTCTTATTCCAAGGTTTTTGCGAGTGGAAAGCCTATCCAAAATGAGCCTCCAAGCAAAAATCTTAGTTTTCAAGGGAATACAAGTTTTCCAAACTACTTTAAGGAACAGCCTATCCTCTTCACTTAAAGAATCATCACTAGCAGCAGACAAGGCATAAGTATAATACGACTTAACCGAAAACTGTTTATTCACGTCCAAGGTCCAAACCCAAACATCCTCAGCATGTTGCTTAACCTGGTAACCTGTCAAAAAATTCTGAAAAACTGTGAAGGAACCATTGGCCAGCCTCGAGTTATCTACCTGAAGGAAGTCGAGATTCCACTGCCATTGGTCCTGATCCCAAAAGCCAACATCAGCAACAAAGCAATCCTTCATAACAGCAGCAACGAACACGGTAGGAAAAACAGATTTAAGAACAATGCTCCCGCACCACAAAGAATTCCAAAACGGAACTGCATTGCCTCTTCCTAGCACGGGTTGCGCAAAATCCTGAAAATTGCAACCAGCCGCCATATTTTTTACCTTCAAAATGTCTCTGAACCATTGAGAAACGAAACCTGGCAGAGGGGCAGTTGCAGAATCCATCACCCAAGCTTCAAGCCTACCATATTTACAGTTCAAGAAACTCCTCCAAATTTCATTGCCTCCATAAATAAATTTCCAAAGCCATTTAGATAACAAACTTTTGTTGAACAGACCCACATGCTTTATTCCCAGCCCTCCTTTAAGTTTAGGCTTACAAACGTCCCGCCACTTAACCCAAGCGAGAGGCCTAAGCTTCTTACAACCAGACCAAAGGAACCGCCTCTGAATAGCAATGATATCTTTAACCACCTTTGACGGAGCCTTAAAGAAGGAAAGATAGTGAATAGGCAGATTAGAGAGGACCAAATTTATAAGAGTAAATCGGCCACCAATAGACAAGTTCCTATGAATCCACGAATTAAGTCTCTTATTAAGGCAAGATATCACCGGGTTCCAAAACGAAAGTCTTCTTTGATTACCTCCAATAACAATTCCTAAGAATTTAAACGGTAGAACTCCCGACCTACAAAAAAGAAAACTTTCTGCAGCTTTGATAAATTCATAATCAAGACCGACTCCAAAAATGCAACTTTTGGAGAAGTTGATCTTCAAACCTGAAATCATTTCAAAACCTCGCAAAATAGACTTGAAGGCCCACAAGCTTTCGTAACCTCCGTCGCTAAATAAAAGCGTGTCATCAGCAAACTGGAGCAAATGGATAGAGGTACCTTCTTGATGGCCAAACCCCGAAAGAAGGTTAAGATGAACCGCCTTTCTCACAATAACAGCCAGCATCTCAGCCACCAAAGCAAAAAGGAACGGAGCTAACGGATCACCTTGTTTCAGCCCTCTCGTAACCTCGAAATCCCTAGTCGGACTACCATTGATTAAGACAGAAACAAAACTAGAACAGACAACTCCTTTAATCCAACTGATCCAGTTAGGCCCAAAATTCATCGCCGTAAGGACTTGAATTAAGAAGTTCCAATCTACACAATCGTAGGCTTGAGCAAAATCGACTTTGAACATAAGACACTTACTTTTATTCCTTCTAGCCGAATCAATAACTTCATTAGCAAGAAGAACGCCATCCAATAAATTCCTTCCCGGAATAAACGCCGTTTGAGATGTGGAGACTAAACCAGAAATGACAGAAGAGAGCCTTTTGGACAATAACTTAGAAATAACTTTAGATACACATCCAACCAAGCTTATAGGCCTATACTCTTCAAAACAAAGAGGGTTGGCTACCTTGGGAACAAGCGCAAGAAAAGAAGAAGAAAAAGCCTTAGGTAACTTTCCCGTTGCACAAAAATGCATCACACAATTAGTGAAATCAGAACCAACAACGTCCCAGCAATCCTTGAAGAAACCGAAGGAAAAACCATCCGGCCCCGGAGACTTAGAACTGTCACAATCGAAGACAGCATTACGAATTTCTGAAGCTGTAAAATTCACATCCAACATGATTCTGTCAGCTTCGCTCAGCTTCTTGACAGAGTTCATATCTAACTTAGGTCTAACACAACCAATCCTCTGGAACTTATCTTGGAAAAAGCTGGAGACGGCCTCCTTGATGAGCCTAATGTCGCCGATCAAAGAGCCAAAAGCATTGATCTCGGAAATAAAGTTGCTCCTAATCCTGACCTTGAGAAAGGAGTGATAATAACTGGTGTTGACATCACCTTCTTTAAGCCATTTCAATCTCGCCTTCTGACAAATCATACTTTCCTTACGTCGAAGGTCACTCCAGAACTTATCCTGCAGAGCAGCCCTCTCCTTGATCGCTTCCTCCGACAGCCCCTCACTGTTATTGGCCAACCTAAGGTCAAAATCATTGAGGTTCTCGACATCGTTCTCAATCTTAAGCTCAACCCAACCAAAGATGTTGGAATTCCACCACTTCAACCTGGTTTTAAGCACCAAAAGCTTTTCCTTGAAGACAAAGGAAGGGGTACCTTGTATGTTAACCGAATTCCACGTAATTTTAAGAAAGTTCAAGAAGTCCTTATGCTGAATCCAACAGTTAAAGAATCTAAAAGGTTTAGGCCCCGAATTGACAGAGTTAGAACAAATCCAGATCGGGCAGTGATCCGAAATGTCACGCTTTCCAACTTTCTGCGCCTTTAAATCCCAAATATCAACAAGAGAATCGTCAATAAGGAACCGATCCAATTTACTACAGCTCGTGCCGTTCGAGTTAAACCAAGAGAAAACATTTCCCACGAAAGGCAAGTCTACCAACTCCAGTTCAGAAATGAAAGCATTAAATTCCTCACACTCACAGGTCATAGAGGAACGGCTGCCTCTACCTTTTCTCTCTACAGGGGATTTAACCGAGTTAAAATCGCCCCCTATAATCCACTTACCTCCTACATACTCGTTTTTAAACTTAATTATATTATCCCACAAAATCCTTTTATCTCTCAACACACAAGGCGAGTAAACGTTGATAACAAAAAGATTAATATCTCTCCATAAGAACTGAGAACACAAGAAACCCTTGCCTTTAAAAGAAGAAATAGGAAAGAAAAGGTCCTTACGCCAAATGGTAAGAAGACCACCTGAAGCTCCAACAGAATCACTAGCAGACCAGGCGAAATCCCCTTGGCCCCACAAGCTCCTAACCATATGATCCTTCATAGTAGGGATTTTAGTTTCTTGAATAATACATAAATCAGCCTTACCTTCAACCAAAATTTGCCGGATTCTCTTCCTTTTGAGAAGCAATCCACACCCTCGAACATTGAAGGAAGCAAAAATCATTGATCACAATTGTCAACACCCTGCCTGAAAAGAAAATGATTCCTATCTCTGTCCTCAAGTTTCCTAACCACTCCCTCAAACACCTCGTCGTCTTCATCCGCTTCAATACCCAACAAGTTAACAGTATTCCAAATCTTTTTAGGAACATCTTCCATCACCTCCAAGCACCTAGAGTTAATTCTCCGAATGTCAGACTCATCAACTGAACAACCAAAAGACCCTTGAACAACTACATGTGTAATTGCAATATTTCAAAACAGCCAAATATTATTCAAGAAATGATTATTAGTGTAATTCTTCATCTGGTTCTTATTAAAAAAAATTACATTTTATATTTATTGAGTATAAAACTATCACCCCTCGAGGTGAGAAGTTTGATTCTACCAGACTATTTGGCTTGGTATTTTAATTCTTCAACATATATGTTTATTTCTACCTTATTCTAATAACTTAATTTACTAAAACTTATCTTGGAATGACACGGCATTCACATTCGAAAACAATATTCATGCAATCTAATATAAGTAATATGTTGAATCTAAAAGGATGGTTAGAATGGATTGAGAATCATGAAAACTCTAACACATTATATTATGAAAAATATTAAAATTCTGGATTTGGAGATGTGCTACAAATTCGTGTAAAATGAAGAAGGCCCCATATTCTTCAAAATTTTAAAGAGGCCATTAATTTACTGTAGCCCAACTAATTTTTGAAAATACTTTAATACTTTTTACAAATATATTGTTTACTCTTCAATAATTGAATTACAATGTTACAAATATATTATTGATGCGTAGTTTTAGGTTCATATTCGATAATTTAATTTTTGGTCATTTAATAATTTGTTATTTTAACTACACCACGATAAAGGAGTTTTTCATTTCTTAAAAGAATAGTTATGTGTTAGAGATATATGACAAATTCAACATAAATAAAACCCGATATATATTTTGAGATCCATTGATAGCAAGAGGGACATCAATATTTTGTACATTATTTGTGTGATCATCAACCCATTTTGAAATCCGATATATAATTACATTTAGTAACTACACTTACATACAAAATATTATCTAATCTTTTCCCTACATTTAAATCCAATATATTAGGTTGCTCAAATTATTTTAAAATAAATAATTTAATTATCCGATTATCTTAATGTGATAATTTTATTAATCAATATTTGATTATTTTGAAATATTGAATTCGCATAAGTTTAAAAAAATATGAAGCTTTGAGAGGGTCTAAGTATTGATCATACTTGCAATGGTAGCCAAAACCTTTCAATTGAATCTTAAATTGATAAATGAGTCTTTTTGTAAGATTGCAATAAGACATATTTTTTTACATAAATAAATGAAAATTAATTTGATTCTAAATAAAATTTCTTAAAGTTATAGTATGTGATTATGGTAAAAATATACTTTTTTTTTTATAAGCAACACGACCAAACACAACCAAATATCATTAAGGGTATACTATTTAAGGAAAAATTACCTAAAATTATAGCACGTGATTCTTGTAAAAACATACTATTTTAGAGAAAGAAAACTATGCAAACACATATATTTTTAAAAAATAATAAGAATTAGATTGTTTTAAGGTGGGAAAAGAATAAAATTATATAGTATAGCACATTATTTTATCATACACTTACTTGGACCAACACTAGCCCTATTGTTTTTCGTTGAAAAAATAAAATGAAAAATATTTGCTAAATTAGATAGTCGGGATTCCTTGTCTCTTTTTAATCGGAAACATTAACTTTATTTTTATTAAATTTAATTTTTTATCACGCTGATAAAGGTAGCGGTTTCATAGCACAATATATAACCTTTAATAACTTTTGGACTTAAAAATGATTAAGTTGTTGTACAAAAATTAAATACGGAAAAATCTATCTTTTATAAGGGTAAAATTGTTGGATATCAAAACAGTTCATACGCTCACTCACAACGTCAATTTTAAAGAGTGAATAATAAGTGAAACCATTGACTTTATAATTGGATATACAACAACAATATTTCAAAATTGCCAAATATTGGTCAAGAAAGGGTTAGCGGGAAAATACTGTCACTGTTATTTATTTTAAGAGAAATTTTCCAACTCTGCAAAATTTTCTGCATAATTCTGCACTGTGTAGAATGAATTCACAGTGAAATCTTTTGAGTCTTCAATGGACCACTGCCATGCATCTTTGTCTACCTGAGTAAGAGAGACCGAATCCAGCAATTGGCAGTAGGCAGCCCATTCAGGTTCCAGCGATTCAACAGGGACTGCGAAAGATTGTCTCACCTTCCAAAACCATTGTTCACCTTCCCAGCCACCCATCTCACTAATAGAACATCAGGTTTTTCTGCAAGCTTGAAATAACCTGGGG
The DNA here is from genome assembly GCA_022829125.1 of Lathyrus tuberosus. Taxonomy (NCBI): domain Eukaryota; kingdom Viridiplantae; phylum Streptophyta; class Magnoliopsida; order Fabales; family Fabaceae; genus Lathyrus; species Lathyrus tuberosus. The sequence goes on along the minus strand of JALAZF010000027.1, from coordinate 17,525,670 downwards.
AACCTTAGTTTCAAAGCCACTTGACCAATCCATTTAGCTTGCCAAAAAGCCACGTTGGTTCCGTCTCCAACCGAACACTCCATCTGATTAGTAAAACTTCCAGGATACTTAGGGATAGTAAGTGAAAGGATATCCTTGAGCCATAACGAATCGTTCTTCGAGCTGCCAGCATCCTTATAAGTTTGCACTTTCAAACTCAGATTTCCATACCTATTACCAACCATCTGCCTTCATATTTCTTTTCCTCCACGTTGAAACTTCCACAACCATTTTGCAAGTAAGGCTCGATTAAAACGTCCTACATGTTTAATTCTTAGCCCACCTCTATCCTTTGGTTTGCAAACCGAGTTCCATGATATCCATGATACAAACTTGTTATTTTAAGTTCCCATCCAGAGAAAACGATGTTGAATGGCTATGATTTCCTTCAGAACTTTCTCAGGAGCCTTATAGAAACTCAAGTGATGGATTGGAAGGTTGACGAGAACTGAATTAATAAGCGTCACTCTGCCCCCAATCGATAGGTTCCTTCTAGACCATGTAGATAATCTATTCCTCAAGCAAGTAATGACCGGTTTCCAAAACTCGCAATGACGATGATTTCCACCAACCGATAATCCAAGGAATTTGAAAGGGTAAGCTCCCTGATTTGCAATGGAGAAACTGTTCAGCAGCAGTAAGAAAATCAGCATCAACTCCAATACCGTACAAGCAACTTTTAGAAAAGTTAATCTTTAGACCGAATGTCAGTTCAAAGGCCCGGAGAATAAACTTGAATGCCCACATATTAGATATGGATCCATCCCCGAAGAGAAGTGTGTCATCTGCAAACTGAAGGACACTAGCACACGGCCGATCGAGGACTTTGAATTCTGACAAAATGTTGGAGGATATTGCATTTCTAACCGTTCTAGCCAATTCCTCCGCGACAATAGCAAACAAATAAGGGGATAACGGGTCACCTTGTTTCAAACCCCTTCCCGCCTTGAAATCCTTCGTTGGGCTGCCATTAATAAGAATCGACACAAAACTTTTGAACACCGATCCTCTAATCCATTTCAACCAGTTAGCCCCAAATCTCATCTTAATTAGCATTTCTTCTAAGTACGACCAATCAACACAATCGTACGCCTTCGCAAAGTCTACTTTAAAAAGCAAGCACTTCTTCTTGAACCGTTTAGCATAATCAACAATTTCACTTGCCATCAACACTCCATCAAATATCTGACGACCAGGAATAAACGCCGACAGATATGGTGAGATCAGTTTGTGTATTACCTTTCCCAATCTATTAGAGAGCATCTTGGAAATCATTTTCAGCATACTACTAACCAAACTAATAGGCCTGAACTCTTCAAAGCTTTGAGGATTATTAACCTTAGGGACTAGTGATATAAATGATGAAGCAAACATCTTGGGCAGGAAACCGGTTTTGAAAAATTCCAAAATACAGTTAGTGTAATCAACGCCTAAAATGTCCCAACAGGCCTTGATAAACTTGAAGTTAAACCCATCAACCCCTGGGCATTTGTTACCATCGCAGCTGAAGACAACATTTTTCACATCCTCTGCAACAAAGTCAGCTTCTAACATGTTTCTATCTCCCTTTTCAAGAACAACCTGGCTAACTGAATTGTTTCTGAACCTGACTGAGTTCTGATTCTGGAACCTGCCTATGAAGAACTTATGCGCTTCCCTTTTAATCATCTCAGGATCTTCCACCAGCATTCCATCCACTTTGATTGCATATATACTATTTGATCGATTCCTCAGTTTTAAAGAGTCATGGAAGTACTTGGTGTTGAGATCTCCATCAGAAAACCATCTTCTTCGAGATTTCTGGCTCATCATACTTTCTTTTAACCTCATATTCTTCCACATATCTTCTTGAGCTTTCAATCTTTCCTTAATTACTTCTTCATCCTGGCTACCTCGATCTTCATCCATAAACAATTCAATATCATTAAGGTGTTGGATATTGTCTTCAATCTTTAGATCAAGCCACCCAAAAACGTTTATATTCCAACTACGCAAATCCGATTTAAGAGCCATACAAAATATTATCTAATCTTTTCCCTACATTTAAATCCAATATATTAGGTTACTCAAATTATTTTAAAATAATCATTTAATTATCGGATTATCTTAATGTGATAATTTTATTAATCAATATTTGATTATTTTGAAATATTGAATTCGCATAAGTTTAAAAAAATGTGAAGCTTTGAGAGGGTCTAAGTATTGATCATACTTGCAATGATACCCAAAACCTTTCAATTGAATCTTAAATTGATAAATGAGTCTTTTTGTAAGATTGCAATAAGACATATTTTTTTACATAAATAAATGAAAATTAATTTAATTCTAAACAAAATTTCTTAAAGTTATAGTATGTGATTATGGTAAAAATATACTTTTTTTTTATAAGCAACACGACCAAACACAACCAAATATCATTAAGGTATACTATTTAAGGAAAAATTACCTAAAATTATAGCACGTGATACTTGTAAAAATGTTAGAAGAGTATTAGTGGGGGTTGTTTTTAAATCGTGTCCACATGGATTGTTTGATATTTGATGCGTGCCTTTCAATAGTTTCGATATTCTAAGTTAACGGTTTCAAAAGTTTCTCAATTGTTTTTAACATTCACTTGTAGAAAAGATTAATTTGTCACAAAGATTTTGTAAAAGGTTTTATAAAAACATGTTAAGGTTAGGTTTCGCTAATCCTTTCCATGTATAAACGATTAATCAAGCATATGAACTCGGTTTCCGGCCAACATAACCACGTATCCTCCCGACTAAGTTTATGTCTAAAGCGAAATCGTGAGTACCGTTGTTTAAACCGTTAGATGATGTCTCACGCTAACAATCTAAACAACGATCATTAAGATCAATACAATGCGAATAGCAAATCCCAAATCTATGTCTAGAGTTTGGTTTTTAAGAGATGAAATTGTTAGGTCAAGATTTGTGGAATCTATGTCTAGAGTAAAACAAATTAAACATAAAGCATTAAGAAAAAACAACTTCATCTATATTGATCAAAGACCTTGTTCATATACAATAGATCAAAAGCAATACATAAAAACAGAATCAACTTCCTCTAGCCTCAACATAGAGGGTTTAGCTACCACTTCTCATGGTAGATTGGATAACAAGTAAAGAGAGGAGATGAGTAAACATCCACGCCGAATAATCAAGAATGGATGCAAAATCAGCTTCTCCAAGTGAAAATACAAGCTCCAATGGTAAAAAGACTGAAAACTATGATTTTGGATCAAAATGAACAAAAGATCCCTAAAACATAAAGTGAAATTCAATTTATACAAAGCAGAATTCTGCAGTATTCGCACTGCGAGCAAACCATTCGCACTGTGAATGAGGAAAAATGGCACTTTAAGTGCCTCTGAGACTTAAACCGCCCCAAGCAGAAATCGTGGGTTCGCATTGCGAACCCTTCATTTGCACTGCGAATTATTCTCTAGCTACATTCGCACTGCGAATAAACTAGCGAGCCAGAATTCTCAAACCCAGAACTTACTGCCTCTCTTCGCCAGCACCTTCGCACTGCGAACCAACCAGCGAACCTTCGCTGGACCCTCGCCAGGAGTTCGCAGTGCGAACACAAGGTAATCTCAAAGTTGGAACTCTCTGCCTCTGCTCGCTGGCGTCTTCGCTGGTCCCTCGCAGTGCGAACCTTCGCTGGTCCTTCGCCAGATTGTTCGCACTGCGAACACCCTGTTGCAGCTAAAAACTCAGTGGAAACTTGCATTGGTTCCATGTGTTCTCAATTTTTCTCCTATCATGCCTATACCTGCACATTAACACACAAATTACAAGCTCCACACATATATTACAATGTACGCAGTACAACACAATTTACTGCGTAAATTCACAATTAACCGTTAGAAAGAAATGAAAAATGCCAAGTATTTCATACAAATATATAACATGTTTGACATCTAACAAAAAACATACTATTTTAGAGAAAGAAAACTATGCAAACACATATATTTTTAAAAAATAATAATAATTAGATTGTTTTAAGGTGGGAAAAGAATAAAATTATATAGTATAGCACATTATTTTATCATACACTTACTTTGACCAACACTAGCCCTATTGTTTTTCGTTGAAAAAATAAAATGAAAAATATTTGCTAAATTATATAGTCAGGATTCCTTGTCTCTTTTTAATCGGAAACATTAACTTTATTTTCATTGAATTTAATATTTTATCACGCTGATAAAGGTAGCGGTTTCATAGCACAATATATAACTTTTAATAACTTTTGGACTTAAAAATGATTAAGTTGTTGTACAAAATTCAAATACGGATAAATCTATGTTTACTAGGGGTAAAATTGTTGGATATCAAGATAGTTTATACGCTCACTCACAACGTCAATTTTAAAGAGTGAAAAGTAAGTGAAACCATTGCCTTTATAATTGGATATACAACAACAATATTTCAAAATTGCCAAATATTGGTCAAGAAATGGTAAGCAGGAAAATACTGTCACTGTTATTTATTTTAAGAGAAAATTTAGGTTTTAAAATTATTGAGTATAACACAATCATCCCTCAAGGCGATTTTTATCCTACCATACCATTTGGCTTTGTATTTCAATTCTACATAATATATGTTGTTTTAACCTTATTCCAATAACTAAATCTACTAAAATTTATCTTTGAATGACATAGCATTATCATTCAAAAAATGTCTTCACTCAATTTAATATTACTAATGCGGTGAATCCAGAAGGATAGTAAGAATGGGTTGGAAACCTGATTATTCTAACACATTGTATTATGCAAAATTATTAAATTATGGATCTTGAACTATGATTCCAAATCTTGTAAAATGGAAAGGATATCCTAGTCTAGAATTTGGGTTATCTTACAAATACTTATAAACATTCATTTAATAACTACACTTAAATAGAAAATATTCTCTAGTCTTTTAAATATATTTCAATCTAATATATTTTTTAGGTAAAAGTATAAGAAAACAATTTTATATAAAAATAAAAGTCTACACAAATATTGATGCGATCTAGGTTGCTCTAATTATTTTGAAACAAGTCATTTAATTACTCATGCTAGTGTCATAATCTTTTTATTTTTCAATCTTTAATTATTTTGAAATATTGAATTTGCATATCAAAATATAAATCTCATTGTACCATATATTTTTCATGCTCTATAAAGTTGATGGTAAGAGAACATATCAAATGTTCGAGCACACATTTTGAAAAGCACGCTCGCACGCATAAGAATATTAATTAATTTAAAAATTATGCTTAAATTATCATGATATTTGAGTTAAAAGTAAAATAAAGCTTAAATTTTTTTATACTCAACTATTCAAACTGTAAGTCTCTATAGAAATAAGTAGATTTTACAATAAACAATAACAAAATGAAAATGAAATGTTTTTTAAGTGCAATATAAATTTTGTTTATTTGTCTAAAAAATTAAATTCTTGCACTGACCAACCAAGTCATTTTGTTTTCTTCAACATGTGAATCCTTTTGTTTTCTTTTTTTAATGTAATAAATCTTTAGCATGTATAATACATTTTTTATTTATTATCATTTGAGTTTATTCCAATGGGGATGAGATATAATTTTTTGCATTTAAATATAAATGAATACTAATCTATTTGAGTTATTATTTTTATTTTTATTTTTAATTAATTTTTTATATTTTAGAAAAATTGCTACAATATAATTGAGTGGTTTTGGTTCTTCACTAAGAGTATGATAAAAACAAAAATCCTCTCTCAATGTTTCATTATTTTCACACAGGAGTAAAGGTGCACCCTTCAATGATCATTATAATGGGTCTGAAAATTTTGACAAATCCTAACATGAAAACACTTTGTGATACATGCAAAGAAGGAGATTTATAATACAATATTATTATGAGTGAGAAAAAGATCAATCTAACGATGATAGGAGATGGAATGGATGTAAACAATTGTCACTGACATCATTCACTATTATAATTTGACTTCATCCATACATCCACCTTCAGTGAGAATATCAATGACCTTAGACTATACACTTTCTCTTATATTTTTTTCTTTTTAAATGTAATATTTCTTTTATTAATACATTTTTTAAATGTTGTGCACGGTCTAAATATTCTCATTTTTTTTTTATTATGTATGTGAAATAAAATGAAAAAAAGTATGTAAACTTACGAGTCTTCGACCAATTTATGAAGAAAAAGTGATTTAAAAAACAACAAATTTATCAAAAGTAATTAGATTGTTTCAAAGAAGAAAATGGAGAAATTAAATAACATCCACGTACTTAGATGACATCATTGTACAACATACACTTACTTAGACCAACATTAATGCATGATAAGTTATTAAGGTTAGCTTAATTGTTTGTAAAGATGTTGATGACAAGGTATTCATAGAAAGAGATATTACTTTTTAGAACACCGTCGGACCTATAATAGAAGAAGTTGTTATATTGAGATCATGTTCCACATATTTAAGTGAAAAAAAATAAAAATTAAGTATAAACAATTCTATGATCAATTAAATTAATTTTAGTCTCATGCAAAATGTAATTTATAGATAAACATATTTCTTAATTTAGTGTTGCCGTTTTTCTTTTTTGCCATGAAATAAGTAGAATTTAGTATAAATAAGAACAAACTGAAAATATACTTATGATCAATTTAATTTTGTTTATTTTTCTAAAAAATTGTATTCTTATTCGAACAAACACATTTAATGAAATGAAATAATTATTTGTATACATTCTAATATTTTGTATTTTATTATACATATGAAATCTACATTCTACATTACATTTTTTGCTTCAAACATTCAGTTTTCATATCTTCAATGTAATAAATCTTTGGTGTTTATAGTACAATTTTTCTTTGTTGTCATTTGAGTTTATTTGAATGGTGATGGGATAGAATCTTTTGCATTTAAATTTAAATGAAGACAAATCAATTTGTGTTATTGTTTTGATGATTATTTAATTTATACTTTTTTTTAGTAAAATTGCTACTTGATAAATGAGTGGTTTTGGTTTTCATTAAGAGTGTGATCAAAACAAAAACCCTCTCCCTTTGTTTCATTTCTTTTCACACAAGTGTCAAAATACATGCTTTAGTGCTCATTTTAATGCTAATTGTATTTTTATTTTTGTGCATCCCTTTTGTTGTGCAATCACTATAAGGAAAATGATATTTAGTATTACATAAGTTGTTGCAGAAAAATCAAGTACGGATAAATCCATCTTTTATAGGTGTAAAATGGTTGGTTATCAAGACAATTTATATGCTCACTCATAACGTCAATTTTTCAACTTTAAATAGTGGATAATAAGTGGGACCATTGATTTTATATATGGATATACTGGAACAATATTTCAAAACTTCTAAATATTGGTCAAGAAAGGATTACCGGAAAAATACCGACTCAAAAAATTTAGGTTTTAAATTTCTTGAATATAACACAATCAACCCTTAAGGCGATTTTGATCATACCATACCATTTGGCTTTGTATTTCAATTCTACAATAGCTAAATCTACTAAAATTTATCTTTGATATAGCACGAACATTCAAAAACAATATTCATTCAATTTAATATTAGTAATGTGTTGAGTCTAGAAGGGTAGTAAGAATGGGTTGGGAACCCGATTATTCTAACACATAGTATTATGCAAAATTATAAAATTATGGGTCTTGAGCTATTCTTCCAAATCATGTAAAATGGAAAAGATACCATATTCTAAAATATTTTAAGGAGGCTACTAACTTTTTAGATTTATTGAGTATAACTTGATTTCAATCTTAAATGAATACAAAGCTTGCTTCAGGTAGAGTCGATTCACCAGAGATTTGGTCAAGTACAAACTTTCAAGTTTCAACCATAACCCCGATGTCGTAGTCTCCTTTGATACCTGTCGAAGAACCTTATCACCAAGGCTCAACAATATTGCGCTGTGGGCTTTCTCTATCATGACCGTTTTTTCTTTTTCCGTTAACGCAACGTCCATGGATGCCTCTCCCTTCAACGCTTCCAAACAACCTTATTGAACCAGTAGAGCTTTCATCTTCAAGCACCACAGACCGAAGTCGTTCACTCCGGTGAACTTTTCAATCTCATACTTTGTTGAAGGCATCTTCTCCACGCTCACCGCACCAATTTGTTGTGAATAGGATGCCTTTGAACAAAATATACTCTATTTCTTTATAGGCAAGAAACATGCAAGGGTTAGGGTTGACAAGGAAAAACAAAAAAAAGGAGGAAAACAACAAGGATTGGTTATGACTGTTATTCTTTAGTTTCTCTATAAAACAGATTACAAGTACTCAAGAATAACAAATAACCCTCTCACCCTAATTAGGTTTTGTCACACCACACCATAGAATGAAAGACTAATATGCTATTTATAAAAAAACCTAACATACTAAACTAATGAGCTTTTTAACAATTACCTATTACTAGCTAACTTAGGGTACAAGCTAACTTAAACAATTGGATCCTTAACACAAGGCTCAATCCGACAGCTACACACTAGAACACACTTCGACTACAGCATGTAGGTCTTCGACAACTGCATGTGAGCAGACTTCGACGGCATGCTGACTAGAGTTCGATTCAATATATCACACATACAATCTAATATAAGTAATCTAATGAATCTATAAGGGTGGTGAGAATGTATTGTAAAACCTGAATACTCTAACACATTGTATTAAAAGAACCTATAAGCACGCATTTAATAACTACACTCAAATACAAAATATTTTTTAAACTTTTATGTAAATTTCAATCAAATATAATTTTTAGAAAAAATTATACGAAAAATAATTATATAAAAATAAAAGTTACACAAATATTGATTTGATGTAGGTTGCTCAAATCATTTTGAAATAAGTCATTTAATTACTTGATTATCTTAGTATGATAATCCATTTTTGCAATATTGAATTTGCTTATCAAAATATAAATTTCATTGTACCACTTCTTTTGCATTATCTGTAAAATTGACGATGAGAATGAGTATATAAAATATTTGAGCAATAAAATATTTCTCACAATATTGTGCGCACGCATTTTCAAATACATGCACGCACACATATTAATATTTCTTAATTAAAAAAATTATTTTAATGTACAGTTTTTAAAGGACAAAAATTGCATAATTATGATATTTGAGCTAAAAAAATTATACTTAAACTTCTTTATATTAAATTATTCAAGTAAGTCTTAATTTTGCAAAATATAGTTTATATATAATATATATTTTTCAGATTTGGCATTTTCATTTTTCCAAGAAAATAACTAGATTTTTCAATAAATAATAACAAAATAAAAAGTAAAAATGTATTTAAATGCAATTTAATTTTTGTTTATTTGTCTAACAAATTTTATTCTTGCACTTGCCAAGTCATTTAATAAAATATATTATCAAGTAATTATATATGTATGCTCTTATATGATTGTATATAGCTATAAAGATCTATATTCTCACAACTTCCTTCTGCTCAATTTCTAACATTCATATACGAGATACACTTACTTAGGTCAACACTAGACCCTACTGTTTTTCGTTGGAAATAATAAAAAAAATGTTTGCTAAATTATAAAGTCGGAATGCCTTATCTTTTTTAATCGGAAACATTAATATTATTCTCATGAACTTTCATTTTTATGTTTTATAGATGTGTAATTGTTAGTTTACTCTCAACATCAATTTTATATAGAACTAGTAAGAGACCCGTGCTCCCGCACGGGTAAATTAATTTTGATATTGCAAAAATAATTATTTTAGATATACCTCTTAAAAGGTCATTTTAATTGAGAAAGAACACGAAAAAATTATAAATTAAAATATAAAAAAAAAACAATATTATGATACAATATGTAATAGAACATTTGACAAAGAATTTCAAAGATCAATAATAATACGAAATATATAATTGAATATAACCACTTGATAAAAATACTGGCATACGATGAAAGTGTCCCGTGAAACAACAACAACAAATTGTGAAAAAGCAAAAGCCTCTAAAAAGCAAAATTTGTTAGTAAAATTGAGAATGAGAGCATTTAACAATACACAAGCTAAGTATCTAAGTAAAAGATAGTTAAGACTAAACAATTTCAAGACTTATTTGTTTTAATAACTAACTAATCACAACTATCCTAACTTTTGGGATGTAATCACAATCACGTATATATCTTGGCTGTACAAAACAAAACAAACCAAACAGAAGGTTAAGAAATAAGCATTTTAAGGCAATTCATATGTTAATTCTTCTAAAGTCTAAACTATGAGGCATATATCAGCAATTTATATGCTAATAACCTCAATGTGCAGTGCATAAGTTGTTCGGCAAGTCTAAAATAAGCATATGAAACGAAACCAACAGCAAGAACAACATGATTCACATCTGGCATATATCAGCAATGAAAAACCAACCGAAAATGAAGCAAGATCTATGCAGCCTGCACTGAATTGGTGGTCGTTATTTCTTGGTGAGGATTCTGATATTATTGCTGCAACAGAGTTGTGTTGGAGCTGCTCACAGTCAAGACTTTATGGCTGCACCTTCAAGCAAGAAACATAGAACAGTCAAGTCTTTTTTTCAGTTTCACAAGACGAGCAGGATCACTACACACATTCTCAATACGCTCCTCAAGAAACAACTGATGTAGTCTGCAATAATGAAAATGAATTGAGTAACTGATTAGACATTATAAGGAAATTTTTGCATTTGACAAATCAAAGGCATAGCTTATGCACCAATGTAAAATTATTGGAACTGGCTTTGAATGTCATAGTACAACTCCAAGGGTCTCACCATCCCTCCGCCATTCCCCTTTCTTTTGCTGGAAATACAAATTATACATATTTAATATCCAAAATTGCAAATATTCAATTTTCCATTGCACACAATTGTGTTTTTATTAAGTCTTAAAACAATTCGTGAAAAATTATGTCATCAAATGGTATAATCAGTCCTTTAGTACCTTGACTTTACGAATTTTGCTTTCCCTGTGAACTTCTACTGTTGTTGTTACACTTACAGATGAAGCAGGCTCTGCTTTAAAGAATGATGGATCAGAATAACGCTTCAGACATACTCAGGCACCAGCCACATCAAACCCTTTTTATCCAAAAAGGAAACAAAAGGTTCAGATATCCATAAAATAATAACTAAATAATATCTACACTAAAATTGTCTATGACATTTGATCAAATGATATTGACACAATAACAATCAAGCCTTGTCCTAATAGTCAGGGTTACCTAAATGGACAAGTCAATACTGCCAAATTCAATTAAAATTAAATCATTGAAAGCATGGTTGTTTATCCTTATGTAGTTAAATGGAAAAAATTTACCTCCTCATATTCTCATTTCTCATGGCAACCCTGTCAGCAGAGGCTCTAGAAAGTGCTTCTTTGGGGCTTGATTATGATCCTTATGAATTCCGATATATATATATATGCCTGTTCCAAAATCAGCCAGATGGACATTCTGATGTAGTTTCTGTTGAGGAGGGCTTTGAACCATCAAGTGAAACAACGAAATGTGTTGTTGTACCATATGTTACCTTGAATCATTTGAACAGTTATGAAGTGGCAAAAATGTTTGATTTAATTGTAAAAGAGACAAGAGCTCAGTACCAAGGTGATTCTTTTCACCGTCAACCAGAATATGCTAACAGCGGTAATTTCCACGTCAACGGGGAGGTTTCTCCTTGTGTTCACTTCATTCGTGGATCCTGCAACAGAGGCAGTTCATGTTCATTTTTACACACATAAAATTGTTAAAGACATAAAAACCTTTGCTAAAGACATAAAAACCATAAAATTGCGAAATCTTATAAATAATTTAAACAATCAAAACATGAGATAGGAACTAAGAACACAAATCAATATATTCGGAGAGGTCTTACAACTCACATGGTGAAAAACCTGGGATAGGAACTAAGAACACAGTTTTTCTTTAGTTAGGCAGAGTTCTAAATTCCTGTTATTTGTGGTTGTTGCCTAATGATTCAATGGTCTGTGGCATGTCTCTAGCTCCAATGGACATCAGTCATACTCCTCAGTTTCCAGGAATGTCAAGCTGGCAACATTAATAGTTTTTTCATCTGGGCCAAGTGGATCATAAGGTGAATATTCTCCAAATTCATTTGGTAGTGACTTCCAATGCAAGCAAGGTTCCCAATCTGCTTCTTTGAGTGTATTAAGTATCTCTTTTGCCACTATCTTGCTACCCTCATGTGTCAAATGAACTCCATCTCTATCAAACAGCATTCAATAAAACAAATGAAAGATATTAATCAATCTAATTTGAAATGCACCGATAGGGTAATTATTTTTTACAATGCCAATCAATCATGATTGTTAGTAAAAAGTAATACAAACGATGATTTATGATTGGTTGCGGTGTAAAAAGTCTTACACTCGCTCTGCGTTAAAATTAATCTGTTCTCAATTAAGGGTCGTATGAGAGCAAACTTACATGAAACAATCACTGCGCCAGCTATCCCTCTTTTGTCATGCAGAGCACAGATCAATGGAGATCAATGGCTTCTGAATATATTCGACACGATTCGTTATTCCTTGGTGGTCTCTGTATACAACTGATTGTAGTCCAAAAAAAACAGGGAATAAGAATGTTAAAAGGGCTTGAATAATAAACAATCAAGATACAAAATGTGAATGCTTGCGAAAGAACCAACTTACAATAAGACTTTGCATCAGCTGCTTCTCCACCTGCTGCTGCGCCAGTGCTAGGTTTAATTGGTGATTTGGTAGGCATAGATAATAGTTCTGTTATTCCTGTTAGTCAGCCAAATATCCATTCCAGACCTCCATATGGACCAGAGTAATACATCACTAACCTACAACAAACAACAATCTCAGCAGGTGCATATAAATCAATTGAATCAAGAAGACATTCATGAAACTTATCTCAAATCTAACACAGATTTATAATCAAAATGAAAACGATAACGAAACTAAACACTAACCAAATCACTATTTCATCTATCCCAATAACAATATTGTAAATCAATGATTCAATTCTATCTAACACTAACCACTTTTCAGCACTTTTCTGCAATTTTGCAAAGCAACTTCAAGCAACAATGACAAGCAGAAAGGGAAGGAAAAAACTTGTAGATTTAAAACAGACCTGAGAAATTTTCTCAGCCTTGATGTTGTGGGCTACAGAATTATGAATTTTCAATAGTTTTTTCAGCAATAGTATCTCTATAGAAGCATAGTCTCTACTATGAAGCCTCAAAACTAAAATAAGCACAAGAAAGTTACAATAATAATAAGCAGCAGCAGGCATAAGAAGCCTTATATAATCAATCAAACAAATTCTGACTTGAGATACCAAAGTTCAAAGTTCCAAGGTCATGAAACTATTACCAAAATACCTTGCTCACTTGCAATCTACGCCAGCTTCAGCGGCGCGGCGAGGCTTGCTTTTACGCCTGCTTCCATTTTGTCGGAATCCAGTAGACTTCATTGAATCAGTAGGGCTAGACTTTGCACGGATGTCGTTCTCCTCAACCATTAAAAGATACACCAGTTGACAAACACTAAGATGAAACAGAAAGAGCAACAAAATGAATGAGCAACATCTAAATTGTAAAGGCCAAAAAATTGAATAAGACCCATTATTTTCTACGGTGATGTTGGAAATTTTGAATGCAGAGTATGGGGCCTGTGCTTTGTAGGAAAGTTATTGCAATTATGAGTGGAGTTAGAAAGTTGTCTCTATACATGTGCTTCCAAGGTGGCATGCTTTTATTACTTCTATTTTACGCCAGATAAGTAATTTGAGGACTGAGAAAGCAAGATGAATTCAAGGAATCAAATGTGCCATCAGACATTTGTGAAAGCAAGAGGAAATCAAAATCAAACTCATCATGATAAAGAATATCTACAAAATTTCAATAGTTTTTTCAGCAATAGTATCTCTATAGAAGCATAGTCTGTACTTTCTAGAAATGGTTTAAAAACTACTTTCAAGTAGGAAAATCCATAGAATATGTTAAAGCAAGTAAAAATACAAAGAAATGGAATCAAAGCTAGAAACAAAGGGATCTTTAAACCAGTTACAAAGAAGTTGTAAAACAAAGTAAAAATGAAGGTGTAAAACTTTCAGCTTTTGGTAAACGAAGACGAAGTTGTAAAAAGCTTTTGGTTACCTTTCATCAAATCCTCGATCAGAATAGGAGGCCTTGACACCTGTGAGGAAAAAATTGTACAACTTAGCACAATAGGGAAAATGATATCATACTTGAAGAAGCTACAAAATATGTGTCAAACCTAAACTCAAAATATGAGAGGTATTCTTGAAATGCTAAAGAGAGTTTAAACTTTTATTCATACAAAGTCCAACATAATATAACAAACACACAAATGTCATTATGATGTAAAAAAGATTATGATGTCAAGAACACTCATCCCATTATGCTGTCAAACTGAGTTTGGTTTTCAATATATGTTCAAAATAAGTTGGAATGCAACAAATCTCTGTCTCATAATGATGTGGCAAAAAAGTTCACAAGACTTTGTTGTCAAAAAATATGCTGTGAAACCTTTTTTTTTCAGTGAAACATAATAAAAAAGGATCCATAATATGTAAAAAGTATTGCTAGAGTATTGCTAGAGTAAATGAAAAAGTACACCAATCACCAAAGAAACATGAACTAATGCTTCGTCAAGTGGAGCAGGGAAGTTACCAAACTGGTTAATACCCTTCCTATCACCAAGAGCCGCCTGCAGCAAAGCCTGAGATGAATTAACAGAAATATAAGTTTTGATTCGATGATAATGGATGCAAATCTACCAAAAAAACAATGCTCTAAGCTAATTGAAAATTTACACTGCATTGGCCTTTCAATTTGAAGTGTTTCTGAACCTTATTTTTCCAATTGCAAACAATATCTTCCAAATGTGTCTACACTAACCTGAAGTCTAAAATGTACACCAAACAAAAAGCTCAATTCCAATCTGTTTAATTCTTAAGTACTTACTCCTCTAACTTTAGCATAGTAAGCATTGTTGAAGAATTTGCAACACCAAATAGAGAGCTATGTTAACATGTTGAACAAATAATGACAATGAAAGCTAATCAAAATGGCACTTACGCGTCGTCCATAAACTTTGCTGCTAGCATAATGGTGATAAAGACTTAGCACAATGAGAGCTATATAGTTTATGGTCTTTACATGCTTAGTTTTTATAGAAATAAATTGTAAATAACTAATGAGGCATCCAAATCATATACCTTCATTTTTCTGTTGATATAGTGAGTAAGTTTCCTTTCCTTCCAAGAGTAAATAAGTTTCAAGTTTCGTAGGCCTACTTGAAACTTATCGCTCCGACTCATTGAACTCTGCCGTCAAAATTCCCATTTCCATACAATACAGCTGCAGCTACTATATCTGGAAATTTTAGAAAACCAATGTTTAGATTACTTCAGATTCATAAGTGGCTAGTTCTAAAATACAATTTTTTTAAAAAGATCTGTACCATTTTCGGTAATTGCAGATGCAACAGCTTCATCAATATCCCATGAATTTCCAATGCATGTGGTGCATCCATACCCAACTATGTGAAACCCTAGCTGATTCAAATACTCCTGCAAGCCACTGGAGAAGAAATATACGATTCAGGAATCAAGATATTTCAGACACATAAGTGTGAATGCCACCAATTTAGGGTTTGATACTAAATTTTCAGCCACCTCTTCATTGTCGATCTGTTGTCCCCGTTGATGCTGGATCTGTTGCATTTCGTCTGAGAGCTCGATTTGTTTTGTGTTCATTTTTCATTTTCACGGTAAGAGGCGAGATAGAAAGACATTCACGGTGAGAGGTGAGAGAGAACGAAACCAAAGCGAAACGAAGACGAGGGTGAGGGGTGGGGGCGGCAGCAGCGGTGTAGGGTTGATAGAGAGATGAGGGAAAATGGGACAGAGAGAGGGAAAAGTGTGGGAAGATGGAAGAGGAGTTTGAAAATGAAATGAAAATTTGAGTGACACTTGGAAATTTGGAAGGTGGAAGTGTGTTGAATTGCCGTGTTACGATTTTGCCCTTTTGCAAGTGCATTTAGATTTTGGGGGAAGGGCACAATCGAAAAAGCTATGAACTTGTTTTCAATTGCTTTATAGTAGATGTATATTAAGTGAAACGATTAACTTTATATTCACATATGTTTTTTTTTTTATAAGCCATGTTGTATTTAAGGGAGAAAAAGGGGTTCTCCAGTCCAATACAAACACCAATCAAAAGAAAAAATCCTAACACATGAACTCAACAACTATTACATAAAATCTAGAGGTTGTTTTAGCCAATCGTAAAAACCGCGTCTCCTACGACCTAGTTCCAACCATCTCCAAGAGAGCATCACAATACAGAGAAAAAGGTCTTCAACAGTACAAATATCATTGTTAAAAATGATATTATTCCTCAAACTCCATATGCTAAACGTCGTAACAAACCAAATGAAACAAGCCATATCTTCCTTACAACTATCAACCAACGCCAAAAACCAAGTCAAAGCATGTTTGCTAACGGAAACCTCATGGAACGGACGAATATCAAGCCAAATAAAAAGCTTTCTCCAAAGAGGCAAAATAAAAGGACAAGATAAAAAGAGATGGAGATAATCCTCTTCCTCTTGAAAGCACAGAGCACAAACCTTATCGTGCGGGGAATCGACAATACTTCTTATTCCAAGGTTTTTGCGAGTGGAAAGCCTATCCAAAATGAGCCTCCAAGCAAAAATCTTAGTTTTCAAGGGAATACAAGTTTTCCAAACTACTTTAAGGAACAGCCTATCCTCTTCACTTAAAGAATCATCACTAGCAGCAGACAAGGCATAAGTATAATACGACTTAACCGAAAACTGTTTATTCACGTCCAAGGTCCAAACCCAAACATCCTCAGCATGTTGCTTAACCTGGTAACCTGTCAAAAAATTCTGAAAAACTGTGAAGGAACCATTGGCCAGCCTCGAGTTATCTACCTGAAGGAAGTCGAGATTCCACTGCCATTGGTCCTGATCCCAAAAGCCAACATCAGCAACAAAGCAATCCTTCATAACAGCAGCAACGAACACGGTAGGAAAAACAGATTTAAGAACAATGCTCCCGCACCACAAAGAATTCCAAAACGGAACTGCATTGCCTCTTCCTAGCACGGGTTGCGCAAAATCCTGAAAATTGCAACCAGCCGCCATATTTTTTACCTTCAAAATGTCTCTGAACCATTGAGAAACGAAACCTGGCAGAGGGGCAGTTGCAGAATCCATCACCCAAGCTTCAAGCCTACCATATTTACAGTTCAAGAAACTCCTCCAAATTTCATT
This sequence comes from Lathyrus tuberosus, assembly GCA_022829125.1. NCBI lineage: Eukaryota > Viridiplantae > Streptophyta > Magnoliopsida > Fabales > Fabaceae > Lathyrus > Lathyrus tuberosus. The sequence goes on along the minus strand of JALAZF010000027.1, from coordinate 17,508,272 downwards.
GCCTCCATAAATAAATTTCCAAAGCCATTTAGATAACAAACTTTTGTTGAACAGACCCACATGCTTTATTCCCAGCCCTCCTTTAAGTTTAGGCTTACAAACGTCCCGCCACTTAACCCAAGCGAGAGGCCTAAGCTTCTTACAACCAGACCAAAGGAACCGCCTCTGAATAGCAATGATATCTTTAACCACCTTCGACGGGGCCTTAAAGAAGGAAAGATAGTGAGTAGGCAGATTAGAGAGGACCAAATTTATAAGAGTAACTCGGCCACCAATAGACAAGTTCCTATGAATCCACGAATTAAGTCTCTTATTAAGGCAAGAAATCACCGGGTTCCAAAACGAAAGTCTTCTTTGATTACCTCCAATAACAATTCCTAAGAATTTAAACGGTAGAACTCCCGACCTACAAAAAAGAAAACTTTCTGCAGCTTTGATAAATTCATAATCAAGACCGACTCCAAAAATGCAACTTTTGGAGAAGTTGATCTTCAAACCTGAAATCATTTCAAAACCTCGCAAAATAGACTTGAAGGCCCACAAGCTTTCGTAACCTCCGTCGCTAAATAAAAGCGTGTCATCAGCAAACTGGAGCAAATGGATAGAGGTACCTTCTTGATGGCCAAACCCCGAAAGAAGGTTAAGATGAACCGCCTTTCTCACAATAACAGCCAGCATCTCAGCCACCAAAGCAAAAAGGAACGGAGCTAACGGATCACCTTGTTTCAGCCCTCTCGTAACCTCCAAATCCCTAGTCGGACTACCATTGATTAAGACAGAAACAAAACTAGAACAGACAACTCCTTTAATCCAACTGATCCAGTTAGGCCCAAAATTCATCGCCGTAAGGACTTGAATTAAGAAGTTCCAATCTACACAATCGTAGGCTTGAGCAAAATCGACTTTGAACATAAGACACTTACTTTTATTCCTTCTAGCCGAATCAATAACTTCATTAGCAAGAAGAACGCCATCCAATAAATTCCTTCCCGGAATAAACGCCGTTTGAGATGTGGAGACTAAACCAGAAATGACAGAAGAGAGCCTTTTGGACAATAACTTAGAAATAACTTTAGATACACATCCAACCAAGCTTATAGGCCTATACTCTTCAAAACAAAGAGGGTTGGCTACCTTGGGAACAAGCGCAAGAAAAGAAGAAGAAAAAGCCTTAGGTAACTTTCCCGTTGCACAAAAATGCATCACACAATTAGTGAAATCAGAACCAACAACGTCCCAGCAATCCTTGAAGAAACCGAAGGAAAAACCATCCGGCCCCGGAGACTTAGAACTGTCACAATCGAAGACAGCATTACGAATTTCTGAAGCTGTAAAATTCGCATCCAACATGATTCTGTCAGCTTCGCTCAGCTTCTTGACAGAGTTCATATCTAACTTAGGTCTAACACAACCAATCCTCTGGAACTTATCTTGGAAAAAGCTGGAGACGGCCTCCTTGATGAGCCTAATGTCGCCGATCAAAGAGCCAAAAGCATTGATCTCGGAAATAAAGTTGCTCCTAATCCTGACCTTGAGAAAGGAGTGATAATAACTGGTGTTGACATCACCTTCTTTAAGCCATTTCAATCTCGCCTTCTGACAAATCATACTTTCCTTACGTCGAAGGTCACTCCAGAACTTATCCTGCAGAGCAGCCCTCTCCTTGATCGCTTCCTCCGACAGCCCCTCACTGTTATTGGCCAACCTAAGGTCAAAATCATTGAGGTTCTCGACATCGTTCTCAATCTTAAGCTCAACCCAACCAAAGATGTTGGAATTCCACCACTTCAACCTGGTTTTAAGGACCAAAAGCTTTTCCTTGAAGACAAAGGAAGGGGTACCTTGTATGTTAACCGAATTCCACGTAATTTTAAGAAAGTTCAAGAAGTCCTTATGCTGAATCCAACAGTTAAAGAATCTAAAAGGTTTAGGCCCCGAATTGACAGAGTTAGAACAAATCCAGATCGGGCAGTGATCCGAAATGTCACGCTTTCCAACTTTCTGCGCCTTTAAATCCCAAATATCAACAAGAGAATCGTCAATAAGGAACCGATCCAATTTACTACAGCTCGTGCCGTTCGAGTTAAACCAAGAGAAAACATTTCCCACGAAAGGCAAGTCTACCAACTCCAGTTCAGAAATGAAAGCATTAAATTCCTCACACTCACAGGTCATAGAGGAACGGCTGCCTCTACCTTTTCTCTCTACAGGGGATTTAACCGAGTTAAAATCGCCCCCTATAATCCACTTACCTCCTACATACTCGTTTTTAAACTTAATTATATTATCCCACAAAATCCTTTTATCTCTCAACACACAAGGCGAGTAAACGTTGATAACAAAAAGATTAATATCTCTCCATAAGAACTGAGAACACAAGAAACCCTTGCCTTTAAAAGAAGAAATAGGAAAGAAAAGGTCCTTACGCCAAATGGTAAGAAGACCACCTGAAGCTCCAACAGAATCACTAGCAGACCAGGCGAAATCCCCTTGGCCCCACAAGCTCCTAACCATATGATCCTTCATAGTAGGGATTTTAGTTTCTTGAATAATACATAAATCAGCCTTACCTTCAACCAAAATTTGTCGGATTCTCTTCCTTTTGAGAAGCAATCCACACCCTCGAACATTGAAGGAAGCAAAAATCATTGATCACAATTGTCAACACCCTGCCTGAAAAGAAAATGATTCCTATCTCTGTCCTCAAGTTTCCTAACCACTCCCTCAAACACCTCGTCGTCTTCATCCGCTTCAATACCCAACAAGTTAACAGTATTCCAAATCTTTTTAGGAACATCTTCCATCACCTCCAAGCACCTAGAGTTAATTCTCCGAATGTCAGACTCATCAACTGAACAACCAAAAGACCCTTGAACAACTACATGTGTAATTGCAATATTTCAAAACAGCCAAATATTATTCAAGAAATGATTATTAGTGTAATTCTTCATCTGGTTCTTATTAAAAAAAATTACATTTTATATTTATTGAGTATAAAACTATCACCCCTCGAGGTGAGAAGTTTGATTCTACCAGACTATTTGGCTTGGTATTTTAATTCTTCAACATATATGTTTATTTCTACCTTATTCTAATAACTTAATTTACTAAAACTTATCTTGGAAGGACACGGCATTCACATTCGAAAACAATATTCATGCAATCTAATATAAGTAATATGTTGAATCTAAAAGGATGGTTAGAATGGATTGAGAATCATGAAAACTCTAACACATTATATTATGAAAAATATTAAAATTCTGGATTTGGAGATGTGCTACAAATTCGTGTAAAATGAAGAAGGCCCCATATTCTTCAAAATTTTAAAGAGGCCATTAATTTACTGTAGCCCAACTAATTTTTGAAAATACTTTAATACTTTTTACAAATATATTGTTTACTCTTCAATAATTGAATTACAATGTTACAAATATATTATTGATGCGTAGTTTTAGGTTCATATTCGATAATTTAATTTTTGGTCATTTAATAATTTGTTATTTTAACTACACCACGATAAAGGAGTTTTTCATTTCTTAAAAGAATAGTTATGTGTTAGAGATATATGACAAATTCAACATAAATAAAACCCGATATATATTTTGAGATCCATTGATAGCAAGAGGGACATCAATATTTTGTACATTATTTGTGTGATCATCAACCCATTTTGACATCCGATATAAAATTACATTTAGTAACTACACTTACATACAAAATATTATCTAATCTTTTCCCTACATTTAAATCCAATATATTAGGTTGCTCAAATTATTTTAAAATAAATAATTTAATTATCCGATTATCTTAATGTGATAATTTTATTAATCAATATTTGATTATTTTGAAATATTGAATTCGCATAAGTTTAAAAAAATATGAAGCTTTGAGAGGATCTAAGTATTGATCATACTTGCAATGATAGCCAAAACCTTTCAATTGAATCTTAAATTGATAAATGAGTCTTTTTGTAAGATTGCAATAAGACATATTTTTTTACATAAATAAATGAAAATTAATTTGATTCTAAATAAAATTTCTTAAAGTTATAGTATGTGATTATGGTAAAAATATACTTTTTTTTTTATAAGCAACACGACCAAACACAACCAAATATCATTAAGGGTATACTATTTAAGGAAAAATTACCTAAAATTATAGCACGTGATTCTTGTAAAAACATACTATTTTAGAGAAAGAAAACTATGCAAACACATATATTTTTAAAAAATAATAAGAATTAGATTGTTTTAAGGTGGGAAAAGAATAAAATTATATAGTATAGCACATTATTTTATCATACACTTACTTGGACCAACACTAGCCCTATTGTTTTTCGTTGAAAAAATAAAATGAAAAATATTTGCTAAATTATATAGTCGGGATTCCTTGTCTCTTTTTAATCGGAAACATTAACTTTATTTTTATTAAATTTAATTTTTTATCACACTGATAAAGGTAGCGGTTTCATAGCACAATATATAACCTTTAATAACTTTTGGACTTAAAAATGATTAAGTTGTTGTACAAAAATTAAATACGGAAAAATCTATCTTTTATAAGGGTAAAATTGTTGGATATCAAAACAGTTTATACGCTCACTCACAACGTCAATTTTAAAGAGTGAATAATAAGTGAAACCATTGCCTTTATAATTGGATATACAACAACAATATTTCAAAATTGCCAAATATTGGTCAAGAAAGGGTTAGCGGGAAAATACTGTCACTGTTATTTATTTTAAGAGAAAATTTAGGTTTTAAAATTATTGAGTATAACACAATCATCCCTCAAGGCGATTTTGATCCTGGCTTTGTATTTCAATTCTACATAATATATGTTGTTTTAACCTTATTCCAATAACTAAATCTACTAAAATTTATCTTTGAATGACATAGCATTATCATTCAAAAAAATGTGTTCATTCAATTTAATATTACTAATGCGGTGAATCCAGAAGGATAGTAAGAATGGGTTGGAAACCTGATTATTCTAACACATTGTATTATGCAAAATTATTAAATGATGGGTCTTGAACTATGATTCCAAATCTTGTAAAAAGGAAAGGATATCCTATTCTAAAATATGGGTTATCTTACAAATACTTATAAACATTTATTTAATAACTACACTTAAATAGGAAATATTCTCTAGTCTTTTAAATATATTTCAATCTAATATATTTTTTAGGTAAAAGTATAAGAAAACAATTTTATATAAAAATAAAAGTCTACACAAATATTGATGCGATCTAGGTTGCTCTAATTATTTTGAAACAAGTCATTTAATTACTCATGCTAGTGTCATAATCTTTTTATTTTTCAATCTTTAATTATTTTGAAATATTGAATTTGCATATCAAAATATAAATCTCATTGTACCATATATTTTTCATTCTCTATAAAGTTGATGGTAAGAGAACATATAAAATGTTTGAGCACACATTTTGAAAAGTACGCTCGCACGCATAAAAATATTAGTTAATTTAAAAATTATATTTTAATATATATTTTATAAGGGACAAAAATTGCATAACCGTGATATTTGAGTTAAAAGTAAAATTAAGCTTAAATTTTTTTATACTCAACAATTCAAACTGTAAATCTCTATAGAAATAAGTAGATTTTACAATAAACAATAACAAAATGAAAATGAAATGTTTTTTAAGTGCAATATAAATTTTGTTTATTTGTCTAAAAAATTAAATTCTTGCACTGACCAACCAAGTCATTTTGTTTTCTTCAACATGTGAATCCTTTTGTTTTCTTTTTTTAATGTAATAAATCTTTAGCATGTATAATACATTTTTTATTATTATCATTTGAGTTTATTCCAATGGTGATGAGATATAATTTTTTGCATTTAAATATAAATGAAAACTAATCTATTTGAGTTATTTTTTTTATTTTTTATTTTAATTAATTTTTTATATTTTAGAAAAATTGCTACAATATAATTGAGTGGTTTTGGTTCTTCATTAAGAGTATGATAAAAACTAAAATCCTCTCTCAATGTTTCATTATTTTCACACAGGAGTAAAAGTGCACCCTTTAATGATCATTATAATGGGTCTGAAAATTTTGACAAATCCTAACATGAAAACACTTTGTGATACATGCAAAGAAGAAGATTTATAATAAAATATTATTATGAGTGAGAAAAAGATCAATCTAACGATGATAGGAGATGGAATGGATGTAAAAAATTGTCACTGCCATCGAGCACTATTATAATTTGACTTCATCCATACATCCCCCTTCAGTGAGAATATCAATGACTTTAGACTATACACTTTCTCTTATATTTTTTTGTTTTTAAATATAATATTTCTTTTATTATTACATTTTTTTAAATGTTGTTCACGGTCTAAATATTCTCATATTTTTTTTATTATGTATGTGAAATAAAATGGAAAAAGTATGTAAACTTACGAGTCTTCAACCAATTTATGAAGAAAAAGTGATTTAAAAAACAACAAATTTATCAAAAGTAATTAGATTTTTTCAAAGAACAAAATGGAGAAATTAAATAACATCCACGTACTTAGATGACATCATTGTACAACATACACTTACTTAGACCAACATTAATGCATGATAAGTTATTAAGTTTGTCTTAATTGTTTGTAAAGATGTTGATGACAAGGTATTCATAGAAAGAGATATTGCTTTTTAGAACACCGTCGGACCTATAATTGAAGAAGTTGTTATATTGAGATCATGTTCCACATATTTAAGTGAAAAAAAGTAAAAATTAAGTATAAACAATTCTATGATCAATTAAATTAATTTTAGTCTCATGCAAAATGTAATTTATAGATAGACATATTTCTTAATTTAGTGTTTTCGTTTTTCTTTTTTGCCATGAAATAAGTAGAATTTAGTATAAATAAGAACAAACTGAAAATATACTTATGATCAATTTAATTTTGTTTATTTTTTAAAAAAATTATATTCTTATTCGAACAAATACATTTAATGAAATGAAATAATTATTTGTATACATTCTAATATTTTGTATTTTATTATACATATGAAATCTACATTCTACATTACATTTTTTTCTTCAAACATTCAGTTTTCATATCTTCAGTGTAATAAATCTTTGGTGTTTATAGTGCAATTTTTCTTTGTTGTCATTTGAGTTTATTTGAATGGTGATGGGATGGAATCTTTTGCATTTAAATTTAAATGAAGACAAATCAATTTGTGTTATTATTTTGATGATTATTTAATTTATACTTTTTTTTAGAAAAATTGCTACTTTATAAATGAGTGGTTTTGGTTTTCATTAAGAGTGTGATCAAAACAAAAATCCTCTCCCATTGTTTCATTTCTTTTCACACAAGTGTCAAAATACATGCTTTAGTGCTCATTTTAATGCTAATTGTATTTTTACTTTTGTGCATCCCTCTTGTTGTGCAATCACTATAAGGAAAATGATATTTAGTATTACATAAGTTGTTGCACAAAAATCAAGTACGGATAAATCCATCTTTTATAGGTGTAAAATGGTTGGTTATCAAGACAATTTATATGCTCACTCATAATGTCAATTTGTCAATTTTAAATAGTGGATAATAAGTGGGACCATTGATTTTATATATGGATATGCTGGAACAATATTTCAAAACTACTAAATATTGGTCAAGAAAGGATTACCGGAAAAATACCGACTCAGAAAATTTAGGTTTTAAATTTATTGAATATAACACAATCAACCCTTAAGGCGATTTTGATCATACCATACCATTTGGCTTTGTATTTCAATTCTACAATAGCTAAATCTACTAAAATTTATCTTTGATATAGCACGAACATTCAAAAACAATATTCATTCAATTTAATATTAGTAATGTGGTGAGTCTAGAAGGGTAGTAAGAATGGGTTGGGAACCCGATTATTCTAACACAGTATTATGCAAAATTATAAAATTATGGGTCTTGAGCTATTCTTCCAAATCATGTAAAATGGAAAAGATACCATATTCTAAAATATTTTAAGGAGGCTACTAACTTTTTAGATTTATTGAGTATAACATGATTTCAATCTTATTGCAAAAGCTAAATTTATTAAAACTTGTATTGGAAGCACATGACATGCACACTTAAAAACATTATTCATACAATCTAATATAAGAAATCTAACGAATCCATAAGGGTGGTGAGAATGTATTGCAAAACATGAATACTCTAACACATTGTATTACAAATACTTATAAATACAATACAATATATTTTTTAATCTTTTATGTAAATTTCAATCCATTATATTTTTTAGAAAAAAAGTATACGATAAAAGTAGACGTTACACAAATGCTGATTTGAGGTAGATTGCTCAAATCTTAGTATGATAATCCTTTTTTAAAATATTAAATTTGCATATCAAAATATAATTTTATTCTACAGCTTCTTTTGCATTATCTATAAAACTGACGATAAGAATGAATATATAAAATGTTTGAGTAATAAAATATTCTTCACAAATTTGTGCGCGCACATTTCCAAATATAGGCACGCACATGTATTAATATTTTTAAATTTAAAAAAAATTTTAATATATATTTTTAAAGGACAAAAATTGCATAATTGTGATATTTGAGCTAAAAAAATTATACTTGAATTTTTTTATATTCAATTATTCAAGGTGTGAGTCTTAATTTTACAAAACATAGTTTATATATAATATATATACTTTTTCAGATTTGGTATTTTCATTTTCCCAAGAAAATGACTAGATTTTACAATAAATAATAACAATTTAAAAAATAAAATTTTATTTAAATGAAATTTGATTTTTGCTTATTTGTCTAAAAAAATTTATTCTTGCACTTACCAACCAAGTCATTTAATAAAATGTATTATCAAATAATTATATATGTATGCTCTTATATGTTTGTATTTTAGTATCGCTATAAATATCTATATTCTCACAACTTCCTCTTGCTCAATTTCGAATATTCATATACATCATACACTTACTTAGGTCAACACTAGACCCTACTGTTTTTTTTATAAGCAAAATTCATTAATAAGAGATTAAAGAAATCTCAAACCAAAGAAAAGGAATACAACCAAAACGGGTTACAAAAAGTCAAAAGGAACCTTGGTCTAATCATAAAGACTACACTTCCTCCTAGTGATATTGCCTAGAACCAACCAATTCCACGACGGTACTACAATGGCATTGAAAATAGAATCAACGTCACAAACCTCGTCATTAAAGAGGATATTATTCCTTGCCTTCCAGATATTCCAACATGTAATAAACCAAATGGAATTTACGGTTCCGGGCCGACCACGACCAAGAAGGCATGAATTCCACGACTTAATATGAGAACAGCCATCCGATTCGATAAAACTATCAATGTCCACCCAAGCAAAAACTTTCTTCCAGACCAAAATTGACTTAGGACAATTGAAAAAAATGTAGGGAGAATCCTCTAGTTTCATGAAACAAAACATACACACATTTTCATGAGCGTTAACGATGATATTTCTTGCCACAAGATTCATCCGAGTCGGCAACCTGTCAATAGCCATCCTCCAAGCAAAAACTTTAATCTTCATTGGAATTTTTTTTTATAAGCAACTTCATTAATTGGAGATTAAGGGAATCTCAAACCAAGGAACTACAAACAACAATAACGATTACAAAAAATTGAGCGGGTTCTTATACCACTCATACAAACTACACTTCTTGCTACTCTTAAGGCCAAGAATCAACCAATTCCAAGAAGTGATTTTAATATCAACAACAATATCATCAACGTTACAAGACTCTTCTTCGAATAAAATTCTATTTCTTGCCCTTCAAATATTCCAACAAGTGATCATTCATATAGAAAATAACTTTCCGACGATGCTACGACCTTGACGTCTCGAGAACCAAGCCAAAGCATGGAGGGTACAATTAGGTTCTGAAATTCTACCAATTTCCACCAACTCGCAAATTTTACTCCAAACATTATGCGATTTACAACATGTGAAGAAAAGATGGTTAGAATTCTCAACCTTTTGAAAACAGAACACACACACCTTATCTTGGTCGTTTTCGATAATTCTTCTTGAAGCCAAGTTAGATCTAGTGGGCAGTCTATCAAGCGCCATCCTCCAAGCAAAGACATGCACTTTAACCGGAATTCTCGTCTGCCAAACTATCTTTAGCAGCCCTGCAGTATCATCTTCCAACTCTGCAAAATTTTTTGCATAATTCTGCACTGTGTAGAATGAATTCACAGTGAAATCTTTTGAGTCTTCAATGGACCACTGCCATGCATCTTTGTCTACCTGAGTAAGAGAGACCGAATCCAGCAATTGGCAGTAGGCGGCCCATTCAGGTTCCAGCGATTCAACAGGGACTGCGAAAGATTGTCTCACCTTCCAACACCATTGTTCACCTTCCCAGCCACCCATCTCACTAATAGAACATCAGGTTTTTCTGCAAGCTTGAAATAACCTGGGGAACGTTAGTTTCAAAGCCCCTTGACCAATCCATTTAGCTTGCCAAAAAGCCACGTTGGTTCCGTCTCCAACCGAACACTCCATCTGATTAGCAAAACTTTCAGGATACTTAGGGATAGTAAGTGAAAGGATATCCTTGAGCCATAACGAATCGTTCTTCGAGCTGCCAGCATCCTTATAAGTTTGCACTTTCAAACTCAGATTTCCATACCTATTACCAAGCATCTGCCTCCATATTTCTTTTCCTCTACGTTGAAACTTCCACAACCATTTTGCAAGTAAGGCTCGATTAAAACGTCCTACATGTTTAATTCTTAGCCCACATCTATCCTTTGGTTTGCAAACCGAGTTCCATGATATCCATGATACAAACTTGTTATTTTAAGTTCCCATCCAGAGAAAACGATGTTGAATGACTATGATTTCCTTCAGAACTTTCTCAGGAGCCTCATAGAAACTCAAGTGATGGATTGGAAGGTTGACAAAAACTGAATTAATAAGCGTCACTCTGCCCCCAATCGATAGGTTCCTTCCAGACCATGTAGATAATCTATTCCTCAAGCAAGTAATGACCGGTTTCCAAAACTCGCAATGATGATGATTTCCACCAACCGATAATCCAAGGAATTTGAAATCCTTCGTTGGCCTGCCATTAATAAGAATCGACACAAAACTTTTGAACACCAATCCTCTAATCCATTTCAACCAGTTAGCCCTAAATCTCATCTTAATTAGCATTTCTTCTAAGTACGACCAATCAACACAATCGTACGCCTTCGTCAAGTCTACTTTAAAAAGAAAGCACTTCTTCTTGAACCGTTTAGCATAATCAACAATTTCACTTGCCATCAACACTTCATCAAATATCTGATGCCCAGGAATAAACGCCGACTGATATGGTGAGATCAGTTTGTGTATTACCTTTCCCAATCTATTAGAGAGCATCTTGGAAATCATTTTCAGCATACTACTAACCAAACTAATAGGCCTGAACTCTTCAAAGCTTTGAGGATTATTAACCTTAGGGACTAGTGATATAAATGATGAAGCAAACATCTTGGGCAGGAAACCGGTTTTGAAAAATTCCAAGATACAGTTAGTGTAATCAACGCCTAAAATGTCCCAACAGGCCTTGATAAACTTGAAGTTAAACCCATCATTCCCTGGGCATTTGTTACCATCGCAGCTGAAGACAACATTTTTCACATCCTCTGCAGCAAAGTCAGCTTCTAACATGTTTCTATCTCCCTTTTCAAGAACAACCTGGCTAACTGAATTGTTTTTGAACCTGACTGAGTTCTGATTCTGGAACCTGCCAATGAAGAACTTATGCGCTTCCCTTTTAATCATCTCAGGATCTTTCACCAGCATTCCATCCACTTTGATTGCATATATACTATTTGATCGATTCCTCAGTTTTAAAGAGTCATGGAAGTACTTGGTGTTGAGATCTCCATCAGAAAACCATCTTCTTCGAGATTTCTGGCTCATTATACTTTCTTTTAACCTCATATTCTTCCACATATCTTCTTGAGCTTGCAATCTTTCCTTGATTACTTCTTCATCCTGGCTGCCTCGATCTTCATCCATAAACAATTCAATATCATTAAGGTGTTGGATATTGTCTTCAATCTTTAGATCAAGCCACCCAAAAATGTTTATATTCCAACTACGCAAATCCGATTTAAGAGCTTTCAATTTGTTGAGGAAGATGTTACAGCAAGATCCTGAAAATGAGTAAGAGTTCCAAGATTTCATGACAAAAGGGAGTAATTCTTTATGATCTAACCAGCAGTTGAATGTCCTAAAAGGCTTGGGACCCTAATTTATGTTGTTGGATTTCATTCAGACTGGCTGGTGGTCTGAAACGTCTCTATGTCCCACAACTTGGTTCCTCAAAGCCTAAAGAGAAATTGCATTGTCACCTGCCAGAATTCTATCCAACCTGCTCAAGCTCTTGTTGTTTGAGTTGAACCACGTAAATTTACTTCCTATAGCCAGCAAGTCAAACATGTTTAACTCGTCAATGAACCAACTAAATTTCCTCATTTCTCTACTATTAGCACTTGACAATCCTATCCTTTCCTCCCCACTTTTAATTGCGTTAAAATCCCCACCAATAATCCAAGCACCACATGGAAACCGTCTCCTCACTTCTAACAACTCCCTCCAAAGGTTCCTTTTCTCCTCAATACCACATGGTGAATAAACATTGACCACTGTCATAAGATGGTTATTTAACATGAATTGGATGCCAATAAAACCTAGCCCGCGGAAACTGGACCAAGCTTTCAACTTTTTACCATTCCACATTGTGAGAATTCCACCTGACCTACCTGTTGAGTTTAGCGCAGACCATTCAACTACATGACTCTTCCAAAGGCTATTGACTAAAGATGTTTCCATCTCAGGAACTTTAGTTTCCTGGATAAGGCAAATATCTGCATTTCCTCTGTTAAGAATTAAGGAGATTCTCCTTCTCTTAATAGAGCTGTAGCACCCACGCATGTTGAAGGAAACTATATTCATTGACCACGAGTAGCTACACCCTTCTTGCCAACCCTTACTTCCTTATCTTCCTTATCCAATTTCCTCAATATTCTGTCGAATCCAACATCAATAACATCTCCAGTAACCCCCATCTTTCTCAACGATTTTCTCACCTTTAATGGGACATCTTCAATCAACTTATGGCATCTAGAGTTCCCTCTTTCCAAGTCAGTATCTATAATCGATTCGCAACACAATAGAGATGCGGGCTCAATAGGATCACTCCTGTCTGCACATCTCTTGTCAGTCACCCTGTCCAAGTTCCTGTTTAATGATGCTTCTTCATGATCCTTCATAGCAGAATGAAGCAAGGTAGAGAAATAGGAAGGGGTCTAAGGGATATTAATGCAGTTGTAAACCTCGTGCAGAAGCTTTTTCTTTTTAGTTTTGGCCCAATGAGAAGGCCAACAAGACCGCCTGGGGGCCCTGATATAGGATTCGGGTTGGTGGACCCCATGTCCACTACTAAATCTCCGTTGAAGTTATCTTTTTGGATATTCTCGATGACCGTGTTATTACCACTACCAACCTAAAAAAGTAATGACTTGTCCTTCTCAGAGTCGACCCCATCGTTCCCCAATCCAATAACCAAAGTAGGTCATTCGCAGTTATACCCAGTAGGGTGCAGATTAGCATCTGATATTGACTTTTCCCTACTACCCTTATCCCCTCCTTTTTCTTAACCGTTACCTAGGCTATCACCAACGAATGATCTGTTATCTAAATTTGAACAACCTCTTACTTTCTTTCGTTCTATGTTTGCCTCTTCTCTCTCTTCAGGTGTAGCTTTAGGAAGACTAGAAACCTCACACTCATTATCTTCGTTTGAATCCCACGCGCCTTCAACCTCAGAAGGGACAGATGATTCAAAGTCGTCTGAATCAATCACCTCATCACCTTCCTCAAACAAAATCACATCTCTTCCGCACGAAAAATCTTCTAACAAAATAATGGTAGACACTTTGTTATTAACTTCAATGAAAACTTATTTATTCAAGATAACTCATTCTCTCATTTTGATCAAGAATCTGGCTACATCATATCTGGATTTATTACTGGTTTTTTCATCGCACTAGATGAATGTACTTACACTCGAACAAATCTTTCTATAGTTGTTGTCGCACCAAGCAGTACTCGGCAGTCCAAAACACTTCAACCAAACGAATCTATTTCTATCAACCACCTCCGGCGACCACTAGCGAATATCTCTGAACCATATGCCCAACCATTCTCGCGATTCACTTAAAAAATCTTCAATCTCTCCTTCTGAGATGTCTTCCAGAATGCACAACGATGCTCCAAGAGGGGTTACCTTAATGTTGAAAAATCCCTCTTCATTTAGGTTCCTCTGAATATTGTATGCATTACCATCCTCCATCACTTCTACTACTCTCTACCTACGAAGCTTGTCCTCACAGTTTCTATCCGCCTCTAAGGAAATACGATTGCCACCGCCTAGATCCCTCCCGATGATGCTACTATCCATCCTTCCTACTACGTTAGCGTAAGATCTCTCGTCTTTGTGATGTTTCTCGAATCTTCTATTATGGCCAGGATGACGTGCATTCTTCTTATGAAATTCTGGGACTTGGTGAGACTGGTTGCTCTTCGGATTGAATTTAGGAATGTTAACATAGATCTTGTAATACCCCGTATTTTATTACTCCAGATAAAATTATATTGTGATCGACTGAGCCCAGTGTACTCTGAGAAATTATTTGACAAAATAATTAGAGTAACTGTGGAACTTAGAATAAATCCGATTAATATTATCTAACTCTGACGTATTTTATTTATTTGGACTTAAGAGACTTTTGGACATTTAGTAGTATTATTTCTAATACTAGTTTACTACATTATTCCTTTTCCTCCCATTTCCAAACAAAAGAAAAAGTTAGTAAGAAAGAGAGAGGATGAAGAAAAAAGGAAAGAAAGGAAAGGAAGGAGAGAAAAGTGGAGAAGAGGAAATTTGAAGAAAACCAAGAGCAAATCATCATCCATTCATCCAATCCTTGCCCAATCATCTCATCTTCATCATTTTTATCTTCTCTCCAAGGTGGGTTCTAGTTAGTACCAATTTTTAGAAGTTTTGGAATTGTTTGGTTTAGGTCGAATTTATGGAAATCGATGTTTTAACGGTTAGAATTCGAGATAAATTGAAAGGAATGATCAATATTCTTGTAGAAACATATATTGATGCTTGTTTTGATGTTTTGATTTCTTTGGATTGATTAGGAAATTATAGGGTTTATGGAAATGTTGTGTTCTTGAGAAATGTAGGTTTTAAGAATGTTGTTGTTCAAACCATGCTCCACTATGTTATTGTACCTCTGTTGGTGGTTGATTGTGGTTTGGAGGAGGTTTGGAGGTGTGAGAAATTTCTGTTATAGCAGGTTTTTTTCTGAGTTTCGCAAAGCGCGCTTAGCGCGCAGGAGGCCGCTCAGTGCGGTTTTAAACTCCTGCAACCCCTCCAGGCAGAAGATTGCGTGCTCAGCGGGCAAGAGGGCGCGCTTAGCGCGACCTGGGACTTGGGATTTTATTCCTTAAGCGAGAAAATTCATAACTTTTGACTCGTTTATCGGATTCGATCATTCCTTATATCCATGTAAAGCCGAGGAAATATTCTATGCAATGGAGATGAAATATGCCGATTTTACCGACCGATTAAATAATCGAGAAAGTTCCAAAATTGATATATTTATGTTTTAATTGTTATATATTATTCTACTATGCATTTATGACATATCTTGCCTATCCTATTATTCTTTAACATGATTGTAAGTGAATATGCATGCCAATATGAAAACAATATAGAAAGAGTGAGGAAACCTCAAACTTGAACTATAGGAGAATATAGTAAGGAACTAGAAATTGTAGACAACTCTAGATGGCGATGCTCGGGCACGTGTTGTTGGAAGATACATCTTTGCCGAGTGTTGGCCTTGTTGAGAGTGAACACTAGTATGGAACATGTGGTTAACCTTTGTGGTTGTGAAAAGGCAAGAGAGGCCTTAAGGCGGTGTAGTCTTGTGATTGTCGAATACAATCGTAATTTTGTTGTGTGTGATCATGTAATTGTAACCGGTATAATTGAGTGTAGTTTCATGGGTCTCGAACTCCTCTGAAACGGGTACACAATTACTTGGTAGGTTTGATTCCCTACATCTAGTACGATTGGAACCTATGCTATGGGTAGAGACTTGTGATGGTTAATAGGCCATGAGAAGTGACGGTTCACGGTTAACAGACTGATGATCCCGAATCTAATTCGTATGCCAAGTAACTACAAGGATCTATAACTCGGGTCACCTTCTAGACGTAGAATCGGACGGGAAGACGAGATGTCTTGGTATGGTTATCAATTAGTAATATTGTGAGTTAATGAACTCATGTCATGTTTCCATATAGTGTGAGAAGTATAAAGTGTGAACTCAAGGGTCCTTTTCCCCTTTTCCCCGGACTTGAGTTAGGATTGTTAGAACCTTGATAATCCGAGAGAACCCATAAGATAGGGAACTCACTGAGATTTGATGTATCTCACCCCACGTTGTTGATGTATTTCAGGTGCTTCAGATTCCGAGAAGGGTAAGGATAAGGTCGTGTGATCTTTTCCTTGTTTGTTGATGGCTAGCTTCCGTAGCGGAGTTTATTTTGAGATCATTGTTGATCTAGTTCTTAGTTTTTATCATTTGAACATCTTGTGTATAATATGCCTTAGGTTTTTGTACCTTGTACTTTAGGGCATTTATATGTATACAATGTGTTAACTAGGAGCTTATGTGTTTCAGTACCAAACACTTGGATCTATATATAATATTTATGCTTTGATGTATGAGTTTTATATATGGGTGTTACAGCTGGTATCAAAGCAGGTCGTATCCTCGACCTAGCCATGAAATAGTTTAAGTATTTCCTTCTGTTTCATATACGTTGTGTCGCCATTGGTCTTTAGTGTTATATTTGTGGCATTGAGCCTGATCAACTTAATCCTATTTGTATGACCTTTAGGAACATGGATGAAGGACATAGAAACACTCGTGGTAGACCCCGTACCACTCCTGAAGGGACAAATCCGCCGGGCGGCGACGACAATGCTCCTCTGTATCAGTTTATGCAACAGATGCAGCAGCAACAGAATCTATTCATGCAGCAAATGGTGCAACAAACGAATGGAGGCTTGCACCCTACGGTGGTTGCTCCAGAAGATGAAGGTGGGAAATTCCGGGATTTTATCCGCATGAATCCCCCAGAATTTCATGGTGGATTAGATCCCGTGAAAGCTCACGAATGGATTTCTGGTATGGAGAGGATTTTCTTGATAGTCCAATGCAGCGAAGAGAATAAGGTGTTGTTCGCTTCTCATTCACTGAAGGCTCCCGCTATGAGATGGTGGGAGAGCGCTTCGGCCTTGATGGCTATTCAAGAAGTGCCTAAGGTTTGGGAACAGTTCAAAGTTATTTTCATGGAGAAGTATTTTTCGAGCTCATTGAGGACTCAGAAAGAATTTGAATTTCAACAATTAAGACATGGTAGTATGACTGTGGCCAATTATGCTGAGAAGTTTGAGGACATGGCTGCTTATTCTAGGCAGACTATGTATGCTCCTGATGAAAGGTGGAAAATAGACCAGTTTCTGTTTTGACTAAAAGCTGAAATATCTCATAGTGTATCTCAGAGAGAGTTCACTACATATGCTGAAGTTTTAAGGCAATGCTATGTGGCCGAGCATAGTTTGAAGAAAGTCCAAGCTGAAGGTGTTGCAAGTAAAGTGAATCAAGGGGATCGCGGAAGATCCAACCAACAATTCAGGCCTAGGCAACAATCCTTCAATGGGAAACAAGTTCAAGATTCAAGGACGAGTACACCTCCTGTGTGTCGCACTTGTGGCAAGAATCATTCTGGAAGGTGTAGTTTAGAAGGGGTAAAGTGTTTCCAATGTCAGAAGGTGGGTCATCTAAAAAGAGATTGTCCTCGGAATAGGGCTCAGACACAAGGAAGGGTTTATACCTTAGATGCGAGGAAGAAGAAGAGTGACAATTCCTTAATTGCTGGTACGTGCTTCGTTAACAAATTTCCTTGTTTTGTTCTATTTGATTGCGGAGCTACACACTCCTTTGTATCGATGCAATGTATGAAGCGACTTGGATTGCGGTCCATTCCTTTGTCTCCTCCTATGGTGGTCACTACCGCCATGGATGAAATAGTTGAGACACCGTTGATGTGTGAAAACTGTGTTTTGTCTGTGGACGGTAGAGTTTTTCAGATTGATCTTATTTGTCTACCGCTTAAGAAAGTTGATGTCGTTTTGGGAATGGATTGGCTTTCTGCTAATTCGGTGTTTATTGGGTGTGAAGAAAAGCTCATCATCATTCCATCTATTGATGTTACCCCGAAAGATGTCTTAACAACTATTCTAGAAGGTACGGTTGGAATGATAAATTTCTTGTTCGAAGAAGAGAAATCTGTTCTTTTGGTTCTCACTAAGGAAGGGAGTAACGAACTTCAAGTTATGGATATTCCGGTAGTTTGTGAGTTTCCCGAAGTTTTCCCCGAAGATGTCACTTCTCTTCCTCCGGAGAGGGAAGTGGAATTTTCTATTGACCTGGTACCGGGAACGGCTCCTATATCCGTTTCTCCGTATCGGATGGCACCGATTGAATTGAGAGAACTGAAGGAAAAATTGGAAGAACTTATGGCTAAGCATTTTGTTAGACCTAGTGTCTCACCGTGGGGAGCTCCAGTTTTGTTAGTAAAGAAGGAAGACGGCGGGATGCGATTGTGTATTGACTATCGTCAGCTGAATAAAGTCACCATTAAGAACAAGTATCCCTTGCCAAGGATAGACGACCTATTAGATCAATTGAAAGGAGCCTGTGTGTTCTCGAAGATTAATTTGAGGTCGAGTTATCACCAAATCCGAGTGAAGAGTTCCGATGTACCTAAGACTGCATTTAGGACCCGTTATATCATTACGAATTCTTAGTGATGCCTTTCGGTGTGACTAATTCTCCAGCTGTTTTTATGGATTATATGAATCGTTTATTTCAAGCTTACTTGGATCAATTTGTTGTGATCTTCATTGATGACATTCTTATCTATTCCCGTACTCCGCAGGAGCACGAAGGACATTTGAGAATCGTCTTATCAATCTTACAAGAGAAGCAACGTTTTGCCAAGTTAAGCAAGTGCGAGTTCTGGATGTCCGAAGTTAGTTTTCTTGGTCACGTTATATCACAGGGTGGTGTAGCGGTGGATCCGTCAAAGGTTGAAGTTATGATTAATTGGGAGAGACCGAAGAATGTATCGAAAATTAGGAGTTTCTTGGGTCTAGCAGGCTACTACAGAAGGTTTATCAAAGGCTTTTCGCAATTAGCATTATCAATGACTAAGCTTACTCGGAAGGGTTGCCCCTTTGAGTGGGATTCGGCGTGTGAACAAAGTTTTATGAGTTTGAAAGAAATATTGACTACAGCTCCCGTCCTGATTATTCCCGATCCTAGCAAGTCGTACGAGGTATTTTGTGATGCGTCTAAGATGGGATTAGGAGGCGTTTTAATGCAAGAAAGTCACGTGGTGGCTTATGCTTCTCGACAATTGAAAATCCACGAGAAGAATTATCCAACCCACGATTTGGAATTAGCGGCGGTGGTGTTTACTTTGAAAGTGTGGCGTCACTATTTATATGGAGTACATTTTGAAATGTTTAGTGATCACAAGAGTTTAAAGTACCTATTTGGCCAAAAAGAGTTGAATATGCGTCAAAGGAGGTGGATGGAATATTTAAAGGATTATGATCTAGAGCTAAAATACCATCCGGGTAAAGCGAACAAAGTGGCCGATGCCTTGAGTAGGAAAGCTTTGAGAAAGGGCGAATTGATGATGTTAGAATATTCGTTGCTGGAAAAGTTTAGAGATTTAAATCTTCATTCTGTGTGGACTCCTAATGGAGTGATTATGGGGAATTTTAATGTCAATTCTATGTTAAGAATTGAAATTCAACAAGGACAATTATTGGATGAGAAGTTGCAAGAGATGCTAAGTCAACCGGGTTTTGTGCACGCTAGCGATGGAACGATTATGTTTAACCAAAGAATTTGCGTTCCGAACGATGCGACTTTGAAAAGAAAGATTTTGGAAGAAGCTCATAAAGGTGCTTTTACTATACATCCGGGTTCTTCAAAGATGTATCAAGATTTAAAGAAGGACTATTGGTGGTCCGGTATGAAAAGAGATGTTGTGGTCTTCGTGTCAGAATGTGCAGTATGCCAACAAGTTAAGATTGAACATCAAAGACCGGGTGGATTATTGCAACCATTAGAAATCCCAGTTTGGAAATGGGATAGTATTTCTATGGATTTTGCGGTAGGTTTACCCCGTACGAAAGGTGGTTATGATTCGATTTGGGTAATAGTAGATCGGTTGACAAAGTCGGCGCATTTCTTGGTCGTGAAGACTACTTTCAAGGAAAGTCATCTTGCGAGGATGTTTATTGCGGAAATTGTAAAATTGCACGGTATTCCCTCTAATATTGTGTCGGATAGATATCCGAAGTTTACTTCAAGGTTTTGGAAAGTTTTTCAATAAGCTATGGGGACAGAGTTGCGTTTAAGCAAGTCTAATCATCCACAGACAGATGGTCAGACTGGGCGAACGATACAAACAATGGAGGATATGTTGAGAGCTTGTGTGTTAGAGAGTAAGGGGAATTGGAAAGAACTTCTATCATTGATTGAGTTTTCTTAAAACAATAGTTACCATGCGAGCATTGGAATGGCTCCTTATGAAGCTTTGTATGGAAGAAAGTGTAGGACCCCTTTGTGTTGGGCGGAAGTTGGGGAAGATAGAATCTTAGGACCCGAAATCATCCAAGAGACTATGGAAAAGATTCGAATGATCCGCGAGAAAATTAAGCAAGCACAAGATCGACAAAAGAGTTATGAGGACAATCGAAGGAGATCTTTAGAATTTGAAGAAGGTGACCATGTGTTTTTGAAAGTTACTCCGAGATTAAGACTGAAAGAACTGTTTAAGTCACGGAAGTTAAGTCCGAGATACGTGGGACCGTATCAAGTTTTAGAAAGGATTGGTGAAGTAGCTTACAGATTGGCCTTACCGCCTTCTTTGTCGGAAATAAACGATGTTTTCCATGTATCTCAACTTCGGAGGTTTGTTTCAGATCCTCTTCAGCCGATTCTACTGGATACTATTGAAATAGAAGCAGACTTAACGTTTGAACCTCAACCGAGCCGCATTGTGAGAAGAGAAACAAAAGTATTAAGGAACAAGGACATTTCTCTCGTTAAGGTGCAGTGGGATGTAACGCATCCGGGTGATGCAACTTGGGAACTTGAATTGGAAATGCGAGATGTTTACCCTCATCTGTTCAGGTAATCTTTAAATTCGAGGGCGAATTTCTATTTAAGGGGGGGAGGATGTAATACCCCGTATTTTATTACTCCGGATAATATTATATTGTGATCGACTGAGCCCAGTGTACTCTGAGAATTTATTTGACAAAATAATTAGAGTAACTGTGGAACTTAGAATAAATCGGATTAATATTATCTGACTCTGAGGTATTTTATTTATTTGGACTTAAGAGACTTTTGGACATGTAGTAGTATTATTTCTAATACTAGTTTACTACATAATTCTTTTTCCTCCCATTTTCCAAACAAAAGAAAAAGTTAGTAAGAAAGAGAGAGAAAGAAGAAAGAAGGAAAGAAAGGAAAGGAAGGAGAGAAAAGTGGAGAAGAGGAAATTTGAAGAAAACCAAGAGCAAATCATCATCCATTCATCCAATCCTTGCCCAATCATCTCAACTTCATCATTTTCATCATCTATCCAAGGTGGATTCTAGTTAGTACCAATTTTTAGAAGTTTTGGAATTGTCTGGTTTAGGTCGAATTTATGGAAATCGATGTTTTAACAGTTAGAATTCGAGATAAATTGAAAGGAATGATCAATATGCTTGTAGAAACATATATTGATGCTTGTTTTGATGTTTTGATTTCTTTGGATTGATTGGGAAATTATAGGGTTTATGGAAATGTTGTGTTCTTGAGAAATGTAGGTTTTAAGAATGTTGTTGTTCAAACCATACTCTAATATGTTATTGTACCTCTGTTGGTGGTTGATTGTGGTTTGGAGAAGGTTTGGAGGTGTAGGAAATTTCTGTTATAGCAGGTTTTTTTCTGAGTTTCGCAGAGCGCGCTTAGCGCGCAGGGGGCCGCTTAGCGCGGTTTTGAATTTCTGCAACCCCTCCAGGCTGAAGATTGCACGCTCAGCGGGCAAGAGGGCGCGCTTAGCACGACCTAGGACTTGGGATTTTATTCCTTAAGCGAGAAAATTCATAACTTTCTACTCGTTTATCGGATTCGATCATTCCTTATATCGATGTAAAGCCGAGGAAATATTCTATGCAATGGAGATGAAATATGTCGATTTTACCGACCGATTAAATAATCGAGAAAGTTCCAAAAGTGATATATTTATGTTTTAATTGTTATATATTATTCTACTATGCAATTATGACATGTCTTGCCTATCCTATTATTGTTTAACATGATTTTAAGTGAATATGCATGCCAATATGAAAATGATATAGAAAGAGTGAGGAAACCTCAAACTTGAACTATAGGAGAATCTAGTAAGGAACTAGAAATTGTAGACAACTCAAGATGGCGATGCTCGGGTACGTGTTGTTGGAAGATACATCCTTGCCGAGTGTTGGCCTAGTTGAGAGTGAACACTGTAGCGAGCGATTTTGGATGTGGTTGCGATGCACTACCGCTCTTTTGTATCTACAACTCGATTCATTTTTTATCCTATTGAAGCTGATGAAGGAAGGGAAATAGATGTCTCAAATTAAGCCTGCTTGAAAACTGAGGTTAAACAGTCAAAACTGTTGGTTTATAGATGCTACAAAGATTCGGGGTCTCTATTGGGTTTATTTTGTTAAAAGTAGTGTTCGGTCGATGGGTGGGAGGTTAAGATGTTAGGACGGATGTATGAGAGTATGCGATTTTGGGTTTTTGTTTAGTGTGCTCGCTAAGATTTTTCTTTCAATCTTATGCCTACATATTCCCGTTTACCGAAACAGGGAAATCAGAGCGATCGTAGTTCCTCCTATTCTATGGGAGGAAATGGTGTTTTGGTGTCTTGTTCAAAGCCCAAGACGTGAAGCAAAAGAGTCTATTTTTATATTTTTCAAAGCCCAAGATGTGAAGCTAAAAGGGTGTTGCCTTTAGAGAGAATTTATCATCTCTAAAGAGGGGTTTGTTTGTCACAACTGTTGGGTGACTAGTTTATAAAGGAGGATTACTTTAACTGGGATATGTGAATCCAACAATGCCATAATCTCCTTTATAAGGGTTTTTTGACCTAAAGGAGAAGATTTTAACTCAGTGTAGAGCAATGCCATCTTTCCTTAGGAATTT
The DNA here is from genome assembly GCA_022829125.1 of Lathyrus tuberosus. Taxonomy (NCBI): domain Eukaryota; kingdom Viridiplantae; phylum Streptophyta; class Magnoliopsida; order Fabales; family Fabaceae; genus Lathyrus; species Lathyrus tuberosus. Next base: position 17,484,821 of record JALAZF010000027.1, on the reverse strand, counting down.
CTCATGCTAAAAGAGGGACAGTGGCATGGATGTAGATGATCCAGAGGCTTGCCGCTTACAGCGATTAGATGAAGGGAAAGGAGTTGTTGATGTTTGTGTACTGTGAACGAGGCACAACTTTGATGCTAAAAGGTTGATTGGATCAACCAGTGGTTTTCTTATACAAAGCCTAAGAGGAGGCTAATATGTGTCTCACACAAAGCCCGAGAGAAAGGCTAAAAGGTTTTGACTCAATGAGTGTGTCTTTTGGTATCTCGTATAAATCCCGAGATGGAGGCTATTTGACTCAACAAGAGAGTTTTTTTTTTATCTCGTACGAAGCCCGAGATGGAGACTAAGGGTTTTATACTCAACAAGAGAGTGATTTGTGTCTTGTACAAAGCCCAAGACGGACTCTAAAAAGGGGGGACTCAATAAGAGAGTCTTTTATACTCAATAAGAGAGTGTTTTGTATCTCGTACAAAGCCCGAGATGAAGGCTAAAAAAAGCTGGGTTCTGCGGGGGAGAATCATTGTATAAAGCCCAAGAGGGAGGCTATGGCGCTGTTTCAGTTGAGTGACAGGTCCAGTATGCTGATTTTAAGAGAAAATCAGTTCTTATATGAGTAATGTTTGCACTCAGGGATTTGATTCGAGGATTAGGGTTATTCCCTGTTCTTTAAGGAAATGGGAAATCCAAGGGTATTGAGACTGTCCAAGTCTACAGGTTTCATCTCCTAGTTTTGGAAGGAGCTTGAGAATGTCTTTGAGACTCAAGGAAATTAGACTGTCCAAGTCTAGAGTTTCATCTTTTGTACTATGCTTTGAGAAACAGTAGTAGACTCTTGAAAAGACTGTTCTATTAAGATGACTGATTTCTGTTCCTACACCTCCAGGAGGTCGTCGGGACAATTTGTACGAAGCCCAAGAGGAGGCTGGAAACTTTTAAGAAGCCGATAGGTCCTTGTATGAAGCCCAAGAGGATGCTATCATTCCTGGAGGAAGAATCATTATACGAAGCCTAAGAGGAGGCTGTGAATACTTCTAAGAAGCCGACGGGTCCTTGTACAAAGCCCAAGAGGAGGCAGGGATGCTTTTAGGAAGGTTGTGGGTCCTTGAACAATGCCCAAGAGAAGGCCGATGCTTTTAAGAAGCCGCTGGGTCCCCAAACCCCGAGAAATTCAAGACAGGCCATTCACGAGGAATAGATCAAACCAGGAACGTTCGAGAATTTGGAAGAAACTCAAGAGATGTCATTTACAGAGAAAAGATCATCTCTGGGGAGTAGAGTTTTTTGACAAGTGCTTTTAAGAAGCCTGTGGGTCCCCAAACCCCGAGAAATTCAAGACAGGCTATTCACGAGGAATAGATCAAGCCAGGAAAGTCCGAGAATTTGGAAGAAACTCAAGAGATGCAATTCACGGAGAAGAAATCATCTCTGGGGAATAGAGTTTCTTGACAACTTCTATGAGTGACACTATGAAAGGGTTCACCGAGAATGCTGCCTTTCACATCTCCATATTGTTTAACCCCAAGAGGAGGGAAGACTGTGTCTGGTAATCCTATGGGGATCTAGTTTTTACTATTTAAGAGTGATCAACGGGCTTAATGCTAGACGTAGTTGCCGGGGAAACTCTAAATATCTATACTATTATTACACAGTTGATATGAGTTTATGAAAGAAGACTTACAGCGAAACAGCCCCACAATACAATTATATGTATATGAAAGCGGTAAATGAAAGCGTATAAACAATTACTCGATTGTAGAGCTTCCATGCTGTTTGGTTAGTTGTTCAACAAAGAAAGATTGAAAACAACAGTATATTTCAAAATCAAAGGAGAAAGTGCTTTGAAAAAGAAAGATCTGGGGCTTACAGCTCAAGGAGAGGCCCAGGGTTTTATCAGTGATCGCACTGTTTGAATTTGTACAGAGGGACTTATACAAGTGACTGGGGCCCAAAACTTGTTTTCTGTACAAAGGGATGGGTCTTACACTCTCTCAAGAGGCCCAAAAAGGTTTAAATAAAAAGAGTGGGGCTTATAACACGAGGGTAGGCCCAAAGTTTTTTAAAAGGCGACGATCGCGCCGAGATTTTCTTTTAACGCAAAGGGGCTTATACAATATCTGAGGCCCAAAGTTGTTTTTGGTTAAAAGGGGATTGGGTCTTACACTCTATTAGAGGCCCAAAGTTTAGAATGGGTCTTATAGCTCGAGGAGAGGCCCAAAGTTTTTTTTAAAGGCGACGATCGTGCCGTTCACTTGTACAGAGGGACTTATACAATAAGTGAGGCCCAAAGTTGTTTGTACAAGGGGGTTTGGGTCTTACACTCTATTAAGAGGCCCAAAAAAGTTTTAAAGAAAAGAAATGGTGCTTGTAACACAAGGGTAAGCCCAAGATTTGTTTTTCAACGGACGATGATCGCGTCGAACTTTTTGAAATACAACAGGACTTATACAATAGGTGAGGCCCAAAATAGATTGTATTTACAAAGGGTTGGGTCTTACACTCTATTAGAGGCCCAAAGACTTTTGCAAATGTTTTATGAGGGTTGAATTAATCCAAAACCCTAATTTGTTTTCAAAATGTATTTTAATTGAATAAAAATTCAATTAAAATGATCAAAATTGTTTAACATATGGAAAACAAATTGTGATCTTGGATTAATGCTTCAAAAATTAAGTATTGACCTACAAAATAATTAGAAGGCATTAAAAGTTGCAAAATTAAGGTGGAAAAAATATTCAAAATGTCAAAAACAATTAAAATATTAATTCTTTGCAAAAATATCAATTATATGAAATAAATAATATTTTTGGGAAAATAAAATATTTTACCATTTTTGTGAATTATTAAAAAAAGAATCAACTCAAAATCATTAAAACTCAGAGAGAAATTAATTTTTGAATCAATTAAATAAAATCACAAAATTCAAATATTTGAATTTATGAAAATGGCGCCAAGAACATGGACCAAGAACACGTGCATTTTCTACCTTGCCCAGATTTGCATTTTCTATCCAATCTCACTGAATACTTGATTATATCATGCAATCCACATACCAATCAACTCATTTCAACCTCACGATCATGTCTATGGCAATTAATTTCATTTAAATTAAGCATAAAACAAGAAATCACGAAAAATACTCAAGAACTCTAAATTCTGCATGAAGGCTGGGATTTTTAATACACGATTCAAACAAAGCAATTACTTGAGGGGAAACATTCCATGCATGATTATGAACATTTCGCAAAAGTATTATGCGAGGAAATATGCATAGATTGAGAGATGACAAACTTTAGGCTTACCTCTAGGTCATGACAGCAAGAGCAAATTGATTTCTGAGTTGGAGGTGTTACAAATGAGTTGTGATGATCTGAACAGCTTCCCTACACCCTATGGAGTGTGTTTGAATGCTTGGACTTGATGGAAATTGGTTGGATCACTTCATGGCATCTCAACTGCACTTTGGTTAAAACCTTGAGCAATTGACTGGTGATTCTGAGAAATCAGTGTTCTAGATGTTGTTTAAGTGTTTGATCAGCTCACATATGATGTATATGAGGTGTGTGTGTGATTGGTTTGAGTGGAATTGCTCTCTAATGAAAAACCCGATAGTGACTTGCGAAGAAAGACATTTTTTAGAGTGAGAAGTGGATTTTGAGAAAGGCAAGTGTTGTAGGCCTTTGGTGTACTTAAACTGATCACAATTGAGCTCTATTTATAGTAGAGCAAGTTTGTTTTGCAAGGAATAGTGAATGGCAACTGCTGAGTAGGTTTGGCCAATGTTGGCAAATGAAAATCTAAGTCTCCTCTAGCCATTGACTAGAGGTTAGGGCACAGGTTGCTGGTCCCCTTGGTCTTGGATAAGTCTTGACTGAATTCAGTTGAGAATGGCTCAGTCCATGCCACCTTGATGCTTCCATTGAATGCTCCAATCCAAAATTGGAGTCTTGTCCCTATTTTGGGCAATTCTAGGTTCAACATGCTATTTCTTGTTCCAAGGACTTTGGAGGCTTGGCTCAGTGATTGTCCCCTTTAGATTCAATCCTCAGATGTGTCCAAGGTGATGACTCTCTTATTGAGTATAAAAGACTCTCTTATTGAGTCCCCCCTTTTTTAGCCTCCATCTTGGGCTTTGTACAAGACACAAATCACTCTCTTGTTGAGTATAAAACCCTTAGCCTCCATCTCGGGCTTCGTACGAGATACAAAAAAAAACTCTCTAGTTGAGTCAAATAGCCTCCATATCGGGCTTTATACGAGATACCAAAATACTCCCTCATTGAGTCAAAACCTTTTAGCCTCTCTCTCGGGCTTTGTACGAGACACATATTAGCCTCATCTTAGGCTTTGTATAAGAAAACCACTGGTTGATCCAATCAACCTTTTAGCATCAAAGTTGTGCCTCGTTCACAGTACACAAACATCAATAACTCCTTTCCCTTTATCTAATCGCTGTAAGCGGCAACCAATCCTCAGATGTGTCCAAGGTGATGACTCTCTTATTGAGTATAAAAGACTCTCTTATTGAGTCCCCCCTTCGTCATTCAATCCTCAGATGTGTCCAAGGTGCAAAAATCTGCCTTGCCTTGGCAGATTTCAGCAAGGCAACTTGCCAATGTCATATCTCATGGCTCAAGTTGAATTTGGTGATGTTCTTGGCCATTTTGGAAAGCCCTTACATGATACAACAACTGTTTGATCATATTTGGTTTTGATACTTTTTGGATCCAAGTGAAAAATGCCCCTACATTTGGAAAAAAAGCAAGGCAAAATCTGACTTAGTGAAATTTTCACGAAGTGTTGGAACAAAGTGACTTTTCTTGATTTTGATCACTCCATAACTCAAAATCCATGAGGAATTTGGACATAGGTCAGTATGAAGCTTTTGTAGAGGGCAATGAGATCTAAAAATAAAGCCTTGGATGGAAAAAAATGGCTTTGTGGTTTAGGAGTTATAATCCTCCAAAGTTGGTACCTTTGTCACTTTTTCCGTAACTTAGAAAATTTTCTAAGTTTTTATGGTTACCCCTTTTACAAGTTATCCCATTTTCTTTGATTTTTCTTGATGAATGATGATTCAAATCATACATAAACATCATTTTAGGGTTAAAAGACCATTTTTGTGAAAAATCTCAAAAAGTCAAAGTTGACTTTTGTGCACAGTTGACTTTTTATCAAATGAGTTCCAAACTGTGCAATTCTTCAGGAAATCATGTCCTTAACCTAAATCAAACTTGATGGGTATGTTCTATGGGTGTTATAAAGGATATTGAATCATGTCCTAGGGCTTGGGAGCATGTCCTGGTCAAAAGTCAAAGTTACAGTTGACTTTTCCCGCGAAACCCTAACTGTGGTTCAGATGAAATTGAAACTTGTTGCTCAAGCTTCTTGGATCAATCCATTGTTCCAAATGGATCAATATGGCATATTGGAGATCCTCAAATCCTCTCTTGAGGTCTTGGTTCATAATTGGTCCCAAAAGTCAACTTAGGGGTGAATTAGGTCAAGAAACCCTAATTCCTGATTTTTGATGAATGCATCCCCTGAGGCAAAATTGACTGGATAATTGAGTTTATGAGGTTCCACGGAGCATATTAGGTTATGTTTTGGATCTTTGGATCATTCCCAGAGGAAAATTTCCATCTGGAGGCCCTAGTCGATCAAAACCCTAATTTGGTGACACTGACGATCTTGAGGCTTGATCCACCTAAAAGGGAGCATCCTTGTCCTTAATCCTTGAAGTGGGAGTCCTTTTGATCCATTGTGTGTGTTTTAGGGTGTAGACAAGTTGAAAATCATGTCATTCCTTGATTGATCATTTGTCTAAAAGCTCTGAGAGGGCTTGAAACCCTAAGTTTGATTGTAGTGAATGCTCACCCATCTTTGGGGAGACTGATGAAGTATGATGGTTCATCCATATTGTGATGATGATTTGCACAATGATGGGAAATCTTAGTGGTCAAAATTTGGGGTATGACAAACACTAGTATGGAACATGTGGTTAACCTTTGTGGTTGTGAAAAGGCAAGAGAGGCCTTAAGGTGGTGTAGTCTTGTGATTGTCGAATACAATTGTAATTTTGTTGTGTGTGATCATGTAATCGTAACCGGTATAATTGAGTGTAGTTTCATGGGTCTCGAGCTCCTCTGAAACGGGTACACAATTACTTGGTAGGTTTGATTCCCTTCGTGTAGTACGATTGGAACCTATGCTATGGGTAGAGACTTGTGATGGTTAACAGGCCATGAGAAGTAACGGTTCACGGTTAACAGACCGATGATCCCGAATCTAATTCGTATGCCAAGTAACTATAAGGATCTATGACTCGGGTCTCCTTCTAGACGTAGAAGCGGACGGGAAGACGAGATGTCTTGGTATGGTTATTGATTAGTGATGTTGTGAGTTAATGAACTCATGTGATGTTTCCATATAGTGTGAGAAGTATAAAGTGTGAACTCAAGGGTCCTTTTCCCCTTTTCCTCGGACTTGAGTTAGGATTGTTAGAACCTTGATAATCCGAGAGAACCCATATGATAGGGAACTCACTGAGATTTGATGTATCTCACCCCACGTTGTTGATGTATTTCAGGTGCTTCAGATTCCAAGAAGGGTAAGGATAAGGTCGTGTGATCTTTTCCTTGTTTGTTGATGGCTAGCTTCCGTAGCGGAGTTTATTTTGAGATCATTATTGATCTAGTTCTTAGTTTTTATCATTTGAACATCTTGTGTATAATATGCCTTAGGTTTTTGTACCTTATACTTTAGGGCATTTATTTGTATACAATGTGTTAACTAGGAGCTTATGTGTTTCAGTACCAAACACTTGGATCTATATATAATATTTATGCTTTGATGTATGAGTTTTATATATGGGTGTTACAGATCTTTTTGCCACCCAAGATAAAGTTATCTAGGTTAATCGCCAGGATACAAGGATCATGGACTTTCCGAAACTTTGCAAATCCGAATCGTTTTCCTCGTTTATCTCTTCTCGCTGAAATGAAGACTTCCGATATTACTCCATGGACCATAAACTCATCAAACAAGTCTTTTGCATTCACTGATTCAGGGAACTCTGTAACAAAGAAATAAGTAAATGGTTCCCCGTCCGCCGCTCCCTTACCTTTGTTCTCCTTCCAAACAGAGAATCCTCCTCTTCTTCCCCTACTTGACTTTCTACCTACCCTCTCCCAATCCATTCCAACTCAAGAATAGACTAACGAATTAACAAGGCCCCTAAACTCGAAAGCTAGGAATTTAAGCCGAAGATAACTCAAAATCTACCCTAAGTCGAAAAAGGAATGAGGAGCAGAGACTATGACCCCAAATATATTACGAGACTCCCAATCTAGCAGAGTAATAGCAAAATGAAAGATTACTGAAAGGTTACTGATTCTAATGGTACCTTAGCTCGACGATGAAGGTAAATGTAATGAAGCATCTACATTGTTATCATCTTAAGTGAAGTACTTTTCTGGATAGACAATATGAATCTTCATTGGAATTAATGTCTTCCACATGCTTTGTTGGCATCAACCGGATCAATAATCTCCCAAGAATTAATGCACTTATAAAAGGAGATGATAGTGAATCCGGACACGGGTTCTATAGTCCACTCCCACGAATCCGCAATATCACGCTGAACCTAAACACTCTTCAGGATCTGGTTCAAATTCTGCAGGTCTGTCGTTAGAGATCGAGAGCAGCAAGCATCGATTCAATATTCCACCGCCACAACCCCGTATCCCAGTACCCCATATCCCTACTTTTATTCGTTGGAAATAAAAAAAAAAAATGTTTTCTAAATTATAAAGTCGGAATGCCTTATCTTTTTTAATCGAAAACATTTATATTATTCTCATGAACTTTCATTTTTATATCAAGGTGTTGATGTAAGTGGTTTAATAGAACAATATATTATTTTTAAGAAGTCTGACTTATAAAAGAGTAAGTTGTTGCTCTGAGATCAAGTTCTGATAAATTTATGTTTTATAGATGTGTAACGTTAGTTTACTCTCAACGTCAATTTTATATAGAATGTATAATAAGTGAAACGATTAACTTTATATTTACATGTGTAATTGAAATATTTCAAAACAGCCAAATATTATTCAAGAGAGGATTATTAGTGTAATTTTTCATATATTTATTGAGTATAAAACTATCGCCTCTCGAGGTGAGAGGTTTGATTCTACCATACTATTTGACATTGTATTTTAATTCTTCAACATATATGTTTATTTTAGAAGGACACGACATTCACACTTTTTTTTTATAGAGTGGTATCCTTCCTTCCGTACCGACTAATCCACCCGAGAGCTTTCGCCCCACGTAGCCTCCGAAAGTTGGACCTAGGCACCTTCAAACTCAGGACCTCAAGGGGAGCAAACCCTTGAGACCCAAGCACCCTCCCACTAGGCCAACCCTCTCGGGTTACGACATTCACACTTAAAAACAATATTCATGCAATCTAATATAATTAATATGTTGAATCCAAAAAGATGGTTAGAATGGATTAAGAATCATGAAAACTCTAACACATTATATTATGAAAAATATTAAAGTTATGGGTTTGGAGATGTGCTACAAAATCGTGTAAAATGGAGAAGGCCCCATATTCTAAAAAAATTTAAAGAGGCGATTATTGTTGAAATATTAGATTAGATTTGATTTGATATGATTAGATTTGATTAGATTTAATATTTAGATATAATCCAAGTTGTGTTAGCTCAAGCTCAATTAGGGTTGTATATAAATAGTCCTAGTTTGTATCATTATTTACATAATTCAATAGTAAAAATCCTTATTTCCTTATTCTCTCTCTTTCTCTCCTCACTAAAAGTGCCTCAAGCACTAACAAATTGATATCCAGAGCTTCCGGTTATTGTTCTTGATCGAGTGTTCAAAATTTCACGTCAGAGATCGTGTTTCCAGGGCAAGTGAATCAACCGCTGCGAAGATGACTAGTAATAAGAGCATTCTGAATTCCCTTCCAATGCTTGACGGCAAGAATTGGATCCGATGGAAAAAACAGTTGCAATCCTTATTTGGCAACCGAAGAACAGAAAAAAGCCCACAACGAAGTCAAGAAGAAAGATTGCAAGGCTGCTTATTGCATTCAGACGGCAGTCGATGTTGCTAACTTTGACAGAATCTCTCATGTTGAAACGGCGAAGGAGGAATGGGATATTCTGGTGAAGTATTATGAAGGAGGTGAGAAAGTCAAGGTTGTCAAGTTTCAAACCTTGCGTCGACAATATGAGTTGTTGTGAATGGGAGAAGACGAAAAACTTGCAGAATATGTGTCGAAGGTTCAGAAACTCGTTCATCTCATGAAGGGTTGTGGCGAAACCATAACTGATAAGATGATAGTTCAGAAGGTAATGAGAATGTTGACCTCTCACTTTGATCACGTTATCGTAGCTATTCAAGAATCCAACAATCTTGAAACCCTAAAAGTGGAAAACTTGGTTGGTTCGTTGGAGGCGCATGAGATGAGAATTGTCAAAAGAAAGGGAGTTCAGGATTCGATACAAGCACTGCAGGCTCAATCATGGAAAAAGAATGGTGGTTCCAACAAATTCAAAGGAAAAGTCGACAAGACTCAAGGAAAGAAGTCTTGGTCGAACCCTCACAAGAATCAGGTCGAAGATAGAGCTTCTGAATCCTCGAAAAGAGGAGGAGGAAACAATCGAAAGGACAAAGAAGATAAGAAAAGTATGCAGTGTTATAACTGTGAAAAGTGGGGTCATTTGGCCAAACATTGTTGGTACAGGAAAGACAATGGATCGAAAAAAGGCAAGGACGAAGGAGCGAACCTTGCACGCCAAGATTAAGATGATTCTGAATGTGGTATGGTGGTTATGGCTGCAGTGGCAGATAACCATGTCGAATCCAAGATCTAGTTCCTCGACTCAAGCTGCTCAAATTACATGACAAGTTGAAAGGAGTGGTTGGCAGACTTTGATGAGTCGGAGAAGAGAAAAATCAAACTTGCTGATAACAATTCGTTGCAAGTAGAAGGTACTGGCAACATAGTCTTTCAACTGAGTAATGGAGCGAAATTTATGATCAGAGATGTGTTCTATGTACCTGGAATGAAGTGCAACCTGTTAAGTGTTGGACAATTGGTCGAAAAAGGCTTCTCAGTTGTCATGAAAGATGGAGTTTTGAAATTGTTCAAAACCCTGAACAATTTGGTCTTGAAATCTCCATTGTCGAAGAACAAGACGTTTAAGACCATGATCAGTTCGACTGAAGTACAATGTCTAAAAAATATTGTCGACCACAAGGATAGTTAGTTGTGGCATTTGAGGTTTAGACATTTGAACTTACGATCACTCGATCAGCTGATTACTCAAGATATGGTATCTGGTATTCCAAGTCTTGAGATGCCTGACAAACTCTGTGAAGGTTGTTTAGTCGAAAAACAATCCAGAAATTCTTTCGTTTTGACTATGCCAATGAGATCATCCTGCATACTCAAAGTTGTACATTCAGATGTATGTGGACCGTTCGAAGAACATATCATTGGTGGAAACAGATATTTTGTTTCGTTTGTCGATGAGTTTAATCGAAAGTTGTAGATCTATGTGATTAAGAGAAAGGATGAAGTATTTGAAATCTTTAAGAGATTCAAGATGCTTGTCGAAAACCATAGTGAGAAGAGGATCAAAGTTCCGCGAACAGATGGAGGTGGCGAATACACTTCGAAGATGTTTGAAAAATTCTGTGTAGAACATGGTGTTGATCATGAGGTAACTGCTCCTTATACTCCTCAACATAATGGAATTGCTGAAAGAAGAAACAGAACCATATTGGATATGGCGAGATGTATGCTCAAGCAGAAGAATTTACCAAAATCTTTATGGAGTGAAGCTGTTTCGACTGCAGTTTATATCCTGAATAGGTGCCCTACTAAGCAATTGAAGAACAAGGTTCCTGAAGAAGTGTGGAGTGGCAAACGACCATCAATGAGTCATCTGAAGGTGTTTGGCTCTATGTGTTACAAGCATGTTCCTGATGCAAGAAGAAGGAAGCTTGATGACAATAGTGAACCTATGATTCTGGTAGGATATCATAAGACTGGTGCATACAGGATATTCAATCCAATTAATGAGAAGATTGTGTTGAGTCGAGATATTGTGATTGATGAAAATTCCTCCAGGGATTGGAATTCTAGTAATTCACACTAGTAGAAAAAACACTTGTTAAGTCGGTTAAAAACGACTTCTTAAGACGGTTCCGAGCCAGGCCTAAGAACTGCCGACATAAGAAGTTTTGACTTCTTAAGTCTGGTTTAGACCCGACTAAAAAAACTGTTATTAAGTCAGTTAATCAGCGACCAACTTAATAAGTTTTGGCTTTTAGAAAGCCCTACCACCATTTGGACCTGTATTAAAAAGTTTCTTTTAAATCAGATATATTTAACTGACCTAACAAGTTGGGTTAAAAAATTTAGAATGGCCTAAAAATTTTAAAACCAACTCATCACTGTAAATAATCCAAATCAATGCAAGAACCTAACAATGACAATTCAAAACCATTTTAGTTCCCTTCACATTACACTTCACAAAAATCAAGTTCAATACACAAACAGATTCAGCATATATCCAACAAGAATTGCTAACATTCTATAGTTCACACTCATAACTAACTGTAAAACCATTTCAATTCCAACTAACCTAGTTCCTTTTTCTAATTCCCATTCAAACTCAGCCCACCTAGTTTTAAAAGCCACAATCACCTGAGGGTGAAATCGTCGTGTGAACGTGCAATGTCTCGGCGCATGAGATAACATTAGTACTTTCCCACGTAAATTGGTTCACACCTACTTGCGAACGGCATTTCAAGTACAGGGACGACTGTACATGTTGAACTTGGAGAGTTAAAACTCCACATGGCAGTTGAATACCAAGAATTCTTGAAAGGACGTGTTTTTCGTGTGGATTCAAACTAAAGCTCCAACCGCACTAACAGTAAACACATGACAAAGTTAACCAAGCTGCTAACTGCTATAGAAAGTTCACAACAAAATACTTCGCAAAACCGCATAAACAATACATTGTCCTCATAATTAGCTTCAAGTTTGTGCCACAACCGTCATCATAACGCAACAAAAAATCAGTACAGAATTCAAGCCAAAACTTGCAGAACTGCAGCAATTAAAACAAGCCAAGATTCAAGCATTGCAAAACATGTTCGAGTATCTTCTTGATGCTGAAAGCAAAATGGAAGCAGAAGTTGATGATAATGTACCTGATCATTCGGTTAGAGCTGGACAGAGTGTACCTGTTGCTGCTGGGGGCTAGAGATACAAACATATGTGGGCGTATTATTCAGATATACTGGGACCATGTTTTGGGCAAATGTTTGGATTGTGATGAACAAGTTCGACAATCAGCCTTGAAGATTGTTGAAATTGTTCTGCGCCAAGGTCTTGTCCATCCCATCACATGTGTACCATATCTCATAGCACTTGAAACAGATCCTCTGGAATCAAATTCAAAATTGGCTTATCATCTCCTACTGAATATGAATGAGGAGTATTCTGCATTTTTGAAAGCCCCGTGGGTGATGGACTTCAAATGTCTGGTATGTTCATGCAAGCTATTTGTGTTAGTCTTGATGAAAATGTTAACCACAAGAGCCCATCTAAGACCCCTATTTCTGAAAAAGGGAAACCTGAGTCTGACTCGATCACTCAATCAAGAGTTGCGGTTTCTCGAATATACAAGCTCATCCGAGGGAACAGGATGTCGAGGAATACATTTATGTCCTCAATAGTGCGAAAATTTGATAAACCAAAATGGAACAAATTTGTAATAGCTTTCTTAACGTACTGTGCACAGAAGTTCTTACCTTGCTCCCATCCATGGCACCTGATGAACCTCTTCACTTAATCTATGCTATCAATAGAGTAGTTCATGTTAGGGCTGGTCCACGGGAGGCGAACTTCAAGGCATGGAGTCCAAGCTTATTAAAGAGTGAGGGTGACGTTACACCTCATGGGAATGGAACGTATCAACAAGCGCCAAATGAACCTATTCAGTCAAACCAAGTTATGTCAATGGACTTAAATGGCACAAAATACAATCCATTCGTAATGTCAGGCATCCAGTTTACAACTGCTCAGAGCATGTTTAGTTTTCACAAATTAACACAATGTTAGATGTCAAACATGTTATATATTTGTATGGAATATTTGGCATTTTTCATTTCTTTCTAACGGTATAGTGTGAATTTAAGCGGTAAATGGAGTTGTTATGCTTACATCGGAATATATGTGTGGAGCTTGTAATTTGTGTGTTAATGTGCAGGTATAGGCATGAAAGGAGCAAAATGGTGAACACATGGAACCAATGCAAGTTCCACTGAGTTTTTATGCTGCAACAGGGTGTTCGCAGTGCGAATAATCTGGCGAAGGACCAGCGAATGTTCGCACTGCGAGGGACCTGCGAAGGAGCCAGCGAATGGAGGCAGTGAGTTCAAGGTTTTCAATTACCTTGTGTTCGCACTGCGAACTCCTAGCGAGTGTTCAGCGAATGTTCGCTGGTTGGTTCGCAGTGCGAAGGTGCTGGCGAAGAGAGGCAGTAAGTTCCAGTTTTGAGAATTCTGGCTCGCTAGTTTATTCGCAGTGCGAATGAAGCTAGCGAATGATTCGCAGTGCGAATGAAGGGTTCGCAGTGCGAACCCACGATTTCTGCTTGGGGCGGTTTAAGTCCCAGAGGCACTTAAAGTGCCATTTTTCCTCATTCGCAGTGCGAATGGATTGCTCGCAGTGCGAATCCTTCAGAATTCTGCTTTGTATAAATAGAATTTCACTTTTTGTAAAGAGGATCTTTTCTTCATTTTTGATCCAAAATCATAGTTTTCAGTCTTGGAACCATTGAAGCTTGTATTTTCACTTGGAGAAGCTGATTTTGCATCCATTCTCGATTATTCATCGTGGATGCTTATTCATCTCCTCTCTTTACTTGTTATCCAAGCTACATGAGTATGTGTAGCTAAACACTCTATGTTGAGATTAGATGTAGTTGATTCTGTTTTTATGTATTGCTTTTGATCTATTGTATATGAACAAAGTCTTTGATCAATATAGATGAAGTTGTTTTCTCTTAATGCTTTAAGTTTGATTTGTTTTACTCTAGACATAGATTCCACAAATCTTGACCTAACAATTTCATCTCTTAAAAACCAAACTCTAGACATAGATTTGGGATTTGCTATTCGCATTGTATTGATCTTAATGATCGTTGTTTAGATTGTTAGCATGAGACATCATCTAACGGTTTAAACAACAGCACTCACGATTTTGCTTTAGACATAAACGTAGTCGGGAGGATACGCGGTTATATTGGTCGGAAACCGAGTTCATGTGCTTGATTAATCGTTTATACATGGAAAGGATTAGCAAAACCTAACCTTAACATGCCTTTTTAAAACCTTTTACAAAAGCTTTGTGACAAATTAATCTTTGCTACAAGTGAATGATAAAAACAATTGAGAATTTTGAAACCGTAAACTTAGAATATAGCAACTATTGAACGGCAAGCATCAAAATATCGAACAGTCCCTGTGGATACGATAACAAAAACCCACACTAATTACTCTTCTAACAAACTGGCGCCGTTGTCGGGGACTGTTAAAGATATTGCAAGCATTGCGATAGTTGAGTTATTGTAAGTTGTTACCACTTTATCTTGAACTTGTTAATCTGTTTGTTTAGTTTGAAGACTTAGTTTATGCGAGGGAAACTACCGGCGGACCAACTTCTTTTCGATCCTGAGATTGAAAGAACCGCTCGTAGAATCAATAGCCGAACTAGAAGAAGGAGACAGCTAGCGAAACAGAGGCGAGAACAAGAGGAAAGTACTTCTACACCACCACCATTTCCACAAATACTTCCAGTTATGGAGGGAGATCCACCACCACCACCACCACCTGTTTCTAGGCCATGTACAAATAGTCCGAGGCACAATGCCCAGTTCGCTCGCCACGCACACAACGGTCGTCATGCTGAAATGAAGACCGGGATTCTCCAACTATTATATCATAGTCCATTTACGGGTATGGATCATGAAGATCCTTTCACCCATTTGACAAAATTTTATGAAATAGCGGGAGCGACTGGTGCACCAGAAGCAGAAGAGGAGTTTCTGTTCAAGAGACTATTTCCGCATTCCCTCATTGGGAAGGCCAAGGAATGGTACCTTGATCAGTCAACTGCCATAATGACTGATTGGAATGCTTTGGAAGAAAAATTTTTGGAAAGATTTTTTCCACACACTCGGTTTATGGAAGCAAAGACCGCCATTGCGGTATTCACACAAGGAGCAAATGAATCTCTCAACGAAGCTTGGGAGAGGTTCAAATCAATGTTACGAAAGTGCAAAGGCCATGGTTTCGATGAATTGTCACAAATTCATATATTCAGAAATGGACTGCAGCTAGTACACAAAACCTTATTGGATGCCACCGCCGGTGGTTCCTTGTTGAGCAAAACTGCAGCGGAAGCCACAGCTATCATTGATAAGATGGCCTTGAACGATCATCAAGGGAGTCACAACCGTGGACCTGCTCAACGAACTCCGGGAGTGTTGGAATTAGGAACAAGTGATGCTATCCTTGCACATAATAAATTATTATCACAACAGGTTGACCTGTTAACGAAGCAAATGTCTAAGCTGTCGCAACAGTTCAAAGAAATGCATGAATCTTCAAGTAAAAATGTGCAAGTGTTAGTGTGTGAGTTATGCAGAGGTGACCATCCGACCGGTTATTGTCCTCCTGTTGTGGAGGAAGCAAATTACGCAGGAAATCAAGGGTACCAACCCCGACCTCCGTATCAACAAGCCAACCAAGGTTACCAACAAAGGCCTAACCAAGGTTATCAACAACAATGGAGACCGCAAGAAGCCGGACCATCAAACCGCCAACAATATCAGAATTACACTCAACCTCCGCAAGCCCCCGTTGGAAATACAAAGATGGAAGACACTCTTACACAATTTATGCAAATGGCAATCTCAAACCAAAAGAACACCGATGCCGCTATAAGGAATCTTGAAACGCAAGTCGGGCAATTATCAAAACAATTGGCCGACCAACACCAAGGGCCCTTTACGGCAAATACGCTTCCGAATCCTAAGGATTGCAAAGCAATTCTCACAAGAAGTGGTAGGGAGATTGACATGGGGGTAGGTAAGAGTGTAGTAGAGGAGGAGGAGGTTGTAGTTGAGAATAAAAAAGAAAAAGATAGTGAGGAAATTGAAGTAGAAAAAAATGTTGAGGGTGTGTTAGTTGAAAATGAGACAGAGAAAAATGAGAATGAAAAAAATGAGAATGAGAAAAAAACAGAGAGTGAAGAAAGAGTGAAAAGAACTAAGAAGGGAAAGGAGCCGATGAACAATATTCCAATTCAACATCTACCATATCCGCATGCTCCTACAAAGAAAGATAGTGCGCGACACTATTCTCGGTTTATGGATATCTTCAAGCAATTACAAATAAATATTCCATTTTTCGAGGCTTTGGAGCAGATGCCTAAATATGCGAAATTCATGAAAGATATCCTCACGAAGAAGAAAAGGTATACTGATCCAGAGACGATTATGGTAGATGCAAGCTGTAGTGCAATCATTCAACGGACGCTCCCGCGAAAAGAGTGTGATCCGGGGCGAGTTACATTGCCGGTTACGATAGGGAACATGTATGTGGGCAATGGATTGATTGATTTGGGGTCTAGCATCAACTTGATACCATTGTCGATTGTGAAACGGCTAGGCCACATGGAATTGATGTCCATGCAAATGACGTTGCAACTCGCCGATAAATCCACTACCCGTCCTCACGGTGTAGCTGAAGACGTGTTGGTCAAAGTGGACAAATTTTTGTTTCCAATTGATTTTGTTGTCATTGAAATGGAGGAGGACGAAGATGCACCTTTGATTCTTGGAAGGCCTTTCATGAAAACTGCCCGTATGGCAATTGACATGGACGATGGTCTCATGAAAGTGAGAGTCCAAGATGAAGAGGTGTGTTTCAATCTTTACGACGCCATGAAGCACAAGAAGGATAAGGGGGATTGTTTCCGAATTGATGTAACGGAGGAAGCAAGTTTGGAAGTTACAAGGCAAATTAATATCATTGATCCTTTTCAAAGAGCTTTGGATGAATCCTTGGAAGTATTCTCTGTTGAAGAAGAGCAAGCTCTTGAAGAGTGTTTGTTGGAGCTTGAAGCTTTGGAAGAATTGCAACCGTGGGAGTATGAAGAGGAAATTCTGAAAAAAGAGATGAATGATGAACCATCCAAACTTGAGCTGAAAGTGTTACCTTCCACATTGAAATATGCTTTTCTCGATGACGGTGGTAATAAACCGGTTATCATAAGTAGTATTTTGTCTGAAAACGAGGAAAGTCGTTTAATTCATGTGTTGAAGAAAAATCAGGGTGCAATGGGATGGACTTTTTCCGATCTCAAAGGCATAAGCCCTTCGTATTGCATGCATAGGATATTCATGGAGGAGGACTTTAAACCGGTTGCTCAACCTCAACGCCGCTTAAATCCTATCATGAAGGAAGTGGTCCGGAAGGAAGTGGTGAAAATCTTGGATGCCGGAATGATTTATCCTATTTCCGACAGCCCGTGGGTTAGTCTGGTGCATGTGGTACCAAAAAAAGGAGGACTAACGGTGGTCCGAAACGAGAACAATGAGCTTATACCAACAAAGACCGTAACCGGGTGGAGAATGTGTATCGATTACCGTAGGTTGACCAAGGCTACGATAAAAGATCACTTCCCTCTACCTTTTATGGATCAAATGCTCGAGAGGCTTTCCGGTCAACAATTTTACTGTTTTTTGGATGGTTGTTCGGGTTACAACCAAATAAATGTGAACCCGGATGATCATGAAAAAACAGCTTTTACATGTCCGTTTGGGATCTTCGCTTATAGGAGGATGCCTTTTGGATTATGTAATGCACTAGCGACTTTTCAGCGGTGTATGCAAGCTATCTTCTCGGATTTGATCGAAAAGACTATCGAGGTTTTTATGGATGACTTCTCTATTTTTGGACAATCGTTTGATTTGTGCTTGAAAAATTTGGATACGGTGTTAGAACGGTGTGTGGAAACTAACTTGGTGCTTAATTGGGAGAAATGCAACTTCATGGTGAACGAGGGAATTGTGCTCGGTCACAAGGTTTCGGCAAAAGGCCTTGAAGTTGATAAAGCCAAAGTGGATGTTATCGAGAAATTACCACCGCCGATGAATGTCAAAGGTATAAGGAGCTTTCTTGGACACGCCGGGTTCTACCGGAGATTTATCAAGGACTTCGCCAAGGTCGCAAAGCCGTTGAGCAACTTGCTTGTCCAAGGTAAGGTTTTTGACTTTGATGAGTCTTGTCTTTTCGCATTTAATTGTTTGAAACAAAGTTTAACGACCTCACCGATAATCGTTGCACCAAACTGGAAAATAGATTTTGAACTAATGTGCGATGCCAGTGATTATGCGGTTGGGGTTGTTTTGGGTCAAAGGAAAACGAGTTTTCCACGCTATACATTATGCGAGCAAAGTTTTAAACGAAGCTCAGATTAACTATGCAACAACTGAAACAGAGTTGCTTGCCATAGTGTATGCGTTGGAGAAGTTTCGTGCCTATTTGATTGGTTCACGTGTTATCGTTTATACGGACCATTCGGCTATAAGGTATCTGCTCACCAAGCCTGATTCAAAACAGAGGCTGATTCGGTGGATCCTTTTGTTACAAGAATTTGATCTTGAAATTCGTGACAAAAGGGGTTCCGAGAATTTGGTGGCGGATCACTTATCCCGCCTGGTCAACATTGACGTGACCAAGAATGAATTTGAGGTAAAAGAGGAGTTCCCAGATGAAAAACTTTTTAGATTGCAGGTTAGACCGTGGTTCGCCGACATGGCTAACGACAAAGCCACCGGTTTGATACCGGACGGTCTAACGCACCACCAAAAACGGAAATTTTTGTCTGATGCCAAGTCATTTGTATGGGATGAACCCCATTTATTTAAACTTGGTGTCGATAACCTCCTTAGAAGGTGTGTGTCAGTGGACGAAGCCACGAGTATTCTGTGGCATTTTCATAACTCTCCTTACGGAGGACACTTTAATGGGTTGAGAACGGTCACTAAAGTCCTACAATCGGGCTTTTATTGGCCGTCCTTATTCAAAGATGCGCATGCGCATGCCCTTAGTTGTGACAAGTGCCAGAGAAGCGGCGGTATTTCACAGCGGCAAGAAATGCCATTACAAAATATGTTAGAAATCGAAGTTTTTGACAGTTGGGGGATCGACTTTGTCGGTCCGTTCCCATCTTCTTTTTCTAATGAATATATTTTGGTCGTTGTGGATTACGTTTCCAAGTGGGTTGAGGCGATAGCATGTGCCAAAGCCGACGGAAAAACGGTGGTGAAGTTTTTGAAAAGAAATATTTTTGCGCGTTTTGGTACACCTCGAGTGTTAATAAGTGATGGAGGATCTCACTTCTGTAACACTCAGCTTGACAAAGCTCTTGAGCAATATGGTGTGAAGCACAAAGTTGCTACACCATATCATCCTCAAGCTAACAGTCAAGCAGAGGTGTCCAATCGTGAGATAAAGCGTATCTTAGAGAAAACTGTTTCGGCCTCGCGAAAGGATTGGGCGAACAAACTGGATGACGCATTGTGGGCGTATCGGACCGCTTTTAAGGCTCCGATCGGTCTCACACCATTTAAAATGGTTTATGGTAAGAATTTTCACTTGCCGGTAGAGTTGGAGCACAAGGCGTTTTGGGCCTTAAAATTTTTGAATTTTAATCCAACTCTAAGCGGCGAAAAAAGAAAAGTGCAATTGCACGAGTTGGATGAAGTGCGCCTTCAGGCGTACGATTCCAATAAATTGTATAAGGAACGTGTAAAATCTTATCATGACAGAAAATTGTCGTCAAACAGTTTAAGGTTGGACAGCTGGTCTTATTGTTCAATTCTCGATTAAAATTGTTTCCCGGAAAATTAAGATCTAAATGGTCCGGTCCGTTTCGGATTGTGGAAATCAAACCCTATGGAGCAATCGTAATTGAGGACACAACGTCAAAGGAAAATTGGACAGTTAATGGCCAGAGGCTGAAAGTGTATCTCGGAGGAGGTTTCGAGCGGAATCCCGCAGTTGTGCCTTTCCGCGATCCGTGAGGTCGCGGTGGACCGTCGAGCTTAGCCGACGTTAAACAAACGCTTGTTGGGAGGCACCCCAACATTGTAAGTATTTTTGCTTTAATTTGCTGTTTTAAGTCATTTTCACATTTTGGACATTTGGAAGTGTGGCAGCAAGACAGACCTGAAATTTTGAAAAAAAAACTGTCTTGTTCGCTGGCCCATTCACACTGCGAATCTGGGGCGAATATTCGCCAGCCATTAGCACTGCGAAGCTGGGGCGAGTATTCGCTGTCCATTCGCACTGCGAACGTCAGCGTACTGCCTAGGTTGTATTGCTGCCACATCATTAAAAGTGAGGGTTTTATGGGTGGGCCAACACTTAGGCCCAAAACCAGTGTTGAAAGGCTGAGAACTTGGGGGGACCAAACCCTAGTCCCTCACTCTCACTTTCAACTGTAATCAAAAGGAAAAAAGAGAAGAAAAACCCTCTCAAAAACTCTTTCCCTCTCACGTGCAATTTTGGGCCACTTTTTCTCTTCTTTTGTACTCAACTGCCATTTCCTAGCAAGGTTAGAATTCCTTTTCTCTAAACTTTCTGATTAATTGACAGTATTTGTAAATTATGCATATGAATGTGTAGGAAGTTTTGGGGTTTGAATTTTGGGTTTGGTTAGTCAATGCATGTTTAAATTTTTGTTGGATTTTAAGTTGAGAATACCTGTAGAATGTTGTTATGTGTGAAATCTGGGGGCTGCATAAATTTTTCAACATTTTCGTGCATTCGCTGGCTTGTTCGTACTGCGAACCTGGGGCGAGCGTTCGCCAGGCTTCGCAGTGCGAATGATCTAGCGAGCAGCCCAGATGTTTGATTTTCTGATAGTCCATTCTGATGCATGTCTGTCCTTAATTCTAATGTTTTGTCTTGGTGTTGTTGTGTGGATTCATTTGTCATTTGTGCAGATGGGTCCTAAAACTATGATGAGAAAAAGAAAGACATCCACATCAAGACAAGCGCCGGTCCGTTTTGATGAGACCCGGTTCCGTGGTATTAGACAGGCTCAAAGGTATGAAGTGTTAGAAGGAAGGACCATCCTTGCGGAAAGGAGGTTTGTTCTGAATGAGCAGGGAAGTTATCGTGCCATTGCTGCCCTGTTAACTGCAAAAAATGGGGTACACTGATAACTCCTGTTGATTCATACGATGTGGAAATGGTTCGTCAGTTTTACGCCAACGCCCTTCCTGATGAGGGTGATCTGTTTACTTGGACTACTTTGGTTGGCGGTAAAACGGTAAGGTTTGACAGAAGAACTATCAACAGAGTTCTTGGAGATCCTCTCCCACTGCAGGCTAGCGAAGAGGATAGGTATCATGAGACTCTTAATCAGTATCGAGATATTGCTTCAATGACTCGTGATCTTCTGCGGCCAGGTAAAAATGTGAAATTTAATCATTCAGGAGTGGTTGTTCAATATCACCGTGAGGATATGGTGCCGTTGGCTCAGTTGGTATTACTTTTAGTTGTCACAAATATTATGCCTAAGTCACATTCCTCTACGGTGATGATTCCTCTTGCACACTTGGTTCACAGTATCCTTACAAATGTGCAAATTGACATCGCAAGGATCATTGCTGATGAGATAAGGGCCATCGTTGAGAGTGGTTTTGGTGGGACTGCTTCGAGGAAGAATGCCCCTCTTGCTTTCCCTTGTTTGATTATGACCCTTTGTGCTGATGCTGGAGTGACTTTGTCGTCGCGCCGTCAAGTTACTGTGCCGTCGACTATTGATGATCAATATGTCGACAAATTCTGCAAACCGAAGGGTGCTAGAGCTGAATCTTCTGGGGCTGGTGCTGGTGCTGAGACCGGTACTAGCGAGGGTGCTGCTTCTGGTTCTCACAGCTTCTATCCATATCAGCAGGAGATCTGCCAATATAATTAGGATTGGATGGCTGCTCAGCAGCGTGCCATGACTGATATTCATGATTCTTTGCAGGTTCTACAATTGCAGGTCCGCGACCCTTCTACGCAGCACACGATGATGTCGAGGGAGCATTTCCTCACGCATGCTGGATGGCCTGAGGCCAGACCTGTTTTCAGTTGGGGAGAGGGTGATGCTGAGCATGATGCTGAGGAGAGGGGAGATGGCGATGATATTATGATTTCTGATGATGATGATGAGGGGCAGAGGACGGATGTTATTGGGACTGAGCCTGAGGATGATCTGGGTACTGATATTATCGAGACGCAGTCTGAGGAGGACTGATTTTTGGATCTTAGAGTTGTACACTTCCTTTGGTCATCAAAGTGAAGTTTCTTGTATTTTGTTTTTTCAGCTTTTACTAGTCTAATATTGATGTACTCGTACTAGTGTGGTACTTTTTGGATTATGTAGGTGTTTTATACACCAGGCACTTTTTGATTATTATTAGTAATGAGTATGGTTTGCAGTAAAATTTTTGTTTCGCTTTACTAATAAATTGTTGGTTTTTAATTTTCATATTATGTGTTGAGTTCTTCATTTTACGAATGCTCAACACTTCAGTATGTTTTTTGTTGTTAAGTGTTAGTAAGAGTTGAATTCTTCAGTTGACGAGTGTTTAACTCTTACACTGTGCATATGTGTTATTTTGATGTTCCTTCTTTTAGGATGAATTTGGGGAAGTAGGTTGGAGACTCTTGATTTTAAAGGTAGACTCCTCTAAGATGTGAGGGCTATGATAGTACCATAAGCATTGTGTTGCAACAAGGTATATCGTTACCTAGTTCGAGAATTTTTTATGTTTTAGAACTTTGTGTCTTGGTGAGTTTGAGAATGTTGTTTCATGTTACAACTTCCTTTGAATGCATGTGTCATTTTAGGATCAAAACCATTAAAGTGAGAAGCCTCCAAGGTTACTATATGCTAAGGATTATGATGAATGTTGTCTTTACTTTTAATTCATGCCTTATCTTGTGACCATGTGATTTTGTGGAAGTATGAGAAGTGATCAAGGCACTTGTTTGAATTTGAGCACACCCATGTCCATATATTAATTCACCCGTGAGTAGTGAGCATTTGGTAGCCCCTTTGAGCCTAATTAGTTTAGAACTCAATTGAATGATGAACTTGTTTTATGTACATAATTTGCAAGTTTGGTTCATCATTGAATTTTGTGAGTTTCTAACATTTTCTTCTTGAGACCTTTGAAAATTGTATACTTTGACTTCCTTGCCTTAAAAAGCAAGGAACATTCACTTTAGGTTAAGTTGAAAATGAGTTGGGGAGAATAAAAAGAAGATGGGTGCATTACTCCAAATTTTGAAAAATTTTCAAGCAAGCATGTAAAGAAAAGAGTATGAATATGTTGTACAAAAGAGAAAATGCTTGCTTGAACAAAAAAATAATAGAATCAATAAGTGTGCACGGTAGTTTGTGAAGGTGGAATGAAAAGTTGGTGAAATGAAGTGTGTTGTGTGAATATGTATATAGTGAATGTTTTTTTGCTTCGGCAATTTCGTTTCAATGGCCATTAGAAATGTCCCTTTTTTGTTCACCAGACCAAACTACAGCCTTGAAGTCCTTAGTGATCTTTTACTTCCATGATTTCTGTTATGATCATTGAGATATGGTATGAATTGCTTAGTATTGCATCATTTGTCATTTGAGTGTAATTGTCCCGTGTTTGTATGCACGTTTGCCTTCAATCCTTTTTCGAAGAGGAGTGTAGAATGACATATGCAGGATGAGTTAGTTGTTTCTTGAAACATTGTTTGAAATTGTTTAAGTCGCAAGTTCTTTTTCATATCAAATTCTTGAATTGTGTAATTGTGCATTGTTGTGATCGTTATTTAGTTGAGCCGTTTTTCGCGTCTTGGTTGAATTGAGTGCTCGAGCAAATCCTCGTGAGAGGCATACTTTGCTTGAGGACAAACAAAGAGTTAGTTGGGGAGAGTTTGTTAGATGTCAAACATGTTATATATTTGTATGAAATATTTGGCATTTTTCATTTCTTTCTAACGGTATAGTGTGAATTTAAGCGGTAAATGGAGTTGTTATGCTTACATCGGAATATATGTATGGAGCTTGTAATTTGTGTGTTAATGTGCAGGTATAGGCATGAAAGGAGAAAAATGGTGAACACATGGAACCAATGCAAGTTCCACTGAGTTTTTATGCTGCAACAGGGTGTTCGCAGTGCGAACAATCTGGAGAAGGACCAGTGAATGTTCGCACTGCGAGGGACTTGCGAAGGAGCCAGCGAATGGAGGCAGTGAGTTCAAGGTTTTCAATTACCTTGTGTTCGCACTGCGAACTCCTAGCGAGTGTTCAGCGAATGTTCGCTAGTTGGTTCGCAGTGCGAAGGTGCTGGCGAAGAGAGGCAGTAAGTTCCAGTTTTGAGAATTCTGGCTCGCTAGTTTATTCACAGTACGAATGAAGCTAGCGAATGATTCGCAGTGCGAATGAAGGGTTCGTAGTGCGAACCCACGATTTCTGCTTGGGGAGGTTTAAGTCTCAGAGGCACTTAAAGTGCCATTTTTCCTCATTCGCAGTGCGAATGGATTGCTCGCAGTGCGAATCCTTCAGAATTCTGCTTTGTATAAATAGAATTTCACTTTTTGTAAAGAGGATCTTTTGTTCATTTTTTATCCAAAATCATAGTTTTCAGTCTTGGAACCATTGAAGCTTGTATTTTCACTTGGAGAAGCTGATTTTTCATCCATTCTCGATTATTCGTCGTGGATGCTTATTCATCTCCTCTCTTTACTTGTTATCCAAGCTACATGAGTATGTGTAGCTAAACACTCTATGTTGAGGTTAGATGTAGTTGATTCTGTTTTTATGTATTGCTTTTGATCTATTGTATATGAACAAAGTCTTTGATCAATATAAATGAAGTTGTTTTCTCTTAATGCTTTAAGTTTGATTTGTTTTACTCTAGACATAGATTCCACAAATCTTGACCTAACAATTTCATCTCTTAAAAACCAAACTCTAGACATAGATTTGGGATTTGCTATTCGCATTGTATTGATCTTAATGATCGTTGTTTAGATTGTTAGCATGAGACATCATCTAACGGTTTAAACAACGGTACTCACGATTTCGCTTTAGACATAAACGTAGTCGGGAGGATACGCGGTTATATTGGTCGGAAACCGAGTTCATGTGCTTTATTAATCGTTTATACATGGAAAGGATTAGCAAAACCTAACCTTAACATGCCTTTTTAAAACCTTTTACAAAACCTTTGTGACAAATTAATCTTTGCTACAAGTGAATGATAAAAACAATTGAGAATTTTGAAACCGTTAACTTAGAATATCGCAACTATTGAACGGCAAGCATCAAAATATCGAACAGTCCCTGTGGATACGATAACAAAAACCCACACTAATTACTCTTCTAACACACAACTAACCAATTCAAGGAGTTCACAAATCTCATGCATAAATTGACTTGACAGCATACACGCAGTTAGCACATAAATGGTTAGCGTACATTCGATTAACATAGTTTTCATCCTCATTCCGAACTACAATACACTCTTACACCAACTTTTCATAGCAGCTCAAACTAACTTTCAAAATAAACACATTCACCACATTCAAATTCACAAACAGAATAATGAATTATATAGCATGAGATAGGAAAAGAAATGAGTGGTAGTAAAAAAAAAAAAGTGAAATAATAGTATTAGTAATAGAATTGGAAATAGTAAAAGAGAAAGTAAGTTAACCAGAGTGAAGTGGAGTAGAAGATTGGAGAGTAGAGAAGTGGATGACAGAGTGAATACTGGCCATGATGTCCAAAAGAGAAAATACCATATCAATATTCCTGTCTCCTAAAAGTTAAAAATAAACAAAGTGTAAATTTAAAAAATGCTTCAGAAAACTTGAAAATGTAATTGGATAAAATTGATTTTAGTGATAGTTAAAAGCAATGATACTCACTATCAGTATTAGGGACTTGTCGAAGAGCTTCATCAACCATTTGTTGTATCGATATCCATTCTACAGGAAATTATGGAAAATGTTAGTATCCAATAGAGTGCACATGATGGACAAGGGTATCAGCAGAGATACATTGCCAATTATTCAAGAATTATCTAACTTACGCAGAAAATACATTGCCAATATATTTCGCAACACAACAATCAGAACCATCACAGAACCAACAATCAGACCCATCACCAAACAAAGTCACCAAAAAAAAAACATAGAGATCAGAAAAATACGTTTGTTCATCATCATCTCACAGAAATCGTACCAACACACAAATACAAACTTTTTTTTTCACAGAGCATCACAACATCATCAGAACACTCAACGACTCACATATCGCGAAAACGCAAAAAAAAGGGAGAAAAGAACTTAGCTATGAACCAAGTTTGTTGAAGGTCTCGATTGCTCCTCCTCACCTTCCATCTCCGGCGTCCTTTTTTTTCTTTCCGCTTTACACTTTGAATCATTGTACATGTAATCATCAAATCGTAATGAAATCGGGGTATTGGGATTGCTGGGGGTTAGGGTTTTGTTGTTGTTGATTAGGGCTAGGGTGAGAGAGAACGAGGGCGGAGAAGAATTGAGAGGCGCGACGGGAGAGAGGGGAAATGAAGAGGTTTCGTGCCCTTTCCCTTTTTTTTTTTTCCTTTTCCCTTATAATCCCGTGTGTATGCATCCAATAGCCTACCGTGCAACCTTTCGCTTCAGTTCGACTCCTCATATTAACCAAAAATTATATTATTATTGTTTTATTTCACTAAAGTGCATTAAGCTGGAATCGAACCGACGCCTTATTAGATCCTCTTAGGTCAATTACGAAACACCTGACTTAATAAATAGACTTCTTAAGTCAGTTATAAAAATAGGCGACTTAGGAAATTTAATGCAAATTATATTTTTTATATTTAATCTTTCTTAGGTCAGTTTGGTGTACACCCGACCTAACAAAATTACAAATATTTACGAAATTGCCACCGTGTCGCTTCTTAAGTCAGGTAAATTATGAACTGACCTAAAAACGTCTGCTAAAAAGGTATTTTTGTACTAGTGTCAATTAACAAGCCATTGATGAGCTCTGATTTCGAAGAAGAAACTGATGAAGTCAAAGTTGAAGAAATTGCTGAGAATCCAGTCGAAGTCGAAGTAGAAACAGTTGTTGACATTCCTGATACAGAGGCTTTGGCTGAAACAAGCTAGAGACCTCTGCGAAATAGAGTTCCTCCAATAAGACTTCATGATTATGAAGTGACTGGTGATGATGAAGTCACACTAGATGGAGAATTAGTTCATTTTGTTTTACTTGCAGGTGCTGAACCAATCAACCATAATGAAGCTTTAAAAAATTCAACATTGGAAGTTAGCTATGGTCGAAGAGTTACAGGCAATCGAAAGAAACAACACATGGAAGTTATTCGAATTGCCAGCACATACAAAAGCTATCGAAGTAAAGTGGGTGTTCAAGTTGAAACACAATGCTGATGGGTCGATAGCAAGACATAAAGCAAAATTAGTAGCTCGAGGGTTTCTTCAAAGAGAAGGACTTGACTACTCTGAAGTATTTGCTCCAGTAGCAAACTGGAGACTGTTCGACTAGTGATAGCATTAGCATGTAACCAAGGTTGGTCGACATTTCACTTAGATGTGAAGTCAGCTTTTCTGAATGGTCCGTAGGACGAAGAGGTTTATGTCACACAACCTCCTGGGTTTGTGATTCAGAAGGAAGCGAGTAAAGTATAAAAGTTGCACAAAGCGCTCCATGGCCTCAAGCAGACACCTAGGGCATGGAACAAGAAGATCTACTCATACTTAATCTAATTGGGATTTGTCAAATGCAAGTCTAAGTATGGTGTCTATGTTCAGGTTGTAGCACAAGATATAACAATCATCTGCTTATATGTCAATGATTTGTTAGTAACTGGAAATAGCCTGAAGAACTTGTCGATGTTCAAAGAGCTGATGAAGAAGGAATTTGAAATGTCAGATCTGGGAAAATTATCTTATTTCCTAGGCATGGAATTTCATCTGTCGAAGCAAGGTATGGTGCTACATCAAAGGAAGTGTGTCAAAGAGATACTCAAGAGATTCAGAATGGATGATTCAAATCCTGCATCCTCACCTGTCGAACCAAACGTGAAGTTGGAGAAGCATGGAGAGGAAGACAAAGTTGATGTAACTTTGTTAAAACAAATAGTTAGATCTCTGAGATATGTGTGCAATAGTCGACCTGATATAGGTTTCGCAGTCGGATTAGTGAGCAAATTCATGGGTTAACCAAGAGTGTCACACATGAAAGCTGCAAGAAGAATTCTGAGATACTTAAAAGGAACAACAGATTTTGGAATTCTATTTCGACGAGATTCTGAAGGCAAAGGAGCAATAGTTAATTGCTTTTCAGATGCAGATTGGTGTGGAGATAAGGAAAATCGAAGAAGTATAACTGGCTAATTCTTTCAAGTATTTGGTGCCCTAATCTCATGGTGTTCGAAGAAGCAACCTGTGGTGGCATTATCAACGTGTGAAGATAAATATATAGCAGGATCCTATGCTGCATGTCAAGCAATTTGGATTAGATCTGTACTTGAAGAAACCTCTTGTGTTGCAAATCGACAACAAGTCAGCCATAAATCTGGTGAAGAATCCAGTTCTGCATGGAAGGAGTAAGCATATCGAAGCCAGATTTCACTTCTTGAGGGAAAAGGTAAATCTAGGTGAACTTGAAGTTAGTCATTGCTCAAGTGAAGCACAGTTGGCCGACATTTTCACAAAAGGATTGAAGATCGACAGATTCTTGAATTTGATAATGAAATTAGGAATAGTTCAGATCGACTATGATTAGCGTAGACCCGACAACTTGGATTATGGGGGTGTGTTGAAATATTAGATTTGATTTGATTTGATATGATTAGATTTGATTTGATTTAATATTTATATATAATCCAAGTTGTGTTAGCCCAAGCCCAATTAGGGTTGTATATAAATAGTCCTAGCTTGTATCATTATTTAAATAATTCAATAGTACAAATCCTTATTTCCTTATTCTCTCTCTTTCTCTCCTCACTAAAAGTGCCTCACGCACTAACAATTACTTACTGTAGCCCAACTAACTTTTGAAAATACTTGAATACTCTCTACAAATATATTATTGATGCGTAGTTTTAGGTTCATATTCGATAATTTATTTTTTTGGTCAATTAATAATTTGTTATTTTAACTACACCACGATAAAGAGTTTTTCATTTCTTAAAAAATAGTTACGTGTTAGAGATATGTGACAAATTCAACATAAATAAAACCCGATATATATTTTGAGACCCATTGATAGTGATAAGAAAACTTCAAGGCCCAATAGAGAAAGGAAGAGCCCATCTTGGCTTAAAAATTATTATTATTATTAATAGGGTGTTCCATTAGTAATATCCTCTTTAGTTTTAATTTTAATTCTATTGGTTTGTTTGGGTCAGGCCCAATTAGCAATTTCTCTTGACTATTTAATTGTAAGTTTGGAAGCTAGGGTTTCTTAATGAAAGTTCTGAATTTTCTTTTCTTTTGTTCTTTTCTTTCAATGCAACTTTGATTTAATCTTAACCAAGCTAAACCTAACATTGGTGCTTTCATCCTTTGCTCTCATGGCTCCCCCTAAACCACCTAACCCTAAGGATATTGTAGAAGAAGCTGTCCAAACAGCTCATTTTCACCTAGATAATGCTATGGCTCAAACCCAACAACAAATGGATGAGAGGTTTGATAAAGCTACAGCAGATTTGGAACAACACATTGGCCAGATTCACACCAGATTAGACAATGAAAAACTACTTGCTGAGTCAAGATTTGAATCTCTCATGTCTTCCATCAACAAACTGGTGCTACAAAACGACCAGCAGCCTAGGGTTATACATTCTGCAGCTTCCTCATCAGGTATCATACAAAACCCTCCTATTATATCAACCACTATTACAACCCCATCAACTCAGACCCCACTCCCATTAATACACCTCTTAGAACCTCCACTGTTTTTTCTAACCTCCCTCCACCACCTGTTTTCACAATACCACAGCGCCCCACCCCTACCCAGTCCCCACCCCTTTTTCCACCGTTCCATTCTGCCACAACAGCATTCCATTCAAATCAAAATTTCAACATCCCTTATTTCCAGCAAAATCCGTACTCGCAAATGACATAAATACCCCCATTACCCCCATTCAGAACCCCAAAACTTGAACTTGCCATGTGTTGCGGTGAAAATCGGATAACAAGCTATTAATTAACTTGCATCATTTTATTTTACAACCGACTTTGATTTATCCAAAGGAAAGGTTCAAGATCGTTAGAAAAACCTAAGGGGGGGAGATCTAAGGTTCGGGGGTTGGTTATACAAAGGGAAGGTATTAACACCCTAAGTATCTGTAGTACTCTACAGGAACCTCTTGTTTTAATTTGTGTTATTCTATGTCTGATTGCTAAAAGAAATCTGTACTAAGGTAAAGACCTAAGGGTATATACACTAAGTATGCTCGCCAAGACGTAGCATCTTGTGCCTACGTATCTGACTGAAGAATCAGAGCAACCGTAGTTCACCTAACTAAGGGTGAAAGAAAGGGAAACATTGACTATGGCCAACGTTCCAAAGGGAATGAGCATAAGCTCACGTAGAGTCCACGATAACTCTCTAAGTCTACGTTATGAAGGGAGGAAGTGAATTCTCATGATAGTGAGAACCACACAGAGTTCATGATAACTCTGTAAGTTTGAGTAAAAGGTAAAGTGAGTTCTCATGATAGTGAGAATCACATGGAGTTCATGATAACTCCATCCTATTACTAAACTATAAGGGAAACGACTCTTATGAGGCCAAGGATGAAACGGGAGTAGTTTATGGACTTAGGAGTCAAAGTAGGAACTTTCCTTTGGAAGGAGGGTCAAGTGTGAACAATCATGAATATGATATAAATAGTGTGAATATGAACAAAGATATAATCCAGATAATATGAACAGGATATGAACATGAATATGATCAAGATAGAATGAACAAGATATGAACATGGTATATACAGTGACATCAAAGTCAAGTGATAATAAATCAAAGACTGATAGTATCCACATAGTATCATGTTAACATGCTAAAATGCTAAAACAATGTCAGGCAAACATATATACAAGCAGACAAAAATGCATCAATGTAAATGAGCAAGAGATAGAAAGATCTAACCAGAATAGTGCATAAACACTTCCCACTGATGGGCCACTGGCAAGCCAAGCAAAATCCGAAGACTAGAATACCAACTCCAAGAGCATAGGGTAAAAGTCCTAAATCTAAGTCCTCAGTCCAAAACACAATAGTAACCACAGTCCGGTCAATTGAGTTTTTTAGGGTTTCGATATTTATTAGTGTATTTTAAATGAACAAATAAAATGAACAATATACACAAGATATAAATATGAACAATGATAATATTAACAAAGATAATAATCGACATAAAGAATAAATCAAGATATATATATATATATTGACTGAAAGTAAATTTAGTGATTGTTGATTAATTTATTGGATCGATGAATCGGGTCCAATGTAGTGTTGATCCGTCGTAGTACGGTCTATGAGGAAGACCATACTATAGGAGGATGCACAATTTGATCTTTGTGTTAAGACACGATAGAGAAATGATATGGAAGATCATTCTCCAATGAAATCGTGCCAGATGAAAAGAAAAGGTGGAGACCTCGTCTTGAGTCACAAACTCTCGTTGATTAGTCGAAGGTAACCTATCACGATCTCAAAGTATAGAAAGAAATCTCAATGTTCACTCACTACAAATTTGAAATAATGAAGGTTCGTCGCTTCGCTAACAACGTTCGTGAATAGATAGACTTCATCGGTCAAAAATGAAAATGAAGATATAAAAAAATACAGAATGAAATAGAAATAAAGCCGGTCTCGTCTTAATCATGATTTAATCGAGAAACCGATAATCTATGATATTCGACTTTCATCGACTGATAAAATAATGAAGGTGGCCTCAGACATATCACGACTTTTAGTAATTTGATAAATCGATTAAGTCGTGATTTCTGTAATATCATCGGCCCAAAAATAAGGAAGCGGGCTCGAAATGAAAATAAAATCGGTCTCATCTAAATAAAGATTTAGATCTTCATTGACCGATAAAAATAAAATAGAATGGCCTCATATAAATCATGATTTTTAGTGACTTGAATAAATCAACTAAAAATCAAGAGGTGGGTAATGTCATAGGCCCTCAATAAGATTTTGAAATGAGAAGAAAAATAATTTACACAATTGGCATGTTAATGTGATATATATTTTGGAGTTTTTAGAAATAAATGTGAGAATGAAAAAAAATAATTTTAGAGAAAATTAGGCATAAAATGTTAGTGTGAATTTTTGGGAATTTTAATCAAAAGAAGCTATTTTTAACAAAGTAAAATTGAAATGAAAAAAAAGAAATAAAATATTTGACATGAATCAAAACAGGGGTGTATTAGTAAACTGGAAATAATTTAAGTTTGTTTGTTACACACCTGGGCCTCACAGATGGGGGGGGTGCTAACTGTAACACCCTAATTTTCCCCCGCGTATTTTATAATATAATTATCAGAGTAAAATTAAAATAAAATTCAGCATTTAGGATGTTACTTCAACCATTCACTTGCTCATATATACGACATGTAACGCATACCACTTCAAAATTATTAATAATTAATAATATAGTAAATTATGTCGGAAATCCATCTTCATTAAAACAACGGAAAATAAACTTCATATTAGTAATAAAACATAATATCAATGTAAGGAAATAAAACCAAATAATCCTTAATAATCAAATAAACATAAATGCGTTCCGACACCCCAGTGTTACATATCAGAGCAGACACCGACACTAAAGCATAAACGGAAGACTTCATCTTCCACTCACATCCGATCTCCTACTGCAGATCACCTGCGCGTCGCCCAGATAGGGGAGACATTCAACAGAAGGGGTGAGATATCATAACAATATAAAAAGAGATATAATAATAAGTATACGAAATTATATCATGCATAGCTATTCATTCCACATCTCACACCTTCACAACATCAACAAACATCATAGTACATGTTATCATAGGACATGCATAATTATCAACACAATCATCATCAACTATACAATTCAATGTCATGTCATCAACAACAAAATAACAATGCGACTTTTTACTATGCAGATGCATGTGGTACCAACAGGGCAAAACCCTCAACTTAATATTGCCAATTAATAGAGGCATCAACAAGGCATAAGCCTTCAACTTTCAACTTTTACCAATCCAGGCCAACTTACAGAGCATAAGCTCCCAACTTTGATGATATGTATGCGACAACGTTATGAATACGACAATAACAACAACAACAATTCAACACTGGCATAAGCCTACATCTTATTTTTGCCAATAAATAGAGGCAACACAACAACATCATACAGCTACGTCATACAACAACAGCAACAACGTGCAACAACAACAACAACGTCACACCACAACAACAACGCCACACAACAACCACAACGTCACGCAACAACATGGCATAAGCCCTCAACAATTGCCATTACAGACCATCATCATCATTATTCAGCAACATACAATGCAATTCAATCATACAAGTTCATATAACATTCACACGATTAATAGCGTACACCCGGTTCAACAATTACACAATATTACACACGGAAAGGTATATCAATTCGACAAAATTCCTCTACTGTGTTTGAAAATATTTTCATAAGTTAGAACATAATTTTAGCTTTCCAACGGTCCAAACGGCGCATCAAACGGACACCTGAGTCAAAAGTTATGGAAGTTCTAAGTTTTTCAAAATTGCTGTCAAAAAAACAGTAAAATTACTGTAGCGTAAATGCTACTGTCCAGCACGAATTTGCACCATAAATCCACCTTAATCCATCATTTTTCATAAAATAAGTAGTTATACAACCTATATATATCATATAGCAACTATTAGGATCATAAAAACAAGATTCTAAGCTTCACTAATTTTCACCAAAATCTCAAATCAAGCATTTCAAGTGAAACTCAAACATACATATATGCACTAAATCATGTTCTATAC
Organism: Lathyrus tuberosus; assembly: GCA_022829125.1. NCBI lineage: Eukaryota > Viridiplantae > Streptophyta > Magnoliopsida > Fabales > Fabaceae > Lathyrus > Lathyrus tuberosus. The sequence goes on along the minus strand of JALAZF010000027.1, from coordinate 17,450,566 downwards.
ACATACCCATTCATGGAATTCAATATAGAAACATCATAACATATATAAATCATCAATTTCATAGATTGAAACATAGATTCATGTTAGGGTTTTCAAGAATATAACAAATCCCCAAATCCTAAATTCATGATATCTAACCCATACATTACATAGATTATACAACAACCCAAACAAAATTATAACATCAATTTTTCACATCATATAACACAATCACAACAACAATTGTAACAATTACAACACAACAATATTCATCCCACAACAACACAATCAAGACAATCATAAACAACATCACAAGAACCATAACAATCAAAATCCCCATACCCATCATTATATCATCCCGTTATAGAGTTAGAATCCCACCTTTACCTTAGATTTGACGATTCTAAACCTCTTACGGTGACAAATCCTTTCCCTAGCCTCTTCGCGTTCTTCCCCTTCTCTCTTCTACGATTGCTCTTCTCTTCGTTCTCTCGTTCCAAAATGTTATGATTGTAATCCCAATTCTCTCTTTTCCCTACTTTAACCCTTGGACCCCTATTAGGGTATTCCTCATTTACCCTCACTTACTCCACCAGACATTACTATAATGCCCTTAATTTCTCTACACTCTTTATTTATTCCAATTCTAATAAAATAATATTATAACTATTATTTTACTAATAACAACAAAATAACTAGTATAGTTTCTAAACTCCAATAAATTCCAACTAATTATTTTAAATCCAAATAATTCTAATTAAATTATTTAAATTACCATAATTTCTCAACACCACTAAATCCCAACACTACCCCACATATAACATCACCACATCCTCAAATGCACCCCATAATTCCACGAAAATTCACAAATAATTCATAAATAATTAATTATAATTTCGGGATGTTACACTAACAGCGAAAGTACCAGGCCCAGGTTCAATTGGAATTGTTATTCAGTAAGAAACACAAAACTAATGTCACAAAAATCATGTAACATTGCCCACAACCGGTCACTTAGATTTTTAATGACTAGATGACAAAAACAGTGCCCTATCCAACCACAACTTGCCACGCCTACTTCCTCTTCATGCAACATGAAAATTAACCGAAAACCAAAGTGAAAGAAAACCAAACAAAGCCGTGGCAACTTCTCACCTTGCTCAATCATTTCCAAACTGTTCCTTGACCAAAAAAACATGAAATAACATACCAATCCGTAGGGCTCATATAGTAGAGTAACATTAAACCCTAAGGTGCTTAAGATAATGATTGGTACTTGGAGAGAATGAACATGAAGATCTGGTATTAACTAATTAGTGCCATAATGCATACTCCAAACCCAAACTTCTATTCAAATTACCAACCAGAACAGACTTGAATGCAAGCGCGAGAACAAGAACACCGTGACAGTAAGGTGATCAATTCAAATTTATACGCATGTATGAGATCACGGATGTAAGTAAGAGCAAATATTTATTACTGACACAACTTCAACAAAACCTTACATGTTGTTATCCTGAAGAACTTAGGAAGAGTTCCAACACACAAGCTCTGGTATAAACACACAGTGCTCTTGATCAACAACTGGTAGGGTTCAAGAAATGCCTCAAAAAGACACATCACATTACCACTTGATCTTAATGCTAAACAGAAACATGATGACGGTAGGAATACTCATACTATTTTGAACTGGGAATTATGAGTTAAAGGAAAATGATAAGAACTTGTCACAATTATATATCCTTCAACCAAAACCCTCGTGTCATTCAAACTATCCTAGCACGACATGAACATCATGAACACTTCTAAATCATGGTAATGCAGTTTTAAAGCAAAAAGACATCAGTTGTGCATATGGCTTAAGGTATAGAAAGCATGGATTTATGAGTCAGTAAAGAGAACAAAACTCGTCATAGTAATGAGACTGAAATTCTGGTATCAGACGTGTGATGTTAAGGTGTGATGTCACAACAACACACTCTGCAAAATGGACAAAATAAACAGCAGAATAACACACCAAATTATTCACCCAGTTCGGTCTAACTACCTACGTCTGGGGGCTACCAAGCCAAGGATGAATTTCACTACTTGTAGAATTAATTTACAGACTCAACAACCCAGTTGACAATCTCCTAAACTTAATTCCTACTAGTGACTTTCTACCTAAGAAACCACTTAGATATGAGAACACTACTCAATCCCTAAAACAACACTCAAGGAACAACCTCTTTGAGCAACCTTGATCTTACTTCATAGCTTTGATCAATTAATAACTCTCTATTGCTTCACAGCTTCTAAGAGAGGACAGAAAACGACCCAGCAATTCAACCTAGAATTCTGTATATAAAACTCATACAAAATACTCAAGACACTCAGCCTATGCTCTTGATCTTCTCTCTGTATTTCTGTACCTTTTCCTTTGGTCTTGTGCGCTTTAAATAGCAACCTGAATTGGGCTTGGACTTCCTGCAATATCCGACCTGATTTGTTATTTAAAACTGAATATTCAAAACAGATTTTCTCCTAAAATCTTTTCAAATCTTCAACCTTTTAAATCTCCTACAAATCTGCACCAGATCTCCTATGCAGCGAAGAATATCTATCCCAAGATATTCGCATCCAATGAGACAGCTTGCTCTCCACAATTCTAGCTAACACGCGAACCCTAACAACATCACAACCTGATGTTGTTAATTCTGCAGATCTAATGTCACAACATCGCCATGTGACATCAGACATCCAACTTCAGCAATTTAAATACTTAACACAACCCAGTGTTAAGACTCAATGTTGCAACATCACCACCTTGACATCAACATTGAACATACTTTGTTTTACCAAAATTCCAGCCAATCCAAGAACTAACAATCTCCCCCTTTGGCCAATTTTGGCTAAAACAATCTCTGCACCTTCAGAGACTTCAGCAGCGGAAAAAAAACTTCAATGATTTTGAAAACTTCAAGCAGCATCTTCAAATCTCTTCACAAAACTCTACTGCAACAACAAAACAGCTACATTCTTCAAACATTCAAGCAGCTGCACATATTTTATTATTAGCAGTAATTAGCACTCCCCCTCAATGCAACAACCAGCATAGCAGGTGTTCAGCAATTACTCCCCCTTAATTTCTGCACTTCTGAACTATAACATCAGCAATCTGCTGCATATTTCTTGACTTCATTCCTTAGCAGCAACAATCAACCTTTGTACTCTTTGATACTCTAGGCTCTCTTGGCTACTTCTCCCCCTTTTTAGCCACAATTAGACAACCTTCTAGCAGCAGCCCTATTAACTACAATTAGTACTACCCTAGCTCTCATTGTTAGCCTCACAGTTAGTAACCAGGCAAAACAAATCATAGAACAGAAAAACAATATAATGGGTGCATATAACAGCACAATATTCAAATTACATAACCGGCATAACAAGTGCAAAACAAAAAAACTAAACTATTATCTAATAACAGCAGATGGAAGTTAGTCTTCATCCGAGTTGGTACCATCAACATCTTCATCACCTTCTTCTGACCTGGAATCCTCAGTATCGCCATTCACATTATCTTCCCCCTGTTCCAAGTCTTTGATCATCTGCTCAATCTTCATTTTCCTCACAGTGCTGGTTCTGATAACCATATCAAGATCCTTCCAGGTTGCCTTTAATTCTTCAATCAACTCAGATTTTGTACTGACCTTCTTAACCCCAGAACTTGATGTTGTAACAATGTCTGGAACATGACTCCCAGCAAACAGTTTGGGATGCAAGGATAAAGCTGACTCCCTCTTACATGCTACCTCTATACTCGTTAAGATTCCAGGATGTTGATCTAAGATCAATCCACAGATAAGGGAAGGGAATGATATAGGCATCTTGATAGCATTGGTGGCACCATGCTTCACCACTTAATCAAATATATAACTTCCATCGTTGAACTTGAACTTTTTCCCAACAGCATAGATAAACCTTCCTAATCCCACAGTTATGGTGGTTTTGTGATTAGTAGGTACCCAGTTAGCAACACCAATTCTGTGCAAAATAGCATACTTGATACTGAGTTTGCTAGCTGTCAATTTATTTTTCAGTGGCCACACCTTAACTTGAGTGGCAGTGATTTCTCTACACATTTCATTATCAGTCGCTTCCAGCTCACATCCCTCTTGTTCATCTCTCCCCAGATATTTATTGATGGTGCTAGGAGAGAAGTCAATACACTGCCCCCTAACAAACACCTTCATGTAGTTCACACTTCTATTGTCAGAAATGTCTATGGGGATGTTGACAACAAATTCCTTAACAAGTCCACTATAGCACTTAGAGAATCTGGTCACAGTCTTCAGCAGTCCAGCAACATGAATGAGGTCCATAATTTCTTTCATCTCTAAGACATCCTTTCTAAGCTCCCTTTCCAGAGCTAATCTCCTTTGGCATACAAACTTCCACAAGGGAGCACTGCTCGCATAATGAAAAGATATGTTGTCCACTGGCACTTCAGGACCTTATCAGAGATTCTTTTTAAAATGGTCTTTCTGACTGGTGTGATGTCATGAACATCATCTTCGACATCATAGTCAGACTCAGAATGCACCACAGCCTTCCTCTTTCTAGGATTTACTTCCACTTTGCTCCAGGCTTTTGCTGGTCCAACAACAATGTTCTTCCTCTTATCATAATACTTTTTAGGAGAGGGTTCAACCTTCTTTCCCTTCCTAGATTTTAATCTCTTTCCAATACTTGGGACAGCTTTTGCTATCACCTCATCATCTGATAGATCATCTACATTGATCACATCAGCATTATCATTATCAACAAAAGTAGGTTCTGCAGATGTTCTAACATTCTCCTTAACATTTGTCTCTTCATCATCTTCTTCCCCTCCTATTTCAGAATCTTCAATGACAGACATAGCAAGTCTATGAAGATCAGACTCATCTCCTTGCATGTCTACCTAATTCAATGGTATAGAAATTCCTTTCACAAGTATACCTTTATCCAGTATTTTGGTAGCTAGATTCCCCATACTCTTGTCAACATCAAACTTTTCTACCACAGTTTGAGACGTGGATGACCTAGGTGTTGATTTATCACTAAATAGAATACTCGTGACAAGCTTCTTTGTCTCAGTGTCTTTATAGGTAGTTGCGGCCCTTTTAGAAGCAAGTTTAGAAGGTCTAGGTTTACCTGACTCTGGGAGCACTACCGAGATGGGTTGTATATTCAGAGCTTTGTCTTTAGAGTACTCATCTGTAGAAACCCTAGCTTTATTCCGCGATGAACTTTTTGATGGAGAAGATGTCTGTTTTGACACGGTTCCTTTGAGACAGTATAGGTTGAGATGATTCTTCTTGTTGAAGGAGACGAACAGACAGGAGATAAGAGTTTTGATGGATTGTGATTTTGCTATAATAGGAAATGAGGGTCTGAGGTAAGGCGCCAGATTTTGTGTATTTTTTAAAGACCAATCAATGAGTTTCTCCCCCCAAATAAGCTTTCCTTTTACAGATTTGAAGGGATTCAACTTAAGAGTACTTAACTCTAACAGCCTTTCACACTTGATGTCACAGTCTAATGCTAAAACATCAGTCTTAACATTGATAGATGGGCTGACTTCTATAGGTATCCACAGATAACAATTATCTCTGGACCTGACTCCTTTCATGATCACTTCATCTTTTTCGTTTATCACCAGACACTCATCCTTGGAATAGCTGACTTTGTAACCTTCATCACATAGCTGACTTATACTAATCAGATTAGTCTTCAACCCTTGGACAAGGATCACACTATCAAGAGTAAGACCATCAAGATTCTTCACTCTTCCACTTCCTTCTACAACTCCTTTTTCTCCATTGCCAAACACAACCTTGTTTGCATGGCAAGGATTGAACTCTACCAACTGCTCCTTTGATCCAGTCATGTGCATTAAACATCCACTGTCAAAGTACCATGCATCCATGGCAAAATGTCCATCTGAGGTATGAGCCAATAGACACGTGACCTGAGCTTTAGGAACCCATTGTTTAGCAACTTTGGATCTGACCTCCTTCTGTCTGGGTTGAGGAGTAGAATTTGGATAACCCTGAAGCTTGAAGCACGAGGCCTGCATATGTCCAAACCTGCCACAATAGAAGCATCTTACTCTGTCATCTCTAAAGTGGTTAAATCTTTTGCCACTTTGATGATAATGCTGTGGCTGCCACCCATAATGTTGTCTCCTTTTTCCATAGTTGGATTGTCTTCTTCTGTACTGAGGATGTTGTCTTCTAGGCTGTCTCCTATGGTGATGAGGCTTCCTTCTTCCATAGTGATGAGGCACAACATTGTTGTATCCATATCCATACCAGTTTACCTGATGTTGAGACATCTGACGAGACATGTTCTGTTTGAACCTTGCAGCTTGCATGCTCTTGTGATATTGGGGAGGCATATACTGACTAGCTCCTCGAAGCTGCATCTTCCTCTGATGGGGACCATTCTTTTTCTCAACATTCTGATGCTGAACAATCTTCTTAGGGGTAGGAACATGTCCTTTTGTTTGAGACATTGGTTGGGACACATCCTCCTTTGTTCCTGAAGAGCTTGCTTCAGCAGAAACCTTTTTCTCAGTCACAAATCCTATACCTGACTTATCACCAGCCACTTTTTCTATCTGAAGGATCTTATCAAGTGTGTCTGTACCACAGCTCAGCATCCTAACAGATTTGGTCATATGCTCAAGATGAGCTTTGACCAGTGAGACTTTGTTTTCCAAATCAGCTTTAGCTGTCTCAAGCTGAACAATCTGTTCCTTCTGACTCTTGTTTTCTTGACAGATTTCAGCACTCTTCAGGCAAAGCTCTTGATAAGTAGAGGCTAGCTCCTCAAAGGTTATTTCTCCATCACTAGAATCATCATCAGAAACAACAGTTCCTGTCAAAGCTCTAACATGCTTTGCTGACTCACCTTCATTTTCAATATCAGAGTCAGACCACGAAACTGTCATGCCCTTCTTCTACTTTTTCAAGAAGGTGGGACACTCTTTCTTGACATGTCCATACCCTTCACACTCAAAGCACTGAACTCCTTTATCTTGGGCAGTTTTCTCTTCATCCTTCTCTTTTGACTTGCTGATGTCAGAAGATATATTCTTGACATTAGGCCTGGAGTTATTATTCATCCTCTTGAACACTTTGTTGAACTGTCTTCCCAACATAACTATGGCCTGAGATAGATCCTCCTGGGATTCATAACTCTTTCCTTTGTCTTCTTGATCATTTGACATCAAGGCTATACTCTTAGGCTTCTTTTCTGGTTCTTCCTCATTCAACCCAAGCTCAAAAGTTTGAAGAGATCCAATGAGCTCATCAACTCTCATCTTGCTGATGTCTTGTGATTCTTCAATGGGAGTTACCTTCATCTTATACTTCTTAGGAAGGGACCTAAGGATCTTCCTTACAAGCTTTTCATCTGACATTTTTTCACCAAGAGCACTGGATGCATTAGCCAGCTCAAGAACACTCATGTGGAAGTCATGAATTGTCTCATCTTCCTTCATCTTCAAGCTTTCAAATTTTGATGTTAGAATCTGAAGTCTTGACATTTTAACTCTAGATGTACCTTCATGAGTGGCCTTCAAAATATCCCACGCTTCCTTAGCAACTTCACAGGTATTGATTAACCTGAAAATATTCTTATCCACTCCATTGAAAATTGCATTTAGAGCTTTGGAATTACCTAGGGCAAGCTCATCTTCTTCCTTGGTCCATTCTTCTTCAGGCTTTGGATTAGAGGTGCCTTCTTTATCTTTGTCAACATCATCTTTCTCACACGCAACAGGTGCTTTCCACTCTTTAATAATAGCCTTCCATGCCCTGCTGTCCAAGGATTTTAAGAAAGTGGTCATCCTTGGCTTCCAATAGTCATATTGGATCCATCCAAAATAGGGGGTCTGTTGACGAATCCTTCAACTTCTTTGTCCATCTTTACACACCAGAAAGTAACTTCCCTAGATCTCACCCAGAGACAGACAGGATGCCTACTCTGATACCAATTGAAATTCTGGTATCAGACGTGTGATGTTAAGGTGCGATGTCACAACAACACACTCTGCACAATGGACAAAATAAACAGCAGAATAATACACCAAATTGTTCACCCAGTTCGGTCTAACTACCTACGTCTGGGGGCTACCAAGCCAGGGATGAATTTCACTACTTGTAGAATTAATTTACAGACTCAACAACCCAGTTGACAATCTCCTAAACTTAATTCCTACTAGTGACTTTCTACCTAAGAAACCACTTAGATATGAGAACACTACTCAATCCCTAAAACAACACTCAAGGAACAACCTCTTTGAGCAACCTTGATCTTACTTCACAGCTTTGATCAATTAATAACTCTCTATTGCTTCACAGCTTCTAAGAGAGGACAGAAAACGACTCAGCAATTCAACCTAGAATTCTGTATATAAAACTCGTACAAAATACTCAAGACACTCAGCCTATGCTCTTGATTTTCTCTCTGTATTTCTGTACCTTTTCCTTTGGTCTTGTGCGCTTTAAATAGCAACCTGAATTGGGCTTGGACTTCCTGCAATATCTGACCTGATTTTTTATTTAAAACTGAATATTCAAAACAGATTTTCTCCTAAAATCTTTTCAAATCTTCAACCTTTTAAATCTCCTACAAATCTGACCCAGATCTCCTATGTAGTGAAGAATATCTATCCCAAGATATCTGCATCCAATGAGATAGCTTTCTCTCCACAATTTTAGCTAACACGCGAACCCTAACAACATCACAACCTGATGTTATTAATTATGCAGATCTAATGTCACAACATCGCCATGTGACATCAGACATCCAACTTCAGCAATTTAAATACTTAACACAACCCAGTGTTAAGACTCAATGTTGCAACATCACCACCTTGACATCTACATTGAACATACTTTGTTTTACCAAAATTCTAGCCAATCCAAGAACTAACAGAGACCTTAACCAAGAACTTCCATGTTACTCAACTTCGCACAATATGGACAGCTCCAAACAAACAAACTTACACCATAAGGACATGAAGAAAGTCGTTCACAGTGAAACTCAAACACTCAAGTTAAAGTATATAAAGTTGTTAACATGAGAATGCTTCAAACAATAACTAACAGTGCATCAAAGTCATCTTTCAAAACATTCCCAAGAGGTTCATAATGACAGCATGGATAATATGATCATAGTTAATGAGAGAAGATGGTGGTTACCTAGTGGAATAAGTCAACTGCACCTTCTTCTCCAACTTGGAAGCTGCTGCACAGGATTCTTCTTCTTCTTCTTACTGCCAATACTCCAAGAAGATCACTCAAAGTTTGGGTTGCGAAACCGTGTGAATTGTTGATGATTATTGGTGAGAGGGATTCATGAGCTCTACTATTTAGTGTGATGTATCGTGGGTCATAAAACTTCAGTGTGTTGCGCTTGGCTCCTCATGAAGGAGAATGGTCCTCCTTTTATAGTAGAAGAGCTAGTCAATAGCCTTTAGGTTAATGGTTTTGTTCTAAAGAGAAAGCAAGGCATAGGAGCTGCTACACGCATGGCTTGGTGGCTATCATCCTTGAGCCAAGTGCAAGAGTGGATTGTCTACCGTCACGTTGGAGTCAGAGCAGAAGGTGAACAATGACCATTAGATGGAAAAGTTTGAGCATTTACACGATAGATTTTATTCTTGGCTTTTGGTGTTTGCTACATAGTACAAAGCACATGTACTTGTTGGCTGCCTTCCCACGCATGAGTTTGTGGACAAAGAGCATGTGGAAAGAAAAGGGCAGCATGGTGGTCTTGTAGTTTCTCTTTTGGTTTAAGAAAAGAAGCAATGATAATGAAAGTAAATTAAAATATTTAAAATAAGTCAAGTCAAAATAAAGAATAAAAAAAATAAACTAAAAAATTAGAAAACTAAGATTAAAACTAAAACTAAATTAAATTAATAAAACTTGCACTAATTAAGTTAACTTTAGACCAAAATCCCAAATTAAAAATTAATCTAACCAAAATTAAACTAAAACTAAAATAAGAATTAAATTAAACTAAAGATAAAATTCTAATTGAAACAAACCATATATAAAAGGTAAATTTAAGAAAATAGACTAAATTAATTTTATATAATCTGAGATAAAAACAAATTCTAAAACGAAATGATAAAAACGGCAAAAATGCATGATTAATGAGATGTTCACTACAAATGCGAAAATAGAGACCAACTTAGAATACTATGAAACAATCAGGATCTGAGGGTAAAATTTGGGGTGCTACAGTTGCCCCTATTTAAATATTTTCACCGGATGACATGAGAGATGGAAAGATGGTGAAAGATATTTAAATATAGATAACCGAAAATTTTGCCCTTAGATACGCTGATATGCAATGATATGAACCAAACTAGTCTAGGATGCGGACGTGCCATGAACTTCTAGTATGATGGTATGATGCCATGATGGTGCGAAAACGCAATCAACAACGAAAGCAAACACACACAGGTGGATAACACCGGGGAAGAATGAAGGTTAGTATCCATGAGGTAAACCCACTGGGGATACAAGCTAACCAACAAAAGAGACTTACTGGGGAGACTCCAAGGAAACACTGGGGATAGAAAAATTGAGGGGAAACCCTACAAGTTCTTACTGGGGGTAGGACACCAAAGAGGTGTTCTCTAACTGGGGAAAGATCCAGGGAGGTAGACGACGCGGTTCAAAAGTAACCAGACGATACTGGGGAAAAGACACATTCTTACTGGGCATGAAACCAGAAAGAAGACATGATCACCACAGGGGATTAGTTTGAAATAAAAGGAAAGATATCCTACAAGATTTTCTGGGGATTTCCTATACTAAAGAGTTCAAACGGGATCTTCAAGAAAATCCAGAAAAGACAGAGGTAAACTCTGCGTCAGATGGTGAAAGGTGACTGGACCTTGCTGTAGATGAGGTTAATGAATAAAAAATGTACCGGAACTAGTTAAGATAAAAAATATGATTCCGTTTATTGAGGACACTAGCGATGACTGGCCTTTAGGTTCAAGCTTGACACGATTCAAGTAGGAACAAACTGAAATAAAAGCCTAAGGTGACTCGATTCAAACCAAAGACGGTGCCAACGATAATTGGACTTTGGGTTCAAGTTTGACACGATTCATCCACGTCAAAGGATTGACAGAATGTAACAAGTCACTAAAAAGTGGCATCATCAGAGGGCAGATGGTAAAGACACTGGAATAAATGGTCACATCATCAAAGGATTGGTGGAAAGAAGGCTATCATCGTCAAAGGATTGACGGAGCAACAATTGGCTCACTGAAGAGTGACATCATCCAAGGGTAGATGGAGAGAAAACTTTTCACTAAAAAATGACATCATCAACGGGTTGCTGGGGGAAGATACCGACATAAATGATGACATCGTCAAAGAGTTGACAGAAATGAGAAGACCTCAAATAATAAATTCATCAAGGGATTGATGGAAACGTCTGATCGAGGGTAACATCATTGGTAACTGTAGAAGTATGAATAAAACCAAGGACGGATAAGCTTCTCGGGAAAGAGATTGCCCCTTGTTGTTGGGTAAAAATTCCAAAGAGATGTTGATATTCAACGCTGCTGGAAGTAAATGTCTTCAATGAGGATCTGTAGAAGATTCTTTTGCAAGACACAGTGCAAAATAAATGCACGTTCAAGATGGGCTCAGAAACCACACCTGCCAGGGATTAAAGTTCGATCTAGGAACAAGCTAGAAAGGAACGTCAAACGAGACTCCAATTAATGGATGAACTCAAATGGGGACTTATCTTATCCACATATGGAAAAGATAATTGAACCAACCATCATCCACGAGAAACAAACTCTGTGGGGAATCCAGAAAAGATGAGCACTTTATGCTTAGGGCTGACAACTCTATTGGAGAGAATAGACACACCCAGTCACTTGGGGAGATAAACACCAAAGTGAACCAAAGACAGGTAAACACCAGAAGCATGTAGCAAAAATGATAATATGCTATGCATATGAGTGCTTATGCCATGTTCATGCCATGCTTATGCTGACAAAACAGACGAGAAGCGAGACTGGAGATGAAATAAACATCTCGACGAGGATACCCAGCCAAACTCAAAAGGTTGGACCAACACTGGGGGTGAAGTAGCTTTACTTCAAGGTTATGTCCTTCTCTGGGGGAAAGAGTACTCCACTTGATATAGCATCTTGACTTCACTAAGAATACCATCATGAGTTTAATTTCTTCATTGGAGAGAAGAGATCCATTGAGAATTGCCAAGATTAGCTGAAGAGACAACTTTCTGGGGAGCTAGCAGAGATGCCACAAAAACTGAGTAATTCTGCATGACTCATCTGCCCCAGGGTACACGGTCTGTCAGAAGAATACATCATGAGGATTTTACAGAAGAATTGGCATACAAGGTGTTTCAATATCTTCAAACTCTTGGAGAGATTCATGAATTTCAGCATAACTGCCCCTGATTGACTGCCTTCGCGTGACGAAGTCCTTGAACCGGTTGTGCGTCTTGATCGAAGCCCAAGATTGAAGCTGAGAGATTGATTGGGTTCCGCTAGGGAAAATCATTATACAAAGCCTAAGAGGAAACTGGATTCCACTTGGGGAAATCATTATACAAAGCCTAAGAGGAGGCTATCTGTTGACTGACTGACTCCACATGGGAGAATTCTTATACAAAGCCTAAGAGGAGGCTGTCTGATAGTTTATACTCATCATGGAGTGTCTTGTACAAAGCCTAGATTAACAGCGTCTGCACAACAAAATCCTTGAGTTAATTATCCTGTCTGGTTGTTGACAACTGAGGAATAAACTTGCCCCTGTCAGCTTGGTTGATCTGTGAAGGAGATGTCCCAGACTAGTTGACCTTTGAGAGGTTTGTCAAATCTCAACTTGACTGCTTCTGATTAACTGGTCTTGTGATGATAAGTCACCAAGAGGATTTTACAGAAGAATTGAAATGCCAGATGCTTCAATGTCTTCAAACTCTTGAAGAGATCCATGAGTCTTGACATAACTGCCCTAGTTCAATTGTATTCGCAATACAAAGTCCTTTAAACTGTGGTAGAAATAACTGGGGAACAAACTTGCCCCTGTTGATGGGTCATTGGAGTCCAAACTTGTCATAAAACGACCTCAAAAAGGCTTGCCCCAATATTCTGAACTTTGAAGAGTTTTGCCCCCGATTCAACAATTCTTGAAATGATGGATCGGCAGAACCTTCCGCTTAGTTGCCCCTTGACTGAGCTTCATTTATCAAATCAAACTCCCTAGCTGACTACATTTTTCGGGATTCCTTTGATGTTAAATCATTTCACAAACAAGTATTGTTCATTTAAAGTTGGCAATTTCAGTGCAAAAATTCATGCAAGCTTTTGAAAACAAATTTTATTGATGAAAACACACACAGTGGAATGATTAAACAATAAAAAACAAAGTGGATCTGGTCATTTACAGAATGATAGACGAAGTGATGAACACACGTAATTAGCAAAGATCATTAGGAGTCAGGGTAATCAACCTTGTTGTAGTATGCTTTCAAAACAACCTTACCTCAATTAGGTCTTTTAAGGATTGTAACGTGGCTTGGTTCACGGTTTATGAAACAAAGGATAGAGGCTCAAAGTTATTTGTCCCAACCCATTCCCCGTGATGAACTCCAATCCTACGCTCAGTTAACTCAAGTTATACATTCAGGTTCCCACAGACTAGGAACGAACTGATGATAGTTGATGATGATTCGGACACCTTGGATAATCATTACTCCCTCGCAGAATTTGGTTAATCTTTGAGACTTTGAGACTTCTCATTGTCTTTGCTGGTTGAGGTCACGATACCTCTTCTTTTGATTTGATTGAGGTCACTATACCTCTCTTTGTTTGCGGTTAGGACCTCCTTTTTGTTTGATTGTTGCTTTGAAACTTCTTTTTTGGCTGTTGTACAAGTTCTTTTTGTATAAGGCAAAGTTTTAGGCTTCCCATCTTTCTTGGCTTTTGCCTTGAAAGGTACTCGGCTCATTCTTTGATTAAGGATTTTTTTCAACGATCCTTCCTTATTGGCTGTTTGGAGGAGTAACTTGTACAAACGCTAACTCATTTGATTTGAGAGAGTTGACTGGTGTCTTGCATGAAGCGCTTACATTCGAATGCATAACCAAGTTAAACTGAGAACTACCCACCCCAAGGTTGAGATTTAAGGGTTTTCTGTGTAAGAAAAGAAAAGTCCTACTTCTAGGCTCGAAGGGTTAACGAGGGATTATCTTCCTTATTTCTCCAGTGTTTGGGAATTGAAACAATGCCTTACATCCTCGGCAAGGTTTAATCGAAAGCATACCACAACAGTTATGGATAATATTTTCGTCATCCTCCCCAATCTTTGCTTGAACAAGAGGATTGATATGGGAAAAAAATTTGTCTGTTTTTTTTGTTTTTTTTTTGTCTTTATGAACACAAAAGTAAATGGGTGAAACGAATGGACTTAATCAAAAGATGCACAAACATTTCATTAATCTTGCCAATTTGAAAGTACAACTATGCTTATAAGCAAATATAATTCAAACATGCCAAGAAAAAACAACAAAAATGCTAAACAGCCAAATGATTGCCAGCTTTAGGGAATTGAAATTTCCTTCTTAATTTGCCAAGATGAGATGGTCATCTTCAGAGTTGATTGTCGAGATCCGCTTGAGCATCATCTTCACACATACTCTCAGAAAATTCTTCCACCTCAGAGTCTGATGAACCTGCCTGATTAGGCGAAGGTTTGCTGATTTGGGCGCCTTGAGGCGTGAATGAGAACATGTTAGAGTCAAACAAAGTCTGAACCTGGCTTCTGAGTACCCTAAGTCTTCAGCTGAATGCCTCTGTGCCCCAGCATGGTGGTCACAACGAATGAGTCTGGAAAAAACAACTTTAAAAGCTTACTTCAAGTCCAATGATGGCTTCAGGAAGCCGCCTGGGTTACAGACAAAGGACGGACAAGACTCAAGGCTGAGAAATGCAAATGCAATGCAAATGACATGCAATGAGAATACAATGCTAATGCAAGCCAAATGGTTTTAAGGAACTCAAAGGCAAGTTGCAAACTTTTTGGAAAACTGAAGAGTTTTGTTTTAAAATTCGTGATCTCTAAGGATCTTTGCAACAAAAAGAACGTCTGAGTTCCTTGAAACCATCAATGGATGCGATGAGATGTATGCAATGTACAAAACACGGGCACACAAAAACATAGATATATGCACACGCAAAAGCACACAAGCACAAACATATGTACACTGGTATTCACAGATATGCACAAACAAACATATACAGATATTCACAGATATGCACACACAAACAAGAGAGGGCCTAGATTTGAAGATCACGAGCATGGAGCCACGGTCTACCCATCCCAGAAGGTATGTACTATGGGTTTCATCTGCAGAACAGGGTTCTAAAAAATTCCCAGAGTCGACAATCCATCTTTCGGATATTATCGACTTCCCAAATGACTTGGTAATCAATAATATTCTCAAGAGAATCTCGTCTGAGTGTAGTATCGCGTGACAACCAATTCAGAAATAGACTCCATCATGGTCTCCGCACTACATCCTAAAAAGGCCAAGTGGGGTTTGGTAACTACGGTCCTCAGAATCATGGGCACCTAGGTCGAGAGTAGTAACGTTTTCACGAATAGAATCGTTCAACATGACTAAACTCTCAAGAGGTCCTCAACTGAGTGATGGTGTCTCAAGTCAACTTTTTCAGGAATCGACTCCCTCAAAGTCTCCTTGAATATACCATCGGTTCCTAAACAAATATGCTCTCAAGTCCGGGTTAGGACTTATCTCACCACTCAATAGTAGTACCCTGCACACAGAAAATCCAGTACAGACAGAGATATATACAAATATATACAGATATCACAGATGTATACAAGTAAACAAGCAAGACATAAATAACACTAGCAAAAAACAAGGTAGGGTTAACCCTAAAAAATAGTCTCCCCAGTGAAGTCGTCATTTCTGTTGCGGTCAAAATTGGATAACAAGCTATTGATTAACTTGCATCATTTTCTTTTACAACCGACTTTGATTTATCCAAAGGAAAGGTTCAAGATCGTTAGAAAAACCTAAGGGGGGGAGATCTAAGGTTCGGGGGTTGGTTATACAAAGGGAAGGTATTAGCACCCTAAGTATTTGTAGTACTCTACAGGAACCTCTTGTTTTAATTTGTGTTATTCTATGTCTTCTTGCTAAAAGAAATCTGTACTAAGGTAAAGACCTAAGGGTATATACACTAAGTATGCTCGCCAAGACGTCGCATCTTGTGCCTACGTATCTGACTAAAGAATCATAGCAACCGTAGTTCACCTAACTAAGGGTGAAAGAAAGTGAAACATTGACTATGGCCAACGTTCCAAAGGGAATGAGCATAAGCTCACGTAGAGTCCACGATAACCCTCTAAGTCTATGTTATGAAGGGAGGAAGTGAATTCTCATGATAGTGAGAACCACAGAGTTCATGATAACTCTGTAAGTCTGAGTAAAAGGTAAAGTGAGTTCTCATGATAGTGAGAATCACATGGAGTTCATGATAACTCCATCCTATTACTAAAATATGAGGGAAACGGCTCTTATGAGGCCAAGGATGAAACGGGAGTAGTTTATGGACTTAGGAGTCAAAGTAGGAATTTTTCTTTGGAAGGAGGGTCAAGTGTGAACAATCATGAATATGATATAAACAGTGTGAATATGAACAAAGATATAATCCAGATAATATGAATAGGATATGAACATGAATATGATCAAGATAGAATGAACAAGATATGAACATGGTATATACAGTGACATCAAAGTCAAGTGATAATAAATCAAAGACTGATAGTATCCACATAGTATCATGTTAACATGCTAAAATGCTAAAACAATGTCAGGCAAACATATATACAAGCAGACAAAAATGCATCAATGTAAATGAGCAAGAGATAAAAAGATCTAACCAGAATAGTGCATAAACACTTCCCACTGATGGGCCACTGGCAAGCCAAGCAAAATCCGAAGACTAGAATACCAACTCCAAGAGCATAGGGTAAAAGTCCTAAATCTAAGTCCTCAGTCCAAAACACAATAGTAACCACAGTCCGGTCAATTAAGTTTTTTAGGGTTTCGATATTTATTTGTGTATTTTAAATGAACAAATAAAATGAACAATATACACAAGATATAAATATGAATAATGATAATATTAACAAAGATAATAATCGACATAAAGAATAAATCAAGATATATATATATATATATATATATATATATATATATATATATATTGATTGAAAGTAAATTTAGTGATTGTTGATTAATTTATTGGATCGATGAATCGGGTCCAATATAGTACTGATCCGTCGTAGTACGGTCTATGAGGAAGACCATACTATAGGAGGATGCACAATTTGATCTTTGTGTTAAGACATGATAGAGAAATGATATAGAAGATCATTCTCCGATGAAATCGTGCCACACGAAAAGAAAAGGTGGAGACCTCGTCTTGAGTCACAAACTCTCGTTGATTAGTCGAAGGTAACCTATCACGATCTCAAAGTATAGAAAGAAATCTCAATGATCACTCACTACAAATTTGAAATAATGAAAGTTCGTCGCTTCGCTAACAACGTTCGTGAATAGATAGACTTCATCGGTCAAAAATGAAAATGAAGATATAAGAAAATACAGAATGAAATAGAAATAAAGTCGGTCTCGTCTTAATCATGATTTAATCGAGAAACCGATAATCTATGATATTCGACTTTCATCGACTGATAAAATAATGAAGGTGGCCTCAGACATATCACGACTTTTAGTAATTTGATAAATCGACTAAGTCGTGATTTCTGTAATATCATCGGCCCAAAAATAAGGAAGCGGGCTCGAAATGAAAATAAAATCGGTCTCATCTAAATAAAGATTTGGATCTTCATTGATCGATAAAATAAAATAAAATGGCCTAATATAAATCATGATTTTTAGTGACTTGAATAAATCAACTAAAAATCAAGAGGTGGGTAATGTCATAGACCCTCCATAAGATTTTGAAATGAGAAGAAAAATAATTTACACAATTGGCATATTAATGTGATATATATTTTGGAGTTTTTAGAAATAAATGTGAGAATGAAAAAAAAATAGTTTTAGAGAAAATTAAGCATAAAATGTTAGTGTGAATTTTGGGGAATTTTAATCAAAAGAAGCTATTTTTAACAAAGTAAAATTGAAATGAAAAAAAAAGAAATAAAATATTTGACATGAATCAAAACAGGGGTGTATTAGTAAACTGGAAATGAATTAAGTTTGTTTGTTACACGCCTGGGCCTCACAGATGGGGGGGGGGGGGGGGGTGCTAACAGCGAAAGTACCAGGCCCAGGTCCAATTGGAATTGTTATTCAGTAAGAAACACAAAACCAATGTCACGAAAATCATGTAACATTGCCCTCAACCGGTCACTTAGATTTTTAATGACTAGATGACAAAAACAGTGCCCTATCCAACCACAACTTGCCACGCCTACTTCCTCTTCATGCAACATGAAAATTAACCGAAAACTAAAGTGAAAGAAAACCAAACAAAGTCGTGGCAAATTCTCACCTTGCTCAATCATTTCCAAACTGTTCCTTGACCAAAAAAACATGAAATAACATACCAATCCGTAGGGCTCATATAGTAGAGTAACATTAAACCCTAAGTTGCTTAAGATAATGATTGGAACTTGGAGAGAATGAACATGAAGATCTGGTATTAACTAATTAGTGCCATAATGCATACTCCAAACCTAAACTTCTATTAAAATTGCCAACCAGAACAGACTTGAACAAAACCTTCAACAAAACCTTACATGTTGTAAGAGCAAATATTTATTACTGACACAACTTTAACAAAACCCTACATGTTGTTATCCTGAACAACTAAGGAAGAGTTCCAACACACAAGCTCTAGTATAAACACACAGTGCTCTTGATCAACAACTGGTAGGGTTCAAGAAATGCCTCAAAAAGACACATCACATTACCAGTTGATCTTAATGTTAAACAGATACATGATGACGGTAGGAATACTCATGCTATTTTGAACTGGGAATTATGAGTTAAAGGAAAATGATAAGACCTTGTCACAATTATATATCCTTCAACCAAAACCCTCGTGTCATTCAAACTATCCTAGCACGACATGAACATCATGAACACTTCTAAATCATGGTAATGCAGTTTTAAAGCAAAAAGACATCAGTTGTGCATATGGCTTAAGGTATAGAAAACATGGATTTATGAGTCAGTAAAGAGAACAAAACTCGTCACAGTAATGAGACCTTAACCAAGAACTTTCATGTTACTCAACTTCGCACAATATGGACAGCTCCAAACAAACAAACTTATACCATAAGGACATGAAGAAAGTCGTTCACAATGAAACTCAAACACTCAAGTTAAAGTATATAAAGTTGTTAACATGAGAATGCTTCAAACAATAACTAACAGTGCATCAAAATCATCGTTCAAAACATTCCAAAGAGGTTCATAATGACAGCATGGATAATATGATCATAGTTAATGAGAGAAGATGGTGGTTACCTAGTGGAATAAGTCCACTGCACCTTCTTCTCCAACTTGGAAGCTGCTGCACAGGATTCTTCTTCTTCTTCTTGCTGCCAATACTCCAAGAAGATCACTCAAAGTTTGGGTTGCGGAACCGTGTGAATTGTTGATGATTATTGGTGAGAGGGATTCATGAGCTCTACTATTTAGTGTGATGTATCGTGGGTCATAAAACTTCAGTGTGTTGCGCTTGGCTCCTCACGAAGGAGAATGGCCCTCCTTTTATAGTAGAAGAGCTGGTCAATAGCCTTTAGGTTAATGGTTTTGTTCTGAAGAGAAAGCAAGGCATAGGAGCTGCTACACGCATGGCTTGGTGGCTATCATCCTTGAGCCAAGTGCAAGAGTGGATTGTCTACCATCACGTTGGAGTCAGAGCAGAAGGTGAACAATGACCATCAGATGGAAAAGTTTAAGCATTTACACGATAGATTTTATTCTTGGCTTTTGGTGTTTGTTACATAGTACAAAGCACATGTACTTGTTGGCTGCCTTCCCACGCATGAGTTTGTGAACAAAGAGCATGTGGAAAGAAAAGGGCAGCATGGTGGTCGTGTAGTTTTTCTTTTGGTTTAAGAAAATAAGCAATGATAATGAAAGTAAATTAAAATATTTAAAATAAGTCAAGTCAAAATAAAGAATAATAAAAATAAACTAAAAAACTAGAAAACTAAGATTAAAACTAAAACTAAATTAAATTAATAAAACTTGCACTAATTAAGTTAACTTTAGACCAAAATCCTAAATTAAAAATTAATCTAACCAAAATTAAACTAAAACTAAAATAAGAATTAAATTAAACTAAAGATAAAATTCTAATTGAAACAAACCATATATAAAAGGTAAATTTAAGAAAATAGACTAAATTAATTTTATATAATCTGAGATAAAAACAAATTCTAAAACGAAATGATAAAAACGGAAAAAATGCATGATTAATGAGATGTTCACTACAAATGCGAAAACAGAGACCAACTTAGAATAATATGAAACAATCAGGATCTGAGGGTAAAATTTGGGGTGCAACACCATGTTTGATAGGTCTAATCCATTAGAGTGGTTATTTCAAGCAGACCAATTTTTCTCATTTTATAATTTACCACCAGAAAACAGATTGGCTTTAGTTTCTTTTTACATGAAGGGTGATGCCTTAGGCTGGTTTAAGTGGATGCATCATAGCCAATTACTAACAGATTGGGTCTCTTTTACTAGAGCATTGGAATTATGTTTTGGTCCTTCTACATATGATAACCACCAAGCTGAGTTATTTAAATTGAAACAGGATGCATCAGTTGTGGAATATCAAACTAAATTTGAAAGACTTGGCAACCAAGTGGTGGGATTACCGCCGGATGCAATTTTAAATTGTTTCATTTCTGGTTTATCACTTGAGATTCGCAACGAAATGGCTATTCACAAACCTACCTCAATTTCACAAGCAATCAGACTTGCTAAACTCATTGAATCCAAACTTAAAGACTCAAAGCCCAAATACTCCAAACCCCAATAAGCCTTTTACACTAAACCTACCACCCAAACCCCACCTAATGGGCCTGCGTCGCAAGGGACACAACCACCCAAACCTCAAAACACACCTACATTTTCAAAGCTGCCCATCAAACGCCTTTCCCAAGCCCAATTACAGGAGAGAAGGGCCCAAGGTTTATGTTTTAATTGTGATGAGAAATTTATCCCTGGCCACAAATGCTCTTCTGGCAGATTTTTACTTCTAATGGTTGAGGAGGATTCGACCAACGAACCAATAGATGCTGAGGACAACACAGATTCTGAAGTTCTGCAATCTAATGATGATACCTACTTTCAGTTATCCACTCAAGCTTTAACTAGTCAATTCTCACCACAAACCCTCAAATTCAAAGGACTCGTTGGTGGCCTACCGGTATTGGTCTTGGTTGACACAGTTAGCACACATAACATAATGCAGCCCCGCATTACACAACATCTAAATCTTACAGCCACCCAAATTCCTCAATTTTCAGTTATGGTTGGAAATGGCTCTCACTTACAATGTGAAGGTATATGCCACAATGTTCAAATTGTACTCCAACACAAATCTTTTCATCTCCCATTCTACTTACTGCCCATTGAAGGGGCCGATGTCGTCCTTGGCATGGCATGGTTGCGCACACTAGGTCCTATACAAGCTGACTTTTCAATCCCATCTATCACTTTTTCTCATAAAGACACCCCAATGACTTTGAAGGGAGATCCTACCACTCACCCAATTCATACTACCTTCCACTAACTTAAACAAATGATTCACACCAACTCAATTTCATCCCTCCACTTGATGCATTTTGAACCAGCCAAACAACCAAACACTTTGCAATTAGAGAACTTTCCGCCCCACCTTGACCCTCAATTACAAACCTCTTGCACCAATACCAAACTATTTTCCAGCCCCAACAGGGTCTTCCTCCACCTAGACACCACGACCACCACATAAATCTTTTACCAAACACTCCCCCCATCAATGTTAAACCTTACTGATACCCTCATTCCATAAAAGATGCCATGACAACTATTATTAGGGATATGTTACAAATTGGCCCCATTGTCCCTAGTACTAGCCCTTTCTCCTCCCCTGTTCTTTTGGTTAAAAAGAAAGATGGCACTTGGCGGTTTTGTGTGGACTACCGCGCCTTGAATGCTGTGACCATCAAAGACAGATTCCCTATACCCACCATAGATGAACTACTGGATGAACTAGGTTCAGCCAAAGTCTATACCAAGTTAGATTTACGCTCTGGTTATCACCAAATCTGAGTTGCATCGGAAGATACACACAAGACAGCATTTAGAACTTTCGATGGACATTACGAGTTTCTCGTGATGCCTTTTGGGTTGACTAATGCCCCCTCTACTTTCCAGTCGGCAATGAATGATCTTTTGCGGCCTTACTTGCGCAAATTCGTTCTTGTTTTTTTTTATGACATCCTTATTTACAGTTCCAATTTTAATAACCATCTTACTCATTTACAGATTGTTTTTGGATTATTACAGTCTCATGTTTATGTTGTGAAATTGTCAAAGTGTGTTTTTGCAGTTGACAGAGTTCATTATTTAGGTCATGTGATTTGTATGGGTACGGTCGCGCCTGATCAAGAGAAGGTTAAGGCAGTGTTGGACTGGCCTCAACCACGTAATCTCACTGCTCTCCGCGGTTTTTTGGGACTCACTGGTTTTTACCGTCGTTTTGTTCGACAGTACGCCTCTCTCGCCGCTCCGCTCACCGATTTATTACGTTCCACTAATTTTGTATGGGGTACAGATCAGGCCGCAGCCTTTACAGAGTTACAAAGACTAATGACCGACATGTCGGTATTAGCTTTGCCTAACTTTACAAAAAAATTCATCGTGGAAACTGATGCTTCAGGGGTAGCTATTGGCGCTGTACTTTCTCAAGATGGCCATCTCATTGCCTTCTTCAGTAAAAAGATGTGTCCTAGGATGCAAGCTGCGTCTGTCTATGTCCGCGAAATATATGCTGTTACAGAAGCAGTCAAGAAGTGGCGTCAATACTTAATAGGTCAACAATTCTATATATACACAGATCAGAAAAGCCTTCGAAATTTGTTACTCCAGAAAATACAGACACCAGAATAGCAGAAATGGGCAGCAAAACTACAAGGGTTTAATTTCGAGATTTTTTACAAACCTGGCAAGTCTAACATGGTTGCAGACGCCCTGAGTAGGAAATACTCTTCTGATGACTCCTTACTGTTCTCTTTATCTTCACCAATCCCAGATCTCTTGTCAAGATTACGAGAGTTTTATGCAAAAGATAGAGCATGAAGACACTTAGTTAGCCAGACCACTCAAAACAGTGGAGAACAGAATCAGTACAAGTTTTCCAATGGGTTATTATTTTACAAAGAACGACTCTTCATACCTGACTTTCAAAACCTGCGCCAAAATCTTCTTCTTGAGTTCCACGCTACCCCAACCGCAGGCCACTCTGGTACCAAAGCCACTCTAGCTAGAGTGTCAGCTTCCTTCTCTTGGCCTGGAATCCACAAAGAAGTTAAACAAATGATTAAATATTGTGATACCTGTCAAGATAACAAATATGTCACTCAAAGAAAAAAATGGTTGCTCCAACCATTACCAATTCCAACTCAAGTTTGGGACGACCTAACTATGGATTTCATCACCGCCTGCCCTCTTTTTTTGGCCACACCATTATATGGGTCATCTGTGATCGCCTGACGAAGTTTGCTCACTTCATTGCTTTACCGTCAAAGTTCACCGCTAAGGATCTGGCATCGCGGTTCTCTGTGGACGTTGCTCGACTTCATGGGGTTCCTAAGTCCATCATTTCAGATCGCGGTCCTTTGTTCCTGAGTACCTTCTGGAAGGAGTTTTTCAAAGCACAAGGAACAACATTAAAATACAGCACAACATACCATCCAGAAACAGACGGTCAAACGGAAGCTATCAATAGATCAGTTGAGACTTACCTCAGATGTTTCTCAAGCACTCATCCGCGCAACTGGTATAAGTTTTTACATCTCGCTGAATTCTGGTATAATTCCTCCTTTCACACTGCTATCCAGATGACTCCTTTCAAGGCGCTCTATGGCTGGGATCCACCGAATATTCACGACTATGTGGCCGGCTCTGTAGAGGGACCGTCCCTAGACGCCTCCCTGCAACAACGACAGAAAATTATCAGTGAGCTAAAAGAGAACTTAAGGAAGAGTCGCAAACAGATGGAAAAACAAGCTAATACAAAAAGGGTGGATTTTTCTTTCAAACCTGGTGATTTAGTCTTGTTGAAGTTACAACCCCACCGACAGTAATCTGTTAACCACCGTGTTTCCCAGAAGTTAGCTCAAAGATTTTTTGGACCTTTCAAAATCGTCAAGAGAGTTGGTGAAGTAGCCTATTTACTTGATCTCCCATCATCCTCTCGCGTCCACCCAGTCTTTCATGTCTCTCTTCTAAGGCCATACTTTGTTTCAGAAAACCCCACCGTCTTGCCTTGCACCGCGGAAGAAAAGGATTTTTTGGAGGTGCAACAAAATTTTTCAGAAGAAGAACAAAGATTAGGGACAGAGAATGGGAAAAATGAATGGGAAGCCAATACCGGTGTTATATACGCGAAAGAAAATGAGAAGCTCTCTCCAAATGGTCCTCTAAATTCATCGGCTCCTATCCCTCCACGTGACCCCATAACGTGTATTAATAACTCTGCAGTGAATCACTTTAATTCAAGTGGGAAACTCCTTTGTGATGCCAGCCAGATACCCATTAAAAAGTACATGGGGAATAGCTCAAAGTGCAATCCAGCCATTGGTTTAACTGCTTCACACGCAACCCAAGATACGCATGCCTCCAACCACTCTGCTTACTTGTCTGAACTTTTCCAAAAGCACAAGGCTCAAGAGGCTTCCATCAATTCAACTGTGCAAACCATGTGCCAGCCCTCGTTCCACACGCCAACCGTTGCATTAGCCTCCACTAACTTATCCCACGTGGGCCCTCCAGACACTTCCAGCCAAAAGCCCAATACATCTCATGTTCTCCCATCCAGCCCATTTGATGCGTCTGCCAGCCCATTTCCCTTCATCACCCAAGCTGCCTCCAATATGAACCTTGAGGACAAGGTTCTTAATAGGCCATTGAGTATTTATAAGAAAACTTCAAGGCCCAATAGAGAAAGGAAGAGCCCATCTTGGCTTAAAGATTATTATTATTATTAATAGGGTGTTCCATTAGTAATATCCTCTTTAGTTTTAATTTTAATTCTATTGGTTTGTTTGGGTCAGGCCCAATTAGCAATTTCTCTTGACTATTTAATTGTAAGTTTGGAAGCTAGGGTTTCTTAATGAAAGTTCTGAATTTTCTTTTCTTGTGTTCTTTTCTTTCAATGCAACTTTGATTTAATCTTAACCAAGCTAAACCTAACAGATAGCAAGAGGGACATCAATATTTTGTACATTATTTGTGTGATCATCAACCCATTTTGAAATCCGATATATAATTACATTTAGTAACTACACTTACATACAAAATATTATCTAATCTTTTCCCTACATTTAAATCCAATATATTAGGTTGCTCAAATTATTTTAAAATAAATCATTTAATTATCAAATTATTTTAATGTGATAATTTTTTTAATCAATATTTGATTATTTTGAAATATTGAATTCGCATAAGTTAAAAAAAAAAAAATGAAGCTTTGAGAGGGTCTAAGTATTGATCATACTTGCAATGATACCCAAAACCTTTTAATTGAATCTTAAATTGATAAATGAGTCTTTTGGTAAGATTGCAATAAGACATATTTTTTTACATAAATAAATGAAAATTAATTTGATTCTTAATAAAATTTCCTAAAGTTATAGTATGTGATTATGGTAAAAATATACTATTTAAGGAAAAATTACCTAAACTTATAGCACGTGATTCTTGTAAGAACATACTATTTTAGAGAAAGAAAAATATTTAAACTCGTATAGTTTTTTTAAAATAATAATAATTAGATTGTTTTAAGGTGGGAAAAGAATAAAATTATATAGTATAACACATTATTTGATCATACACTTACTTGGACCAACACTAGCCCTATTGTTTTTCGTTGAAAAAATAAAATGAAAAATATTTGCTAAATTATATAGTTAGGATTCCTTGTCTCTTTTTTAATAGGAAACATTAACTCTATTCAAAAGGCCCACCTTAGACAACGCTATTCAAAAGGCCCACCTTAGACAACGCTATTCAAAAGCGCTGCTAAAAGGCCTACATTAGACAACGCTTTTAAAAAGCGCTGCTAAAAGTCCCACCTTAGACAGCGCTTCTTAAAAGCGCTGCTAAAGGACCATGTACGAAGCGCTGCTAAAGGCCCATATTAGAAAGCGCTTTACTCAAAGCGCAGCTAAAGGCCCAACCACAAAGCGAAAGTGCTGCTAAAAGCACTCATTAGACAGCGCTTCACAAAAGCGCTGGATAAAGTCGTTTAAAATTAAAATTAAAAAATAGATTATATTCATTCTTTCTATTCTCATAACTGTTTCTCTTCTCTCGCGAAAAACCCTAAACCCAGAAAAAATCTCCGTCCTCCGTCCTCTCAGGCACCACGCACCTCCGTCCTCTCCGGCGAGGCTTCTCCACAATCAGACGAAGCTTCTCCACAATCAGACGAAGCCTTTTCACGGATATCTCTTTCAGACGAAGCTTCTCCATTCCAAGGTTAGTTCACATAGCGAAAAAAATTTACTCAAGAAAAATGTTTGAAATTTAGGGGATACAAAATTATATTAACTTACTTGCTGTTGCTCTATTTGCTAAAATGTTTTTCATTATCCTCATTACAGTTTGATGCATAATGTGCTTAGTGTACAGGAATTCAGAATAAAAGAAATTAATAGCCTCAGCCATCATCGACACCACATTGCATGTTATAGATATTTCCTTGCATGTTACAGATATTTGCTGTGTGAAATTTGATTAAGGCAACAACTACTGCATGATAACACTCCTATTCATAGTCCTTCTCTTGTATGATGAAAATAAATTTTCATTAAATTAGTTTCAAAAACTTGATTTTGTTTAAAAGTGTAATTGAAAATAAATTGATTTGTGTTTAAACAAGTCCACAAAAAGTGAATTCACTAATATAATACTACCTCCCGTGTTTTTCTCAATGAATCTTATATAGGGAATTTTGTAATACTTTTAGAAGCATAGTGTACAGGAATTCAGAATGTGAGACCCATTTTGGAATTCAGAATGTGAGACCCATTTGTTTGTGTAATACTAATTAACAACGAACTGCCAATATATAATAGAATTGTGAGAATATTGTGATATTGCATTATTTTGTAAATGAAATGTAACTATTACAATCTCTTATTACAGGTTAGATGGCTAGTAATGAGGATCACCCACATGATGATTCTATTCATGATGGAGATGAGACCGGTAATGCAGTGGAAAGGGAAATTAGACGAGGAATTACAATTATGAAGCGACTCAATCGTGATAGAGATCGAGGCATAAAACATGATGTGCATTGGAGTCAAGATAACCAACTAATTGAGCCTAATGGTTCAACGTTGACAAGTTATCTTAGTTCAGTTACAAGGAGAGAAGTTCCAATTACTTGTGATGATTGGAGAAACAAATTGTTGAAAGACGCTAAAGACAAAATATGGATTGAGATACAGGTACCATATGTGATGTTATTTGTTTTTAATGTCGATTATGTATTTAAATTACTTATACTAACGCACTCTGTGTATGATTTTCGTAGACGTCTTTCAACATTGATGATACCAGAAAAGATTATATACTCGGATTGGCCGGAAAAATACATAGAGGGTTTAGATCTTTTTTATCAAACAAGTATCTTAAGGATGCAGATAAAAAATTTATTGATGCAGCGCTTCCACAGAAATATGCAGATTTGATTACACCTCGTGAATAGGAAACTTTTAAATCCAAACGAAAAACCTCAAAATTTGAGAGTGTAAGTGACATAAATCGACAACGAGCATCAAGTCCCGCGTATCCATACAAAAAAGGGCGTATGGGATATGCACGCTTACAACAAGTTATAGTAAGTATCTATAAATTGCAATGATATACTTGTTCATCATGAGTTATTTTTGATCATATTATTTGGCTTAATGTGTAGTTAACAAAGGATAAAAGTTCTGAAACATCTCTTTCGGACCATGTTTTGTGGAAGGAAGCCCGCGTGGGTAAGGATGGAGTTGTTAAAGAAGATGTTCAACAAATTTTTGAGAAATGTGTAAGTATAACATTACTGCTTGAATTAAATCAAACGTTTATTAACATATAATTAAGTCAAATTTTCGATATTCATATGAATTTCAGGAGCAGCTATCTCAGTCTATATCTCCGGATGAAGACAATGATTGCAGGAGGCTACTTAGTCGAGCATTAGATGTTCGTGAATATTCTGGTCGTGTGAGGGGTAAGGGATATGGGATCACTCCAACATCCTTGAAAGAACCAAAGAAAAAAAACGGCTAGCAATAAAGAACTGCAGGCAAAGTTGGAAGCATTAGAATCTGAAGTTCGTGAATTGAAAAAGGAAAAAGAAAGAGATAAAAAAGAAAGAGATCAAGCTTCAGCTTTTAAAGATAATAGTGAGAAAGATAGTATCAATTGTAATTTTTAACCGAATATTCCCGAGGTAATTATATATATTATTATGAAATTAAATTAGCTTAATTTATTTAATTGACATATATACACATTAACAATGTCATATTTATTATTGGTTTTAGGGCATTTCCCATTGTCAACTCTATTTATCGTCACCGACTTATCGAATGGTTGGCAAGGGAAAAATGCATAACACTTTGGGAGAAATGCTTCACCATAAACCGCTCCCCACTGGATTTTTGAAAGTATCGATTGATATTGTTTTAGAGGGGGATGCCTTATTACCACTACCTGACGATGTTTCGGATGCAACATTGTTGGGAGATTCAATAGGATCGTTTGTTGCATGACCGTCAAGCCTCATTTGCCTAGATGATAAGGTAAGCTTAAAACCATTATGAACCTTTGGGTATTCAAATTTTTTACGGGCATTTTACGTACATTTTTTTTACATGGTAATGTTAGACTCCAACAAAATCCAAATCAAATGATAAGGGGATTATGAGGGAAACCGAGTCGGCTGCATCGAGAAAAGAGGTACAACACAATTATATGATATTTATGCATGGAAAATGTTAATTCGTGATCTTATACTTCACCTAACTAATTATATGATATTTAGATTCAGGCTAAAGAGATTGAACAAGTCAGTAGGGGTAAGATGCCTGAAATTAGCAACATTCCCACACAAACAAAGGGTGTTGCTAAGAAGACCGTGGCTAGAAAAAAACCTACTTCTCAGTATAGGTCGTGCCTTCAGACATGTTTACTTATAACAGATATTCCGGATGGTGGTACTCGCCTTATACCTATGGAGGAAGGTATTTTTGGTTTTGAATATTTGGAAACAATTGGTAGAGAGGACATGGAGCAAGTTTTTAAACATTTGGAATTGGGCATCGGTGTTGTCGATACATACATTCGGTATACTCCGATCAACTTTGTTTAATTAATTGAACAATTTATTTACTCATTTCAAATGAATAGTCTAATATGTTAATGATGTTTTTATTTAAGGTTTATGTATGACAAATTGATGCGCCTGCGTGGATTGGAACAAAGATTCGCTTTCTTATCTCCCATGACTATCAACCAATGGTTAATCGTACAGAAACCAGATGAAGTCATACAGTATGTACTCGGTTTATTTATGGCCAGCAAAGATACAGAAAAGTTGTTCTTTTTACCATATAATACTGGCAACGGGTTAGATTTTCATTCTAACTTCATCTATTATAATTTTTTGTTTTTTGAAGTTGTGTAGAAAGTTTCCATCTAACCTTTGTTTTCATTCTAACCTTTGTTTAATCTTACAGTGGACATTGGTTGTTGGTGGCAATTAATTCGATAAGAGAAATCGTATATTATCAGGATTCTTTACACAATGATCAAGCAACATACCCAGATATGAAGAAGTTGATTGATACGTAAGTGAGATTGTTCTAAAAATTCGTGTGTATATTTATTTATTTATGTGACATGTTCTAAATATTCGTTTATATTTTATTAGCGTTATACAAGTTTTTCGATCACAAAGAGATATTCAAGTTCCAAAGAGCAAAGCCAACAACATTACATGGATTAGAGTGGAGGTATATTTTCACAATTTTGATTATATTATTGATGATACTTGATAAAACTAGTTAAGGGGTATATCCTGATATATATCTGTATTTTCTTTCCATGTGTAGTGTCCTCGTCAGCGCAATGGAATAGATTGCGGATATTTCATGTTGAGGTTTATGAAAGAAACTCTTCTTTTGGATCGAATAGATATTCCATCCAAGGTATGGATTTCTAACTTAGGAATTATTTTAATATTTACCACATATGTCTCATATAATTAAATAGTTTTAGCTAAATCATACTATGTTATATTATTATGTAGTACTTTGATGAATTCAAATGTGTTCATTACTCAAAAGATCAATTGGATGAACTTAAGGAGGAATGGTGTCAATTCATTATTGAGCTGAGAGTTTTATAAGGTATATTGTCTTTCTTTCATTGATGAGAATTTTGAGTATATATAAGTTTGAGTTTTGATGAATATGTCGTCATTAGTATATTAAATTGTGTTGCAATGTTGTTGTTGTTTGTTATAGAAGGTTGGAATCATAAATTGTGTTGGTGCTGCCAAATATTGATTGATATCTTGTCCATAGAAGGTTGGAATCATATACTGATTTTCATAGGCACTTGACAATATTCAATAACTCGTGATCATTTGTTGACATTTTTGGCAATGCTTGCAGCTTGAATATCAGATTTGGCAATGCTTGCAGCTTGAATATCAGATAAGAACAATGCCTTCTTTGTTTTCTTCTATATTTTGTCTAATGTTGTTGTTGTTTTGTTTCAGGTTATATGTGCAGATGTAGAAGATAGAGCTAACAAGTTCATTGTTGTTGTTTTTTAGCTTGAATATCAGATTTTTTGTAGCTAACAAGATATATTAATTGTTGTTGTTTTTTAGCTTGAATATCATCAATTTTTGGTATATATAAATTATTGGATTAAAGATGTATATATAAATAGACAAATCTGGTGCATATTTATTGTATTGAAGCTCTAATTTATGAAAATTTGGTGCAAATTCTAAATGCATATTCTGGTGCAAAATGTGGTGAAAACCTGGTGCAAAATATGGTGATAATCTGGTAAATATTTATTGTATATATCAGACAGCGCTTTTTTTAAGTTCTATATATAAAAAATTTCGTGGACATTAGACAGCGCTTCAAAGAAAAAAGCGTTGTCTGAAGTGGGGATTAGACAGCGCTTTAAATAAAAAGCGCTGGCTAAAGTGACAAACAGATTGCGCTTTCAAAGTAAAAGCGCTGGCTAAAGCAGACATTTAGCAGCGCTTTATCATTAACTAAAGCGCTGTCTTTACTTATAGCAGCGGTCGAATAGGCAGCGCTATCTAAGCCCAAAAAAAGCGCTGTCTAATCCCTTCTTTGGCATAGTGAATATTGGTCAAGAAAGGATTAGCGGGAAAATACTTTCACTCTTATTTATTTTAAGAGAAAATTTAGGTTTTAAATTTATTGAGTATAACACAATAATCCCTCAAGGCGATTTTGATCCTACCATACCATTTACCTTTGTATTTCAATTCTACAAAATATATGTTGTTTTAACCTTATTCCAATAACTAAATCTACTAAAATTTATCTTTGAATGACATAGGTTTATCATTCAAAAACAGTATTCATTCAATTTAATATTAGTAATGCGGTGAATCCAGAAGGATAGTAAGATTGGGTTGGAAACCTGATTATTCTAACACTTTTTTTTTAATACTCAAATATATTTCATCAGGTCAATAAAAAGACCACAAGACCCCAACTACACAAATGCTGCCAATAATTGATGACAGTAATATCAGTAGTTTCAAAACCTGAAACTCAACCAACCCAAACAGGAAGTATATACAAAGAAATAAATATAACCATTATCCTCCCCTACCCAAACCTTTAATTTCAATTGTGAGAAATCCAGCCAAAACACTACATCCACCCGCCTGATATCAAGAATGGTTAGTGATGTCCAAGGGCAGCTTAAACTAATCATAGAAACTTTCCCCAAACGCTCCTTTAGACTTCCTCTTCTTCTATCTCTAGGAAATCAGCCTAATTTCCTCTACCATCGACGAAGGGTTTGGAATAGCATCGTTAAATATCACCTGATTCCTTGTATTCCACACACACCAATAAGAGATCAACCAAACATACGCAAGAGTTGAACCAAAACCAATTGGCTTGGACCAGTTAATGAGCATTTCAGCTGCGTTTGAACCCCTTGGTAATAGAATCCCCAACCAGTTTTCTAAAGCCATCCATATCATCTTCATTTTCTCACAACTCAGGAAAACATGGTTGTTTTCTTCTAATTCCTTGAAGCAGAATACACACGATAATTGGTGCGGATCCGTTATCACACCTCTCCTACTCAAGTTTCCTCTAGTTGGCAATCTATCTAGAAGTAATCTCCAGCCAAAAATCAGAACTTTGAAAGGAGCCTTGATCCTCCACATAATCTCCAATGCCTCTAGAATCTTACCATCCAAATTTACCTCCTCCCTGCTATTGTGCCAGTTCCTATAGCAATCCCTAACACTAAAAGTTCTATCCACTTTAGTTGGCCATCTCACCTCATCTTCCTGCCCCTTATGCAACACAATATTATTGATAATCACCAATAATTGGCCTACTGTGGTTTCCTCTTCATCAGCCCGAATAACATTATTAATGTTGAGATCCCATCTCCAACAGACTTCCTGCCAGAATCCACATTCCTTCACCATGTTGTTTTGATTAGGAGAGGAGGAGAACAGAGCTGGAAACTGATATTTGAGGGGTTCACCACCAGCCCACTTTGAATGCCAGAATGATGTCAGGTTACCATTACCAATTTTCCATATCAGTTGATCAAACATACCTCGCTCATTGGTAGGCTTTGCCAAATTGATGAGATCTTTCCACCAGCCTGACCAGATCTTAGAGTTACTAGTTGATAGGTTAACAATCAGATTATAAAAATCTCCTCCATATTTTGCAATCATAATTTCTCTCCAAATTGCTCTTGCATCATTTGTAATTCTCCACATCCATTTAGTTACTAATTCCCTATTAAAAGTGGAGATGTCCTTGATTCCAAGCCCACCATGTTTTTTGGATTCGCAGACCAAGGACCATTTCACCCACGACACACAGCTTTTGTCCCCTCCACCTGACCATAAGAATCTCCTTTGTATAGATTGTATTTCCTTTACTACTCTTGTTGGAGCAAGATAGAAAGAAAGAAAGTGAATAGGAAGGTTTGTTAGAACTGAGTTGATTAAGGTTACCCTGCCCCCTATAGACAACATCCTGCCCCTCCAACTTGCCAGGCGATTTTTTATAGATGCTAGCACCAGATACCAGAAGTAATAGGCTTTATGTTTCCCCCCCACCACCAGCCCCAAGAACTTGAAGGGAAATTGACCTGATTTGCAGTTCAGAAAAGAGGCCGCAACTTCTGTCTGGTATCTCTCCACCCCAAAACCCATGAGCACACTTTTATTATAGTTCACTTTCAAGCCAGACATCATCTCAAAACCTCTTAATATCGACTTTATTGCCCATATATTTGTCCAAGCCTCATCACATAAAACTAGGGTATCATCTGCAAACTGAAGAAGAGAAATGCTTGTCACATTTTCAATCTTAATACCTGTCAATAAACCTTGTTCCTCCGCTTTCTTAAACAACTGGGAAATACATTCAGTAATGAGCACAAATAAAAATGAAGATAAAGGATCTCCCTATTTAAGACCCCTAGATATCTTGAAATCTTTAGAGGAACTCCCATTCACTAAGACAGATCCAAAGCTGTTGCAAATCAGGCATCTTATCCAATCTTGCCAAATAGTACTAAAATTCATAGCTTTGAACACTTTAAAAAGAAAACTCCAGTCCACACAATCATAGGCCTGAGCAAAATCTATCTTGAACATATAACCTTTTTTCTTCCTCTTTGTTACATAGTCCATAACTTCATTAGCAACTAACATACCATCCAATAATTGTCTTCCTGGAATAAACGCGGTTTGTGATGGAGACACCAATTTGTGAATAACAGATCTCAATCTCCCTGCCAGTATCTTTGAAATTATCTTATGTAGGCAACTAATAAGAGCAATTGGTCTAAACTCCTTTAAGTTTTGTGGACTTTCAACTTTGGGAATGAGAGAACTAAGAAACTAGAACAGAGAGTTTTTGACAGTGAGGCTTTCTCATGGAACTCAGTTATGCAATCAATAAACTCCTTCCCTATAATCTCCCAAGTCTTACTAAGAAACTTCAAATTGAATCCATCTGGCCGGGGACTCTTGTCTCCATCACAGTCTTTAACAGCCTCGAGAATGTCTTCTGGTGTGAACTGAGCAGAAAGGGACATGTTATCTTCCTCAGAGAGTTTAGATAAAGAAGACATGTCCATCTCCAACTTATGAGTAAGGGCTGAAGAGGTGTACTTCTTTGCAAAGTGTTGTTGGATCACATTTTTTACCTCCTCCACTCCAGCTTCTTCATTTAACCCAACATTTAGTGCTGACAGTGAATTCATCCTTCTTCTTCTGTTAATGATTGCATGAAAGTATTTGGTGTTGTAATCTCCCTCCTTGAGCCATCTTGTTCTAGCTTTTTGTTTTAGAACACTTTCCTTGCATTGTAGGTTATTCCACATTGCCTCCATAGCTACCCCCCTCAACCTCATTTTGGCTTCATAATTTTCAACCTCCTACTCATTTAAATATTCCTCCACTTCATTGATATTCTTCACGTTTTCCTCAATTTTAAGATCAATAATTCCAAACACCTCTGAATTCCATCTTCTCAGACCAATTTTAAGATGCTTGAGTTTCTGAATCAGAATGCTTTCAGCACTACCCTGACAACTATTTGAGTTCCAACACTTTTTAACAAAATCAAGAAACTTTGGGTGATCAAACCAAGCGTTTAACGTTTTGAAAGGTTTGGGGCCCCAATTCACAACATTTAGACTAAGTGAAACAGGCCTGTGGTCTGATATTTCTCTCACCCCAACTTTTTGATTCACTGCTTTCCACCTATCACATAAGCTCTCATCCAATAGAAACCTGTCCAATCTACTTTTACAGGATCCGTTGGTCTTAAACCATGTGAATTTATTACTTATAACAGGCAAATCTATCAAAGCCATATCATCTATAAATACTTCAAACTCCTCCATTTCTGAGTGTTTGTAAACCCCTCTCCCTTTTCTTTCCTCCTTACATTTAATTGAGTTAAAATCCCCCCCCCCCCCCCCTCCCCACTATCCAGTCCCCACTAGGCAAACTAGCCTTCAAATGAATTAACTTCCCCCACAATCTTCTTTTTTCAGAGTGAACGCAAGAAGAGTAAATGTTGACTATATAAATAGGTTTGCCCCTCCAAAATCCAAATACTCCCAAATAACCACTACCTACAAAACTGAAAACCGAATAGAAGGAGTTTTTATTTCATATAGAAAGCATACCTCCCGATTGACCAGTAGATCTAGAAGCTGGCCAACCAAACTCTCCTCTGCCCCACATGCTGCTAACAAAACCCTCCTCCAAATCTTGGCACTCTGTTTCTTGTAATAGTAAGAATTCTATGTTATCTCTCTCCACTAGTTGTTTCACTCTTCTTCTTTTAATTGAAGAGTGACATCCTCTTATGTTATAAGTTGTAATATTCATGAGATCCTAATGGATGCATCCCTCAGTAACTCTCCCTTAGTTCTGTCTTGTTCTTCCATCCTTCTCAATATTCCTTCAAGAGCTTCATCATCCTCCTCCCCATCAATTCCCAAATTCTTTAGGATTGACTACACCTTTGCAGGAACATCTTCAATCCTTCTCTTAATTCTTTCATTTCCTATTTCCACATCCTTGTCTGATATAGACCCTCCACATAAAATTGATCCACCTGAAAATTTCGACTCACTTCCACTCTTCTGAGATGAGTTAGAGACTAAAACCTCATCTGAAATCAGATTTTTCTTTTTATATGAGGAGTGAAGCAGTGTGGAAAAGAAAGAGGGGGTATAAGGAATCTGCAAGTTTTCGTAAATTTCTATCAAAGATTTCTTTTTCCTCAAAACAGGTTTTGGATCCTGAGTCTGAGTTTTGAGACCAGGCCCAGAGACTGTAGTGGGCCTCAGAGCCTCAAGCCTTTTAGGACTCGTGTTCACACCCAACATTAACCCTCTTTCTAATCTTGGAAGTTCCACCTCGCTAGGTCCCACTGCCAGCTCAGGTATGCTACTCTCTTTCCTCTTACAGACTACCTCAGCTTCCTCATGTCCAATCAGTGTTCTTTTCTCCGCCTCAGCAATTAAAGCGTCCTCCTTGGCTGACTTTTCTGCTGTCTGACATTCCCCCCCCCCCCCCAATCCCTTCAAAAATCACCTTTCGAGACATTTTATTTGCATTTCCCAATAAATCATAGGAACAGCCAAAATCTTGAGAGTTGTGTAACCCCGCAGACCTAGTTGTACTCTCCTCTCTCCCTTCATCTCCTGGTTCATGAGAATTCATTGCCTTATCCTAGTTAATGGAGTCTCCTTCAACCCTGTTGTCATCCTCCGAATCATCATCCGTTTCATCTACCATGGATTCATCCGACTCCTTAAATATCTTCTTCTTAGATTCATTTAATATGATTCTTTTTGGGCCATGGTTATCCTCCACTAGCTTGATGCAAAATAACGCCTCATTAATCTCGACATCGACAATCTCATTTAAATTGCTTGTGTATCTTGTTTTTATTAAAATCCTTGCCATATCCAACTTAGTCTGAGATTCTGTTTCTTCGTCACAACATACGAACTCACCAAAGTTACTAGTTATATACTTGAAAAACTCATTTTTCCAGGCATGACAAGGGATGCCGAAACATTTAACCCAAGTTAGCGTCTCTTTATCAACTTCTTGAGGAGACCACCCTCTGATATCA
Source organism: Lathyrus tuberosus (assembly GCA_022829125.1). Lineage (NCBI taxonomy): Eukaryota > Viridiplantae > Streptophyta > Magnoliopsida > Fabales > Fabaceae > Lathyrus > Lathyrus tuberosus. Next base: position 17,413,265 of record JALAZF010000027.1, on the reverse strand, counting down.
TCAAACTAATTCGAAAACCACTCTTCTTCCTCACGCATCAGATTGACTATTGCATTTTCCGTATTATCCTCGAGAAGGCACATGTTTGCGCCCATTGGCGTCACCTTGATTTGGAAGAAACCTTCTTTATGGAATATATCTTGGATATTGTAGGTGTTACCCAATTTTTTGATAGCACCAACGTAGGCTTTCTCGAACCGGGACATTTCTTTGTCTTTAACCTCGAATGAGAGACCTCTCCATTCAGTCTTAGTTTTCTTGATCTCCATAGGTTTGGTTCCAAGATTTGGGTGTTTATTCATGGTGGACCCTAACCTTGTCGTCTCCAGATAAGACCTATCTTGTCTAACACATTGTATTATGCAAAATGATTAAATTATGGGTCTTGAACTATGATTCCAAATCTTGTAAAATGGAAAGGATATCCTATTCTAAAATTCAGGTTATCTTACAAATACTTATAAACATTCATTTAATAACTACACTTAAATAGAAAATATTCTCTAGTCTGTATTTCGAGAAATTTCAAGCCGTGGATTGAACTTAGGTGTGGTGGACCCGGATAACTTAAATCAGTTGGACACTGGTCAAGATCTTATTGGGCTTTCTCTTAGCCCTCCTTTGGGAGTTTTGGGCCAGATGGAGTCTCCCTTGGAGCACAACATTAATCCTTCTGTTTGTATTTTGCTGAAGAGGCATCATAAAAAGAAACTTAAGAATCCCATTATTCCTCCTGATGGCTTTCGATCTAATGTTGTGCCTTGTATTCCAGTCCTTGAGAGTGAACCTAGTTTCTCAGGGGGTGATATCCTGTGTTGCAAATCCACTAATGATTTTGATATTAGACAAGGTAATTTGAGGTTCTGGGGTAATCTAGAGTCTAATGTTGGAGATAAAGTGTGGAATGCTATCACTAACTTGGGCATTTCTTCTAAACCTAGAGGTAGACAATTAAGGAAGAAGACCTGTGGAACGGAAGATTCAGATTTGAAGATTCAGACAGTAAAGAAGGCGTCACACAAGAAGTCAAAATGATTATAGGTTCTTTAAATATTAGAGGAGGGGGCAGCAAAATTAAAATAAAGAGGATTGGTTTGGAGATTGAATCTGGGTTGGCAGATGTCTTCTTCATTCAAGAAACTAAACTCCTTGACATCCAGGCTCAAATAGCGTGTATTTTTTGGCCCCAGCAGTTCATTGATTGGTCTTTTTCAGCGCCCTCAGGTCAGGCATGTGGCTTATTAATTCTGTGGAAAGTGGGATTTTTTGAACCTCTGTTTTCTTTCAGAGGTAACGGGTATCTGGGTGTGAAGGTTTTATGGAAGGGTCATTTTTACTACCTGGTGAATATTTATTCTCCCTGCCAATTGCATCTTAAAAGAATTCTTTGGAGGGAGCTTATTAGTTTGAAATAGAAATTCATTGATAGGGACTGATGTTAGGGTGGGGACTTTAATTCCACAATCAATTGTAAAGAAAGGAAGAGAAGTAGGATAGTTAGTAGAGAAGTAGAAATGAGGGAGTTCAGTAATTTTATCGAAGACGCCAAGATGGTAGATGTTCCTTGTAAGGGAGGGAGGTATTCTTGGTACAGTGGTGATGGTAGATCTATGAGCAGAATTGATCGTTTTTTGCTCTCTGATTCTTTGGTTGATATATGGAACATTGTTGGGCAACACATTGGGAATAGAGATGTTTTAGACCACTGTCCGCTTTGGCTTATCTGCAATAACTCGAATTGGGGTCCCAAACCATTTCGAGTGGTTAATGCTTGGTTCGAGAACAAGGAATTTTTAAGATCCGTTGAGAAAGAGTGGAAGAGTTTCCATTTGACGGGCAGAAGTGACTACGCGATTAAAGAAAAACTCATTTTGTTGAAAGTGAGTCTTAGGAGGTGGAACAAGGAAGAGTTTGGTAAGGTTAATCTTGATTTGAAGGCGAATGTTAATACCTTAAATGAGATCGACGACTTACTTGGTAGATGTAGGGAGGATGAGATTGAAGATCTGGTGGTTTCTCGTAGTAAACCTGTTTCATCTACGTGGGATAACTTGGTGGCTCAGGAGAGAATCCTTTTGCAGAAGGCTAGGGTTCATTGGATAAAGGAGGGTGATAACAACTCCTCTTACTTCCACAACATTATCAAGGGTAGGAGAACAAGAAATTCTATTTTTTCTATCAAGTCTGATCATGATTTACTGGAGGGGGTTGAGGAGATCAAATAGGAAGTGCGTTCTTATTTCAAAAACAAATTCTCTGAACTTGTTGGTGATAGGCCTGTTCTGAAAGACTATGAGTTTAAGTCTCTAACCTCGATGGAGGTGAACTCCCTAGAGGCTGAGTTTTCTAAAGCGGAGATCAAGGAGGCGGTTTGGAATTGTGAAGGTTCAAAAAGCCCAGGACCTGGCGGCTTCAATTTCTTTTTTATTAGGAAATACTGGCATTTCTTGAAGGATGACATAGTCTCATTTGTCAAGGATTTTCACAGCAAATCTAAGCTTAACAAGGCCATTAATTCCAGTTTCCTTACCTTGATTCCCAAGAAAGCTTATCCTCTTTGCTTGGATGATTACCGGCCTATATGTTAGGTGGGGTGTCTCCACAAAATTTTATCTAAGTTACTGGCAGGTAGATTAAAGAAAGTGCTGGACAAGCTGATCTCTTTAAATCAATCGGCGTTCGTTCCTGGGAGGCAGATGTTGGATGGAGTCCTTATCACTAACGAGGTCGTTGATTTTGCGACTAGAGAAAAAAGACAGTGCTTACTATTCAAGGTTAATTTCGAGAAAGCGTACGATAAGGTTAATTGGGATTTTCTTCATTTCGTGCTAAAGGTAATGGGATTTAGAAAGCGATGGGTTGGTTGGATGGAAGCGGTAGTATTTTCCAGCCACATGTCAGTCCTTGTAAATGGCAGTCCTACTAAGGACTTTGTCGCCGAAAGGGGTTTACGTCAGGGGGACCCTCTTTCTCCCTTTCTCTTTATCCTGGTTACTGAAGCATTGACGAGGCTGTTTTCTAAAGCTGCTGAGATATAAGTGTTTGAAGGTTTTTCTTTCAATGAAACTTATAAAGTGGGTGTCCTGCAATTTGCAGATGACACTCTCATCATGGCAAACGGTAACTGCCAGAACGTCTGGTCTATCAAATCCATCTTGAAGGGATTCGAAATGTTGTCTGGTCTTGGAGTTAACTACTCCAAGAGTAGGGTAATTGGAATTAACTTGAACCCTCACTTCTTGATTGTTGTTGCTTCATTCCTGGCTTGTAGGATAGAAGAAAAGTCGTTCATATTTCTGGGCTTACCTATAGGCTCTAATCCAAGACGCATCAGTACGTGGACCAAGATCATTGACATTGTTCGATTTAGGCTTGTTAGTTGGAACGACAAGCTGTTATCTTTTGGTGGAAGACTGGCGCTTCTGAAGTCGGTCCTAAGCAGTCTCACTATTTATTACATGTCGTTTTTCAAAATGCCAAAATAGGTTTTGAATCAGATTGAGAGTTTATTCAATAGGTTCCTATGGGGTGGTTCTCTGGACAAACGCAAAACTGTGTGGATTAGTTGGGAAAAAGTTTGTTGATCGATGGAACTTGGAGGTCTTGGTTTAAAGAAGATGGATTTATTCAACATTTCTCTGCTTCAGAAACGGAAATGGAGGATATTAACTGTCAGCTTTTCTCTTTGGCAGGAAGTTTTAGCTTCGAGATATGGTAACATCAAATTAGCAGTTATGGGTGGTGAAGTGAAAGCTCCTTTCAAATCCTCGTCCAATTGGTGGAAATAATTAGTTAACAATTACTCAAGGGACCTTTCATTAGATTCTGCTTTTCTGAACAACATCAGTATTATAGTAGGGGATGGAAATTCAGTCCACTTTTGGCTTGGTCAGTGGGTTGGCAATTCTGTGTTGCGGACAAGGTTTTTGTCTTGTTACTTGCATAGTTCTCTTAAAGGAGCAGCAGAAGGCATTATGGGGAAGTGGCAAGATGGATTATGGTATTGGGGTAATCTTAGATTGGGAGCTGAACAGGATGCCGCGATTGGTTTAAAGATTGATAATCTGAAACCTGAGCTATTATATGTTGTTATGGATGCAGGTATTGAGGATCGTGTGAGTTGGAAGCAGGACCCAATTGTTGGGTACTCTGCCAGCTCTGGATACTTATGTCTGCGGGATAACGGTGATGTCATAGAAATTGATAGTAGCAAGTCTATGGCTTGCATTCTATTTTAGAAAGCTCCTGTCCCATTGAAAATTCTGGCCTTTGCATGGAGATGCTGCTTTAAAGGAATTCCGACGGTTGACCAGCTTTTAAGGAGAGGTATTGTTTCTCAATCTTCTAACTTGTCTTGCTCCTTTTGCACCGACGACATTGAAGACTCCTTTCATCTGTTCTTTGGTTGCCACTGGTCTGGTATAGTTTGGAAGAAGATTAAGGAATGGTTGGGCGTGTCAGTGAGCGATAAAAACAACTTTTGGAAATGTTACTTGGAGTGGCTCAATTCTGTTCATTCAGAAAAGAATTTCGAAGATAGGGGCGGAATAATTTGGTTAGCAGTTATTTAGAGTATTTGGCTTTGTAGGAACCAGATTATTTTTAAGGAGGCTAAGTTTAGTGATTCTGACCTGTTATGGGATGTTAAAATATTGGCTTAGAAGTGGTGTAAAGCTAGAGAAAATTCTCTCTCCATCTGTAATTTTTTCGCTTTCTGTCAACACCCGCTCGACGGTTAAGTTTTGTGTTTTAGTTGGTCTGATTTTTCTCTTTTGCTCTTCTTGTTGGTTCCCTTGTATTTTGGGTTTTGAGTACCCCTAATGCTCCTTTAATCCAATTCTTGCTTATAAAAAAAATTTCAGTCTAATATATTTTTTAGGTAAAAGTATAAGAAAAAAATTTGTATAAAAATAAAAGTCTACACAAATATTGATGCGATCTAGATTGCTCAAATTATTTTGAAACAAGTCATTTAATTACTTATTATGCTAGTGTCATAATCTTTTTTTTTTTCAATCTTTGATTATTTTGAAATATTGAACTTGCATATCAAAATATAAATCTCATTGTACCATATATTTTTCATTCTCTATAAAATTGACGGTAAGAATGAACATATAAAATGTTTTAGAACACATTTCGAAAAGTTCGCTCGCACGCATAAGAATATTAATTAATATAAAAATTTTATTTTAATGTATATTTTATAAAGGACAAAAATTGTATAATCGTGATATTTTAGTTAAAAATAAAATTTAAATTCTTTTTATTTGTCGAAAAAATTAAATTCTTACACTGACCAACCAAGTCATTTTGTTTTCTTCAACATGTGAATCCTTGTGTTTTCTTTTTATAATGTAATAACTCTTTAATATGTATAGTACATTTTTTATATATTATCATTTGAGTTTATTAGAATGGTGATGAGATAGAATTTTTTGCATTAAATATAAATGGATACTAATTTATTTGAGTTATTATTTTTATTTTTATTTTTAATTTTTTTTCATATTTTAGAAAAATTGCTACAATATAATTGAGTGGTTTTGGTTCTTCATTAAGAGTATGATAAAAACAAAAACCTTCTCTCAATGTTTCATTACTTTCACACAGGAGTAAAAGTGCATCCTTCAATGATCACTATAATGGGTGAAAATTTTGACAAATCTTAACATGAAAACACTTTGTGATACATGCAAAGAAGGAGATTTATAATAAAATGTTATTATCAATGAGAAAAAGATCAATCTAATAATTATAGGAGATGGAATGAATGTAACAATTGTCGCTGACATCGTGCACCATTATAATTTGACTTAATCCATGACACCCATCTTCAGTAAGAATATTAATGACCTTAGACTATACACTTTCTCTTATGTTTTTTTTTATCTTTTTAAATATAATATTTATTTTAGTATTAAATTTTTTTAGATGTTGTGCACGGTCTAAATATTCTCATATTTTTTTTATTATGTATGTGATATCAAATGAAAAAAAAAGTGTGTAAACTTACGAGTCTTCGACCAATTTATGAAGAAAAAAATGATTTAAAAAACAACAAATTTATCAAAAATAATTATAGTGTTTCAAAGAAGAAAATGGAGAAATTAAATAACATCTACGTACTTAGATGACATCTTTGTACAACATACACTTACATAGACCAACATTAATGCATGATAAATTATTAAGCTTGGCTTAATTTTTTTTGTAAATGTGTTGATGACAAGGTATTCATAGAAAGATATATTACTTTTTAGAACACTGCCGGACCTATAATTGAAGAAGTTGTTATATTGAGATCGTGTTCCACATATTTGAGCGAAAAAAATTAAAATTAATTATACACAATTCTATAATCAATTTATTTAATTTTAGTCTCATGCAAAACGTAATTTATTTATAAACATATTTCTTAATTTAGTTTTGCCGTTTTTCCGTTTTGCAATGAAATAAGTAGAATTTAGTATAAATAAGAACAAACTGAAATGTACTTATGATCAATTTAATTTTTGTTTATTTTTCTAAAAAGTTATATTCTTATTCAAATAAACACATGTAATAAAATAAAATAATTATTTACATAGATTCTTATATTTTGTATTGTATTATACTTATGAATATCTACATTCTACATTACATTTTTTTTCTTCAAACATGTGAAGCATTTAGTTTTCATTTCTTCCATGTAATAAAATCTTTAGTGTTTATAGTGTAATTTTTCTTTGTTGTCACTTGAGTTTATTTGAATGGTGATGAGATAGAATCTTTTGCATTTAATTTTAAATGAAGACAAATCAATTTGTGTTATTATTTTGATGATTATTTAATTTATAATTTTTTAGAAAAATTGTTACTATATAAATGAGTGGTTTTAGTTCTTCATGAAGTGTCAAAATACATGCTTCAAGGAAGTGTCAAAATACATGCTTCAATGCTCACTTTAATGCTAATTGCATTCTTAATTTTGTGCATCCCTCTTGTTGTGCAATAACTATAAGAAAAATGATGTTTAGCGATACATAAGTTGCGATAGTTCTATTAAAACCGTTCTCCCTCATATTTCGCATTAGTTTGCACAACAACTTTACTAAATCGCTTTTAAAATTTAGGTTACAAGTTGGCTCAATTAGTTTCACTAACAATCCGTTTTCAAACTTATTCAATCAGTTTTAACGAAGATTAGGTCACAACCTTACTTGAATAAGATTCGATTAGGTTTCGGTTTCAAGCAGGTTTGATTCCAATCTGCTTCTGCAACTTTGTTCCATTTCTTCATTTTCGAATTCCATTCCTTGACTCCTTTTCAAACTCATTTGAATGCTTGCTAATGACAAGATGCACGTCTAGAATGGGAGGATACCGTCCAATATACAGAACGCTACACTATCCTAGTTTTGTCCTCACTCAAAATACAAAAACACTCACATACTATCTCTTTTTGATGATGGCAAAACATGAGACGATGTGTTTAGCGACATTGTTGTCTTTTTGAAGAACCCCCTTGAATATGTGCATCTAACTTCAATATGTATACTTATCCTCCTTTGACAACATCAAAAATAGAAGAATCAAACAATTAGAAGAATTAATAATCACAAACGAACACAAAATACAACACAGAGGCAATTTGCAAAGAGAAGAACATCAATATGGAAACATTCACATAGAATGATATGCACATTGATTTAGAATGTCTAAACATAAATACAACTACACTAAGTAACAATAGAACATAATTGTTATTCATAGTGTCAAATAAGATAGAAGAACATGAATAATGAAAGATATAACATAAAGACAAACCCTTGAGCTGCTACAAAAGTGACACGATTACGAAGTCATCACTGCTCAAACCAAAAGCAAAGATGAACCATAATGGTGACATGCAACAAGAATTAATTTAACATCATAACATGTTCAACTAAAGTTCATGACATAATACATTACTAGCCAAATGCACTAAAGAAAATGTTACAACTATAAAGAAGGAGTAGCACAACTTTACTATAAGCATGTAATTGATAATGATCAATGGTAATTTTTGGAAGTGAGAATTGATAAACCACTTCATTCATCAAGGATATTAGTCATTCGAAGTACTAGTAATAACAAGTAGACTCACTAAGCAAGAAAAATAAAAAAAAGGAACAATATTACCTCTCTTGTAGATTGATGAAGCATGCACTCTTATGAGATGAAACTCCCAATGAGGTTAGATGATAGTATATAAAATGCATGCAATAAAAATGATATGCTAGGAAATATTAGTCATATCGAGTATCCCTAATTCCATTCGAATGTTGAAAAATGGTTCGGTCGCAAGTTGTTTTGTGAAAATATCCGCAAGTTGATGTTTACTATCAACATGCTCGAATACAAAACTGCCTTTTTCAACACGATCACGTTGGAAATGATGGCGGATCTTAATATGCTTAGTGCGTGAATGTAGCACCAGATTCTTGGTTAGATTTATAGCGCAGGTGTTGTCGCACATAATGGGAATAAGTTGCAACTTTATATCAAAATCAAGTAATTGTTGTTTGAGCCACAAGATTTGAGCACAACAACTACCGACCGCAACATATTCCGCCTCGGTGGTTGACAACGCAACAGAAACTTACTTCTTGCTATGCCAACTTACTAAGGCATTTGAAAACATGTGGCAAGTTGTTCGAATCGTAGTTAAAGAGGGTTTTTTTTTATCGTCTCCACAGGGATTGAGGATATTTTGATGCTTGCCGTTCAACAGTTTATTGTTTAAGAATAAGAGGTTTTCAAAGTTTTTCTCATAAAATTGTCACGTTTTAGTAGCAAAGCTTATAAATTCTAAAGATTATTGTTAACAAAGTATATTAAAAGTAGTTTTCATCTACCCTAACTTATACGTATTCTTTCAATCTTGCATGTGAAGTCGGATCCGATTAATATCGTCACGCATTCTCTCAACACCATCTATGTCAAGAGCGGGGTCGTGAGAAATACCATATTCATCGCTACACGATTTCTCCATATAACAACCAATATAGTAAGCGTTAAGTTCAACACAAAGCAACTATCGACCATAGACCGATTTTTCCAATCTATAAGGTAGATGAATATTTTAGGTCAATTTTTACAAAATCTATGTCTAGAGTTTTACAAAACAAGAATGGATCATTAAGAACAAAAATATTCATCAAATATTAATCATCACGTGTTCACATATAAGGCCAATCAAAAGAAATACATACAAGCAGAAGGTAGACTACTGTACCTTTGATACAAAGGAAATTAGCTACCCATAATAATGGTAGCTTGCTTTACAAGTTATGGAAGAAGATTAATGAGCATCCATGTCGAAGAATCGAACTCGGATGCGAATCCAGCTTCTATTTGAAAAATATCACCTTTTGGTGAAGAAATCTGAGAAAAATGAAGTTCTAGTGTGTAAATGGGGTTATGATCCCCAAAAATAGTGAAAAGTACTTTTAGAATCTGTCACGTTCGCACTGTGAACGGTTTCTTTACCCAGCGATCACTAATTTAGGCACCTGAAGTGCCTCTGAACAGTTAAACCGCCCTTGAGAAATATCTGAAGTTTGTTGTGCGAGCAATTCTTTGCACTGAAAACTACCTCGTTACAAGTTCGCACAACGAACTTAGGGCCCTTTAGCTACTGACTCCAGTTTGGAATAGTTCGCTGGCTCTTCACTTACACTTTGCCACAACGAACATTCACTGCTTGTTTGCCCAGCGAACTTACTGCCATTTAGCTACTGACTTAAGTCTGGAATAGATCGTTGGGACTTCGCCATGAGTTTGCACAACGAACATTCGCTGGCACTCCTCACTAGATGTTCACACAACAAACATGCTGAAATCCTTCTCTTCCCTTGGCTACCTTGCCCAATTGCTCGTGTCTTACTCTTTGATGTTTTTATGCCTAATTTTTGCACAATATCACACAAATTAATGCAACCAAAGGTATTTTCACAATATTGAATTATAGCATGCTATCATGGAGTAAATCCAACAAAACAACACAAAAGAGTTGAAAAATGCCAATAATTAATGATCAATTTAAAGCAAGTTTGACATTCAACAAACTCTCCCCAACTAGATCTTTGCTTTTCCTTAAACAATGTATGCCTCTCATTAAACACAAGAGCTTTTGCTCAAGCATTTAATTCAACCAAGAATGGATTAATTGGTCAAATAAACAAATAAATTCATACAAGCAATGGTCACAACTTCCTAGAATCGAACAATGCAAAAGAATTTAGTTCTTAAACAAATATCATGCAATGCATCAAGTAACAACTAAATTCTCATGCTCAAATCACTCTAACACTCCTCTTCGAATAAGAATTAAAGAAATTAACGTGTTTGCAATCGCGGGGCTATTTCACTCACCTGACAAATGATGCAAATACAAACCAATTCATACATTCATCTAAACAATCATCAAAGAAATTATGGAAGCAAGAAGATCACTAAGGTCTTTAAAGGTTATAGCTTGGTTAGGTTTACAACAAAGGGACATTTATAAGGCCATGGATTCAAAGTTGCCAATGAAAAAGAAACATTCATTATACAAGGTTATGTACACATTACAACTCCATCCAACACTTTCTTTTCTCTAATGCTCACCCTTCCAACACCTTTTTGCACATTGTTTTTTTTTTCTCATTCAAACAAGCATGCCTTTTCTTTTTCTTTTTCACCATTCATATTCACAATTTTTTTTTTCAATTCTTGTTTGAATTTTTTTTTCAAATTTTTGAGTAACCTACCACTTTTCTTTTCACTCTCCCAACTTGGTTTCAACCAAACCTTAAGTGAATGTTCCTTGCTTTTTAGGCAAGGAAGACAATTTAGCACAATTTCAAAAGGTTCAAGAATTTTTTATAGAATCCTACACAATTCAATGATGAACTATCTTTCAAATTATTTACAAATACCAAGATCATCACTAAACTAGGATATAAACTATTAAGCTCAAAGGGGTTAGCAAATTCTCACTACTCACGGGTAAGTTACTTTTGGATATGGTTGTGCTCATTATCAACAAATGCCTTGATCATATCTAATGCTTCCACAAAATCAAAATAATCACAAGATTAAGCATGAATCAAATGTATTCAACAATATTTATCAGTCATCTTATGCATTTAGTAAACAATGGAGGTTTCTCACAAATTTGTGGCTATTGGAACCTAAGTGATACAAGCATTTAAACAAAGTTGAAAAAATGAAACAAGATTACATTTGCACAAAGAAAATAAATCCTTAAACATTATAACATCCTAGAAAGAGGTAACCATATACCTTGCCAACATTTACATGATCAAATACTATCATCACTATCCAAACTTGGGAGAATATTCATTGGATACTTTTGGCAAATAGCAACCAATCTAGAAGTTCTCACATTTCAACATCACAAAGGGAAAAATTAAATTCAAAGAAAGCATATCAACAATAGAAACTACAATAGTTGAACATTCGTAAACTGAAGAATTCAACTCTTTAAACAACATAATAAAAGAAAACGAAAGTTAAACATTCGTGAACTGAAGAATTCAACTGAAAATAACATTAAATTGTTAATGGTGTAAAAACACCAACAAAAGTACTTGTACCCAAAAGTGGGACATACAAACAACATAATCCATAATAATCCACCAAGTGGATATTGTACATCAAAAGAAAATACAATAAACATAAACATAAATAGCAATGATCTAAGCTAACAGAAAACTTCACTTTGTAGAACCAAAGGAAGTCGCCTAAGATCATGCTCAAAATGTCAACAACAAAAACAAACTAGTCCTCCTCGGACTCGGTCTCCTCCCCTAGATCAACCTCCTCTCCAGAACCGAAAACCTCCTCAGAACCAGCCTTATCATCATTTCTGGCCTCCTCAGCGTCCTTAGAAACAACTACACCCGCCCCTCTCTAAAATGTGGCCTGGCCTCAGGCCAAGCAGCATGAGCTAGGAATTGCTCCATAATCATCATAGAATGCTCTACAGAGGGCTCTCTGCACTGCAATTATAATACCTGCATAGAATCATGGATATCAATCATGGCGCGCTGAGTTCTTGCCATCCACTCCCAGTTGTAGTTATAGATCTCCCTCTGGAATAGGTTAAAGCCATGAGAACCTGCAACTCCAGAACCGGAAGCATCACCAGCTCCTGAACCTGCACCAGCATCAGCACCAGCACTAAAGGTATGTCATCCTCTCATCGCCTTCGGCCAGCAAAAATTATCCACATAATTATCATCGATAGCAGTCGGGATCGTCACCTGACGACGAGATGGTACTTTCACCATCGCATGCACACATAAAACCATGATAAGATATGGAAAGACCAAGGGGAAATTTTTCCGCGAGCTTGATCTAAGTCCACTCTCAGCAACAACACGCATCTCATTAGCTATGATCCTAGCAACATCAATCTGAGTGTTAATCAAAATACTATAAACCAAGTGTGCAACCGAAATGGGCACAGTGGAGGTATGCGACTTCGGCTTGATGTTAGTAAACACCAAGAGAAATATCAGTTAAGCTAAAGGTCGTATGTCCTACCTGTGATATCTTCTAGGAACCCCAAACGGGTTCAATTCCACCAATTTATCCTCCATTAATATTGCACTAGAGATTGCCTTTACATCTCTATGCAGCTTTAAGGTCCTGTGATACTCATCAATTTCATCTTCACCCAAGGTGAGGGGTTTGCCTAAAACATGATTTATGGTATCCTGATCAAATTTCACCTCTCTCCCATACACCATAGTGGTCCAAGAAAACACCTCGTCATCATCTGGAAGGGCATTAGCATATAACGCCCTTACGAGCTCTACGTTAAAACTGTCACAAGGTGTGATCAATGTGTCCCACTTTTTTGAATGTAGGATTCCCGCTGCTGCCCTGTAAGAACCTTGAAGATTGAGATTAAACCTCTTTTCTACCAAAATGCTTCTCTTTTCGAGAGCAACATATTGAGCAACTTGCTTAACTCCCTTAAACCTTTTAGAATCATATTGGATTGGCTGCGGACGGGATGTGCTTCCAATCTTTCTTTTCTTGGATTAAGGGGTAGCCTTAGGAGGTGCCATCTGCACATTCACCAAACAAAACCAGCAAGCCAAACACAAGATATATTAGTGAGAAAGCAATGCACAAAGAATCAGAACAAAAATCTCAGTACAATAAAAAAAATTAAAATTTCTGTTATGTTTGCCAAAAGTTCGCCTAATGAAACCCAGCGAACTTTCGCTCCAAGTTCGCTTTGCGAACTTAAGGCGAACTCTGCAAATTTTCTAAATTTCAGGTTCAGCCTGCTTGAGAGAAAACAAATTACTCTCGCAACAAGTGGAATTGTTGACAAAGAAAATGTCAAAGCTTCCACAACAAATCAAATAGATGCAAGAAGTTCCCAACCAAAGTCAACATGTAGCAAGTTGTGAGTTGTGTAAAGGCGATCATCCTAACGGCTATTATCCATCGGTCGTTGAAGAAGCCAACTATGTGGGAAACCAAAATCAAGGCTTTCAACCAAGACCACCATATCAAAGCAATAACTAAGCCTACCATCCGAGAGGTAATAGCCAAGGTTACCAACAAGAGTGGAGGCAAGAGCCGAGTTCTTCAAACCGTAAACCTTACCAAAATTACAACCAACCACCACAAAATTAAGGAGGAGGCTCAAAAATTGAAGAAACTCTCAATCAATATATGCAACTCTCAATGTCTAAGCAAAAGAGCACTGATTCCTCTATTAAGAGTCTTGAGGGACAAATTGGGCAATTGTCTAAGAAACTTGCCGACAAGCAAAAATAATTTTCTTCTAATGAGGTATGTTAATCTATCCTTACTAGGAGTGGGAGGAAGATTGATTTGGGCATTGGTGAGAAAGAAGTTGAAAATGAGGTTGTAGTTGAAAAGGAGGATGAAATTATTGTTGAGGAAGTTGAAAAAAAGAAAAAAAAAAGGAAAGGAGTGTGAGGGAGAAGTTCTACAAAAAAAGTTACCATACCCTCTTGCTCCTATGTAAAAAGAAAATGAAAAGCATTATGAGAGATTCTTGGATATATTCAGTCGGTTGCAAGTAACCATTCCTTTTTTCTAGCCTCTCGAGCAAATGCCTAAGTATGCCAAATTCATGAAGGACATACTTATGCAAAGAAAGAGCTATACGGATAAAGACACCATTGAGCTCAATGCTAATTGTAGTGCTATTGTCCAAAGCATTCTCCCGCGGAAAAAAGGCGACCCAGGAAGAGTAGCTCTACCTATAACTGTAGGTAGTGAGTTCAAATGCAAAGCTTTGGTCGATATGGGAGCTAGTATAAATTTGATTCCTTTATCCGTTATTAGAAGACTTGAAAACATGAAAATGAAGTCAACCAACATGACTTTACAACTTGCAGACAAGTCTAGGACTCGTCCTTAAGGAGTTGTTGAAGACGTGTTATTGAAAGTCGAAAAATTTTTGTTTCGGGTTGATTCGTAGTCATGGACATGGAAAATGATGAGGATACACCTATAATCCTAGTAAGACCCTTCTTGAAGACCGCTAGGATGTTAATCAATGTTTATGAGGGTATAATGAAGGCAAGGACAAATGATAAGGAAGTGTGTTTCACACTTTTCAACGGGGTGGTGTATTCGAAACAAAAGGGGAAAATTTTCAAGTGAAAAATGATGACGCAAAGGGTGAAGAAGCCAAGGAGGCTTTGATGAAGTCATGTTGGGACATTTCTTTCTTAAGGAAAAGTAGACCAATAATAGGTCATAATTACGGTTGAAGTCTTTGTTGTTAGAGTGTTTTTCTCGGAAGCTAATCCATGAGCTTTTAGTTTCGAGGTTTCAAACCTCCGGACTGTCGAGCTCAAACAACGTTAAACAAAGCGCTAGTTGGGAGGCACCCCAACATTGTAAGTACCTTTTCAATTTTACTGCTTTGATAGTGTAGTTTAGTCTAGAAAGTGTTGTGGTAGGATGAGTTGAAAAGAAAATAATTTCAAAAATCTGTCACATTCGCATTGAGTTCGCGAGGCGAACCTGGGGAGAATGTTCGCTAGGAAGTTCGCAAAGCGAACTGAGCGAGACAGAGAAAATTACAAACTTTCTACCACATCACTTAAGTGAAATTTTGGGTGGGCCAGAAAAGCGTAGGCCCAATACCCACTTTTCATATTTTGTGGGGTAAACCTTCCCCATTCCCCTTTTTTTCTTCACTTTTCACTCTTGCCTCTCTACTTCTCACAAAGCACACTACACACAAGTTCTCAAGTGTACTCGTACAAAGGAAGCAGTTCCAAACTTATTTGTTATTTCCATTCAATCTTCTTAACACATTTCAGGTTTGAGTTCTGTATTCATTCCCCTATTCTTGTTAGCAAACATGTTGGTAGGGTTTGTTTGAAAAAATGATAGAACTTGCTTCTAGGCTATGTGAAGGACAAATGGTCTTATTGTTCAATTTTAGATTGAAATTATTTCCGGACAAATTAAAGTCAAAATGGTCTGGTCCGTTTTGGATTAGAGAGATCAAGCCTTACGGAGCAATTGCAATTGAGGACCCTTCATCGAAAGAAATTTGGATAGTAAATGGGCAAATGTTGAAGGTGTATCTTGGGGGTGAAGTTGTTATTGATGCGAGAAGTATCTCTTTTGGCAATCCCTGAGTTGCTTTCAACCATCTAGCCAGATTTTATTTTGAGCAAGAATAACATCATTTGTTCCCAACTCGATCATGCCCGATTTTCTTTGAGGTATGCCACGGTTGTGATTTCCTTGATGATAATTGAATGTCATCCTATCAATAATAGGAATCACATCTTTAGTGCTTTTGGACATTAATGAACCACCCGAAGTAGCATCCAACAAAGTCTTGTGAACCGATTAGAGACCATTCTGGAAGATGTGCACTTGCGTTAATTCATCAAAATCGTGACCTTTGCATTTTCTTAACATGGATTTGAACCTCTCCCAAGCTTCATTGAGAGATTCATTTCCATAAATCTGTTATGGGGGAATAACCATTCAAGGAACTTTTCTTCCAATAAATTCTAATCCATCATCACTAACGTTGATTGATCAAGATACGATTCTTCGCCTTCCCGATTAAGGAATGCTGAAATAGTCTCTTGAACAATGATTCCTCTTCATCTTCCGACGCTCCCGTTGCACCTGCAATTTCATAAAATTTGGTGAGATATGTGAACAAGTCTTCATGGTCTATACCAGTAAAAGGATTCTAATACAGAAGAGCAAGGATTCCCGTTTTCATCTCCGGATGCCTCCCATTGTGGTCGTTATACGGAAATTGAGCCTTGTGTCTTGGACTGTTAACATAAATGGGTTAAAGCAGGAGGTGGTGGTGGTAGTTCAGCCATGATTGGTTTCTTCACCTAGCGAACACCAATTTAGGTACCTGAAGTGACTCTAAACAGTTAAACCGCCCCTGAGAAATATCTGAGGTTCGCTGTCTGAGCAATTCTTCGCACTGCGAACTACCTCGCTACAAGTTCGCACAATGAACTTAGGGCCCTTTAGCTACTGACTTCAGTCTAGAATGGTTTGCTGGCTCTTCGCTTACACTTTGCCATAGTGAATATTCGCTGCTTGTTCGCCCAGCGAACTTACTGCCCTTTAGCTACTGACTTCAGTTTAGAATTGCTCACTGGGACTTCGCCATGAGTTCACATAGTAAACATTCGCTGGCACTCCTCGCTGGATATTCGCACAACGAACATGTTGAAATCCATCTCTTCCCTTAGCTTCCTTGCCTAATTGCTTGTGTCTTACTCTTTGATGTTTTTATGCCTAATTTCTGCACAATATCACACAAATCAAAGCAACCAAAGATATTTTCTAAACTTATTTTTTGGTGATTTAATATTGCCATATTTTTTTCGGAACGATTTTTCCTTTTTCTTTTTCCCTAGATGATAGCTTTTATTTTTTTATTAATTGGAGTTTTCTGTTTAATTTCCCCATGTTGTACATGAAGATGACGGTGGCTAGGGTAATGGATCCACTTGGATCCTTCACTGCCCGCGCACAGTTCATGGGCCTGCTTCTGGTGTGGGCTTCTTGTTGCCTTCATTCATCTCCTAGCAATTCTTGACCCATTGGTTTTCCTTTCAAAGCATTTGTTTTAAGATTTAAGTTTTTTTTACTAAGTAATAAATATTTATAATTAACTAAATTTATTTTGGTCTTAGCATTTATATTTTAATTGCTTAATCATCAAATAATTAATATTTTCTTGTAATTAGGATTATGTTTTAGAATTTTGCTCCCTCCTCTTTTATTAGAGTCCAGTATTTGCATTTTTAGGATTTTAGGGTTTAAATTATTTTTGCTATGTGGTTGGATTTAATTGTGTGAGCCTTGATTTATTGGTGTACTCATTTGTAGGGTTTTAATTTATACTTATTAATCATATGTCCTATCTTGATGATGATTATTCCTTTCTTGATAATCTTTTACTAAAAGAACTAATTCTCGATTCAACGTCGAGCCATTTTTTACCCTTGTAAGTCTATTTCCTCGTGCATTGCCATTAACCTCATTGGTCACTATACACAACATTCGTAGCTTACTCTTAGGCTTTCTTACAATGAGACATATTCGATCAATTACTTCTAGTTGGTCATTTAGAAGGCTAACACACCTTGCTAGTGCACATGTAATAAAAAAAAACCACTTTATTTGTTTATCGCTTTCGTGGTTCATTTACTTGCGTATGCTTGAATGCTTGGGTTGTGTGTTTACTGTTCATCCTTATCCTCATTCAAAAAGGTGAACTATGAGAACATGATAGAACTTAGCTAACTTGATCGAGGCGAACATGTTATGCGAAAGACCAGCATGGTCAAACTTATGAGCATGTACGATGTATTAAATAACTATGAGAATAGGGTATTGTTAAGCCAACATGGATTAATTACAATCAGTATGGGAAAATCCTGGATGTTGCATTCTTAAGTTGAGTATTTTCTTAAAGTGTGCAATTGGAAGGAATTACGAGGCAATGACCTCGAGGAGACCTTCCCAATTATCTGATTTATGTGTCCATGGGATAAGGAGGGATAACCATAGCATGGCGTGGAAGGATCATTTTAGGTACAAGATTTCTGTGATTTGACCATGAAGTGTCCAGCCAATACTCGTTCTTGCGGGATGGGTGTGAATCCCTACTAAGGCCTTATGAATAAACCATGGAAGTGAAGCAGTGGACGAATGTGTTTGAGTCAGTAGCGAGGGACAAAGTTAAGGAATAAATAGACACCTCCTAGTGGGAGAGTTTTTTTTTGGATATGAGGTGTCAAGAATACGAGTGTGCACAAAGAATCGGAAAAGGTACCTTAAATTGTGAGGATTGCGTGGAAGTCCCATCAGATTGAGATGTTATTGACCTATGGGATATTAATACTTTGAAAATTCATGCGTCCAATTAAGCCATAGTGGTGAATAAGAAGCCTGAATTAGAAGGAGTGCGAGACACCTAGTATGGAGTAGAAATTAGAGATAAAGGAATTCCAAGGCCTATAATAATCCGAGAAATTGCGAGAGAGGTGAAGGAAGCTCAATTTCACCAGGAGGGTCATGTAGTGACGCAGAAATTCCTTGGAAATGGAGGGACGAGTCGCATCATAATGAAGCTACATGGGTGCAAGAGTGGGAGGGGCAGGTAAATTAGGGTTAAGAATGATGACTTCCCTAATCTCCTACTTAACCAGTATCACATAATTAGCAATGAGATAATGATGTTTAGTGGAGATCATTAGAATTAAGGAACCATAGTGGAATCATTAGAGAATTTGAGTTGAGGTTAAAGGCAAACTTGGTAATTCCATACTAATCCTATATAAACTCAAATTGTAGCATTGTCCCTCATTTTGCTCTTAAATTCTCTCTTTTATACCAGATTGTGAAGTGAGAGTTAGAGGAAAAAAAGGTGGGGTGAAATTGAGGTAGGAAAGGGAAGGAAATCCTTCATTTTATATTGTTAAGTTGCATGTGCTGAATTTATTGCTTGCTTGGAGAAGAAGATGAAAGGCTAGAGCTTTATCATCAATCCAACTCTTTCATCACCTCCAATCATATTTTCTCTAATCTCAAAGGTAGGATTTCACTAAGTTATGATCTTGGGTAGAACCACCATTAGGGCTAAACATGAGGGGAGGGGTAGATAGTTCTATGATCATATATGTTGATTGCCATCGTCTATGCATGTTATGTACTAATGTTTTCCTTGATATTTTTTCAAGTGATGTGTTTAAATGTCTTAATGGTGTGTTGAATGAATGAATTCCTTGATTAAAAATTTAGACATTGAACACATGAGAATCTAAGTAGATGAGCATGAATTAATCTACGACGATGCATGTACCATGTTGTAATGCATGTAATAGCTTGATAAAATGGTAAACTCCATGCAATTATATGTTAAATTGGACTATGGTTGGATGAGTATGGTTTTTGGTACAGGTTCAACGAGTTGGAAGTGTGAAAACCACAGTTAGAGAGAAAGCCCTGATTTTTTCGGTTGGATGCAGATTGTGCTACGCTACACGGGTCACACATGTCCCTCTCTGATTTTTGTATGAGGGGTATTCCTGGAGCTGGCACGAACAATGCAGGCCAACATGGGGTGACAATGTCTCCCTCTGGTTTTTGTATGGGAGGGGTTGCAGACCCATCACAGACTGTGCAGTATGGCACGGGAAGACCGTGTTGAGCCCCTGACTTTGCATTTCCATGTGTGTTATCTAGAACCCTAGTTAGTCCAAGTGTGTGACCCTTTCATTGATGCATCCTTAGTGATAGTGTGTAGCTACATTTATTGGAAAATAGTCGTTCAAATCACTTAGCACAGATATACAATGGAAGGTATGGAGTTGTGAATTAAGGTTAAGAATGGCGACCTTCCTAGTTTAAGGGATTGAATGATCAAACCCTATTTGTTACAATGATACTTTGAATGGTGAGAAAACCCTAGGTTGAGTAACCTAGATTTATTACATTTGGACATGAAGAAGCCCTAGTTGGTATGTGTAGCGAATGGTCTAGTAAGTGTGACGTTCGATCACCAAGATACACCCTAGTTGTTATATGTGACAAACGGTAGGTTTCAAAGGAAACCAAATCAGATGAGTGTAGGGAATATCAAGGCTAATGCCTTGAAATTTTCTACCATGAGTGGGAGAGTTTTATAACGCCTGTCTTCCATGTTTAGGTTATGATAAATGATGATATGGGAAGGGCGTGGTATGTAGCGGACTTCTGTGACCCGTGTCTGGGCCCTTGTGAGGGGCAGCGGCTAGAGAGAGATGTTTCAATATTGAAGTGAATCTGTGACGCGTGTTCGGGCCCATGTGAAAGGTTATGGTCGGTGAGAGACGCTTTCACTTAGTAAGAGAATATGTGACATGTGTCCAAACTTAAGGGATAAGTTATGGTCGGAGAAAGATGTCTCATCCATGTTATAAACTCCTGAGGTAGATAATGGTCAATAGAGACCTGACTTTTGATATTCACACACAATGTGAGACTGATTAGGTCTCAAATTCTTGTTACCTGCATGATCATATGATATGTAAGGTGAAGAAATCAATTATGTGAATAGAGTAGGATATGTGAACCCATACAGACGAGCAGACCTTGTGGTGTAGTTTGAAAATCCAGTGAGATGTAGAATCTCACCCCATTCATGTTGTCTATTTCAAGTAGCTTCGAAAAAGATAAAGGTAAAATAAAGATGGCATGAATACCCATTGACTCGGATGTCTCATTTTTTTGTTATTCGTTGTGCTTATGTTATAGATTTTTTATCGACATTCACATCATATGTATTAGTACCATGTTGTACTATATCCGTTATATTTTGTGATTTCATCTAGACACTTATGTATGAACTCATTAATCAAATTTAACATTTTTATTAAATATATTATTCTAGACGAATATTGTTGGGGTGTTACAACTAAATATGTATTTTAAACTTCAAACAAGTTTTAAAAACTTTTTTTTTTAATAAGCTAAATTTTCGTATAAACCGGAGTACAAAGGGGTACCCAACCCGTATACAACTATAGCCTAATCAAATATCACCGGCTACAAAAATCACTCGGAGAATTAACCCAAGTGAAATAATTACAAAAGTAGGAACTATTATAACTCCTACCTATCCACCACCAAGTATAAATTAAAATACGATTTGAAATCGTATCTAAATCCCAAAATTCGTCCCTAAAAATAATATTGTTA
Organism: Lathyrus tuberosus; assembly: GCA_022829125.1. Classification (NCBI taxonomy): domain Eukaryota; kingdom Viridiplantae; phylum Streptophyta; class Magnoliopsida; order Fabales; family Fabaceae; genus Lathyrus; species Lathyrus tuberosus. The sequence continues at coordinate 17,391,989 of JALAZF010000027.1, read as the reverse complement.
CGGCATAACCAAAGGATCAAACAAATCGATAACCATAACCCTACTGCTATTCTAACAACCAACCCTCTATCGACACAACCCTGTATCCAACATGTTAAATGAGAGACCATATTTCCTACCAATATACACGGTATCCCCAACCATTTACAAGCAAAATTCCACACCAAAATAGCTTTACCACACAGAAATAATACATGTTCAGACGACTCCATATCGAGAAAGCAAAAAGGGCAAGACATCTCGAACCTATTAGTAACAATTCCACGCCTACTCAAATTATCCCTCGTTGGAATTCGCTTATGGAGCATCCTCCAACCAAACACTTTCACCTTAAACGGAACTTGCGCTAGCCATATTAACTTAAATGCCACTTTCATTTCAATTCCAAGCTGTACAGTATTCTCTTCAATCTTCCCCTGCAAAAAATCATAAACAGATGAAACAGAATAAAAATAATTATTCTCCAGCAACCATTTAATTGAATCCTTGGCATTCTTGATTATGGAAACATCAACCAATATCAAATACAATTCTTCCAGCTGAACCCGAGCTATCTCCTGTGCTTCACCTACATCCACTTTGATATCCCACTTCCAATTCTCTCCCTCCCAATAACCATTATCTCTGACTGGACTAAACTTTGATTCTACTAAACCAAAGAGCGCTGGAAACCTTCTGCTCATTGACTCATCCAAAGCCCATTTCGACCTCCAAAAATCCACACTAGTCCCATCTCCAATCTCAAAGGCGATTAGGTCAACCAGCCTTCCTTCGCCCACAACTTTCAAAGCCTGTAAGAGATCTGAAAATCAAAGAGATGGCTTCACCTGCAAAGTTGAGACATCACTACTAACAAAATCATAACAGCAAAAAGGATATCTAAAATTAATAAAATCCTTCCAAATTGTAAACTTGTTCTCTAAAATCCTCCAAGCCCACTTAAGGAACAAAGCCAAGTTGAATAATTTTAGATCTTTCACGCCTAAACCACCCAAGTCTCTATTCCTGCAAACCGTTTTCCAACTTACCCAAGAAATCCCATTTTTATTCACCACACCATTCCACAAAAAAGATCTTTGAATTGACTTGAGAATTCTAACCACCTTAGCCGACATTCTATAAAAGGACATGTAATGGATTGGCAAATTACTCAAGACAAAATTAATTAAAGTAACTCGACCACCCATTGATAAGAACCGGCTCCTCCAAGTATTCAATCTCGCACGCATAATGTCTATCACCGGCTTCCAGAAGGAGATTAACCTATGATTGCCTCCAATTAATATCCCAAGAAACGAAAATTGAGGAGGAGCAATTTTACATGATAGATATAACTCTGCAGATCTGATCTTGGGTTCATCCAACCCTACACAAATCAGTGAACTCTTTCTAAAATTAATGTCCAAACCTGAAATGAGATGAAAAGCTTTCAAAATGGCTTTGAACGCTATGATATTCTTCCACGAACCATCACCAATTAAGACAGAGTCATCAGCAAACTGCAGCATGTGAAAACCAATCTCTGAATTGACCTTAAATTCTGAAAAAAAAACCACTAGCAACTGACATTATTCATTTTGTGCACTCCTCTTGTTACGTCACAGGTTTTTAATTATGTCACCTTTCAAGATTTGATGTTGCTCATAAATAACATGCAAAATATTGATATCTTTGTTGTTACTAATATTTTTGAGAATTTTGTAAAAGTAATGAACTTAGTGTGAACAACGCCAAATCAGTGATAAATGTTTTGTGATACATGTAAAGAAGTCAAATGATTTGTAAACACTAACCTTATTCTCTAAAAACTTTAATTTTTTTCTCATGGTGTTGATGATAATGGTTTAATAGCACAAGGTATTATTTTTAAGAATATTGTCAGGTTTATAAATGAGCAAGTTGTTGTGCTAAGACCAAGTTCCAATAAATCCACCGTGTATAAGTGCGGAATTGTTGGTTATCAACACAGTCTATATGCTCAATTTCATTGTCAACTTTATAGATAATGGATATTAAGTGGGCAATTAACTTTATATTTTGGGTATGCAGTACAAGTGTTTCAAAATTTCCTAATATTAGTCAAGATAAGATTGTCATAGTACTACTAGAAACTTCGATTTTAGCGACCAATTTTGTGACTGAATATGATAAAAAATCGGTCACTATACCCTTTAGCGACCAACAAAGCAACCATTATTTTTCAGTCGAAAAAGTGTTAGTCGATACCTTTTAGCGGCCAAATCAATGAATAAAATCTAGCGACCGAATTTGATATGGCTAAGGCAACGAAATTTGTGACTGATTTCACTGAATGATATTGTGACTGAATCTTTGTTTAGTGACCAATTTATAATAGATTTCAATGATTTTTTGACTAATCAATGTGTGGGCTAAAATGCCACTTAAATAATAAATTTAATATAAATTCAGTCACTAAATTCATCTTTATATTTTGATTTTTATAAGAATATCCTTTTAACAATAAAAATATTTTTTAATATCTCTTAATTAATTCATATAAGTAAAAAATTAAAATTATAAATTATAATGCATTTAATAATATAACACAATATAATAAATATTTTTAAATACTCTTAAAAATATAACCAAAAAACATATTTAAAAGTCTTACTAAATACTAATAAAAAAGTTAACACAAGAGTATAAAATAAATGATTTCTAAATATTCAACAAAAACATACAATTAAATTGTTTTAGTTAAAGATAATAATTGTCATAACAAAATGCTAACATATTATTTTCAGAGGCACTTGTAATTCCAAATTCATCTCTTCATCATCAACATTACTATTATGAACTTGATGTCTAAAATATGACTTCGATTGAAAGTTCAAACTACCCATACTGCCATTCATCATCATTATCATCAACGTTGTTATTATGAACTTGATCTCTACTTTGGTAAAAAGATGAGAGAGAAACTCTAACTTCTCTCTAACTTTGTCTATACTTTATGATTCATTATGTGCAGCAGAAATAGAAAACGGGAAGAAGGGTGGACTAAGGTGGAAAGAAGAAGACATGTCGTTAGTAAAGGGAAGTGGGATGCGTTTCGCAAGACGAAAGGCTCCATTGAAGGGGAACTTACGACGGTATTCTTTACGGAGTTCCCGGAGAATTATAGGGCAAAATATCTATTCTTAGCTTATGAGGAATTTGGGAAGTTAGAAGAAGTGATCATTCCCCCTAGGCGAGATAGAAGAGGAAAAAGATTCGGTTTCGCCAGATTTGTTGAGGTCAATGACGTGCGTAGTTTAGTCTTGAAGCTCGATAATTTGTGGCTTGAAGGGATAAAGTTGTTCGTGAATATTCCCAGGTTTTCTAGACCTGGGAAGGGTGAGTCCGTAGGCGATAAGGGAGATATTAGAGGTCAAAGCAGCAGGGGCAATGGAGGAAGCCATGGGTTGAGAAACCATAGGGGTTCATCTCCTACCCAATATAAGGGGAGAAAATCTTATGCAAATATTGTTGGTGGAAAAGGACATATACAAGGGGAAACGGTTTGGGGAAAGGTAGATAGAGGCAGTAATCAACAGTGTCTTAAGTTTACAGCTGAAAAGGATACCTTGAACAGACTTAAGAAGGCTTATGTTGCTAAGGTACTAGATTATGAAAATACTTACAACATGCAAAGGATATTCCTAACAGAGGGTTATTTCGCCTTAAAGGTTAGACCTTTGGGTGCAAATCTGTGTTTGCTAAAGGAAAATGAAGAAGGTGAATTAAGAGACCTGGTTGAAGGGGAAAAATACTGGCTCGGGCAATGGTTCTCGGAGGTTAGACCATGGAATGAAGAAGACATTGATAAAGAAAGGGTCATGTGGATCCGATGCTATGGTATTCCATGTCAAGTTTGGACGGTATCTTTCTTCGATTTCATATCATCTAAAGTAGGGAAATACGTCTGCTGCTAGGAGAACACCACGGATTTTTGTAAGATGGACGTAGCGTGTATTATGATTAGAACCACTTGTGGATTTCTAATTAATAAAGTGTTCAAGGTTAATATTGATGGAACTGTGTTCAGAATTAGAGTTGTGGAGGAATTCCATGGGTCGGCAACGAGAGTTGTGGAAAAGGTGGTATCTGATAGTTCAACGGATTCTCTATCCTCCGGTTTTCAAAACTATGCTCCTTGGGAAGACGACGGGAGCTTTTCTGATGATGATAAGGATGTTGCTTATCACGTTGTCCAACAATCTATCAAGGATATGACCAGGCATGATGTGTTTAGGGAAGACGTAGCTTTCGCATTTAATTCTCTCAACTCTAAAGGTAAGTCAGAAGAAACTTTAGTTGGTAGGGGCGTAACACACTATGATAATTCTAGGAAGGTGGCAGGTATACTTTCAAGAAAGTCTATTTTAAACTCTGAGTCGGGATTGGAAAAGGCTAAAATTGATGTGGTTCCTTTAGTTGGGGCGAACCTTATTGGGGCACAAGAGGGTAATTCAAATTCAGTTGGGATAAGTTTTGACAAACTGGTTAAGGCCCATAGTTTGAAGGCCCACTCTGAGAGGGTCAAGCTGGGTCGCCATACCAAACAAAGTAAGAACTTGGACAATAGAAGTCTAACTATCCTACCAGTAAAGGGCACAAAAGCAAATAATGTTGAATCTCCAAGTGACTACAACTCTAAGTCTTTCGAAGTTGCTTATACTTATCCTAAGTTGTTGGGTTGTAGGGTCACATCTACATCGGATGAGGGATGTTCTGATGAGATTGCGAATAGGAAGAATAAAACTGTCAAGGGGTACGTCGAGGCTTCCAAAGGGGCAAGTGCTAGATGCGAGAGAACTTAAAGCAAACGGAAGAGTAGATCGGTTTTATCGGAGTCTGGGTCGAGGTGCTTCTCAATGACAGATTCTGATGTGGCCTTAGGAAATAAGAGATTCTGGAAATATTTGGAATCTAAGGTGTCGTTAAAAGTTTGGGAAATCATTTCTTCTATATGGATATCGGGAGATGGAGGTAAAGCTACTTATGAAGATCATATTAGAATGATGGAATCCAGGGATTTGGAGAGTAAGAAAAAGAGGGAGTCTAACAAGCTAGTTAATAGATGAATATCATGTCTCTTAATGTTAGAGGGGGAGGCAATGTGGTGAAAAGGAAGAGGGTCGGGTATCTGGTCCAATCTGGTAAAGTGGACGTGTGCTTAATCCAGGAAACTAAGCTTGGTGTGATTGGGTCTGAAAAAGTTTCTTCGTTTTGGGGGAATAATGAGGTGGAGTGGACTGAGATCGGTTCGACGGGCGCGGCAAGAGGTCTTCTTACCATGTGGAGGAGTAAGATGTTTGAGCTATTGTTTAGTTTCATGGGAGCTGGTTTCGTAGGGGTGTGTGTTGTTTGGAGAGGAGAATAATACTTCTTGGTGAACGTCTATTTGCCTTGTTTGTTTAATCTGAAGAAGAGACTTTGGAGTGATTTGTTGGCTGTCAAAAAGAAGTTCGGTCGAGGGAGGTGGATTTTTGGAGGCGATTTCAATGTTGTTTCTAGGAGAAGTGAAAGAAAGGGAGTCTGTGACAGAGGTAGGAGAAAGGAATTATAGGGGTTTTGCAATTTTCTGGAAGGGTTAGACTGTATTGAAGTGACGGTTATTGGTGGCAGATTTACTTGGTTTAATAAGGATGGGACGACAATGAGTAGGATAGATAGATTTCTGGTCTCTGAAGACATTGCACATGACTGTAAGCTAGTGGGGAAATTCATTGGTTCTAGAGACATATTGGACCATTGTCCTATTTGGTTGAAAGCAAACAATGAGGACTGGGGGCCTAAGGCTTTCAAATTTCACAACTGTTGGTTAAAGCACCCAGAGTTCGGTAAGTTCTTTAGGGCTTTGTGGGAGTCTTTGAGGATTACTGGAAGAGGGGATTTTGTATTGAAGGAAAAGTTGAGATTATTCAAAGGCTTGTTGAGAAAGTGGAATATGGAGGTTTTCGGATGGATTAATTTGAAAGTGGCAGAGGCTGTTAATGAATTGAATAACCTTGATGCTATAGCAGGTGGTGATGAAGATTGCTTTGAAGCTTATCTGCTTCATTCTCATCGGTCTTCGGCAACGCAAGAAATTTGGAATAAACTCAATATGGAGGAGAGTTTGTTGAGGCAAAAACCCAGGTTGTTGTGGTTGAGAGCCTGAGATTGGAATTCTAAGTTCTTGCATAGATTCATGAGAGGTCGTCAAAGACAGAGTTTTATAGCTTCTGTGGTAACTGACGAGGGTAGAAAGGAAGGAGTAAAAGATGTTAAGAGGGAAGTGCGAGACTACTTTGCAAATAATTTCAAGAATGAGAGTTGTGTAAGACCAACATTTAGTGGGATGGATTTTGTAAGCTAACTGACAATAGTAAATTGGAGTTGGAAAAACCGTTTACCGAAGATGAAATTAAGGAGGCAGTGTGTAATTGCAACGAAACTAAGAGTCCCGACCCTGACGGTTTTTCGTTTGGTTTATTTCAGGATTGCTGAGAGACGATTAAATCAGATGTCGTGCGTTTCGTTCAAGACTTCCACTCTAACCCAACGTTAACCAAGGCTGTCAAGGCTTCGTTTATTACTCTTGTACCAAAAATTTCTAACCCAGAGTATCTAGTTAATTACAAACCTATATGCTTGGTTAATTATTTTCAGAAAATTCCGTCTAAAGTGTTGGCAGTGCGTCTGAGCAGGGTAATAGGAAGCCTTATATCTGTGGAACAAACGACTTTTGTGAAAGGAATATTAATGTTAGACGGGGTGGTTGTTGTAAACGAGCTGCTAGACTTAGCAAAACGTACTAAGAAGGAATGTTTTCTAATGAAAGTTGACTTCGAAATAGCCTATGATTGTGTTGGTTGGGATTTCCTCAGAGCATTAATGCTGAAGATGAATGTTGGGCCGCGATGGATGCTTTGGATGAATTCTCTTGTGTTCGACGGTTCTATGTCGGTCCTTGTGAACGAAAGTGCAACTAAGGACTTCGAAGTGGGTAAAGGATTATGACAAGGGGACCCGTTATCTCCATTCCTTTTCATTATTGTTATGGAAGGTCTTACAATTCTTATGAAATCTGCTTGTGAGAGAAGGTTTTCTCTTGGGTTTAAGGTGAGTGATAATTGTTCCTACAGTATTGTGCAATTCGTGGACGACACGTTAATTGTTGGGCAAGCGAATGGGGATAATCTGTGGTGTATCAAGGCTGTTTTGAGGGGTTTCAAGATGGTTACGAGATTGAAGGTTAACTTCTTTAAGAGTTGTGTGGGTGAAGTCAATCTATCGGGCGACTTCTTAGAAGAAGCGTCCAATTTTCTCCATTGTGGGATTATATCCATCCCTTTCAAATTCTTAGGAATTATGGTCGGTGCCTGCCCTAGAAAATCTAAATCTTGGGATTCAGTTGTGGATATGTATAACAGAAGACTGGCTACTTGGAGGAATAAAAATATATCCATAAGCGGCAGGGTGGTTTTAATAAATTATGTATTGAGCTCTTTATCTTCTTTCATGCTTTCTTTTTACAGGGCTCCTGCGAAGACCTTGAAAGAGATTGAAAAGATTCAATCCAGATTTCTATGGGGTGGTAATTCGGATAGAAAGCATATTCATTGGATCAGTTGGAAAGCTGTGTGTCTGTCTATGGAAAATAGAGGGCTTGGGATTAAGGATCTTGCTTTGTTCAATAGAGCACTTTTTCTGAAGTGGAGGTGGAGATTTGCTTCTAAGGAGAAAGCTATATGGAGGGGAATTTTGGAGCATAGGTATGCTACATCGAAGCCTAATCTTGTTGTTGCGGTTTTGGGAAGTGGTATAGCAGACGGCAGCCGTAACCAGTCCATTTGGTGGAAAGATGTCATGCAAGTAGGATTCCTTAATAATTCTATAGATAATATTTTCCAGTTGCATATTCGTTCGAAGGTTGGTGACGGTAGGAGGAATCTCTTTTGGCAGAGCATTTGGTTGTTAAATTGCCCCTTGAAGGATAGATTCCTGAATTTGTTCAGATCTTTCCCCCATCCTTATCAGTCCTGTAGTATTTTTGAGTTAGGTCTATGGTGCGACAATTCTTGGAGATGGAAGATTACACTGCCAGTTTTTTCAGATGCCTCAATAGAATATGAGGAGTTACTCAATCTTTTTAATTTGTTATCTGAGTACTGTCATTCTCCAAATGATGACGAGTTTGTATGGAACCTCGAAGATAATGACTGCTATTCGGTTTTTTTCCTGCTATAACGCCATGGTTGAGTTAGAAAATTACAATGTAAGTGTTAACGATAACGTGGTTAATGCGCTGCACATTCTGTGGAAGACTAGATGTGAGTCTAAGATCCAAATATTTTTGTGGAGGGTCTGCTTGGGGAGAGTGGCGAGAGCTGGCTAAAAGAGGTATTGGTGTCGAAGGTAATTACCAAGGTTGTGTGCTTTGGGATTGTTCTACTAAAACTATCTCTCTTATGTTCCTCCATTGTCCGTCTGTTCTTATTATTTGGAGAAAAGTGCTTAAGTGGTTGGGGCTGGTAGAGGTTACTTATTTTTGTTGTGCTTCTTCCTTGACTGGTTTTGCTCATAATTTGAGAAAGGAGGTGGGGAATGACAAAGGTAACTTTATATGGTCTGTGGTTGTGTGGGCTGTTTGGAAGGCTAGAAACTAGGGGTGGCAAAACGGGTCGTGGCCCGTCGGGCCGTCCCGCGCACTCGCCAAAAAATGGTGGGTTGGGTTGGGATTTTGGGCCCGCCGCCCACCAAAACCCGCCCCGCTAAAACCCGCCGCCCGTCAAAGCCTGCCCCGCCAAAACCCGCCGCTCACCAAAGCCCGCCTCACCTATTCGTTCAGCTTGTCCCACCTTAAACCCGCCATTTTTTAGTTAATTCTAGTAATTCCAATTCTTGATGGTTTTATTTTATACATTTATTTGAGAATATATGCAATATTTTTTGAAGTAAAATTAGTTAAAAAGATGCTTTATAAAAATTGTTCTAAAAAAATAAGTGAAAAATTTAATTGAAATGTAAAAACAAGCCTATTAATCTATTAAAAAAATAAAAAACTTGCCCGCCGCCAGCCAACCCGCCACCTTGGCGGGGCTAGCCTGATTTTCATGCCCATTTCTACTTGGCCGCCTATTTTCTTTTGGCGGGGTGGGGCGGGCCGTGCGGCCCGTTTTGCCACCCCTACTTGAAACAATGTGATTTTTAATGATAAATTGTTCGATATCGATGAAGTTTTTCACTTTATTCAAACTTCTACTTGGAAGTGGTTTTGTTGGGTGGTTAATTTGCTTTACGGATGAAATTTCCTTGACTGGTACAATAGTCCAATCTTTTGTTTGAAGCAGAAGTAGTTATTCCTGCTGTTTGTAATGTTTGGGTTCCACCCCTTGTGCGTTATATTATGAATCATTGCTAATAAAAAAAAATGAACGTGATCTCTAAAATATGACTCTGATTGAAAGTTCAAACTACCCATATACTACTCCTGCTATATATATAATTCTATCCGAAATAATTTATTTCCATAAAAATAAAAGTCTGGCATGGGCAATGCTACATGACATTAGGATGAAACAAACGAGACTACGTAATTTTAATAAAGATCTCCTTGAAAAACTTTAACATCATAAAATCAAATAAATTTGAAAATAAGATAGCCATGCCTTTGATAGGAAGATTTTCCTACCAAGAACTATTTAACTAGGGTTTCTAAAATAAAAAGGGGAAGAACACTAAAAATGATAAAATAAATGGAATAAAAGACTTTTTTCTTCATTGATACCTATAATGTGTCCAAGACACTTACATATATAGTGTTTATAATGGGTAATGAATTAAAAGCCCAATTACACAATAGCCCAATAGCACCAATAACTAATAACACTAAACATAAAAGACTAATTAAATTGATATTTTAATTAAACCAAATTATTAAATTATAACTAATAATACTCTCTATCATTGCCGCGGGGTTCACTTGAACCTTGTCCTCAAGGTTCTAAAATTAACACTTAAATAAATAAATATGAATTTTTCTTGAAATTGGGAGAGAGAATTTGTTTTTGGATTGTAGTAAAATACTATATCATGTGGGAGAGAGAAAAAAAACTAAACAAATAGCCGTGCAGACTGTAAGTGAGAAAGGTGAAATTGGTGGAGTGAATGCATTTATGATTGTTTTGCTACACCACATTTTCTCTTTCTTTCTCTCAATCACGTCCTTTCTTCTTTTCTTCTTTTCTGTTTTTTTTTTCTCTCTCTTTCTTTTCACTTCTTTTCTTCTTCTCTTCCAAATTTCCATGCTTCATTTCTTCTCCCACTTTACTTCTTCCAGACATTCTCTCTCTATTTCTTCTTCTACTTTTTTTTTTCTCTTTGTTTCTTCTTCTTTTTTTTTCACTTTTTTTTTTCTTCCTCTTTCTTCTTCTTTCTTTCTTCTTCTCTTTTTTTTTTTTTTTTTTTTTTACAACACTAATAAAAAAATAAAAATGATAAAAAACTGTTTGATAATGGTGGTGGCTCCGCCGGTGGTCTGACTGGAAGTGATGCCGGAAGTGTAACCAGAGTTGTTGCCAACAATGGAACTGTTTTTGTCGGAGAAGACGATAGAACTGTCGTCGGAATAGATGACAAAAATTTCGCCGGAGAAGACGAATGTACAGTCGCCCGAGAAGATGTCGTAAATTCCGCCGGAAATTTCCCCGGAGATGCCGCCGGAGTCGGAATTCTGGCCGGAAATGATACCGGAGTCGTCATTTTCGCCGGAGGAGATGCCGGAAATTTCGCCGGAGAAATTCTTTGTGAACCAGAATGTTCTATTTTCCCTTTTTCTTCAGTCTGTTTTTCTATAGTTTTCTGAATAGAATATTTTTCTCTCCATTTTTGTTGTGAATCAGAATATTTTTTTGATGATGCTTTGAAAGAATAACTCAAATTTTGAATTCCTTCCTTCAACTCTTCTCTATATTTGGTTGAGATCTCATGGGTTTCAATCAAATATTGTTTGAGAGTTTCTAGCTGTGAATAGAAATCTTGAGATTGAGGTGTTTCAGGTTGTGAATAGAAACTTGCAGGATATGGATTTATGAGTGGTGGAGCATAAATGGTTGTTGTAGTGGAATAATATGAGTGAGTGAAAGTAGGGTAAAATGGATGAGTGTAGTAAGAATATGCCATGGATGGGAGATTGAGTGCAATAATGAAAGCACCAATTTGATAGGAAGATTTTCCTACCAAGAACTATTTAACTAGGGTTTCTAAAATAAAAAGGGGAAGAACACTAAAAATGATAAAATAAATGGAATAAAAGACATTTTTCTTCATTGATACCTATAATGTGTCCAAGACACTTACATATATAGTGTTTATAATGGGTAATGAATTAAAAGCCCAATTACACAATAGCCCAATAGCACTAATAACTAATAACACTAAACATAAAAGACTAATTAAATTGATATTTTAATTAAACCAAATTATTAAATTATAACTAATAATACTCTCTATCAGCCTTTAACAAACATAAATCACAATTAACATCTAGACCTAGTAAAAAGATTCTCTTTTTTGTTTTCCTATTAAAACTTCATAAATATTCGTGCAGGTAAAGTTTTCAAGAATAAAACACCAAACTCACCTAAAAAACATGTCAAATCAAAATTCAAAATGCTAAATAAAACCTTATCACAACAAATTCTACTCTCTACCTCAAACCATCTACATTCTACCTATAGAACAATTATAAATCTGTAATTAGAAAATGTCTAAAAAATAAGTTTGTGGGTATTTAACTATTCATGTGACCTTTTTAAAATAAAAATCAACTTTTTTAAGTAATGTAGAAATAATCTCCCAAGATCTTGTAATAAGAGAAAAATTACTTTTAGATTTATTGAGTACCAATTTTGTCTTCTGTATGAAATAATCTTTGCATTCCTTGTTCAATATATACTTGGCGTAAAAAAACTCCGACCTTATTCCAATAACTAAATTTACTAAAACTTATATTTGAAGGATATAACATGCACACTCAAAAACAGTATTCTTACAATCTAATATAAGTAATCTAACGAGTCCATAAAGTTGGTTAGAATATATTGAAAAACTTGAATATCTAACACGTTCTATTAAAAATACCTTTAAGCATTCATTTAGTAACTACCCTTAAATATAAAATTTTCTCTGATCTTTTATCTACATATCAAGATGACTTTTCAATGTGATTTGAAGTAGGAGACATGGTGTTCCTCCCAAATAACATGCGAAATATTGATATATTTGTTGTTACCAATAGGTTTGAAAATTTTGTTAAAGTAATGAACGTAGTGCCAACAACGCCAACCAAATCATAGTGATAAATTTTTTGTGATACATGTAAATAAGTCATATGATTTGTAAACACTAATCATATTCTCAAAAACTTTAATATTTTTATCAAAGTGTTGATGATAGTAGTTTAATAGCACAAGATATTATATTAAGATTATTGCCGGGCCTATAAACGAGCAAGTTTTTTTGTTAAGCATGAATTCAATAGCAGGAGATAAAGGGTATCTCCAACCCAATCCAAAAACAATCAAAGATTACAACAAAACACACACTACAAACCCATAAACAAGGGTTGACAACCACAATTAATTACAAAAGTGTAACGGAAATTTGTGCCAATCGTATAAAGAGAAGAACATGTGTCGGTTCCTACCTAAAGCCAGCCAATTCCACGAAGAACCAACTATGCGATGGAAAATAGTTTCAACATCCCCCACCTCGTCTTTGAACATTTTAAGATTCATAGTCATCCAAATGTTCCAACAAGTGATAAACCAAATGGAGTTCCTAAAATTGTTCTTACATCTACCATTGATCCTAACAAACCAATTCGAAGCATGATCATGACAATTTGTTCCTCCAACCCAATCAATATTTACTCAATGACAGACCTTTTGCCACAGCGAAGCAATCTTGGGGCAATTGAAGAAAAGATAATCATTATTCTCTAACTCATAGAAACAAAAAGCACAAACTGTTTCATGAATACTAACAATTACACCTCTCTTTAAAAGGTTATCACGAGTTGGTAACCGATTAAGCAACAACCGCCACGCGAACACTTTAATTTTGAGAGGAATAATAGTATTCCAAACTAAGTCTAAAGCAGCCAGAATTGAATCATCCAAGACTAGGTCAACATTAGCAGCAAGGATAAAATTATAGTACGACTTAACAAAAAAACCGTAACTAATATCCAGCTTCCAATTCCAAGAGTCCACTGCTCTGAAGTGAACAACAACATGTTCCAAGATATTGACCAGCGCAGAAAAATTAGAATCTAGGTTATTGTAGTATATGAATTGGTTATCCGTTATTTTCCAGGTCCATAAGTCTCCGGACCAAATTCCCATATCCAAAACAAGGGCCTATTTACATAAAGCAACTTGAAAAAGAATAAGAAAACAATGGCTGAGCAGCAAATTACGGAACCAATTCATAGTCCAAAATCTAACATGCTTCCATTGTCCTAAAGAATAAACAATCAACCTAGAAAAACTAACCTCAGAAACAGGATTAGTAAAAAGCATCAAGTCTCGCATCCATAACGAGTCATTGTCCGTGCTAGCTGTAGAAGAATTATCCATAATTTTGTCAGCCAAATTACCATATCTGCTCCAAACAATGGGCCTCCAAATTTCCTTCCCCTGTTGAAGGAACTTCCATAACCACTTAGAAATGAGGGCAATGTTAAATTTACCAATGTGCTTAATACCTAAACCATCACTAGACTTTGGTTTGCTGATAGAATTCCATCTGACTCAAAATATACTTCTCCTTCCCATCGCTCCCGACCAAAGAAATTTTCTTTGAATATCAATTATTTCCATGACAGTAGTTTCCGGCATCTTATAAAAAGACATCTGATAAATAGGAAGATTAGTGAGAACAGAGTTTATCAAAGTGACTCTACCTCCAATCGAAAGGTTCCTTCCAATCCACGAAGAAAGCTTAGACCTAAAACAAGAAATTATAGGATTCCAAAATGCACAACTCTTATGATTTGCCCCCACCATTAAACCCAAGAATTTAAAAGGAAATTGACCCGAATTACAATAGAGGAAAATCTCTGCAACATGCATGAATTCAGGGTCTAACCAAATCCCAAACAGACAGCTTTTTGCAAAATTTATTCTCAACCCAAAAATAATTTCAAAGCCACGCAATACTCACTAGTGCAAAGTGACAAATATAATTTTAAAATTTGCACCCATTATACAAAAAACAGGTGTAAATAAGTAATCTGATGGAAAATTTGTAAATAAAATGTCATTTTAATTATTAACATGTGACAATTGACATCCTATTTTTTTAAAAAAGGGTGTAAATTAAAAATATTATTATAATAAATTAAAATCATTATTATAGTCAAATCTCTATTACTCCCGTTAAAGGTAAAACGGGTGTAAATTTTAATTGGCCAAAAAAATTATTTTTTTTAACAACTCTAGTTATTAATCTTAAATATATTAATAAAACACAATACATTTTATTAAGTGTTAATTAAGTAACTAAGTGAATTAATAGATATAAATTTTTTAAATTAATATTATTTAAATAAAATAGATGTATAAATTAATTAGATAAATAAGTGAATTAATAAATCTAAACCCATTCTCTCTGAAACCCTATAACTCTATCTTCCTAATTATCAGCCCCAGCTTTTTTGAACGCTTTCAATTTGCACAACACTAAAAGAAAAGAAAAGAGGGAGCTCACCCTCACGTTGAGGAGAATGATTCTCAACGGAATACTCTCTACCCTCACTCACTAAAAAAACAAAAGAAAAAACTCAGAGAAACCAACACCTTTCTTTTTCTTTCTCTTCAAAACCTCATTCACTGAGATGATTCACCATCACCCTTCATTTCTCCCTCCATTCGATAGCTTCCTCCAACCAAAAATTCGCCTCCTTCATTTTTCCGGCGAAGCCCTCCGATTTCCCCCTTTTTTACCGGCGAATCCAACCATCAACCTCCATAACATCTTAGATCCAACACCCATTATTATTTTTGCTCCATTTCTGACGCCCACAGTGACCACCCGCAACACCTGCAACAGCGAGAACCACCTCAGGGTTACCGCGAGAACATACGCGGGTGGAAGTCTCCGTTGAAACATAGCAACAACATTGTTAATCAGCCTTTGTTTTGGTTTCACACCAATTCAGCGGTTATTCTCACTGTCTTTACAACAACGAATCGCCGCAAACCGTGCGTAGCAGCGTTCCTCAATTCAGTGCGCGAGGTTGAAGTTCCGACGACATTCAATGATGCGTGACAATTGCAGCTCGGACGTGTACTCTGCTTGCGCAAGAACCTAACAACAGATGCAACTCACAAGCTCCATTCAACAACGCTTCATCTTTGCGGTAACTTCTGAATCAATTGATCTGTTGTGTATTGTATTGCTGCTGTTTATGCATAACTTTTATATTTGTGGCTCGTTTTGGTTTTACGGCATTCAATTTTGAAAAATATCTGAGCTAGTTTGTTTTTGAACTAATAGGTTGTTGTATCAGTACTACTACTGATTTAAATTTGAAAGTTCTAATTGCTTGATTTCTATTATTGATTGCCTATCTGCTTGCGTATCCGTAACCATTTCATTTACAGATTTGTGAACCTAGAAATTGTTGCTGGTTATGTTATCCTCTTGCTACAAATTAGTACTCGAATTCGGTATTTATGTTGCTTACATTTTTTACCATTGCTCTTAAATCTTCCTCTATTCTTCACTTGTATTTGATAACTGGTTTGGATCTGTTTGCGAGATTTGTGTAGTCATTTTCGACATCGTTATAACATTAGGATATTCAAGTTGCTGCTGTTTTAGTGTTGCTTGTGAATTTTGACTCGATTTCGTAGAAATGACAATGTTTCTCGCCGTTTATGATTCATTTTCGTGAGTTATAAATGAGTTTTGCTGCTTGTGTTTTGGTTCTGTTAGTGATGAATATTTGACACCGATCGGTTCAGTTATATGTCGAGTGTGTGGAGTTCATGTTAATTTCAAACACAACTTTCCATTTTAAATTTGTAAATATTCTGCAAGATACATAGAGTGGCTGCTGTTCTGAATTTTCTTCCATTACGTAGTCGGTTTGAACTCGAATTTGGTTACATTGCGTACCGATTTTATTGTGAGTTTCAGTTATATGTCCGATTGTAGCTATATTTCTTTTACATTGTGACTATTGTGCTATACAATTGTAGTATGATTGCTATCGTCCTAGTTTCGAAATCCGTCGCGATATTGGTGGCTTTCAGTTATGTTTCATTGAATTGTTGTTGTTGTGATTTATGTCATTAATTCCGTTACGGTAACACGTTTTCATTTTGGTGTCCTGATATGAAAAGTGTTCATTGCAGCTCCTCTTTTTTATTCTGTTTCAAATTTGAACGTGGGATAGTTTAAGCATTCTAAATATTGGTTTTGCTGTTAAGTTTTACTTCAAAATGGATTGTTCGACTGTTGCCTGTGTATTTCCCGTATATTCGTTTTCTTTGACTTGATGTCTGCTTTGTTTTGCTTACATTGAAAGCACTTGGTATTATTTTGTAAATTAATATGCTTTAGTCAATAGCAATGTGCTTTTGAATGACTTAGTAAAGATTTTATCTTTTAGTTATAATGACTTGCCTTACCATTTGAAATCATGCATGCTGTATTTTGGTTTATATCCTGAGGACTACATAATCAATAGGAAGAGGCTTACTAGACAATGGATAGCTGAAGAGTTAATGACGCAAGAGGAGGGAAGAACTTTGTAAGAACTTGCTGAAGAGAACCTGAAAGAGTTGATACATAGAAGTTTAGTTAATGTTACCAAAGTTGGATTTGATAGAAAAGTAAAAAGTTGCCAAGTCCATGATATGATGCGTGACGTCAAGATGGCGAACAAGTCGGTGTTGAAATAACTAGACGCTTTTCTATAGCAGCTATCTCCAACAATGACTTGACAAACACTAGCAACTCAGGAATTCGTGCTATATTTGTTTTCGACAAAGGTGAATTTTCTAATCACTTCATAGATGGATTAATTGCTAAGTTCAAGCTTTTGAAAGTGCTGGATTTTGAGAATTCTTTGTTGAAATCTATTCCTGATGACTTGGGGAATCTGTTCCATCTAAGGTACTTGAACCTGAGTCATACAAAAGTTATGGTTCTTCCTAGATCCATTGGTAAGCTAATCAACTTAGAAACATTGGATCTAAGGCAAACTCAAGTTCAAGAGTTACCAGAAAAGATAAACAAATTTGTTGAAGAATTCCCTTTCATCTTGTTGTACAATGAATAGTTGTAGGAAAGTTCAAGTGGCATGAAACTCTAGAATTGAAATTGATCTAGGTTGTGATAGTTTTAGGAAAGTTTGAGGAGTAATTTGAAAATACAAAAGTTTAATATTGTTTACAAAGTAGCCCTTCCTTTTGTGTATTATCAGAAATAAGAAATATGGAAGGCTGTAGTTCATTTCTAAATATGTTAGCTACAAACATAATGTAACTTAGTTGAGGTTATGGATGGTTCGTTAGTGATCGTAACTTTCTCTGTGTTAGTGCAATGTAGTTAAAGTTGTGATCAAATGGAAGTGCATTATGTGCTACAATACAAGAGATGAAGCACCTCGAATCTCTAAATATTGCAGACTGCTCTCGTAACCTTAGTGTAAGCTTATGCTTCTATCCATCTCTTTGCTTTCAACTTTTGGAATTTAATAATTGTCATATGATTCACTTTACTAGATGTCTATCCAACATTTTCTAAAATAATTACTAGCTATTTCTCTTTCCTCTTCATTTTTATTGAAAAGTGCTTAGTAGTAACCGTTTATTAAACGTGCGTGATTGTTCAAGCTGTTTATAATAAAACTAAAATAGTAGATGAATGAATAAACTGTATTGTGAGTATTTCTTTTTCATAAGAAATATATAAGATCAAATTGTATTGTGAATATTTCTTTTACTAAGAAATATATAAGACTGTGTCAAAATATGGGAACGTAAATATTTATCAAATTAAATGTATTTGTGTAAGTCAATTTGATCTTAGAAATAAGAAATAGTAGTATATGTAGTTGTTAAGGAATTATGTTCAACTAATAATAAAAAATTAAACACACTTTTGACTAATTAAGATTTACAAGATCTTTATAGATTTTTTTTATTGGACAAGTAATATTATAGAGTTGTTCCATTTCCCCTCCTTATAGATAGACCTTATGTTTTCATTGTGAAATATATCTCACTTTCATATAAACATATATACAAAGAGAATTGCTTCAACAAAATATGAAGACTACTTTCTTGTTTGTGGCAGCCTTGGCCTTAGCATCTTGTGCCTTTGCCTTTGATCCCAGCCCTCTACAAGACTTTTGTGTAGCTATCAATAACACCAATGGTATGTATATCTTTTAAAACAACAAAAAATAATTTTCTAATACTTATTTATTAATATATACAATTGAATCATGTTCCTATATCAGAAGAAATTTTTCAGTTAACCGATTTAAGAACTGGAGGAGTTGTTATGGATACTGGTACAGCAGTTACCAGGTTACCTACTGTTGCTTACAATGCTTTTTGGGATGCGTTTATTGGTCAGACGACAAATTTGCCACGTGCTAGTGGGGTTTCTATTTTTGACACTTATTTATTTAAGTTGTTTAACAGAACAGGACTTGATTCCACAATTTCAAACATCTAAATGTAACAAGCACAATTACTAAAAATTAAAAATCATGTTTCAGAAAACCGATCTCAAAACAGAATCCAAAAAATAAATCAAAAACAATTGATGGAAAATGATGAGATCGGAGTTAGTCAGTTACCTCAGAGTCCTGAGATTTAGCATTGTCGACTAGGATTTTAGCAGCAGGAAGAACAATATCATGAAGCTTCATGATACTGGCGCCGTCGTTTGAGATGGTGACCGCACCTTTATCGTCGTGAATGAGTTTGTCCATACCACGAGGACCAAGGGTGGTGTGGACGACATCGGCGACAGCGGTGCAAGCATTGATGTTGCTTACGAGTGGCGACTTCCCTTGCGATGTGTCTGCGCCTTCTTTAAGAAAAATAAGTATTTTGAAAAAAAAAATTCAATTAAAAAAAATTATTTTTTTTGAAAAAAATCGAATTTTTTTGAAAAAAAATTAATTTTTAAAAAAATTAATTAAATTTTTTGGAAATATTTTTTTGAAAAAGAAATTTATAACCGGTTTTAACCGGTTTTATAACCAGTTTTGATTGAAATGTGGTTATGGTTATGAATCCAAACCATTTAATTGGTTTAAAAATGGTTATGGTTTGGTTTTTAAAAATAACCAACCATGCACATCCCTAATTCTGGCTGATGATGTTGGGACATTCTGTTTTGCATTTGCTCCTTCGGGTTCTGGGGTTTCAATAATAGGGTATATTCAGCAAGAAGGGATTCAGGTTTCTGTTGATGGAACTAATGGGTTTGTAGGTTTTGGACCCAATGTATGTTGAAGCAAACGTTGCGTTGTTGTATGTCATTAGCAACACAACAATCTCGAATTTTGGTAGTTTATGAAATGTCATGTATTGTATTAACACATTTATTATGTCGAAGAAATAGAATTATTGGTCTTAGTCTTGCTCTTTATTTTCATTGAGGGTGTATAGTCATCGCGAGATGAGTGGATGCATGTTCCAACAAAAGAATTATAAGAAAATGTTATTCATTTTTATTTTTTTAAATAGATAGGTCCGTGATATTTTTTGTTTATTTTATTTTTGTTTTGCAGAGGTATATGCAACAGCATAACGAGGTTGAGCTTTCAGCATTAGGAATGGGTATCAAATCTTGAAACTAAATCCCTTTCATTAATGTTTGACCATTGCTTTTTGAATTTTTTGTTTTTAATTGGTTTGAGTTTTATGTTATTTGTTACACACTTTACTCTATATCACTCTATATTTAGAATTGTTCATGAATGTTCTGTTCTGCTAGGGTTAGTTGTATCATAAGTGAAAAGAAATCTTTATTAGAAGATAAAGGGATTTTATTAGGATTCAAAGTAAAGGGATTTGTTTGATTCTGTATGGTAGATTTGTTTACAGTGTTGAAGTTGGAATGTTGTTGTATTAACAAACCGTTGTGGCTTATGGAGCCGCCGGTAGTCATCCTTTTTAAACTACCTCTGGTGGTAGTCAAAAAAATCGTTTGCGCCATTCAACCATGGCCGCCGTTTAACAACACTGGTTTGAATAGGATTAAAAGTAACTTGTTGAGTATATTCTGTTTTTGTTTGTATTGGAATTCAGAGTCTTTGAGAACTAAGACAACTAAGACAGTAAGGAATAGAATTTGTCTTCGAATCTTGACATTCTTTAGACTTTTTTCATTTGTTATGAACCGAATATGTATTTCACTTTAGAAACAAGTTGGAAACTAATTTAAACTGGTTCTTAGTATCTTCCTTAAATATATATTGAATCTTTTTGTGGTTATGTTTTTCAATTTCTGATTTGTTTTGAACATTATTGTTACAGCTATTGCCACAGTGGTTACTGTTGCGGAAATATTGAAAAACAACGGGCTTGCTGTTGAGAAGAGTGAGATACTATTTCTTCTTTTTCAAATTGTTTCCCTGTTACTTCTCTTTTTCTATTACTCATATCAAATGACTGAACAATAAAATTTGATTTGCAGAATCTTTATGCTGAAATCATTACTTCAAACAGTTGACATTAAAGATGATTCAAGAGGTAGACCTGTCCAAAAGGCCAAGGTAAGGGTGGTATTATGGTTTTGTCATAAATCCTCAAGCCCGGGAATTTGGATTCTGTTTTATGGCTTTCTTTTTAAACCTTATTTGTTATGATAAAGTGTGTCTGTAGGTAAAAAATGCAGTGCAATTTTATACTACTTTGCCATGTGTTTAACTTCACAGAGAAGGACTGGGAAGATATTAAGTTTGGGGTGGATAATCAAGTAGACTTCTATGCTGTCAATATCGGTAGATATCTATTGCAATGTGTCTTTGTGTTATGTCGTCGTGGTTACAACTTCCAGACATGTGCATATTGTCGAGGTCCATCAGGAATTGTAGTTCTGATGCTGATTCATGTTATTAGAAATGTATTACGTGACATTAATTATCTAGACAAAGCATAACTATTGTACATTTATGTGTCTCCTGCTGTATTTTCTTGTTTCAATGGTATTGATACCTCAACGGTAAGCGAACAAAACGTTTATGTAGTTGTTTTGTATTGCATGTATTTAATGAAAAACATATAGTTGTTTAACTTATTATATGTAAACATGATGTTAGAATGATTGTTTTGGTTGTACTTTTCATTTATTGAATGTTTAGTGGTATACAAAATATTTGATTAAATAAAAGTATAGGTTCTAAATCTAATTAAATATAATATAATTATGAAACTAAAACAAACATTCTATTTAAAGAAAACAGGATGTAAAAATGCCAACATCAATGGTAAAATTGGGTGTAAAAATGCCAACATTAATGGTAAAATCGGGTGTAAACATGCCAACATCAATAGCAAAAACGGGTGTAATACACTGCGTTTTCACATCCTATTTAAAGAAAATAGGGTGTAAATTTGCAAACCTCTAAGGTATTCACTGCTCATTTTACATCCGATGTTTATGAAATTGAGTGTAAATTCGTTTGATTGAAATGCTATTATTTACACATTTACACCCGTTTTCTATAAAATAGGGTGTAAAGTGGAATATATATACATCCGTTTTAAACAAAAAAATGGTGTAATATACCATCTATAAATGTATATATTAAAAAATTTACACCCAACTTCTATAAAAAAGAGTGTAATATAACATAAAATTTACACCCATTTTCTATAAAATAGGTGTAAACTGGAATGTATATACATCCATTTTAAACAAAAAAATGGTGTAATATACCATCTATAAATGTATATATGTAAAAATGTACACCCGATTTTTATAAAAAAGAGTGTAATATAACATCAAATTTACACTCGTTTTAAAACGGGTGTAAATTTGTCAGACATTTCTCACCCGTTGAATTCACACCCTCCAATAACGGGTGTTAAATGTATAAAAAACGGGTGTAATTTCATATTTCTGCACTAGTGACTGCTTTCAAAGCCCACACATTAGAGTATGATCCATCGCAAATTAGAAGCGTATCATATACAAACTGCAATAAACTAACAGACGCATTTTCATCGAATTTAAAATCAGACAGATTATTCAAGCTTTTCGCCCTATTAACCAGTTTTGCCAAGCCTTCAGCAACAATTGCAAAAAGAAAGGGGGAAAGAGGATCCCCTTGCTTTAATCCTCCAGTGGTCTTGAAGTCTTTAGAAGGGCTTCCATTTAACATTACAGACATATAGCTGTTGAAGACCATTCCTCGCACCCACTTGATCCATCTCATACCAAACCCTATATCAATTAGCATTGACTGCAAGAAGTCCCACTCTACGCAGTCATAGGCTTGCGCAATGTCAACCTTGACTAACAAACATTTCCTTTTATTTCTCCTAGCCCAATCAATAGTTTCATTAGCAACGAAAACTCCATCTAGAAGATGTCTTCTAGGTATGAACACGGTTTGAGACGGGGACACCAATTTGTCTATCACTCTGCTCAATATCCTAGCCATCACTTTTGATAAAACTTTAAGAACACAACCTATCAAGCTGATAGGCCTAAACTCCTCAAACCTTTGAGGATTTGCCACCTTAGGAACCAATGCTATAAACGAAGACACAAAAGCTTTGGGCAAAGCTGAAGAATTACATAATTCAGTAATGCAATTACAGAAGTCCTTACCAATTTTTTCCCAACAATGTTTAAGAAAGTTGAAATTAAATCCGTGTACACCCGAAGATTTGTTCCCATCACAATTGAAAACAACTTCCTTTATCTCTGCAGCAGCAAAGTCAGCCTCCAAGTTGCACCTATCCTCCTCTGAAAGTTTAGGAAAATCTCCAACTTCAAATCTCGGTCTAACACAAGGAATTCTACAAAATTTCTTCCTAAAGAATTTCATCGCAGCCTCCTTAATATTAGTCGGATTGTCAACCAGACCCTACCCCAAATTTAGAACAGGAATGGCATTAAGTCTTGTATGAGATTTTAATGATTCATGAAAAAATTTAGTGTTTAAATCTCCATCAACTTTCCACTTAACTCTGGATTTTTCTTTAATAAAGCTTTCCTTTATATGAAAATTTTTCCAAACCTCTACTTGAGCATCCAGTCTCTCTACCAATTTAACCCAAAAACTATCCCCATCTTCCCTCTCCAATTCTATCTCCAACTCATTAAGATGATCCACTCCTTCTTCCACCCTAAGATCTATCCACCGAAAGACATTAACATTCCACCATTTTAATTTCTCCTTCAACACTTTAAATTTCTCCAATAAAATGTGACAATGCAAACCCGAAACGTCAATAGAACTCCAGCAATTCTTCGTAAAACCAAGGAATTCTTTATGCTCTATCCGAGAATTGAAAAACCTAAAAGGTTTAGGACCCTAATTCACCTCTTTGGCCTTAATCCACACCGGACGATGGTCCGAGATATCTCTATTCCCCACAAGTTGATAATTTAGATCCAACTTATTAATGATATATTCATTCATAAGGAATCTATCAATTCTACTCCTACTGCTCCCATTTGACTTGATCCAGTTAAATATATTACCCACAACAGGGAGATCTGCCAGCCCCATACCCTCTATGAAATAATTAAATTCATCTATCTCACCATTGTTACAACTGCCCCTCCCTTTCCTCTCCTCCTCCGATCTAATCGAGTTAAAATCACCACTTACAATCCAACCCCCCAACGACAACCCAGATTTAGGAGATAAAAGATTAGACCAAAGTTTTCTTTGGCCATTAATGCCACAGGGAGAATACATATTAACAATGTACACATTAACACCTTTCCAAATTAAATTAATACTGAAAGCTCCTGGAGTTTGACTAAATTTTGGTTAAAACTTAATGAAGAATGTTGCAGAAAAAGATGTCGAAGATAATGTCCCAACATTCTGACTTGACAAATATAGCAGGTTCTAAATCTGGTGCAAGACTCAAGGAATGACTACAGTAGTGGATCAAGGGGTCAATAAACAAAAGATTGATTCGTTTGGTGTATGGATAATTTCTGGACGAGGGGGATCAATGGAGCTTTGATCTTAATCAAAGAGTTTGTTCATTTAGGATGGTGATCATAATGTGACCTCACGGGAAGCATGATGGTGTTCATGTGTGAGTGATTATTGTTTCTTGTCAGAAGAAGCAATAAGTGGAGTTGATGATTGTGTTCAGCATGTACGTTGGACAAAGGGTGCGCTCTTGAAGACATGAAGATGCGTCTTATATTTTCCATTCATCTACAAATAGTTCATTAGAGGAGCACTGGTTATCTTAGATAGGGGGAGTTGCTCCTTGATCTAAGATGTATTACTGCAGTGGTGCAACTTGTTTATCAATATTGTTTGTGGGTTCAAGCAGTTTATGGTAGATTGCCTCAGGAGAGGATGATATGTCACACACGATGTCGTGACATTGTCCTACTGGTATAAGTTCTGGATGAAATTATCAAGTTGTTCTGAGTCTATCATTAAGTATCAATGGATTGAATCAGAAGTTGTACAAGTATCTTGCTAATTGTTATTGACTGAAAGACGTTTGAAGAAATGTCTTAAAATCTTGGTCAGTTAATCTTGGTCTTCTGGTTGAAAGGGTTTAAATGAATGCTACAAGAGGGACTATACAAAGTCTGACAAGATGTCAGAACATTGGATGTACACTTATTTACTTTGGAAGGTGGAGAATTTGTGTCTTAGGGAACACGTGCTAAACATGTGTTTTGTAAAATGCGCATTCTTGGAATGGTCCTTGAGTCAAATACAGTTTGGGCGGTGCTAATTTTTCTTTGAAAATTTACAATGTCATTTAATGTTCATATTGAATGGACATGTGTTACTCCCAATGGTTCGTTACATCCTATGAGAAACACTCTTGTATATAAACGGTGTTCTAGTCCTCATCTTGTCTCATGTTCTGTTGTGCTGAGTTGTCATGGGGTATATTCGATTGTGGGTTTCCTCAGGTTGGGTATGGGCCAGTCTGGGACATGTTTGCCAATTTTTGAATAAAAAGGGGGAGAAAAATACAAGGGTTAAGTCTGTCCTTGCAGTTGGGTTGCAGGGATGTTGGACAGAATGTTCTGAAATTCTGACTAAGTCATAAGTTTCTTCTTCCCATATGTTTTGAGTCCCTCTTTCGTGTCCCATGATCTGAGTTAAGAACACAGTCGTGCCCTGTGTTCTGAGTTAACCAGGTTGGTGTTCGGTTGCTCCAGTAGAAAAATTTTTCCCCTCAGGTGAGGAAGTATCGATTCATGGAAAAAGGGGAATGTATCACCAACATGATTGGATAACCGCCACTGAGGGTGAAGAGACGTTAGGAGCACCCTGGGTTTATTGTCCAACATAAAGTTTTAGCCAAAATTTGTCAAAAGGGGGAGATTGAAAGCTCCTGTAGTTTGACTAAATTTTTGTTAAAACTTAATGAAGAATGTTGCAGAAAAAGATGTCTAAGACAATGTCCCGACATCCTGACTTGACAAATATTGCAGGTTCAAAATCTGGTGCAAGAATCAAGGAATGGTTACAGTAGTGGATCAAGGGGTCAATAAACAGAAGATTGAAGCCCAAGGTAGCAGAAGGGTATAAAAGAAGACCAAGACCTAGGACTGAAGAACTGAACCCATCGTAACACTTTTGTAAAGTAGAAAATAGGGTTTAGGGTTTGAGAGTCGTAGGCTTTCTTGCAAGTCTCCCTCTGTATCGGTGTGATGCAATGTGGTAGACATAGGTACTTGTATAGATTCAGAAACCCGTAGGTAATGAATCTGGTATTGTTCTTGGATGAAGCTTTGAAGCAAATCCAAGTTAACGTGTTAGTCAAGGTTGTTTGACTGAACTTTGTATTGCAAGGGGTGTCTTTCAATAGGGTAGATACAGTTATGAGGTATTATCTGTTAGATAATCACATGTTGTGATTTAGGGAATGAGATGGGTTTCTCTTATCAATTAGATGTGACTTCTAATGATAAAGTCTTCATTGGGTAGTGATAGGTTAGCGTGGGTGCTTTCTGTAAACATGCGGTTGTTTACATAAAACTATACTACTGTTAGTGAATTCTTCTTCCTGGATTGGGATCCCCCAGATGTAGGTGAGTTGCACCGAACTGGGTCATCATATTCTGTGTTGTTTATCATTCTTCTATTTTCAGTTCAGTTTTGATTAACATGTTGGATCAGAAGTCGTAACATCTGTATTTCTGCAGTTATGATATTTAAGCTATCAGTCTGCTATTTTCTGTTCCTTGTTTAAATGTTTATGCAGAATAATGTCTTGACATGTGTTAGGACATCTGCTGTCTGCTATGCCAGAATTTCAATTGGTATCAGAGCAGGCATCCTGTATGTTTCTGGATGAGATCTTTGGGAGATACTTTCTGGCGTTTTTATAAGGAGGAGTTTTGAAGATCAGATCAATCAACTCAGACATGCTTAAGGGTATTAATGGATGGGATGGATGTTTTGGATCGAAGGTAACAATCCTGTGGTTATTCATGTTACTGTGGAGGTTCTACAACAACTGTAGGAGAAGTGGCTAGTTCTCTTGTTGGGGTTTCTTATAAGATGTTCTGACATCTTATTAGGGCAAGTTGAATTTGTTCCTTGGTGGTTCCGCTGCATATGTTTCTGATGGAAGAGCTCTAGAATTATGGGATTCTGGAGTTGTTACTGAAGACAGATGGTGGAAGGTCTCAATCGTCAGCCTCTATAGTTGAAGATATCTGCACCTTTTTATTCCAATGTCGGGAGTGATGGAATGAAGAGAGTTGTTGGAAGATGTCTGTTATGGTGACTTGGTACTTCGAAGCTTGGTTCCATGGTACAGTTTGAAGTTAGTTGAAGAGGAGAGGAGTTGAGTTTAGGTTTATCAAGTTCTTGCTCAGGGAGTTTGATAAATTATTGATCGGCTAGGTTGTCAAAGATACATGGGAATTCTCTCAAGTCCACTCATAAAGTCGTCTCAGTCGTGTATCTGGAGTCTTCTAGTTATTCTTCTGACTAAAAGGTGTTTCTATGAAACACAACCTGAAGAATGTGGAGGTGATTTATTTTCACCATCCAAAACAGCAAGGAAAGATTCATCTCTCTTAACCCTAAGGGTGGATCCAATCTGATTGGAGTTCTCAGAATCGTTGAGGAAAATAGGATTCGTTCAGAGAGAATCTTAGTTACATGAGTCAAGGGTGGCAGCCTTGGTATCTCAACACTGTTTGTCAAAGAAGATACTTGCAAAAGATTGAATACTTGATAAGTGTTCATGAAGTGATCTGGTGGAGCTTAACTACAATAGTGAAGAAGGGTTATTGGACAAGGATTTAAGATCAATTTCTATTTGTGGAATTCACAAGTATTTAATTGATTATCCTTGAAAGTCAAGATTGGTGATGTTCAACAAGATGTTGGAACATCTCATCATCAGAGTTTGTGCAGAATCATGGGAGGGGTATTGCATACACTTTAGCATCTGTTTTGGTCTTGGGCGTTGACCTAAGAATCTGCTTCAGTCTGGTGTGACATAAGCATGTGATCTCTAGAGAGTTTCCTGGCAAGAAACTGGTCTAGATAATGGTGCTATTGAAGATGAAAATGAAGACATCATAATCTTGATGGATTGTTCTTGGATCAGTTTATTTCTGATCTAAGAGTTTTGGAGTGCATCAGGTGTGTTCAAGTTGTTACTAGAAGCATCTGGTGTTTATCTGGAAAGTGTCCTGGCAAGAGACTTGTCCAGAATGGAGTGCTGGTGGTAGCACATCTTGGATCAGTTTATTTCTGATCTAGGTACTTGGGAGCATATGATCTTGCTCATTTGAAGGTCAAGGTTAAGTGGCAGTTATCTCTGATTTTCTACAAACTGCTCTACTAAGGAAAGTGGCATTCTTTGGTATGGCTATGGTTTAGTCTAGGACTACTTTTTCTTCTAAAGATTCAGACGTGGCAGGTGTGAAGTCTTTGGAGTTTCAAAGTAGATAGTTATTCATCAAGGTGTGAGCTTGAAGGGAATATATGTGATAAGCAGGATGGAGGTTGTCTACTCAAACTTGGTTGTTGAATCAAGTCTATGAGAGCA
The DNA here is from genome assembly GCA_022829125.1 of Lathyrus tuberosus. Taxonomy (NCBI): domain Eukaryota; kingdom Viridiplantae; phylum Streptophyta; class Magnoliopsida; order Fabales; family Fabaceae; genus Lathyrus; species Lathyrus tuberosus. The sequence goes on along the minus strand of JALAZF010000027.1, from coordinate 17,363,718 downwards.
TGGAACTCTTGTTTTGTAATAGGGAGGAGGTTCTTCTAAATGGAAGAAGGAAGAGCTGAATTCAGCAGCTGGATGTCGTATCAGAATGTTCTGGTATCTAGCTTAACATCAGAATCTCAGCTGGTGATGTGGCACATCAGCTTAAGATAAGGTGATCCACAGGTGAATGGAAGTTATGGATTCTTTAAAAAGATCTATCTCATGCAGTTTGCGGGAGCTGTGGTTTAAGAAGATGTTACATGTCTAGAGGCTTGGTGGATCCAAGATGTCTTGCTATAAAGCAAGTAGTTCATGTGACTTGAAGATCATATTTCATTGGTGGATTAGTGTATCTTGTGAGAGTTCTGAAGAAGAATGAGATCAGTCAAAAGGTGGCATTTGGTTGATCTTTAGTGTGCATTCAAGCAGGGTGCTTAGAACTAATTACTCTTGGACATAAGGGTAGTTGGTTGAAAACTTAAAGAGGTCCTAGTTCTCTTGGAGCTTGTGGTAGAAGTTCTAGGTTGAGGATGGAAGTATGCCTTCTTTTGGTGGATGAGAGTTTATTTCTCTCTGGTTTTCTGGAGTTCTTCTTGATCAAACTGGTGGCGCAGTGTTGTTTGAAGATCTTCAGTTGGATTACTATGCAGATAGTAAGTCCAGTGGTGGAGCATATCAAGAACCATGGTGTGTGGTGTCTGTGATGTGTGAAGGATGTCCTAACAGTTGTTAGAACATTTTCTGGGCTGGTTATCCTTGGAATAGGATACTAAGTTCTGAGTGTAGAACTTAACAGTCACATCTTGTCTAAGAAGTATTTATCTTATCATACGGGAGAATGATGGGTAAAGGATTGTCTTGGAAGTCTGATGTGAATGGGACATGCTAGAAGTAGATCAGTTTGGTGCTTGTGGAGAAAATGGGATGAAGATTTCTGGCGCATGTATACGATATCTGACATCGTTAAGAAGATAACAAACTAAGAGGTATGGTATCTCTTTGAGGAATGTGGATCATTCCAGATCAATTGGATTTTATCTCAGGGAACAATGAGATCTATACATGAGAATTCAAGAGGAATTCGTTTGGTGTATGGATAGTTTTAGGACGAGGGGGATCATTAGAGCTTTCATCTTAATCCAAGAGTTTGTTAATTTAGGATGGTGATCCTAATGTGACCTCACGGGAAGCATGATGGTGTTCATGTGTGAGTAATTATTGGTTCTTGTCAGAAGAAGCAATAAGTGGAGTTGATGATTATGTTCAGCAGGTAAGTTGGACAGAGGGTGCGCTCTTGAAGACATAAAGATGTGTCTTATGTTTTCCATTCATCTATAAAGTGTTCATTGGAGGAGCACTGGTTATCTTAGATAGGGGGAGTTGCTCCTTGATCTAAGATGTATTACTGGAGTGGTGCAGATTGTTTGTGGGTTCAAGCAGCTAATGGGAGATTGCCTCAGGAGAGGATGGTATGTCACACACGATGTCGTGACATTGTCCTACTGGTATAAGTTCTAGATGAACTTATCAAGTTGTTCTGATTTTGTCATTAAGTATCAATGGATTGAATCAGAAGTAATACAAGTATCTTGCTAATTGTTGTTGACTGAAAGATGTTTGAAGAAATGTCTTAACGTCTTGTCAGTTAATCTTGGTCTTCTGGTTGAAAGGGATTAAATGAATGCTACAAGAGGGACTATACAAAGTCTGACAAGATGTCAGAACATTGGATGTACACTTAATTACTTTGGACGGTGGAGAATTTGTGTCTTAGGGAACGCGTGTTAAACAAGTGTTTTGTAAAATACGCATTCTTGGAATGGTCCTTGAGTCAAATACAGTTTGGGAGGTGCCCGTTTGTCTCTGAAAATTTACAATGTCATTTAATGTTCATATTGAATGGACATGTGTTACTCCCAATGGTTCGTTACATCCTATGAGAAACACTCTCGTATATAAAGGGTATTTTAGTCATCATCTTGTCTCATGTTCTGTTGTGCTGAGTTGTCATGGGGTATATTAGATTCTGGGTTTCCTCAGGTTGGGTATGGGTCTGTCTGGGACATGTTTGCCAATTTTTGGATAAAAAGGGGGAGAAAAATACAAGGGTTGAGTCCGTCCTTGCAGTTGGGTTGCAGGGATGTTGGACAGAATGTTCTGACATTCTGACTAAGTCATAAGTTTCTTCTTCCCATATGTTCTGAGTCCCTCTTTCGTGTCCTATGATCTGAGTTAAGAACACAGTCGTGCCCTGTGTTCTGAGTTAACCAGGTTGGTGTTCGGTTGCTCCAGTAGCAAAAATTTTCCCCTCAGGTGAGGAAGTATCGATTCATGGAAAAAGGGGAATGTATCACCAACATGATTGGATAACCGACACTGAGGGTGGAGAGACGTTAGGAGCACCCTGGGTTTATTGTTCAACATAAAGTTTTAGCCAAAGTTTCTCAAAAGGGGGAGATTGAAAGCTCCTGGAGTTTGACTAAATTTTTGTTAAAACTTAATGAAGAATGCTGAAGAAAAAGATGTCGAAGACAATGTCCCGACATTCTGACTTGACAAATATAGCAGGTTCTAAATCCGGTGCAAGAATCAAGGAATGATTACAGCAGTGGATCAAGGGGTCAATAAACAGAAGATTGAAGCCCAAGGTAGCAGAAGAGTATAAAAGAAGACCAAGACCTAGGACTGAAGAACTGAAGAACTGAACCCATCGTAACACTTTTGTAAAGTAGAAAATAGGGTTTAGGGTTTGAGAGTCGTAGGCTTTCTTGTAAGTCTCCCTCTGTATCGATTTGATGCAGTGTGGTAGACATAGGTACTTGTATAGATTCAGAAACCCGTAGGTAATGCATTTGGTATTGTTCTTGGATGAAGCTTTGAAGCATATCCAGGTTAACATGTTAGTCAAGGTTGTTTGACTGAACTTTGTATTGGAAGAGGTGTATTTCAATAGGGTAGATACAATTATGAGGTATTAACTGTTAGATAATCACAGGTTGTGATTTAGGGAGTGAGATGGGTTTCTCTTATCAATTAGATGTGACTTCTAATTATAAAGTCGTCATTGGATAGTGATAGGTTAGCACGGGTGCTTTCTGTAAATCATAGGTTGTTTACATAAAACTATACTACTGATAGTGAATTCTTCTTCTTGGATTGGTATCCCCAAGATGTAGGTGAGTTACACCGAACTGGGTCATCATATTCTGTGTTGTTTATCATTCTGCTATTTTCAGTTCAGTTTTGATTAACATGTTGGATCAGATGTCGTAACATCTATATTTCTGCAGTTCTGATATTCAAGCTATTAGTCTGCTATTTTATGTTCCTTATTTAAATGTTTATGCAGAACAATGTCTTGACATGTGTTAAGACATCTGCTGTCTGCTATGCCAGAATTTCAAATATCTAGATAACCATTACCTCTGAAAATGGAAACCACAGATATAAAACATTTTTTCCAAATTGTGATCATCCCACCTGAAAGACCAACCGAGTTAGTTGCAGACTAGTCAAAGTCGTTATTACCCCATAAACTCTTAACTATATGATCCTCCTTAGCTTGGATTTTTGTTTCGTGCAGTAAGCATACATCTACACGCCCTTTAGATAAAATTTGATTGATTCTCCTCCGCTTCAACATACGACAACACCATATAACATTAAAAGACAAATTATTCATAAGTAATTATTTTCCACAAACTTCTTTCTGTCACTGACCTCTTTGTCTCTAGATTCTAAATTCTTGATAATACCTTCAAAAACTTCAACGTCTTCTTCTCCTTCTATCCCCAATTTCTTCATCGTTTACCAAATTTTTGAAGGGACGCCCTCTAGAATTTTCTTGCATCTCGCATTCCCCTTGTCAATATCTGATTCTGTTATAGACTCTCCAACCAAAAATGACTCTCCCGAATGTCTAGAAGGAGAACAAATTTTCTGGGTTGCAATTTCTTCACGGCTGAACTCATGGTGTAAACGGTGAAAAAACCTATCTCCTTTAACAGACTCTTGCTACAGGGATGAAAAATACGAAGGTGCAAAGGAGATTTTGACACTTTCATACAATTAAGTAATTGATTTTTTCTTTTTGGGTCTAAACAGTTTTTGGTTTCCAAAAGGCCCACCAGGTGTGTTAATAATCAGGTCCGAATGCTCACTATCCAAGCCCACTCCCTTCTTAATACCAGATCTAATTGCCCCTTCACTACCTTCAGACACGTCATCCTCAATTTCATCCTCTGAATGATGTGACACCAAACCTACATCAGACTCAACATTAATGAAATTACCCATCACCATTAATGAATCTCTCTCAATTGTCCCATTTTGACTCTTTTGTTTACTGTCCCTTTTAAACTTTCCAGCTTTTCCTGATTTTTTCTCAAGACCCCCACCAAAAGTTGACTCCTCAGCCCCCAAACTAGAACTAGAATGGTTAAAGTCATCTGCAACCTCACACCCTATACCTACCAAACTGCCACTGTAATCCTTAACTCCTACACCTCCTGCTTTACATGACAAAGTAGACTCAGCTACTACTTCTTCTTTGTGACAATCCCACGCCTCGACGCCATCTTCATGATCGTCACGTCTAATAGAGGAATCCAATTCGTCAGAGGAAATACTTTCGTCAAACTGGTTAGGAGCAGGTGTAGACAAAGGAACAAACTGTTCTTCAATCAAACGATGCCAACTTATTCGTTGCTTCGTCACACTTGATAGAGCTTCCTATTTTACTAACACCTGCTTGTTCCATGCATGGCATGGTAATCCATTTCACTTCAGCCACACGAATTTTTCATAATCTGTAATACCAGCATTCTACGGCTTAACTTAACTAAACCATCTATCAACCCAACCTTTTTCTTCCTTTAGTAGAGCTTCAATCTCACCCTCCAAACTTTCCTCTAGTAAGCAAATGTTTTCCCCAATAGGGGAAGCTTTAATGCTAAAGAAACCCTCTTCATCAAGATCATCTTGGATCAAGAGAGAATGACCATCTTTCAACACCACTCCATAATATGCTCTTTAAAACCTAAGCATGTCGTTCTTGGCAATATTGAAATGGAAGTGAGCAAAATTTGGTTTTCCAGCAATGAGTAGTCTCTTACCTATTTCTACTCGTCTAACACCACTAGAATCTTCCTTTGCACTGAAATAATAACTCCCACCTACAACTTAAGCGTAGGATTTTACTTCATCGTTCCTCCCATTATTTTTCCCAAGATAGGTTTACTTTTAAGACCATTTTCCCCAGGATTCTTCTGTGGCTTAACAACCTTATCCTCGCGATTGAACCTAGGAATGTTGGCAAATAATTTCTTACCTTGAAGCTCAATGCTATCCAATTTCAAGGCCATAATATGACTATCATGCACCTTTCTGAACTTCTCAAAGCTGAATATCTTCCCCTTTTTATCCATCCTAGTTGGAATGAAGACCTCGGAAATCAAGCGATATACCTTGAAAACTTCGAACGTATCCTTAGCATTTATATTATCTGGGAACTCAGTGAAGAAAAAAGAGGTTAACAACCCCCTTCAGCAGCTCCTTTCCCCCTATTCTCCTTCCACACTGAACACAGGGCCTGCATCCCGTGATGCTTCTTAATCCTACTTACGACTTTCCAATCCATCTAGCAAACGAACAGAGAAAGCACATATCAAACCTCTCTCACCCGGACAAAGAACGTGAAACTCAAAGATCAGGATCAGGAAAGCTAAACCATCACTATAACAAGGCCCCTTACCCAAAGGCAAGGAATTTAAGCTGAAAATATAGACAATGACTAACTAAACCCTAATCCGGAACCGTTCTTCTTCAAAACCTCTTTAGAACAATGCTTTAATGGGGTCACTATTGTTTTCCTCTTAGAGCACTAACCCACCAAATTGATTTCCTCAAACGAAAGAATTAGTGTCAGCAAGGCTGAGAAAAAGAAGAACAAAGGAGTTGGTTTCAGTTCTTCTACAAATGGTGTGACTGAGATGAAGTCCTTGACAAATAGATTTGTTCAAGCTCATGAAGTCCTTGAAAAATTTCATGGAAGTTGTGGGCCATAGCTATATTCGGATTCATGATATTTGTTTTAGTTATATGCTTTATGGAATGGGATCGTCTGTCTTACCGGCCACCAATAGTTCCTTTGTCGGCTGCGGAGACAGAGATGGCTGTCAGGCGGGGAGAGGATGAGCCGGTTGGGGAGGATAATACCTTCAAATCTCACAATTATGTAATTTTTTCCCTTATAGGTGTGAAATTGTTTGTTATCAACATAGTCTATGTGTTCGCTCTCAATGTTAACTTTAGAGAGAGTGGATATTAAGTGGGATGATTAACTTTATATTTGAGTATGCAGCTGCAGTGTTTCAAAATGGTTAAATATTAGTCAAGAAAGAATTGTCATCTAAATAACTTTCAAGTTTTACTATAAAAGAAAAGTTACTTTTAGATTTATTGAGTATAATACAACTCCAACCTTATTCCAATAGTTAAATTTACTAAAACATATATTGGAAGGACATGACATGCACACTCAAAAACATTATTCATACAATCTAATCTATGTAATCTAACGAGTTCATAAGGTTGTTCAGAATGTATTGAGAAATTTCAATATCCTAACACGTTATATTACAAATACCTACAAATATTCATTTAGTAACTACACTTAAATGTAAAATATTCTATAATCTTTTATATATATTGCAGTCAATTATTTTGTTTAGGTAAAAATATAAGAAAAAAATTTGTATAAAAAATAGAAGTCTACATAAATATTGATATGATCTAGGTTCCTCAAATTATTTTGAAACAAGTCATTTAATAACTTGATTATGCTAGTGTGATAATCTTTTTTTATCAATATTTGATTTTTTTGAAATATTGAATTTGCATATTAAAATATAAATCTCATTGCACCACATATTTTTTATTTTCTATAAAGTTGACGGTAAGAGTGAGCATATAAAATGTTTGAGCAACGAAATATTCTTCACAAATTTGTATGTGCACACATTTCAAAAAGCACCCTCGCACGCATAAGAATATTATTTAATTAAAAAAATTTATTTTAATGTATATTTCATAAGGGACAAAATTTTCATTATCGTGATATTTGTGTTAAAAGTAAAATTAAGCTTAAATTTTGTTATACTCAACTATTCAATAACAAAATGAAAAGGAAATGTTTTTTAAGTGCAATTTAAATTTTCTTTATTTGTCTAAAAAATTATATTCTTACCCTGACCAACCAAACCATTTTGTTTCTTCAAAATGTGTATCCTTTTGTTTTTTTAATGTAATAAATATTTAGTATGTATAGTACATTTATTTATTTATTATCATTTGAGTTTATTCGATTGGTGATGAGATAGAATCTTTTGAATTTAAATATGAATAGATACTAATCTATCCGAGTTACTATTTTTATTTTTATTTTTAATTAATTTTTCATATTTTAGAAAAATTGCTACAATATAATTGAGTGGTTTTGGTTCTTCATTAAGAGTATGATAAAAACAAAAACACTCTCTCAATGTTTCATTATTTTCACACAGGAGTAAAAATATATCCTTCAATGTTCACTATAATGTTAATGGAATTCTTATTCTTGTTCATCCCTCTTGTTGTGAAATCTGTTTTTCATCATTTCATTTTTGAAGACAAATTTTTATTTTGGATTAAGGGGTGCAAGAGTAAGTTACTTACAAATATTATGCAAAATATTGATGTTGTTGTTGCTGCTAATGGGTCTGAAAATTTTGTCAAAGTGATGGACGTGTTGTTAGTAGTGCCAAATCTTAACATGAAACACTTTCTGATACATGCAAAGAAGGGGATTTATATAGAAATGTTATTTCCAGTGAGAAAAGATCAATCTAATGATGATAGGAGATGGAATGAATATAAAAATTGTCACGGACATTGTGCACCATTATAATTTGACTTCACCCAAGATATCCACCTTCAGTAAGGAAATCAATGATCTTAGACTATACACTTTCTCTTATATTTTTTTCATCTTTTTAAATATAATATTTCCTTTATTATTAAATTTTTTTAGATGTTGTGCACTGTCTATATATTCTAATTTTTTTATTATGTATGTGATATCAAATGGAAGAAAAGCGTGTAAACATACATGTTTTCAACCAATTTATGAAGAAAAAAGTGATTTAAAAACAACACATTTATCAAAATTAATTAGATTGTTTCAAAGAGGAAAATGGAGAAATTAAATAACATCCACGTACTTAGATGATATGTTTATACAACATAAACTTATTTAGACCAACATTTATGTATGATAAATTATTAAGCTTGGCATATTTTGTTTTGTAAAGGTTTTGATGACAAGGTATTCATAGAAAGAGATATTACTTTTTAGAGAACGACTTATAATTGAGATCATGTTCCACATATTTGAGAGGAAAAATTAAAATTAAGTATAAACAATTCTATAATCAATTAATTTAATTTTAGTCTCATGCAAAATGTAATTTATATATAAACATATTTTTTAATTTAGTTTTGCCATTTTTCTGTATTACAATGAAATAAGTAGATTTTAGTATAAATAAGAACAAACTGAAAAGGTACCCATGATCCATTTAATTTTGTTTATTTTTCTAAAAAGTTATATTCTTATTCAAACAAACACATGTAATGAAATGAAATAATTCTTTGTATAGATTCTTATATTTTGTATTTTATTATACTTATGAATATCTACATTCTTTATTACATTTTTTTCTTAAAACATGTGAAGCATTTAGTTTTCCTTTCTTCAATGTAATAAATCTTTAGTGTTTATAGTACAATTTTTTCTTTGTTGTCATTTGAGTTTAATTGAATGGTGATGGGATAGAATCTTTTGCATTTAAATTTAAATAAAGACAAATCTATTTCGGTTGTTAATTTGATGATTATTTAATTTTTAACTTTTTTTTAGAAATACATGCGTCGGTGCTCACTTTATGTTAATTGCATTCTAATTTTTGTGCATCCCTCTTGTTGTGCAATCACTATAACAAAAATGATGTTTAGTATAAGTTGTGACACTTCTATTAAAACCGCCCTCCCTCATATTTTGAAATAGTTTGCACAACGACTTTAATAAATCGCTTTTAAAATTTATGTCAGAAGTAGGCTTAATCAGTTTCACTGAAGATTCATTCACAAACTTATTCAATCAGTTTTAACGAAGATTAGGTCACAACCTTACTTCAATAAGATTCGATTAGGTTTCGATTTCATGCAGGTTTGATTCCAATCTGCTTCTGCAACCCTGTTCCATTTCTTCATTTTCGAATTTCATTCCTCTTTCTCTGGCTTATGGGTTTTTTGATACTTTTTTATTAAAAACTTAGTTTATTTGTGTGAAATTCTTAATCTTGATTTGTATATTGAATTTTGGTGTTATGTCGGCCTAACATTATTTTCTGGACCATGAGATTATTTTTACCAAAAAGACTTCATTTGAAAAACTTTATTTTAATTTGAACTAAAGTAAACTAGATTAAACTTGTTGAATTACAATCAATTCGTGGTTGAATTGATTGAATCAATTAAACCACATAACATGGAATTCTCCACCCTTGCTGGTAGAGGTGTGATTTCAAGTAGACACGATAAGGTATGTGTTTATTGTTTTCATGCTGACGAAGATTCAGAACATTTGTTTTTGTTTTTCCCGAAAACTATATTGGTCTGACGGGAGGTTGTGAATTGGATGAGAATATATATACCAGCCGTGTCAAATAGTTATGATCATATGTTGACTTGGTTTTTAAATTTGGGTGGGAAATTGTCGAAATCCACTGCTAGTTTAATATGGATGGCAACATACTGGTGTTTATGATGGACAAGAAATCAAGTGATCTTTACTGATGGTATAGCTATCCCAAAAGATGTTTTTCAAAGAGTAATCCATTCTTCTTGGTGGTGGTTGACTTTAACTTCTAAGAACAAGGTTAGGTGTAATTATTATGAGTGGTGTAAAAGTCCAACTGATTTCTTGTAGGGACTGAGTGTAAAGGGCTGGTGCTGATTTGTATTTGTATTTGTATGACATATTAGTGGATGTCTCTCTTTAGTTGTAATCTTGTTTGGTTGAGGTACCCCTTATATCCCCATTAATATGTACTACTAATTATAAAAAAATTATCTAAACCAATAATAACACTTTCCATATAATTAACTACCTTTTTGTGTATTACAAAGCATTTTGATAATATTTTGGGACCCATTGATAACAATAGGGACATCAATATTAGTCAAGAAAGTTACTTTTAGATTTATTGAGTATAATACAACTTCAACCTTATTTCAATAGCTAAATTTACTAAAACATATATTCGAAGGACATGACATGTGTCATACCCCAAATTTTGACCACTAATATTTCCCATCATTGTGCAAATCAGGATCGAGGGGAAGTTTGTATCAGAAACTGAGACCAGTTCCTTGGTAGGAAACCAGGATCGAGGGGAAGTTTACATCAGAAACTGAGACCAGTTCCCTGGCTGAAAACCAGGATTGAGGGGAGGTTTAGTCCAAAAGAAAACTGAGACCAGTTCCTTGGTAGGAAACCAGGATCGATGGGAAGTTTGTATCAGAAACTAAGACCAATTCCTTGGTAGGAAACCAGGATCGAGGGGAAGTTTTACCTTTTCTAATTATCAAAGCTTAGCAAAACAAGATGAATGCGTAAACTACCATTCATAACCACTGTCAAAATTTTGGGTATTCCGATATTTAATCATCTTGCACCTCGAATGCCCGAATACCTTCGCCATTCACACCTTCGGGTCCAAGAAGATTAAATAGGGGCGTCTGTTATACCCCAAATTTTGACCACTAAGATTTCCCATCATTGTGCAAATAATCATCACAATATCGATGTACCTTCATGCCTCATCAATCTCCTCACAGATGGGTGAGCATTCACTACAGCTAAGAATTAGGGTTTCAAGCCCTCTCAGAGCTCTTAGACAAAGGATCAATCAAGAAATGACATGATCTTCAACTTGTCTAACCTCTCAAACATCCATAAAGGATCAAGAGGACTCCTACATCAGGAATCAAGCACAAAATTGCAACATTCCAAGTGGATCAAGCCTCAAGATCGACAATGTCACCAAATTAGGGTTTTGGTCGACTGAGGCCTCTAGATGGAATTTTTCCTCTGGGCATGAGCCAATGCATCACCATATAACCCTAGATACTCCAAGGTACCTCATAATCCCAATCATCAAGTTAATTTGACCTCAGGGGATGCATTCACCAAAAATCAGGAATTAGGGTTTCTTGACCTAATTCACCCCTAAGTTGACTTTTGGGACAAAACTGGAGCCAAGACCTCAATACATGGTTTGAGGGTCTCAAATACACTACATTGATCCATTTGCAACAATGGATTGATCCAAGAAGCTTAACTCACAAGTTTCAATTTCATTTGGACCACAATTAGGGTTTTGGGAAAAAAGTCAATTGAACCTTTGAATTTTAACCTGGACATGCTCCCAAACCTTGGGACATGATTCAATACACCCTGAACACCTATGGAACATGTCCATCTAGTTTGATTTAGGTCAAGGACTTGATTTCACAAAGGATCACACAGTTTGGAATTCATCTGATAAAAAGTCAACTGTGCATAAAAGTCAAAGTTTGACTTTTTGAGATTTTTTATAATTATGGTTCTTTAACCCTAAAACAAAGTTAATATGTGATTTTAATCATCATTCATCAAGAAAAATCAAAGAAAGTGAGATAACTTGTAAAAGGGGTAACCATAAAAACTTAGAATTTTTCGAAGTTATGGAACAAAGTGGCTAGGGTACCAACTTCCAAGGATCATAACTTAAGATCCAAGCAACCATTTTGGATGGTTCAAAGATGGATTTGTAGCTCTCATGGCATACTTTAAAAGTGTCAACTACACCTCATTCCAATTCTTCATGGATTTTTAGTTATGGAGTGATCAAAATTGATGAAAACATAAAATGTCACTTTTTCCAACACTTAGTGAAATTTTCACTAAGTCAGAATCTGTCTTTCTTTTTTTCAAAATGTAGGGGCATTTTTCACTTGGATCCAAAAAGTTTCAGGACAAACTATGATCACACATGTGTTGTGTCACATAAGGGCTTTCCAAGAACTCCATCAAACTCCACCTGAGCTAGGAGTTATGACAGCTGCAACATGCCTTGCTGTAAACTGTCTTGGCAAGGTAGATTTACGCATAAAGGCTCGATTTGCTCATGTTGTACAATTCCAAGCATGCTTATCCATCTGCACACCTCAAGGGGGAACAACCAAGGGACAAGCACTGATTCATCAGCCTCCCAAGTCCAAGATTCCCCAAGTAGCATGCCAAACCCTAAAAAGCCTATAAGAAGCCAAGACTCTAATTTTGTTTTCAAGCATTCAATGGGTGCACCAAGGTGGCATGAACTGAGCCTATTCCAACTGAATGAGTCAAGGATAAGCTCTGAACCAAAGAACCATAGGCCTGTGCTCCAACCTCTAGTCAATGGCTAGAGGAGACTTCAGATTCCAAAATGATCCAATTGGCCAAAGGCCTGCTGCAGCCACCATTCACTATTGCTTGCAAAACAAACTTGCTCTACTATAAATAGAGCTCATTTGTGCTCAGTTTAAGTACACCAAAGCACTGCAACACTTGCTTTCCTCAAAATCTCTTTCTCTAGGCAAAAATGCCATCTTTTGCAAGGTAACTCTGAGTTTTTGAGTTAGAGAGAATTTCCATCACAGCTCATGATCCAAACACATCCAATATGTCATATCTAAGCTGTCCAAACTCTCATAAGTGACCTGTAACACCAAAATCACAAAGTCCCCACTCAAAACCTCAAAATTGAACTTTTTTGCATTTTTCAAGCCATGTCTTGATTAAGTCACTTTCAAAACCAGATAAGACCTCAAACACACTCCAAATATCATCCTTGTACTGTCCCAAATGGTTCCCCACATCTGGAACACCATTTGAGAGAGTTGCTATATTGGTCACTTTTGTCCCTTTTGCAAGAAAGAGCTCAAACTTGTTCCTGAGGATTCCAGCTGGTTCCAACCATTCTAAAAGCTTCTAAGGGATCAACTGAGAGTGTCTAAAGAATTAAATTACTTCTGGCACAAGAAACTTGGCAGATAGCCCAAAAAGCTCCTAAAGAGGTAAGCATCATAACTTGAACTCTTTGAAATATGTTGCTTTGAAGTCCACTGATCATGCACATCTCATACATGTTATATATGTTGTGTTTGAACCAATTCATCATGTAATTCATGCCTGTAACAAGAGGTAGCATAGAAAATGCAATTATAGGCCTATTTCAAGAACACTATCGAGTTTTGAAATAGGGGCCTCATATGAAAAAACCACCACCACCATTGGATTCCTTGTGAAATTCTAGGCAGGATAGACCTAAATTTTGTCCCAATCCATGGAGAAATGAGAAAGTTACAAGTTTCACGTTTTTGGTCAAAACCTTGCCTTGCCTTGCCTTGGCCAGGCCAAGAACAAGGCATTCCTCATATTCATGGGGTGGTTTTGATACACGGATGTATCACCACCCCAGTGGTAGAGGACGCGTGTTGCACCCTAGAGGTCTGGGGTTCGAATCCCCCTCGCCCCAGATCCTCTCTTGTATCACTTTTTCCACTTTTTATTATTTTTCATGTTATTTTTAAATGATTTGGAAAATTAATAACTCTCTCAATTTTAATTATTTTTTATTGGTTCTTTTTGCAAAAAATCACAAAAATGTTGAAATATTTTATTCCACAAAAAAAATCATATTTATATTATCTATTTAATAAAGTTGGTATTTTTGTATATAAAATCATTTTTATTGTATTTAAACCTTTTAAAATGAATATTCATCTTGAAAACCAAAATCAAATGAGTCCTAAATCATCTTGTCATTAAAACCTCATTTTTCAAACCTTAACCAAAAATCACAAGTAGTTTATTTAGACTTATTTGGTATTTTTGTCATTTTATTCATTTTTAAAAGGATTACTTTTAAAAGAAAATGAAATTAGGGTTTCTTTGATTTTCACCCCAACAAATCTTTTTCAAACACTCATGGGCCTCTTGAGAGAGTGTACGACCCAACCCTTTGAAAATACAAAACCATTTGGGCCTCAGATATTGTATAAGTCCCTCTGCGTTAAAAAAATCTTAGCGCGATCACCATTTTCAAACAGAAAATCATCTGGATCTTCCCTCGTGTTGTAAGTCCTATTTCTTCTCTTTAAATAAACTTTGGGCCTCTAATAGAGTGTAAGACCCAACCCCTTTTCAAAACCAAAACTTTTTGGGCCTCGGTCATCGTATAAGACCCATTGTATTTTCAAACCTCGATGCGATCGCCATTTTCAAACAAATACTCATTTGGGCGTCTCCTCGAGCTATAAGTCCCATTCCTTTTCTTAAAAACACTTTTGGGCCTCTAATAGAGTGTAAAACCCAACCCATTTTTGTAAATAAACCATTTTGGGCCTCAGTGTATTGTATAAGTCCCGATACAGTTTCAGAAACTCCGACGAGATCGTCGTTTTCAAACTATTTTCAACTGGGCCAACCCTTGTGTTGTAAGTCCCATTTCTTTTCTTTAAATAACTTTGGGCTTCTCTTTGAGTTATAAGACCCATCCCTTTGTACAGAAAACTTTCTGGGCCTCAGTCGTTGTATAAGTCTCGATACGATATTCAAAACAACAGTACAATCACTGTTCAAACCTTGGGCCTCTCCTTGAGTATAAGCCCCAACAATTTTTCACAAACAACTCCCTTTTGATTTAGGTTCAAATATACAGTTATTATGAAAAATTTATTTAATTTCTCTGGACAACTAACAATACAACATGGAAGCTCGCTCACCTGTAAGTTTTAAACATCTTTCTTTTACTCGCTTTGATATATATATATAACTGTATTGTGGGAAGCGGCACATGGTTAGTCTTCTTTCATTCTTTTAAATACACGTCAAATATATATAACTGTATTGTGGGAAGCTGTGTATGGTCAGTCTTGTTTCATACCTTTTAAAATACTTGTCATATATCAACTGTATATATACTAGTATAGTTATTTAGAGTTTTCCCCGGCAACTAGGCCTAGAACTAGGTAAAGCCATGTTGGTCACTCTTAAATACAAACAAAACTAGATCCCCATAGGATTTCCAGATACAGTCTTCCCTTCTCTTGGGGTTAAACAATATGGAACAAAGAGAAAGACAGTATTCTCGGTGAACCTTTTCCCAGACTGTCACCCTTAGAAATTGTCAAAGAAATTCTACTCCCCGGAGTTGATCTATTCTCTGTGAATAGCATTTCTTGAGTTTCTTTCAAACCCTCAAACTTTCCTGGAATGATCACTTCTCTGTGAATTGCATTTCTTGAACTTCTCTTGGTTTAGGGACCTAAAGGCTTCCTAAAAGCATCCCCGCCTCCTCTTGGGCGTTGTACAAGGACCCTTCGGCTTCTTAGAAGTTCTCATGCCTTCTCTTGGGCTTAATACAAGGACCCTGACGACCTCTTAAAGGTATAAGATAAAACTTAGTCATCCTTTGCTAGAGCAGTCTTTCCAGTGTCAGCCCTCAGGCTACTTTAGGGTTAATTCTCATCCCTTAATGCCTTTGCCTCCTCTTAGAGGTATCATACAAAAGATAAAACTCTTCCACACCTGCATACTTGGACAGTCTAATCCCCTTTAGTCTCAAAGACATTCTTAAGTTCCTTACACCCATAGGAAGGAACCCCGGGCATTCTGGATCGATCTCCAGCAGAAACCTTGCCTCTCTCATGAGAGTTCTCCGACCAAGGTCAACACTATCTCAAATCAGAACCTCAGGGCATCTGACATCTCAACTCTTCTGTAACCCCCAACAAGAGTTGATTCCCCATTTGGACCTACCTCAGGATCTTAATTATCCCCGGCAAAAGGTAGCCTTCTCTTAGGCTTTGTATAAGGACCTTTCCTCCGCAGAAAGCTGGCCTCCTCTTAGGCTTTGTATAATGATCCTTCCTCAGCGAAGTCAGCCTCCTCTTGGGCTTTGTACAAATGATTCTCCCCAGCGGAGCTAACCGTTTCAGACTCTCTTGTTGAGTCAAGACCCTTTTTGCCTCAATCTCGGGCTTCGTATGAGACAATAAATCACTCTTTTGTTGAGTATAAAAGACTCTCTTGCTGAGTCAATCAACCTTAAGACTCTCTTGTTGAGTCAACCACCTTTCCAGACTCTCTTGTTGAGTCAATCACTTATTAGACTCTCTTGTTGAGTCAATCACCTTTTTGGACTCTCTTGTTGAGTCAAGCTTTTTCAGCCTCAATCTTGGGCTTTGTACAAGACAGATAAAAATACTCTCTTGTTGAGTCAATCTTTATCCAAAGCTTGGTATAAAGATTTCCCCTTTAGTAGGAGCTAGCCTCCTCTCAATTTCTCCAGCTTGTTCAGCCACAATCCCGGGCTTTGTACATGACAGATAAAAACACTCTCTTGTTGAGTCAGAACCCTTTTAGCCTCAATCTTGGGCTTTGTACAAGACATAAATTTCCCTCTCTTAAACTGGGGACAGATATCTTCCCCAGCCGAGTCATTTCCTCCCAGTCTTCGTTTAGGCTTTGAGGAATAATTCTCTAAGCAGAGTCAATTCTCTTTCCAGCCTCAATCTTGGGCTTTGTACAAGATAAATAATACTCTCCAACAGAGTCAAAAATCATTCCAGCCTCAATCTTGGGCCTTGTACAAGACACATAAAAAATATCCTCACCAGAGTCAGTTAAATTTTCCATTATTGCCTCAATCTTGGGCTTTGTACAAGAGACATATAAACCTCCCTGACGGAGTCAAAACCCTTTTATAGCCTCCTCTTAGGCTTTGTATAATGATATCCCCGAAGAGTCAGTCTCTTTTAAGCCTCATTCTTGGGCTTTGTACAAGACAGATAAAACATTCTCTCGTTGAGTCGGTCTTATCCAGCCTCCTCTTAGGCTTTGTATAAAGAAATCCCCTAGCCAAATTAATTAATCTTTTAGCATCAACCTTGTGCTTTGATCAAGGCACCCAAAAGTCACCAATCTCTCTTATAGATGACAAATTCCCTCTCAATACTCTTTTAGCCTCAATCTTGGGCTTTGAACAAGAAACAAATACCCTTTTAGCTTCAATCTTGGGCTTTGAACAAGACACCTGTTGCGGTGAAAATTGGATAACAAATTATTAATTAATTTGCATCAGTTTCTTTTACAACCGACTTTGATTTATCCAAAGGAAAGGTTCAAGATCGTTAGAAAAACCTAAAGGGAAAGATCTAAGGTTCGGGGGTTGGTTACGCCTAGGGAAGGTATTAGCACCCTAAACGTCCGTAGTACTCTACGGGAACCTCTTGCTTAAGTTATCTTATGTTTGCTAAAGGTTCTATGCTAAAGGTTGAAAACCCTAAGGGTTAGTATCTAAGTATACTCGATAAAGCATCGCACTTTACGCCTACGTATCCTCGGGAATAGAATCAGAGTATGCGTAGTTCTACTTCTACTGAATGATTGACTATGGTCAATATTCAGAGGGGAAATGAGTACAAGCTCATTGTAGAGTTTAGGAACTCTCTAGATCTAGTTGAAGTGGACCTATGTTGAAGTTTAGTCAGTAGGGGAAAGTGATAAATTCATTATGATGAATATCACTAAGAGTTGAGGAACTCTCCCTAAAGCTAGTTGTGATTTCTATGGCTCTGATGAGGCCAAGAAATAAGGTTTCTTCCTAAGAGGTTACTTAGGTCAAGATGGGGGGAAATGACTTTAAGAGTCAACACTATTCACCTTCCTTTGGAATAAGGGAAAGAAATAGCAGTTATAAAATTACTAAGATAAAGAGATATAATGTGAATACGATGATACAATAATACATGAATTAAGCTAATGAGATAAGATAAAATCATGATATCAATGCGAAGTGAGAATTAAACATGTTAGACAATGATTAAATATAAGATGAAATAAAATGAAATAGTCTCGTCTTAATCATGATTTAATCGAGAAATCGATAATCAATAATTCTTGACTTTCATCGACTAAATAAAAAGGAAACTGAAATAAAAGAAAGTGGTCTCTTGTTGATCCAAGTTTTGTCAACTCAAGGAAATCAACCAAACCATAAGGTTTGTTATGTCATCGACCAAAATAAAGAAAGTGGAATCGAAATGAGAAATAAAATCGGTCTCGTCTAAATCAAGATTTAATCAAGAAAATCGATAATCTTAATATTTGACTTTCATTTACCAACAAAAATAAATAAAAGTAGCCTCGCATTTATCAAGACTTTATTGATTTAAAATAAATCATCAAGGTCAAATTTTGTATGTCATCGGCAAAAAAATGAAGATTATGAAATAAAAAGAGGTTGATCTCGTCTTAATCAAGATCTAAATCAGTAAAACGATAATCTTGATATTTGAATTTCATCGACCAAAATAACATCGGAACAAGTTGGTCTCGTTTAAATCAAGATCTAATCGACAAATCAATGATCTCGGATTTTTAACTCTCATCGACCAAAATAGAATCGGAACAAGTTGGTCTCGTTTAATTCAAGATCTAATCGACAAATCGATGATCTCGGATTTTTAACTCTCATCGACCAAAATAGAATCGGAACAAGTTGGTCTCGTTTAAATCAAGATCTAATTGACAAATCGATGATCTCGGATTTTTAACTTTCATCGACCAACGAAAATGAATAAATGTGGCCTCACACATCTCAAAACTTATTGATTTGAAATAATCAACAAAGTTAAGATTTTTGTCATTGGCCTAAAATAAGAAAAAAAGACTTGAATTTACCATTTAAGAAAATTAGAAAAAGTAATAATGAAATAGTAAAAAAACATAACTTATTTAAAGAGTGGGTGGCATTAGATTCAGGTGGGGTGTGCATAAAAGAGAAAGGGATCATTTGGGTCCTAGGCCCATCATTTCCTTCTTAAAAAAAACACAACACAGATAAAACAGGGGGTGAGGGCGTGTTGTATCTGATTGTTGAAATTATGGGCTTCAAGAGCCCATCTAACCAAACAAGCAGGGTTCAAATGGAATTAAAAGGGTGGTGCGGTTATGAATTGGCTTATGGGCTTAGTGGAACCCTACCCGAAATCAAGGAACCTTGTTAAAACCAAAAACAAAAACGGCTGAAGCTGGGGTCAGCAAGGACAATTACACCGACTCCAAAATGTGACAAGACAACAGATTTGTGCTTTCAAAATGATGGAAATGGTAACAACCAGGCAAGATATTAGATTCTCAGATGACGAAATGAAGGATTAAAAGAAACAAGGTCGAAACCGCGACGAATAGCACTAGGCTCAACTTCTTTCATCTCAATCCGCTTTCACGATCTCTCTCCGTTTCTCTTCGATTCAAGAACCTTGCGCGGCCGTGGATCTCAGGTTTTGTTTCAATTTCTTGTTTCGTTCTCACTTCATCTCTCGTTCTGGTTCTAATTTGTACGATTTGAAAAGGGTTTCGGTGCTTGGAAGAATTTATGAGGGATATTGTGTTGTGACGGTTGAAGAAGAGATTAGGTTTTGGCTGATTGAAGGATGCGATAGGAAGAGGTTTGGTGAAGGGGGTATTTGTGGTTGAGTTTATTCTTAGTTGTTGTTGATGGTGTTTGATGGAGAATAAAGAACACGATGGCGTTGAAAGTTAAAGAGTGAGGTTTTGAAATCTGGGTTTGGCGAGGTGAGGTTCCGGCGGGGGGGGTTTGGAGAAGATTTTGTAGATTTGTTTGAAAGAGGGTTGAAGGAAGTTCGAAAACGGCGGAAATGTGTTGTTGTTGTGCGAGGGTGGCGAGACTGTTGGAGGAGAAAAAGGAAACAGGTTGTGTGGGTTATTGATTTTTTGAAGGATGAAGGTTGAGAAGCTGGGTTGTATGACTGAAGTGAGTTTGGTTTTGTTGAAGATAGAGGTTCCGGCGATTGGTTTGATGGTTGGTTTTGGGTGATTTGAACCAGTTTGCAGAAACTTTCTGGTTTTTGCTTTTTCTGAAGTGTGGCTCTTTTGTGGTTTAAAAACGATTTTCTGGTTTTTTGGGTTATGTATTGTGGGGTTGTTGTTGGAGGAAGTTGAGGTTGTTATTGATGGATGGTGATGGCGGCGGTCGGACGGAGGGGGTTTTGGTGAGGTTGAACCGAAGGCCAGTTGTTGTTGATGGATGGTGTATTTGGAAGAAAAACGAAGAAGTTCCAAGCTGTTAGGAGATTTTGGGTTGGTGTTTTCTTGAACCTCCTCTTTCTTTGAACGCCTCTCAGTATATATGCCCTCCAGCAACAGAACTTGTTCTACTTTTATTTTCCTTGTGACCGTTGTTTGAAACGTCATTCTCATACTGCCGAGGAGCATTTGGAGCAGGCTGAATGATGAATATGGTATTGCTCAGAACTCCTTTTGATGAATCAGATGGGTGAGCTTAAAGGGGAAAAGTTGAGTTTGAAATTTGAATCTCTCTTTCCATTCCGAATTTGCGAGCGAAGAAGAGGAAGACAAACAGTGGGTTTCACTTCTTTCCAAATCACGTGGCTTTCTTCCATTGGCTAAGACATTGGGTTGAAAAGTCAAAGCAAACAAACCTGATTTTCATTGGTTGTTGGTTGATGAGAGAAAATCCAATAGTAAAATAAAAAATACACGGTGGAAAAAAAAAAGGTGAGGAATGGAAATGAAAAGTTCTTTTTTTTTTAGTTTTGAATTAATAATACGATAATAACACTAAATATCCAAATAAAAAAAAAGGTTAGAAAAATGAAAATGAATAATTAATATAACTAATTAAAACTAATTATTAAAATTAAATCAAATTAAGATTAGTTTAAATTACTAAAAATAAAACGACTTAAATGTAAATTAAAAAGCCATATTGGAATTAAACTAAAAGCAAAAACAAATAGAAAACTAAGATAATTATTAAATTAAAATATAGAGAAAAATAATAAAACAACAACTAGCAAGAAAAAAATGAGGGTAAAATTTGGGGTGCAACAGTTGCCCCTATTTAAATATCTTCACCTGATGACATGAGAGATGAAAATCTTCATGTAATCAACAGTGAAAGATATTTAAATACAGATAACCGAAAATTTTACCCTTAGATGCACACACATGCAATGCAACAGACATGATGCCAAGATGCCAAAGAAGATGCAAAGATGCAGACACAACAAGTCACCAAGGGGAAAAACAGGAAGCAAACACAAGATGAGCTTCACTGGGGAAGAAAGAAGGTTAGTATCCACGAGGAAAACTCACTGGGGATACAGGCTAACCAACAAAAGAGACCCACCGGGGAGACTCCAAAGAAACACTGGGGAAAAGACCACAGACAATCTCGACTGGGGAAAAATCCAGGGAGATAGACTACTGGGGACAAAAACAAACCCACACTCTTCCTGGGCACTAAACCAGAAAGAAAAAACATGATCACTAGGGGTCAGCCAAAAAGACAGACAACCAAGCAAAGACTTCCTGGGGATTCTTGGACTGAAGAGTTCAAAATGGGATCTTCAAGAAAAGCCCAAAAGACAGAGACAAACTCTGCGCAACAGATAGGAGTCTTAAAATTGAATAAAATTTGTTCTAAGAAACTTAGCTTAAAGCAAGTTTTCAAAAGAATCCAAAGTAAAGGGTTTAATGTCCGACACGATTCGAACAAGAACGATTTTAAAACCAGAAGACAGTGCTTGACACGATTCAAACAAAGTCCAAGTTCAAGTTTGACACGATTCAAACAAGAACAAGTTTTAAAACAAGAGGCAATGTCCGACACGATTCGAACAAAGACTCTGTTCAGGTTTGACACGATTCAAACAAGAACAAGTTTTAAAACAAGTAGACGATGCTTGACACGATTCAAACAAAGTCCAAGTTCAAGTCTGACACGATTCAAACGAGAACAAGTTTTAAAGACAATGTTTGACACGATTCAAACAAGGTCCAAGTTCAGGTCTGACATGATTCAAACGAGAACAGGTTTTAGAAAATCCTTAAACTTCTTGGGGAACAGCAAAAGATTTTAAAGATTCCAATCTGGCGCGCAAAGGTTAAGACCGAACAAGCACGACACAAGGCAAACCGAGAATGTCTTTACTTCACTGGGGAAATAAAGACAGGCATCAACAGAAGACCACAAGCAAAACATAGCACAAGGATGCAAAGATGCTAAGGGTATGATGCATATGCTTAGCTATATGCTAGAAACGACGCGACCGACGCAAAACAGGAAAGAAGAAAGGATAACACAAACCAACACCCTGAAACCCAAACATCAAGGATAACCGAGGCAATCTTCTTTTCTCTGGAGATGGCAGATCCATGCCAAAAATACAATACTGCTAATTCTTCTTGTACCAACTAGATTCCATAAAACATCTTGATACTAGAGTAAAACCCAGTTTATCTTTGTGTTTCTAAAAACTCTTCCGCTTCCAAGAATCAGATGAAAATGACGAAGTTATTGTATTCAAAGACCAATAACAATTCTAGTGACTGAGAACTCTGTCGTCTAACAGCTGACTTCTCTGGGGACTTCTGGATAAAGAGCTGGGGTTTAAATGGGAACATGGTTAATAGACTCTGGTACTCACATAATCTGCTTCATGAAGGAAAACCGGTAGGAGCCAGAAAGGTAACCTCATTGGAGATAGAACCAAGAAATGGGCTCCAATAAAGGTATCTAGAATGATTGATCATCAAGGCTAAACGCAACTAGATGACATTCTAGAAAGGATTTGCAATGAAGGTTGAACCAAAAAACGGTCTTCACTAGGAAAAGATATCCAGAGTGATGGAACAACAGGTTCAAGTATGACCGGTTGGCACTTTGGAAAAAAGAAGAACCTTATTGGAGATTGAACCAAGAAATGGGCCCCAATAAAGTATCTAGGATGATTGATCATCAAGTCAAAACATGACTAAATGACATCCTAGAAACACCTCTAAAGTGATGGAACAACAGGTTCAAGTATGACCGGTTGGCTCTTTAGAAGTAACCTCTAAAGTGATGGAACAACAGGTTTAAGTATGACCGGTTGGCGCTTTAGAAGTAACCTTGTTAGAGATAGAACCAAGAAATGGGCTCCAACAAAGTATCTAGAATGATTGATCATCAAGGCTAAACGCGACTAGATGACATTCTAGAAAAGATCCACAATGAAGGTTGAACCGAAAAACGGTCTTCACTGGGAAAAGACATCCAAAGTGATGGAACAACAGGTTCCAGCATGACCGGTTGGTACTTTGGAAAAAGAAACCTTATTGGAGATAGAACCAAGAAATGGGCCCCAATAAAGGTATAGAATCTGATAGGTTAGTACCGGAGTTGCATAACTGAAGATGAGGCTTCCTGGTGAATACCCAATTACGGTTGCGAATAGGTTGAATAGTACCAGAAATAGATAAGCTGCTTATAAGAGCCTGCCAAGCTTCTTCAAGAGATTGTTGCTTCAAAGATATGTTGATATCACAATAATGTTGGAGAAATAATGTCTTCAATGAGGATCTGTGAAAGATGCTTCTTGCGAGAAACGGTGCAAAATAAACGCACGTTCAAAGATAGGTTTAAAGACCGCACCTGCCGGGGACCAAAGTTCAATCTAGGAACAAGCTAGAAAGAGACGGTCAAACAAGACTCCAATTGAGGAATGAACTCAAATGGGATTTGTCTAATCCACATGTGGAAAAGATAACTGAACCAACCATCATCCACGAGAATCAAACTCTATGGAGAATTCAGAAAAGAATGGGCACTTTATGCCTAGGGCTGACAACTCTATTGGAGAGAATAGACAAACCCAGTCACTTGGGGAGATAACCGCCAAAGTGAACAAAGATAGGTAAACACCAGAAAAGGAAGCAGAAATGCAAAAATGCTATGTATATGAGTGCTTATGCCATGCTCATGCTTATGCTGACAAAACAAACAAGCGAAACTGGAGGCGAAGAAAACGTCTCGACAAAGATACCCATCCAAACTCAAAGGACCGGACCAATACTGGTGACGAAGAAGAATCAACAACTTCACTGGTGAAAAGAGTATTCCACTTGAGGTATAACATCATGAGTATTGCCATCATAAGCTTGATTCCTTTGTTGGAGGAGAAGTCACAGAGAATTGTCAAAATTAGCTGACGTGACAACTTATTGGGGAGTTAGCAAGGAATACTGGCATAATGATCATCTTCAAATCTTATCTGCCCGAAGCTATATGGTTTGTCGGAAGACGATAACAAGAGGATTTTATAGAAGAATTGGCATACAAGGTGCTTCAATATCTTCAAACTCTTGGAGAGATCTCGACATAACTGCCCCAGATTAACTGCGCTCACACAACAAAGCCTTGGAACTTGCTTCAGACTGATTGTTTGATGACTTGGGGAACAAAAATTGCCCCTGTCAACTTGGTTGATCTGTGATGGAGATGTCCTTGACTGATGGTCTTTTAGAGATTTGCTGAATCTCGACCTGATTGGTTTGTGAGGGTAAGTCACCAAAAGGATTTCACAGAAGAATTGTCGCACCAGATGCTTCAATATATTCAAACTTTTGAAAAGGAAAGAATTTAGACATGATTGCCCCAAACAACTGTATTTGAAATACTCCAGCTGTAGTAGAAACGACTGGGGAACAAAACTTGCCCCTGCTGATGGTTTACTGAAGTCAAAACTTGTCATAAGATGACCTGGAGAAGGCTTGCCCCAATATTCTGAACTTGAAGAATTCTGCCCCTGATTTCTCAACTCTTGGGATGATAGATTGGCAAACCTCACCCTTGATTGCCCCTGACTGAGTCAAATTTCTTTATCGTGTTCAATTCCTTGACTGGCCGCGTTTGTTGGGATTCCTTGATATCGAATGGTATTGCAAACAAGTGTTGTTCATTAAAATTGACAAAATTTAATGCAAAGGTTTAATGCAAAGTTTTGAAAATAAAGCTTTTGATGGAAGCACACGCCGATTGATTAAATCAAGAACAAAGGTGGATCTGATTATTCATGAAATGACAAAAGAAGTGATCAACACACGCGAAATAACAAAGATTATTAGGAGTCAGGTTACCCAACCTTGCTGTAGCATGCCTTTCAAAACAACCTTACCTCAATTAGGTCTTTTAAGGGTTGTAACGTGGTATGGTTCGCTGTTTTATGAAACATAAGATAAAGGCTCAAAACCTAAGCTCAGTTAACTCAAGATATACGTTCAAATCTCCAAAAATAGGAAGTCACTTGATTTTGAAAGCTGACTGGCGCCGTATGTGAAACGCTCATGTTTAAATGCATAACCGAGTTAAACTGAGAACTACCCTGCCCCAAGGTTGAAGTTATTTGTGAAGAAGAAACTCCTACTTCTAGGCTCGAAGGGTTAACAAGGGATAAATTGAAACAATGCCTTACATCCTTGGCGAGGTTAATTTGAAAGTATACCACAGCAATTATGAACATGAGGTTCTCATCATCCTCCCTAATCTTTGCTTTAACAAAAGTTTGAAAAAGGGAGTGAAACAAGGTAAATATTTTTGAAAATAACAGTAAATGAGTGAAACGAATGGATTTAACCAAAAGATGCATAAATACTTCGTTAATGTTGCCAATTTGAAAGTACAACAAAGCTCATAAGCAAATACAAATTCAAAGTGCAAAGGAAATACAATAAAATTGCTGAAGCAGCCAACAGATTGCCAGCTTTAGGGAATCAAATGCAGAAAATCAAAGAGGAGTTCAATCACAGTCCATCTTGGTCTTGATACATCCTCCACAACATGACTTATCTCATGAGCGGGTAAGGATTGTTCTTGATGATAGGCTGGGAGCCGTCGAAAGACAAAATGTTTCTCTCCACTAAGTCCTTCAAAATATGCTTCAAAGCAAAACAACCTTCTAAATTGTGGCCTGGTGCGCCTTTATGGAATGCACAATGAGTATTGGGATTGTAAGAAGGTGGAAGCGGATTAGGAGGTGGGCCTGATGACCTTGTAGTTATTAATCCTTGTTGCACCAAAACAGGATACAATGTTGTATACGTCATAGGAATGGGAGGAATCGGAGGCCTTCCACCCTTTCTTTTCCCTGGAATGTTCTGACGAGAAACTTGAGTCTGTTGTGAATAAGCAGGAGCGTTGGGCGCTCGTTGATACACTGGTGGTTGAGGAACCGGTTGATAAACAGAAGCTTGACTGTTGAATGTTGGCGCGATGGCGGCCACATAAGGTTGCTGGACAGAATAACACTGCTGTTGCTGCTGACGTTTCCAGTACTGATTTTTCCTCTTTTTGTTTGTCATCACTGCACTGGTTTCTCCTTCCCTTTTGAAGGATTTCTTGGCATCATCGCTCGGACTATCAACTCTTTTGGTCATTTTTCCGCTCTTCAGACCAAGCTCTACTTTAATCCCCACGGCCACAATATCAGAAAAATTAGCAGACACGCTACTGATCATCCTTTCATAGAATTCTGGTCTTACCGTGTCGGAAAACCAATTAGTTAACTCTTTTTCAGATAAAGGTGGCTCTACCTGTGAAGCCAGCTCTCTCCATCTTTGTGCATACTCCTTAAAAGACTCGGTATCGCGCTGTGACATACTGAGTAATTGTCTGCGATCTGGCGCGAGCTCCATGTTATATCTGTAATGCTTTACAAAAGCATCATATACATCTTGAAAACATTGGGTCTTAGATTGGTCCAAAGTCAAATACCACTTTGCAGCAGCTCCTTTCAAACTATCTTGGAAGCAGTGGATCATCAACTTATCATCATCCATATATGCAGCCAATCGTCGGTAATACATGACCAAATGTGACTTAGGACAGGTCGTTCCTGAGTATAAGTCGAAATTAGGTAGTTTGAACTTGGGTGGGATTACCAAGCCTGAGACTAAGCACATGTCTTTCACATTAGTATTAGATTCATTGCTCCTCTCCATTGCTTCAAATTTCCTCCGCATTGTCTCTACACTTTCCTTCAACCTTTTATGTTGATTGTCCCTTTCTTCGAACCTACTGACATGATCATGAACCAGAGGTGGATTCTGAGAAACTGGGTGCATCTGGGCTTGCACCGTTGCTGGAGTGAAAGTGGGAATAGCTTGAAAAGCCTCACTAACCAAAGGAACAGCTTGTTGAGTAGAAGTGACGGTCGGATCACACATGAAGTTAAAAGGCATGCCCAAAGTGGGGTTCACAATAGTAACGGGAGGTTCTACAGTTGTAGTGATAATCTCGGAGACCTCCGTCACTTGTGTATCCATCCTTGCACTTATAACTTGAATTGCTTCCATAATCTGCCCCATTCCTCCTCGGAGCTCACTTAATTCATTGTTAACTCTGTCCATCTCGCAGTATTGTTCAGACATCCTTTGTCGAGTTTGGCTCGGGTGACGATTCAAAGACGATTCTGGAGGGAAAACGGCGACATAAGATGAAGACAAAGAGGAAATGCACATGCTATGACATGATGCAAATGAGATGCTAATGCAAGCCAAATGGTTTCAAGGAACTCAAAGGCAAGTTGCGAATTTTTTTGGAAAATTGAAAATTTTTTGTTTTTAAAATCCAAGCTCTGTTGGTCTTTTGAAAAGGAAACAAACATTTGAGTTCCTCGAAACCAAAGGGCTAGGAATGCTTGAATGTAGAGATGCACAAAACACACAAGCACAGACATATGGCAAACACACATATACACACAACAAAACATACAAATCCTAGGTTTAGGGTCTCATGAATGGAGCCATCGTCTACCCATCCCAATAGGTATGTACTACTGGTTCTCACCTGCCGAACAAGGTTCTAAAGAGTTCCCAGAGTCTACAATCCATCTTTCGGATTTTAAGGACTTCCCAGATGACTTGGTAATCGATAAAATTCTCAAGAGGATCTCGTCTGAGTGTAGTATCGCGTGACAACCAATTCAGAAATAGACTCCATCATGGTCTCCGCACTACATCCTAAAAGGCCAAGTGGGGTTTGGTAACTACGGTTCTCAATATCCCGGGCACCCAGGTCGAGAGTAGCAAGCTTTCACGAACGAATTCGTTCAACATAGCTAGACTCGAGAGGGCCTCAACTGAGTGATGGTGTTTATCAATTCGACCTTTCAGGATTCGACTCCCTCAAAGCTTCCTTGAATACCATCGATCTATAATAAGTGTACACTCAAATCCAGGTATAGGATTTATCTCACTCAAAGATGTCAACCCAAATCAAACAGGATAAGCAAAACATAAAACAAATATGACAGGTAAGCATACAAGCAATCATACAAGTAGATAAGCAAACATGAATAACATAAAAACAAGATAGGCTTAACCCTCTTAGGAGAGGACCAACAATAGGTCTAACTCTCGGATCTTTCCCCAGTGAAGTCGCCATTTCTGTTGCGGTGAAAATTGGATAACAAATTATTAATTAATTTGCATCAGTTTCTTTTACAACCGACTTTGATTTATCCAAAGGAAAGGTTCAAGATCGTTAGAAAAACCTAAAGGGAAAGATCTAAGGTTCGGGGGTTGGTTACGCCTAGGGAAGGTATTAGCACCCTAAATGTCCGTAGTACTCTACGGGAACCTCTTGCTTAAGTTATCTTATGTTTGCTAAAGGTTCTATGCTAAAGGTTGAAAACCCTAGGGGTTAGTATCTAAGTATACTCGATAAAGCATCGCACTTTACGCCTACGTATCCTCGGGAATAGAATCAGAGTATGCGTAGTTCTACTTCTACTGAATGATTGACTATGGTCAATATTCAGAGGGGAAATGAGTACAAGCTCATTGTAGAGTTTAGGAACTCTCTAGATCTAGTTGAAGTGGACCTATGTTGAAGTTTAGTCAGTAGGGGAAAGTGATAAATTCATTATGATGAATATCACTAAGAGTTGAGGAACTCTCCCTAAAGCTAGTTGTGATTTCTATGGCTCTGATGAGGCCAAGAAATAAGGTTTCTTCCTAAGAGGTTACTTAGGTCAAGATGGGGGGAAATGACTTTAAGAGTCAACACTATTCACCTTCCTTTGGAATAAGGGAAAGAAATAGCAGTTATAAAATTACTAAGATAAAGAGATATAATGCGAATACGATGATACAATAATACATGAATTAAGCTAATGAGATAAGATAAAATCATGATATCAATGCGAAGTGAGAATTAAACATGTTAGACAATGATTAAATATAAGATGAAATAAAATGAAATAGTCTCGTCTTAATCATGATTTAATCGAGAAATCGATAATCAATAATTCTTGACTTTCATCGACTAAATAAAAAGGAAACTGAAATAAAAGAAAGTGGTCTCTTGTTGATCCAAGTTTTGTCAACTCAAGGAAATCAACCAAACCATAAGGTTTGTTATGTCATCGACCAAAATAAAGAAAGTGGAATCGAAATGAGAAATAAAATCGGTCTCGTCTAAATCAAGATTTAATCGAGAAAATCGATAATCTTAATATTTGACTTTCATTGACCAACAAAAATAAATAAAAATAGCCTCGCATTTATCAAGACTTTATTGATTTAAAATAAATCATCAAGGTCAAATTTTGTATGTCATCGGCAAAAAAATGAAGATTATGAAATAAAAAGAGGTTGATCTCGTCTTAATCAAGATCTAAATCGGTAAAACGATAATCTTGATATTTGACTTTCATCGACCAAAATAACATCGGAACAAGTTGGTCTCGTTTAAATCAAGATCTAATCGACAAATCAATGATCTCAGATTTTTAACTCTCATCGACCAAAATAGAATCGGAACAAGTTGGTCTCATTTAAATCAAGATCTAATCGACAAATCGATGATCTCGGATTTTTAACTCTCATCGACCAAAATAGAATCGGAACAAGTTGGTCTCGTTTAAATCAAGATCTAATCGACAAATCGATGATCTCGGATTTTTAACTTTCATCGACCAACGAAAATGAATAAAAGTGGCCTCACACATCTCAAAACTTATTGATTTGAAATAATCAACAAAGTTAAGATTTTTGTCATTGGCCTAAAATAAGAAAAAAAAAGACTTGAATTTACCATTTAAGAAAATTAGAAAAAGTAATAATGAAATAGTAAAAAAACATAACTTATTTAAAGAGTGGGTGGCATTAGATTCAGGTGGGGTGTGCATAAAAGAGAAAGGGATCATTTGGGTCCTAGGCCCATCATTCCCTTCTTAAAAAAAACACAACACGGATAAAACAAGGGGTGAGGGCGTGTTGTATCTGATTGTTGAAATTATGGGCTTCAAGAGCCCATCTAACCAAACAAGCAGGGTGCGAATGGAATTAAAAGGGTGGTGCGGTTATGAATTGGCTTATGGGCTTAGTGGAACCCTACCCGAAATCAAGGAACCTTGTTAAAACCAAAAACAAAAACGGCTGAAGCTGGGGTCAGCAAGGACAATTACACCGACTCCAAAATGTGACAAGACAACAGATTTGTGCTTTCAAAACGATGGAAATGGTAACAACCAGGCAAGATATTAGATTCTCAGATGACGAAATGAAGGATTAAAAGAAACAAGGTCGAAACCGCGACGAACAGCACTAGGCTCAACTTCTTTCATCTCAATCCGCTTTCACGATCTCTCTCCGTTTCTCTTCGATTCAAGAACCTTGCGCGGCCGTGGATCTCAGGTTTTGTTTCAATTTCTTGTTTTGTTCTCACTTCATCTCTCGTTCTGGTTCTAATTTGTACGATTTGAAAAGGGTTTCGGTGCTTGGAAGAATTTATGAGGGATATTGTGTTGTGACGGTTGAAGAAGAGATTAGGTTTTGGCTGATTGAAGGATGCGATAGGAAGAGGTTTGGTGAAGAGGGTATTTGTGGTTGAGTTTATTCTTAGTTGTTGTTGATGGAGAATAAAGAACACGATGGCGTTGAAAGTTAAAGAGTGAGGTTTTGAAATCTGGGTTTGGCGAGGTGAGGTTCCGGCGGGGGAGTTTGGAGAAGATTTTGTAGATTTGTTTGAAAGAGGGTTGAAGGAAGTTCGAAAACGGCGAAAATGTGTTGTTGTTGTACGAGGGTGGCGAGACTGTTGAAGGAGAAAAAGGAAACGGGTTGTGTGGGTTATTGATTTTCTGAAGGATGAAGGTTGAGAAGCTGGGTTGTATGACTGAAGTGAGTTTGGTTTTGTTGAAGATAGAGGTTCCGGCGATTGGTTTGATGGTTGGTTTTGGGTGATTTGAACCAGTTTGCAGAAACTTTCTGGTTTTTGCTTTTCTGAAGTGTGGCTCTTTTGTGGTTTAAAAACGATTTTCTGGTTTTTTGGGTTATGTATTGTGGGGTTGTTGTTGGAGGAAGTTGAGGTTGTTATTGATGGATGGTGATGGCGGCGGTTGGACGGAGGGGGTTCTGGTGAGGTTGAACCGAAGGCCAGTTGTTGTTGATGGATGGTGTATTTGGAAGAAAAACGAAGAAGTTCCAAGCTGTTAGGAGATTTTGGGTTGGTGTTTTCTTGAACCTCCTCTTTCTTTGAACGCCTCTCAGTATATATGCCCTCCAGCAACAGAACTTGTTCTACTTTTATTTTCCTTGTGACCGTTGTTTGAAACGTCATTCTCATACTGCCGAGGAGCGTTTGGAGCAGGCTGAATGATGAATATGGTATTGCTCAGAACTCCTTTTGATGAATCAGATGGGTGAGCTTAAAGGGGAAAAGTTGAGTTTGAAATTTGAATCTCTCTTTCCATTCCGAATTTGCGAGCGAAGAAGAGGAAGACAAACAGTGGGTTTCACTTCTTTCCAAATCACGTGGCTTTCTTCCATTGGCTAAGACATTGGGTTGAAAAGTCAAAGCAAACAAACCTGATTTTCATTGGTTGTTGGTTGATGAGAGAAAATCCAATAGTAAAATAAAAAATACACGGTGGAAAAAAAAAGGTGAGGAATGGAAATGAAAAGTTCTTTTTTTTAGTTTTGAATAAATAATACGATAATAACACTAAATATCTAAATAAAAAAAAAGGTTAGAAAAATGAAAATGAATAATTAATGTAACTAATTAAAACTAATTATTAAAATTAAATCAAATTAAGATTAGTTTAAATTACTAAAAATAAAACGACTTAAATGTAAATAAAAAAGCCATATTGGAATTAAACTAAAAGCAAAAACAAATAGAAAACTAAGATAATTATTAAATTAAAATATAGAGAAAAATAATAAAACAACAACTAGCAAGAAAAAAATGAGGGTAAAATTTGGGGTGCAACAACACCAAAACCTCATTTTCCTCCCTTAGAATAGGAGGAACTACAATTGCTCTGATTTCCATGTTTCGTTTAAACGGGAATACGTAGGCATAAGATTGCGAAATCTTAGCGAAGCATACCAATCAAAAACCCTAGGTCCCGTACCTTCACACATCAATCAAACTTAGGTCCAGTACCTTACCAAAAACACCCGACCATAAGAAAAACTCACTCTCCTTGTCATACTTTCCCAAGAAACTTTCCCAACCCATTAGCAGATAAAAACTATCAATTACAAAGCGAAACCCTAAAGCTAACATCCTGTGGATAACCACATATAGGATGGGTAATTGACAACTACCCATTGTATAACTTGATCCCAGACCCCCCAATATCTTTTAAGCGTTTGTTCAGTTAAACATTCGTATGCAAGGATAGTTTTAGATACCTTCCATTTCCCTTCCAGCTTCACGGGATAAATAAGAAATCAGAAAGTAGCACCCTTTCTCCTCGAGGAGAAAACCCAATGTTCAGCGAGAAGGTGGCCGCGTCACCGACAAAAATTGCTCGCTACAACATGCACACTCAAAAACATTATTCATACAATTTAATATAAGTAATCTAATGAGTCCATAAGATTGGTTAGAATGTATTGAGAAATCTGAATATCCTAACACGTTATGTTACAAATACCAATAAACATTCATTTAATAACTACACTTAAATATAACATATTCACTAATCTTATATATATATATATATATATATATATATATATATATATATATATATATATATATATATATATATATATATATATATATATATATATATAATGTATTTTTTTTGTAAAAGTATAAGAAATTTTTTTGTATAAAAATAGTAGTCTACACAAATATTGATGTGATCTAGGTTGCTCAAATCATTTTGAAAAAAATAATTTAGTTATTTGACTATACTAGTGTGATAATTCTTTTTTTATCAATATTTGATTACTTTGAAATATTGAAATTTCATATTAAAATATAAATCTCATTGTACCCCATATTTTTCATTCTCTATAAAGTTGACAGTAAGAGTGAATATATAAAATGTTTGAGCAACGAAATATTCTTCACAAATGCATGTGCACACACATTTCAAAAAGCAGGCTTGCACGCATAAGAATACTAATTAATTTAAAAAATTTATTTTAATGTATATTTTATAAAGGACAAAAATTGCATAATCATGATATTTGAGTTAACGGTAAAATTAAGCTTAGATTTTTTTATACTCAACTATTCAAAGAGTAAGTCTCCATGGAAATAAGTATATTTTACAATAAACAATAACATAATGAAAAGGAAATGTTTTTTAAGTGCAATTTAAATTTTATTTATTTGTCTAAAAAATTATATTCTTGCCCTGACCAACCAAGTCATTTTGTTTTCTTCAACATGTGAATCCTTTTGTTTTATTTTTTTAATGTAATAAATTTGTAGTATGTATAGTACATTTTTTTAGTTATTATCATTTGAGTTTTTTTGAATGGTGATAAGATAGAATCTTTTAAATTTAAATATAAATGGATACTAATATATCTGAGTTATTATTTTTATATTTATTTTTAAATAATTTTTCATATTTTAGAAACATTGCTACAATATAATTGAGTGGTTTTGGTTCTTCATTAAGAGTATGATAAAAACAAAAATCATCTCTCAAAGTTTCTTATTTTCACACAGGAGTAAAAGTGTATCCTTCAATTATCATTATAATGTTAATGGAATTCTTATTCTTATGCATCCCTTTTGTTGTGAAATCTATTTTTTATTATTTCATTTTCGAAGACAAATTTTTATTTTCGATTAAGGGGCACATGAGTATGTTACTTAAAAATACTATACAAAATATTGATGTTGTTGCTGCTGCTAATGGGTCTGAAAATTTTGTCAAAGTGATGGATGCGTTGTTAGTAGCACTAAATATTAACATGAAACCCTTTGTCATACATGCAAAGAAGGGGATTTATAAAAAAAAAATGTTATTTTCAGTTAGAAAAAGATCAATCTAATGTTTATAGGAGATGGAATGGATGTAACAATTATCGTTGACATCTTGCACCATTATAATTTGACTTCATGTAAGATATCCACCTTTAGTAAGGATATCAATGACCTTAGCCTATACACTCTGTTATATTTTTATTTTATCATTTTAAATATAATATTTCTTTTAATATTAAGTTTTTTTAGAGGTTATGCATTGTCTAAATATTCCCTTTTTTTATTAAGTATGTGATATCAGATGGAAAAAGAAATGTGTAAACTTAGACTATACACTCTCTTATATTTTTATTTTATCATTTTAAATATAATATTTCTTTTATTATTATGTTTTTTTAGAGGTTATGCACTGTCTAAATATTCTCTTTTTTTATTAAGTAAGGATATTAATGACCTTAGACTATACACTCTCTTATATTTTTATTTAATCATTTTAAATATAATATTTCTTTTAGTATTAAGTTTTTTTAGAGCTTATGCACTGTCTAAATTTTCTTTTTTTTAATAAGTAAGGATATGAATGACCTTAGACTATACACTCTCTTATATTTTTATTTTATCATTTTAAATATATATTTTTTTGTATTATTAATTTTTTTTAGAGGTTATGCATTGTCTAAATATTCTCTTTTTTTATTAAGTATGAAGAAAAAGTGATTTAAAAAACAACAAATTTATCAAAAGTAATTAGATTGTTTCAAAGAGGAAAATGGTGAAATTAAATAACATCCGTGTACTTAGATGACATCTTTGTACGACATACACTTATTTAGACCAACATTAATGCATGATAAATTATTAAGCTTGGCTTAAATTTTTTTTGTAAAGGTGTTGATGACATGGTATTCATAGAAAGAGATTACATTTTGGAACACCGTCAGACCTATATTTAAAAAAGTTGTTATATTGAGGTCATGTTCCACATATTTGAGGGGAAAATAATTAAAATTAAGTATAAACAATTCTATAATCAATTAATTTAATTTTAGTCTCATGCAAAATGTAATTTATATATAAACATAGTTATTAATTTAGTTTTCTCATTTATCTGTTTTGCAATGAAATAAATAGATTTTAGTATAAATAAGAACAAACTGAAAAGGTACTTATGATCAATTTAATTTTGTTTGTTTTTCTAAAAATTTATTTTCTTATTCGAACAAACACATGTAATGAAATGAAATAATTATTTGTATAGATTCTTATATTTTTTATTTTATTATACTTATGAATATCTACATTCTACATTATGTTTTTTTTCTTCAAACATGTGAAGCATTTAATTTTCATTTCATCAATGTAATAAATCTATAGTGTTAATAGTACATTCTAAATTAAAATAAGTATACACAATTTTATAATCAATTAATTTAATTTTAGTCTCATGCAAAATGAAATTTATATATAAACATATTTATTAATTTAGTTTTCCCATTTATTTCTTTTGCAATAAATTAATTAGATTTTAGTATAAATAAGAACAAACTGAAAAGGTATTTATGAACAATTTAATTTTGTTTGTTTTTCTAAAAAGTTATTTTCTTATTCGAACAAACACGTGTAATGAAATGAAATAATTATTTGAATAGACGCTTATATTTTGTATTTTATTATAATTATGAATATCTACATTCTACATTACATTTTTTTCTTCAAACATGTGAAGCATTTAGTTTTCATTTCATCAATGTAATAAATCTTTAGTATTTGTAGTACAATTTTTCTTTGTTGTCATTTGAGTTTATTTGAATGGTGATGAGATAAAATCTTTTGCATTTATACACAAGAAAGTTTTGAAACCCAAATCTACTTAGAGAGAGAAGCTCCCCCCTCTCTCTAAAATCGTGTGTCCCTTCATCTTCTACTTCTCCCTTTGTTCTTCATTTCCTTTCTTGCTGTCAACAGAAACATGTACCAAGTTCATTAAACGGTTTCATTCATCTACCTTCTTTCTTCGGTATTTGGGCTCAACATTATTAGATTTGTCTGGGTTTGGTTTAAAGTCCTAAGTTAGGGACCTTCCTCCCAGCGGGTCTTATTTCACAGTGTTGGCCTTTGTATTGAGGGAGACGGATTTTGAGGCGTTTCTAAGGTTTCTAGGTTTTCTTGGTTCTATATCAATGGCGGAGAGGAACAAAGGAATTTGGGTGGAGGTTAGAAAGAAGAATAATCATAATTTCCGCCCTGGTAGAATGTCGGTTTGGAAGAACACTAAAGGAAAACCCACTGAAGATGACCTAAAAGAAGTTTCTTCCTTTTTCTTTACGGAGTTTCCAGTTTCGTATGATGCTAAACACATGTATGAAGTCTTTAAGGATTTTGGATTCATTCTGGAGGTTTTTATCCCTGGAAGACTGGACATTAGGGGTAAACGATTTGGTTTTGTTAGATTCATAAGAGTTGATGATGAACATCTTCTTGCCACTAAGCTCGACAACATTGTACTTAATGGCATTAAGATATTCGTTAATCTTCCAAGATTTCAGAGAGATTTCAAGGTTCGTGGTGTAGCTCCTATTTCTAAGAATAGGATCCTGGATATGAAACAAGCTGATGGTCCTTCTGTCAATCATGAATATAGACGCATGTTTGCTTTTAAAGACTCTTTTGCTCAGGTGGCCAGAGGTGGTCACACACTGAAGACGGAAAAATCGAAGCAGGGTTTCCTTGGTGAAAAACCTAACTATGCTCATTTAAGTTTCGAAGTTACCAAAGAAGAACTAGAAAGGTTTGAACAGGCCTACACAGGGATTTTGGAGATTCCGGGATCTGCGATCGAGGTTTCTGATGCTTTCCAAATGGAAGGCTTCTTCAACATTAAGATTACCCCTATGGGGGTTAACCTTTGTCTCCTTGAAGAAGATAATCCTGGTGACATCAAAAAGCTGATTTCAGAGGAGTATAATTGGATATCTAAATGGTTCTCTGATGTCCACCCTTGGACTCCAAGTGATGTAGACCAGGAGAGACTCACCTGGGTCAAAATCTTTGGGTTGCCATGCCATGTCTGGGGAGAAAAGTTTTTCAAATATTTAGCTGGAACCACAGGAGCTTTTGTTAAGATGGACGAAGATACGAGGAAACACTTAAGATTTGATGTAGCTAGAATCCCGATTCGTACAAAGTTTGCTATGTCTCTTAATGAAGTTATCAATGTAGAGGTAAATGATAGTTTGTATAGAATCAAGATAGTTGAAGATTCATTTGGCCCTTTTTCGAGCGATCAGGATAGGTCCAAAATTTCATGCTTTGCCGAAGACAGCTCAGATGTTGTTGAGTCTGAGTCTGATCAGGAAGCTGTTAGGGCGCTTTGGGAAAATTCCTCTGAGGTATTTAGTTCTCATTCGAAGCCGTCTGGGTCTCTCTATCAAGATGTGTTGGAATCTGAAAATAGGAGCTCTGCTAAAGATTCTGCGATCCAAGTTTGTGAAGATGAAAAGGATCTACCAAATCTGTTGGTTTCTGAGGATGTTGGTACTAATAACGTCGAAGTTAAGGTCCAAGCCACGCCAAATCAATCTAGGTCTTCACTTCCTCGTAACGTTGGGGCACCTGTATCAGGCACAATGGCTGATGAGTATGATGGGGAAAGTGTTGATAATGGCCAATCTTCTGACTCTGGTCCTAATCACTTCTCTTACTCCCTTGAGATTCAAGATAGAGTTGTAGAGAGCCCTCCATGTGAAGGAATGATTAGACAAGCAGTCTCTCCTCTGTGTCATGTGATTCCGGATGCAGCTGAAATTGATGATCTAATTGGCGATATTTCAGGAGGGCCTCCTATAAAGAAGAAGAAAAAGAAAGTCATCGATGACATTTATCAGAAGTTAAAGATCCCTTTCTGTCCTTCATATTATACTACGTTGTTGCATTCTGAGAGTAACTATCCTAGGTCTGTTTTGGCTCAATCTTGTCAGAATGGGGGATCAAAGGAACACTTGGTTTCATCTCCGGTCGTAAAAGCATCTGAATCTATCGATAATTCTATCTCAGATTCTGGGTTCCTTCAGAACAATTCTAGGATTAAGAAGAGATTGGAGAACCTGCCTGCCAGGATTTGGGATTCCATTAAGTCTCTCGGTATTGAAGCGGAGGAAGACGATGAAGTTTTTGAAAGTATTTTGAGGAATCTTGAGAGGGCTGACTGGAAATCAAAGAAAGGTAAGAAGGGGGCGGCTACAGGTTCAAAATGAATTTAGTCACATATAATATAAGAGGGTGTGGGGGTGTCTTGGAGAGGCATAAAATTAGAAATGTTCTACGCAAGGCAGGTGCTGAAATTTGTTTCGTTCAGGAAACTAAACGTACAGAAATGACGGACTCACTAGTACATAGTATTTGGGGCGATTCTTTCTGTCTCTGGTCTGCTAATAACTCTAATGGATTATCAGGTGGTTTAGTTACTATTTGGAAATAAGGAGTTTTGGAACCTATATGCAGCTATAGAGGAATAGGGTTCTTAGGTCTGCAAGTTATATGGAGAGGTAAGAAATGCTACTTGTTCAACATCTATTCTCCCTGTACTATCACAGAGAAAAGAGAATTATGGATCCATCTCATTAATCTTAAAAATAACCTGGATCCTGGTGAGTGGATCCTTGGTGGTGATTTGAATTCTATTAAGTCTGCTGCAGAACAAATTGGTTACACATCCCTTAATAGAAGACATATGCTGGAATTTTTTGAGTTTATTAATTCAATGGGTTGCGTGGATTTGCCCCTAGTTGGTTTGAAATATTCTTGGTTTAAGTCGAAAGGTAACATATGCAGCCGTCTAGATAGGTTCATTGTCACACCTGGAGTCTTCAACGAATGGAATATGGTCAATCAAAGGATTGGTGATCGTGATGTATCCGACCACAGGCCAGTGTGGATTTCAGCAAAAAACATAAATTGGGGGCCCAAACCTTTCAAAGTTATGTCTTGTTGGTTTGATCACTCAAATTTTCTACCTTTTATCAAAAAAGAATGGGAAGAATTTCAGGTTGATGGCAAGGCATCCTTTATCCTGGATAGAAAGATGCAAAATCTCAGAGAAAGGCTTCGCTGGTGGAACATTAATGTATTTGGATGGGTTGATACCAAAATCAAGACGGCGTCTGGTGTCATAAATGGGATTGAAGGCCTATTCATTTTAAATGGAGGAGTTATAACATCTGAGGAATATTCAAAAAGGAATGATGCAGAAGATGATCTTTGGAAATCATTAAGGATTAAAGAAAGCATTCTAAAACAAAAATCTAGACTGAAATGGAATGCTGATGGAGATGATAACACTAAATTTTTTCACGCTGCTCTGAAGAATCGTATAAACATGAACACTATCACATCAGTCTGTGTTAATGGCAAAATAGAGGAAGATGTTAAGAAGGTCAAGGATATTGTCAAGGAGCATTTTTCTAAGAGGTTCAACAGGGTTTCTAGACCTTTTCCTTTTGTTGGTGAATTAGGTTTCAAGTCTCTTTCCAGTGATGATAGAGAGGAGCTCGAGACTGTTGTGGATGAAGTAGAGGTCAAAAGGACAGTGTTTGAGTGTGCTGGGGATCGCAGCCCCGACCCTGATGGTTTTTGCTTTGAATTCTTCAAACGATGTTGGAGTATAGTAGGAAAGGATTTCACAAATTGTATTCTAGAATTTTTTCAGGGTGAGAAATTACATAAAGTTTTTGCTTCATCTTTCGTGGTTCTCATTCCTAAACTGGACTGCCCTAAGAGCCTTTACGACTATAGGCCTATATCCTTAATTAGCTCTGTATACAAAGTCCTATCCAAGATCATTGCTAACAGACTCAAGAAGAAAATTGGAGGGATCATATCAAACTCTCAAACAGCTTTTATAGAAGGTAGGAATTTGGTTGATGGTGTCCTTGTCCTAAATGAAGTCATAGACTTTGCTAAGCGTTCCAAGAAAGAGCTCATGCTTCTCAAGGTTGATTTTGCCTTTGCATATGATTGTATTGAGTGGAATTATTTGAGGGATGTCATGAAGATTATGGGGTTCGGTAAAAAATGGATGTCGTGGATGGAGCGTGGTGTATATAGCAGTTATGCCTCCGTTCTGGTTAACGGTAGTTCTACCCATGATTTTGGTGTTCATAGAGGTCTAAAACAAGGGGATCCCCTTGCCCCCCTCTTATTCACGATTGCTGCAGAAGGTCTTGCAGTACTTATGAGAAGAGCAATTGATAACGGATTCTTTTCAGGTTTCAATGTCAGCCCAGAAGTTTCCTTTCATTTGCTGCAATATCCGGATGACTCGATTATCCTAGGAGATGGATCATGGAGGAATATTTTAGCAGTAAAGTCCATTCTTAAAGGCTTTCATCTAATCTCTGGTCTGGATATCAACTTCAACAAGAGCTCCTTTTTTGGTATTGGTGTAGATGACTCGATGCTTTCGGCTGCTGAACATTACCTTGCCTGAAAAGCTGGTTGTTCCTGATTCAGGTTTTAGTGAAGAATTCAAAGCTGCTTGCAAACTCATTTGGATAGCCCAAGCTCCTTTTAAAGTGAAAATGTTTGGTTGGCGGGTGTTGCACAAAAGAATTCCATTGCGAGACAATTTATATCGTAGAGGTATCATTAATATTAGACACGAATTGGCGTGTCCTTTTTGTTTCCTGCATAACGAAACGGTGGAACATCTTCTCTTTCAATGTCACAAATCTGTACTGGTTTGGAATTTTGTGTGTAATTGGTTAGGTATACCAGATATCTTAGTTGGATCTATGATGAACCATTTATCTTGTTGGGTGTCGGGGTGTGCCAGTAGGAAATTTCAAGTTACTAATGATGTTGGATTTTGGTTGATAACTTGCTGGGTCATTTGGGCATCTCGAAATAATATTATTTTTAGGGACGAATTTTGGGATATGGATACAATTTCGAACCGTATTCTTACTTTCTCTTGGTGGTGGTTAGGTAAGATACACAAGAATTCACATATCTGTAATTATTACACTTGGATAAACTCCCCAGGTGATTTTTTGTAGGCCTTGATTTTAGGTAGGTCTATTGATGTATACAGGTTGGGATACCCCTAAAGTATCCCTAATATATATATTTTGTTAGATTATCAAAAAATAAAAAAATTAAATGAAGACAAATCTATTTATCTTAATATTTTAATGATTATTTAATTTTTAATTTTTTTAGAAAAATTGCTACTATATAAATGAGTGGTTTTGGTTCTTCATTAAGAGTATGCTCAACACAAAAATTCTCTCTCATTGTTTCCTTTCTTTTCAAACTAGTGTCAAAATGCATGCTTCGGTGCACACTTTAATGCTAATTGCATTCTTATTTTTGTGCATCCCTCTTGTTGTGCAATCATTATATGAAAAATGATGTTTAGCAATACATAAGTTGCGACAGTCCTATTAAAACCGCTTTACCTCATATTTTGCAATAGTTTGCATAACGGCTTTACTAATTCTCTTTTAAAATATAGGTCACAAGTTGGCTTAATCAATTTCACTGAAGATCTGTTCACAACCTTATTCATTCCGTTTTGACAAAGATTAGGTCACAACCTTACTTCAATAAGATTAGATTAGGTTTCAATTTCAAGCAGGTTTGATTCCAATCGGCTTCTACAACTTCGTTCCATTTATTTATTTTGGAATTTCATTCATCTTCCTCTTCCTCTGGTTTATGGGTTTTTTGAGATTTTTTAATTAAAAAACTTAGTTTATGTGTGTAAAATTCTTAATCTTGATTTGTATATTGGATTTTGTTGTTATGTCGGTCTAAACATTATTTTCTTGACCATGAGATTATCTTTACCAAAAAGACTTCATTTGAAAAATTATATTTTAATTTGAACTAAATTAAACTAGATTAAATTGATTGAAATACAATCGATTTAATCGTGGTTGAATTAGTTGAATCAATTAAAACATGATACATGAGCTTCGCCAATTTGATCTCATCTTACGTTGTATAACAATAAAAAAGTGTCTGTTTCTACATTGATTTAATCTCATGTTTTATTTATGTGATTGTGAAACATGAATATGTGCAGGGTATTCAATTTCAAGGCTGCAGAATCAAAAAATTAACTACCCATTTTGCATAAGAATCCTTCTGCTGGTAAAAGATTAAGAACACGTGACACCTCAAAATTCAAATCAATCAGTTGGTTTCAAGTTTACTAGGTAGATTATTTCTTTATAACAAATATTAGATGAAGGCTACAAAAGAAGAACACGGGTAATAATGAGGATGCGTTGGTTGTGATTGAAATAAATATGCATACACATTGTTGAGGTACTTTTTGATAGAAACATAATAAATATGATAATTATTGATCTTTGTGAGGAATTACTTCTATAAGTTTTGAGTAAATAAATTGATGAAAAAACTTATATCATCAAAATGACTCTACAACCTCGTATTGACAACTAAAAAGTGAGGTAGAATGAGAGACAAAGATCAATTTATATATTATCATAATTATTACTATATATGAATTATTTTATAATAAACATTTCATTCATTTACTTACTATAAATGTGATGGACATAGTTTTCTTCTCTTTGCTTATGAATTAGGTACAAAAGTAGGATGTCACACTTGAATTATGGGGTTCACTTGAGGCTATAAAAGTTTCCATTACTCTATAATTGGAAATTTGAAAAGGTTGCCTGTTTATAATTTTTAGAACTAGTAACTATATGAAACATTAAAATGGATTTAAGTTAAGTTCACATGTATGTATTTCTTTCCCAATTATGTTATTTATAGTGTTATTCTTAGAATGAGAAAATGGGTTTTAATTTAGTTCACATGTATGTCTTCCTAGCCACATGGATCTTGACTCTGAATTTGGTTGTTCTTTATATTATCTATGGTTATTAGTATAGTTTTGTTTCAATTGTTCAAGTTGAGTCTGCTACTAAGAAGGATCCATATCAGTTCACTTAATTTTTAACAAATAAACTTACATTGACCGCATCTTGTGGATATGTAATACCTAATGTCTATTATTTAAAGTTGAATGTAACTTATTTATGTTAGTGCGTGAAGAACCTTTAGTTAGGAGAGAAAAAGAGAGAATAAGGAAATAAGGATTGATATTATTGAATGAATAAAACTGATTTACAAAGTGTCTATTTATATACACCTAAGTGACTTGACTATTAAGTAAAATAACAAACTAAATAATAAACGGTAAACCATAATTAGCTTTGGGCTTGGGCCACACAATTTTACTTGGATTATATCTAATATGTTAACATACCCCCTATAATCAAAGTTGTCGAAACACACTAATCATTGTCGAACTGAATTATTCCCAATTTCTTTCTCAACATTAGGAACCTTTGAATCTTCAATCCTTTGGTAAAAATGTTGGCTAATTGTGCTTCACTTGAGCAACGTCTTACTTCAAGTTCACCTCGATTCACCTTCTCCCTCAAGAGATGAAATATAGCTTCGATGTGCTTACTTCTTCCATGCAAAACTAAATTGCTCGCCAGATTTATGGATGACTTGTTGTTGATCTGAAGCACCAGAGGTTTCTTCACTTCGACATCGATCTCTTCCAGCACAGATCTGATCCAAATTGATTGGCACGCAACATAAGATCATGTTATATATTCAGCCTCACACGATGACAATACCACCAGAAGTTGCTTTCTCGAGCACCATGAGTTCGGGGCACCGAATACTTGAAATAAATATCCATTAGTGCTTATTCGATCTTTCTTATCTCCACACCAATCAACATCTGAATAAAAAGTAACCATAGCTTCTTTGATTTCAGAATCTCGTCAAAATAAGATTCCATAGTTTGTCGATCATTTTAAGTATCTCAGGATTCTTCTTGAAGCCTTCATGTGTGACACATTTGGTTCACTTATATATCTGCTCACTAATCCGACTGAGAAACATATATAAAGCCGACTGTTGCACACATATCTTAGAGAACTGACAATTTGTTTGAACAAAGTTGCTTCGACTTTGTCTTCCTCTCCATGCTTCCCCAACTTCAAGTTTGGTTCGATAGGCAAAGATGCAGGAGTCGAATCATCCATTTTGAATCTCTTGAGTATTTCTTTAACATACTTTCTTTGATGTAGCACCATATCTTGCTTTGACATTTGAAATTCCATGCTTAGGAAGTACATCAAGTTTCCCAGATTCGACATTTCAAATTCCTTTTTCATAAACTCTTTGAACTTCGACAAGTTTTCCAAGCTACTTCTAGTTACTAACAAGTCATCGACATATAAGCATTTGATTCTTATATCTTGTACCACAACCTAAACATAGACCCCATACTCAAATTTGCATTTGATGAATCCTAATTCGACCAAGTCTGAGTCAATCTTCTTGTTCCATGCCCTAGGTGTCTGCTTGAGGCCATAAAGCGCTTTGTGCAACTTGTATGCTTTCCTTGCTTCCTCGTGAATAAAAAACCCAGAAGGTTATGTGACATACACCTCTTCATCTAAAGGTCAATTCAAAAATGCCAATTTCACATCTAAGTGAAATGTTTACCAGC
The DNA here is from genome assembly GCA_022829125.1 of Lathyrus tuberosus. NCBI lineage: Eukaryota > Viridiplantae > Streptophyta > Magnoliopsida > Fabales > Fabaceae > Lathyrus > Lathyrus tuberosus. Next base: position 17,318,934 of record JALAZF010000027.1, on the reverse strand, counting down.
CTTGATTGCATGCCAAGGCTATAACTAGTCGAACAGTTTCCAATCTTGCGACAGGTACAAATACTTAAGAGTAGTCGATTCCCACTCTCTAAATAAATCATCGAGTTACCAATCTCGCCTTATGTCTTTCTATCAACCCATCAGCATTGTGCTTCAACTTGAACACCGGCTCCACTTTGATAGCTTTTGTACGAGCTGGAAATTCGACCAACTCCCATGTGTTGTTTCTTTCAATTGCTTGTAACTCTTATACCAAAGCAGGCTTCCATTGTTTATCTATGAAGGCTTTGCTATAGTTGATTAGTTTAGCACCTGAAAGTAAAGAAAAATGAACTAGTTCTTCATCTGTTGTGACTTCGTCATCACCAACCACTTCATAGTCTTGAAGTCTTGCTGGAAGAGCTCTAGTTCTTTGAGGTCTCTGGCTTGTTCCAGCCATATCCTCTTCAACTTTGACTGTGTGGGGTATGTCAATAATAACTTCGACTTCAACTGGAATATCGACCATGTCTTCGACTTCGACATCATTACTTGCTTCGTCGAACTTATATCTCATCAATGGCTTGTTGATTGGATCACCAGAATTCTAATCCCATTCAGAGTTCTCACCAATCACAATGTCTCAACTCATCAACAACAACTCACGATCCCTAAAATATGATCTTTGACGTGTGATTCTTTAAAATATGATCAAGTATCTAACCGGAGCTCTAGATACTAATTTGTTAGTGCGTGAGGCACCTTTAGTGAGGAGAGAATAAGGAAATAAGGATTGATATTATTGAATGAATAAAATTCAACTACAAAGTGTCTATTTATATACACCTAAGTGACTTGACTACTAAGTAAAATAAAAAACTAAATAACAAACCCTAATTAGCTTTGGGCTTGAGCTACACAATTTTACTTGGATTATATCTAATATCTCAACAATTTATTGGATAGGTAATGTAAACTTATATCTCATTCTTTGTGGCTTTTAGTGTTTATTGGTTAGGGTTTTAAGAACAAATGTTGATATTTTAACATAGATAATATTTTAAATTATAATAATTTGAGTCATGCTCGACTTAATGGGTGTTTGAAAATGGACTTGATATTGAATCGAGATTTATTTTAGAAAAAGTGAGTTCATGTGTATGAGTGAAAAATAAAGTCAAGACACTATCATTATAGGATGATCACATCAAAGACATTGTACAACCAAAACTATCGGGAATGAATCACATGGCAAAAATCATAAAGAACTATTGATTAAATTAAGTACAAATATTTAAATTAATTAAGTGATTTAATTAATTAACTAAATATATTTATTAAATTAATAATGTATATATTTTTTATTTTCAATATTTTGGTTTAAATAAATGTAAAAATAATAGTACACAAAAAGAAAAGAAAAGAAATAAATAAAGAACTATTAAAAAAGAAAAAAAGAACAAAGATAGAATAAAAAATAAAAATTGGCTTTTAACAACGCTTATTTACATAAATGCTATGTATTGCATCGTTGAACAAAAACAAACAACAACTTTTAACAGCGCTTCTTGTGATGACAGAAAAAATAAAAAAAAAATGCAGAATTTTTTAAGATATTAGCAACACAAATCATTTACATATTAAAAAACTTATTTATAATGACAAAAACATGTTAATCTAACAAGATGCACATTTTATATTAATATGGAAAATAAAATGCAAGCATATTCTAGCAAGATAATAAAAACTATTTGAAATATAGAATACTTCAAGATAAAAGAGTCTAACAAAATTAAAATTAAAAATTACATTAGTATAACAAACATTGAAAACAAATAAAGTAAAAAATAGACAAGATATATAATTGAAAATGAAATAAGGAAAGAATAAGAATGAGATTACCAATGGTGGCTATTTGGTATTGCATCTGATTTGAGTTGAAGCTGGGTATGCGTGCTTACATTTTTTATGCAAGACGTCTCTTACCCTGTATATATAATACTTCTAGGTTCTCTATATGAAGCAAGAAAAAGACAAGTACTCAAACTAATTTACAAAATGTTTTTGTGTTTTTTACTAAATGAGGTAGGAAAGACTAGAATACTAAAATGAAATAAAAACAAATATTTTTGTGTTTTTTTCCTAAATGAGACATGAAAGACAAGAATACTAAAACAAAATAAAAATAAATGTTTTTGTGTTTTTTTATAAAACAAAATGTATTAATAAACAAATTAAAAATAAATTTAAGCTAAACACCTAAATAAATCTAAATAGATTAAATGAAAATTTAACTAAAAATAAAAATAAAATAATTAAAAAATGAATGAAAAGTCGGGCACCAAAGTGCTCGAAAAAATAAAATGAATGCACCAAAATGATCAGCGCGAAAAAAACATATTGGAAAAATACAGCGTTCGGTCAGATTTTAAAATAAGCTTAGACCGGTTAAAAGGCTCAGACGAATCAAAATGTGATCAAAAAGTAGTTGAAAAATTGAAATGAGCACATCAGGCTAAACTACGCGAAACGCACATTAATATAATAGACGTCTGCAAACTCGATTTTGAAATTTTTCGTCCATTGATTTTACACACAGTTAAAATTCAGTTCAACTAATATGTCTGTATATTCGATAATTCATTCTGGCTGACATTGTAGACATTATTTATGTTAAAAGACATGTTATGCTGTAAAGATGATGCAAAGTAAAAATAAAGTCAGGTAATTAAAAAAAAAATAAAATACCCGGACAAAATTGGGGTATGACAATAACTATACTTAAATTCAAAATATTTTCTAATCTTTTAGGTAAATTTCAATCTAATATATTTTTTTAGAAAATAAAATACTATACAAAAAATTATTGTATAAAAATTGAAGTTACACAAATGTTGATTTGATGTAAGTTGCTCAAATCAATTTAAATAAGTAATTTAATTACTTGATTATTTTAGTATGATAATCCTTTTTTGAAAGATTGAATTTTCATATCAAAATATAAATTTCATTCTACCACTTCTTTTGTGTTAGCTATTAAATTGACGATAAGAATGAGTATATAAAATGTTTGAGTAATCAAATATTTCTTAAAAATTTGTGCGCACACATTTCCAAATACACGCACGCACACATATTAATATTTCTTTAATTAAAAAATTATTTAAATTTATAATTTTTTAAAGGACAAAAATTGCATAATCATGATATTTTAACAAAAAAAAAACCATACTTAAACTTTTTTATATTGAATTATTCAAGGTTATGTTCCTCTTAGGGCACTAACCCACCCGACAATAAACAACAATGTTATGTTCCCATATCCTGGTAATTACTCACCAAATTGATTTCCTCAAACGAAAGAATTAGTGTCAGCAAGGCTGAGGAAAAGAAGAACAAAGGAGTTGGTTTCAGTTCTTCTACAAATGGTGTGACCAAGATGAAGTCCTTGACAAATAGATTTGTTCAAGCTTATGAAGTCCTTGAAAAATTTCATGGAAGTTGTGGGTCATAGCTATATTCGGATTCATGATATTTGTTTTAGTTATATGCTTTATGGAATGGAATCGTCTATCTTACCGGCCACCAATAGTTCCTTTGTCGGCTGCAGAGACAGAGATGGCTGTCAGGCGGGGAGAGGATGATCCGGTTGGGGAGGATAATACTTTCAAATCTCATAATTATGTAATTTTTTCACTTATAGTTGTGGAATTGTTGGTTATCAACACAGTCTATATGTTCGCTCTCAATGTCAACTTTATAGAGAGGGGATATTAAGTGGGATAATTAACTTTATATTTGAGTATGCAGCTGCAGTGTTTCAAAATGGTCAAATATTAGTCAAGAAAGGATTGTCATATAAATAACTCTCAAGTTTTACTATAAAAGAAAAGTTACTTTTAGATTTATTGAGTATAATACAACTCCAACCTTATTCCAATAGTTAAATTTACTAAAACATATATTGGAAGGACATGACATGTGTAATGCCCTGTATAATATTTATCTAGAATAATACAATACAAGCATATAATTTGGTACTGACACCATCATAAGTGCCTAATGGCGTAATTCACATACTTGCTCATTCTAAAAACATAAGTACACTACATGGCACAAGTCACGGAACTAGCCAAAAATAATAAAAACTAAGAACATTATACAATATTCCTCATTGTACAAGAACAATAAAATACACAGCGGAAATCAGTTTAACTAAGCTTCTCTTGAAACATCCCAGCATCGCTCCCCTTGTAAATCAAACCTGCAAACCGCACCTGAAATATAGCAACCATAGTGGGGTGAGATACATCAAATCTCAGTGAGTTCCCTATCCTATAGTCCTCTCAGCTTTACAAGGTTCTAACAACCCAACTCAAATCAAAAGGGAAGGGAAGTGACTTTGAGTACACACACGCCATATTTGGATACACACTCGTGAGCCTGTTAACTCACACTAGTACCAAAGTAAGTCATGAGCCTGTTAACTCAAGAATCCTTACGAATGGAAAATATGTCCTGAGCCTGTTAACTCAAGAATCTTGCTAATCAATAACCGTACCAAGGCATCCCCTGTTCCCGTTCGCTTCTACGTCTAGAAGACGACCCGAGTCATGGATCCTTGTAGTTACTTGGCATACGAAATGGATTCGGGATCATCGGCCCGTACACCGTGATCTGTCACTTCACACGGCCCGTACACCGTCACAAGTCTCTTTACTCGTAGGCTCCATTCGTACTATACGCGGGAATCAAACCTCCCAAGTAATTGTGCATACGTTTCAGAGGAGGTGCTCGAGTCTCATGAAACTACACTGTAAGATAAACTGGTTATGATTACTAGACACACGCCTCGGCCTCTTCTGCACGAGCGTTGTCACTATGCCATTTCCACACTATCCGACAATTGTTTACGGGAAACTTCCTCACTCTACCTATTCCGTATTTTAACATGCATATTCTTTCAATCAAGTTTAACATAAATTAGGCAAAGCATATTACAATTGCACATTTGAACTACATATAATAATTTCCATCACAAGTTAACAAAACATATAACAATTATATAATATAATTACACATAATGATTTATCACATAAAACGTCCCTTTCGGGTTCCCTCCGATTCATTTAATCGGGTATCGAAAACAATACTTTTCACTTTCATCCCGTAGGATATTTCCACAGCTTTCTAACGACTATAAATATGCCTCGATCGGGTTTACGATCCAAAAGATATGGATTTCAACATATCACATAACCATTATTTCATTCCTTTTCCACCAAATAATTTATCCCACATCATACTCAATATTTTCACTTTTTATCGGGTAGAGGGTCATCGTGGCTTTCTAACGGTACCAAGAACGTCTCAATCCGAGTTACGGATCAAAAGTTACGGCATTGGACGCGAAATCGGGAAAGAGATCGCGAAATGATAAAATTCTGCAATCACTCTGGCCATACGCGTATTGCCCTGAGCCATACGCGTATTGCCTTGCTCACTCGCCCATCCATACGCGTATTGCCCAAAGTGATACGCGTATGGGCAGGGACCAAAACTCCCTAAAAATTCCACTAACAAACCAATACGCGTATTTCCTCACTCCATATGCGTATTGCCCACTCCCATACGCGTAATGCCTATAATCCTTCCTTTCCATACGCGTATTGCCCAACCCAATACGCGTATTGCCTTGCCTCATACGCGTATGGGCAGCAAACCCCAGAATTTTTCCTGCAGTGTTCCTGTTACGAATTTCACCCCAAAACCTCTCCAATTCTCATCTAACCACTTCCAAATCACAATATATCAATCCAAATATGTTTCAACACAATTAACAAGTATGCTACGCAGTTTATATCGAATTTCGTCAGTTAGATTCATGATTTTAGCAAGATTAAATCGTTTTCTCACAATATCCACCTAACTCTAAAATTCATGAAACTCTACAACTAAAGTCTCTAACTAGAACCCACCTGGTAATCGAAGAGGAGTTTGAAGAAGATGATGATCCAGCTTCTCACTCTTCTTCCTCTTCCTCCACTTTCTCTCTTTTCTTCTTTTCTTCTTCTTCTACTTCCTTGTTTTCTTCTTTTTCTTATATATATACATAATCATTAATATATAATATAAATCCAACAGAGTAAAATATCTCCATTGATATTACTTAAAATACTTAGAATATTCAATTAATCCAATTTACCAAAATAGAGCACATAGATACTCATCCGATCTCACCTAATATCCAATTGAGTATTTAAATAATACGGGGTATTACAACATGCACAATCTAATCTATGTAATCTAATGAGTTCATAAGGTTGATCAGAATGTATTGATAAATTTCAATATCCTAACACGTTATGTTACAAATACCTACAAATATTCATTTTTTAACTACACTTAAATGTAAAATATTCTATAATCTTTTATATATATTTCAGTCTAATATTTTGTTTAGGTAAAAATATAAGAAAAAAATTTGTATAAAAAATAGAAGTCTACATAAATATTGATATTAATAACTTGATTATGCTAGTGTGATAATCATTTTTTTTTTATCAATATTTGATTATTTTAAAATATTGAATTTGCATATTAAAAAATAAATCTCATTGCACCACATATTTTTCATTTTCTATAAGGTTGCTGGTAAGAGTGAGCATATAAAATGTTTGAGCAATGAAATATTCTTCACAAATTTGTATGTGCACACATTTCGAAAAGCACACTCGAATGCATAAGAATATTAATTAATTAAAAAAATTTATTTTAATGTATATTTTAAAAGGGACAAAATTTGCATTATTGTGATATTTGTGTTAAAAGTAAAATTAAGCTTAAATTTTGTTATACTCAACTATTCAATAACAAAATGAAAAGGAAATGTTTTTTAAATGCAATTTAAATTTTCTTTATTTGTCTAAAAAAATTATATTCTTGCCCTGACCAACCAAACCATTTTGTTTTCTTCAAAATGTGTATCCTTTTGTTTTCTTTTTTTAATGTAATAAATATTTAGCATGTATAGTATATTTATTTATTTATTATCATTTGAGTTTATTCGATTGGTGATGAGATATAATCTTTTGAATTTAAATATAAATGGATACTAATCTATCTGAGTTACTATTTTTATTTTTATTTTTAATTAATTTTTCATATTTTAGAAAAATTGCTACAATATAATTGAGTGGTTTTGGTTCTTCATTAAGAGTATGATAAAAACAAAAACACTCTCTCAATGTTTCATTATTTTCACACAAGAGTAAAAATATATCCTTCAATGATCACTATAATGTTAATGGAATTCTTATTCTTGTTCGTCCCTCTTGTTGTGAAATCTGTTTTTCATCATTTCATTTTAGAAGACAAATATTTATTTTGGATTAAGGGGTGCAAGAGTATGTTACTTACAAATATTATGCAAAATATTGATGTTGTTGTTGCTGCTAATGGGTCTGAAAATTTTGTCAAAGTGATGGACGTGTTGTTAGTAGCGCCAAATCTTAACATGAAACAATTTGTGATACATGCAAAGAAGGGGATTTATATAAAAATGTTATTTACAGTGAGAAAAGATCAATCTAATGATGATAGGAGATGAAATGGATATAACAATTGTCGCAGACATTGTGCACCATTATAATTTGACTTCACCCAAGATATCCACCTTCAGTAAGGAAATCAATGACCTTAGACTATACACTTTCTCTTATATTTTTTTTCATCTTTTTAAATATAATATTTCTTTTATTATTAAATTTTTTTAGATGTTGTGCACTGTCTAAATATTCTAATTTTTTTATTATGTATGTGATATCAAATGGAAGAAAAGCGTGTAAACATACATTTCTTCAACCAATTTATGAAGAAAAAAGTGATTTAAAAACAACACATTTATCAAAATTAATTAGATTGTTTCAAAGAGGAAAATGGAAAAATTAAATCACATCCACATACTTAGATGACATCTTTATACAACATAAATGTATTTAGACTAACATTTATGTATGATAAATTATTAAGCTTGGCTTAATTTGTTTTGTAAAGATTTTGATGACAGGATATTCATAGAAAGAGATATTACTTTTTAGAGAATTGTCGGACCTATAATTGAGATCATGTTCAACATATTTGAGAGGAAAAATTAAAATTAAGTATAAACAATTCTATAATCAATTAATTTAATTTTAGTCTCATGCAAAATGTAATTTATATATAAACATATTTCTTAATTTAGTTTTGCCATTTTTCTGTATTGCAATGAAATAAGTAGATTTTAGTATAAATAAGAACAAACTGAAAAGGTACCCATGATCCATTTAATTTTGTTTATTTTTCTAAAAAGTTATATTCTTATTCAAACAAACACATGTAATGAAATGAAATAATTCTTTGTATAGATTCTTATATTTTGTATTTTATTATACTTATGAATATCTACATTCTACATTACATTTTTTTCTTCAAACATGTGAAGCATTTAGTTTTCCTTTTTTCAATGTAATAAATCTTTAGTGTTTATAGTACAATTTTTCTTTGTTGTCATTTGAGTTTAATTGAATGGTGATGGGATAGAATCTTTTGCCTTTAAATTTAAATAAAGACAAATCTATTTCGGTTTTTAATTTGATGATTATTTTTATTTTTTATTTTTTTTAGAAATACATGCGTCAGTGCTCACTTTAATGTTAATTGCATTCTGATTTTTGTGCACCCCTCTTGTTGTGCAATCCCTATAATAAAAATGATGTTTAGTATAAGTTGTGACACTTATATTAAAACCGCTCTCCCTCATATTTTCCAATAGTTTGCACAACGACTTTACTAAATCGCTTTTAAAATTTATGTCAGAAGTTGGCTCAATCAGTTTCACTGAAGATTCATTCACAAACTTATTCAATCAGTTTTGATGAAGATTAGGTCACAACCTTACTTCAATAAGATTCGATTAGGTTTCAATTTCAAGCAGGTTTTGATTCCAATCTGCATCTGCAACCCTGTTCCATTTCTTCATTTTCGAATTTCATTCCTCTTTCTCTGGCTTATGGGTTTTTTGATACTTTTTATTAAAAACTTAGTTTATTTGTATGAAATTCTTAATCTTGATTTGTATATTGAATTTTGGTGTTATGTCGACCTAACCTTATTTTCTTGACCATGAGATTATTTTTACCAAAACGACTTCATTTGAAAAACTTTATTTTTATTTGAACTAAATTAAAATTGATTAAACTTGTTGAATTACAATCGATTAGTGGTTGAATTGATTGAATCAATTAAACCACATAACATGGAATTCTCCACCCTTGCTGGTAGAGGTGTGATTTTAAGTAGACACGATAAGGTATGTGTTTATTATTTCCATGCTGACGATGATTCGGAACATTTGTTTTTGTTTTGCCCGAAAACTATATTGGTATGACGGGAGGTTGTGAATTGGATGAGAATATATATACCAATCGTGTCAAATAGTTGTGATCATATGTTGACTTGGTTTTTAAATTTGGGTGGGAAATTGTCGAAATCCGCTGCTTGTTTAATTGGATGGCAACATACTGGTGTTTATGATGGACAAGAAATCAAGTGATCTTTACTGATGGTATAGCTATCCCAAAAGATGTTTTTCAAAGAGTAATCCATTCTTCTTGGTGGTGGTTAGCTTTAACTTCTAAGAACAAGGTTAGGTGTAATTATTATGAGTGGTGTAAAAGTCCAACTGATTTCTTGTAGGGACTGAGTGTAAAGGGCTGGTGTTGATTTGTATTTGTATTTGTATGACATATTAGTGGATGTCTCTCTTTAGTTGTAATCTTGTTTGGTTGAGGCACCCTTGTATCCCCATTAATATGTACTACTAATTGTAAAAAAAAACTATCTAAACCAATAATAACACTTTCCATATAATTAACTACATTTTTGTGTATAACAAAGCATTTTTGGATAAGATTTGGGTTGCTAACACTACATCCATCATTTTGATAATATTTTGGGACCCATTGATAGTAATAGGGACATCAATATTAGTCAAGAAAGTTACTTTTAGATTTATTGAGTATAATACAACTTCAACCTTATTTCAATAGCTAAATTTACTAAAACATATATTTGAAGGACATGACATGCACACTAAAAAAATTATTCATACAATTTAATATAAGTAATCTAATGAGTCCATAAGATTGGTCAGAATGTACTGAGAAATCTGAATATCCTAACACGTTATGTTACAAATACCTATAAACATTCATTTAATAACTACACTTAAATATAACATATTCTCTAATCTTTTATATATATTTCAATCTAATGTATTTTTTTTGTAAAAGTATAAGAAATTTTTTTGTATAAAAATAGAAGTCTATCCAAATATTGATGTGATCTAGGTTGCTCAAATCATTTTAAAACAAATAATTTAAGTATTTGATTATGCTAGTGTGATAAATCTTTTTTATCAATATTTGATTATTTTGAAATATTGAATTTACATATTAAAATATAAATCTCATTGTACCACATATTTTTCATTCTCTATAAAGTTGACGGTAAGAGTGAGCATATAAAATGTTTGAGCAACGAAATATTCTTCAAAAATTCATGTGCGCACACATTTCGAAAAACACTCCCGCACGCATAAGAATACTAATTAAGTTAAAAGAATTATTTTAATGTATATTTTATAAATGACAAAAATTGCATAATCATGATATTTGAGTTACCAGTAAAATTAAGCTTAGATTTTTTATACTCAACTATTCAAAGAGCAAGTCTCCATGGAAATATGTATATTTTTCAATAAACAATAACAAAATGAAAAGGAAATGTTTTTTAAGTGCAATTTAAATTTTATTTATTTGTCTAAAAATTTTTATTCTTGCTCTGACCAACCAAGTCATTTTGTTTTCTTCAACATGTGAATCCTTTTGTTTTATTTTTTTTAATGTAATAAATTAGTAGTATGTATAGTACATTTTATTTATTTATTATCATTTGAGTTGTTTTTAATGGTGATAAGATAGAATCTTTTAAATTTAAATATAAATGGATACTAATATATCTGAGTTATTATTTTTATATTTATTTTCAATTAATTTTTTATATTTTAGAAACATTGCTACAATATAATTGAGTGGTTTTGGTTCTTCATTAAGAGTATGATAATAACAAAAATCATCTCTCAATGTTTCTTATTTTCACACAGGAGTAAAAGTGTATCCTTCAATGATCATTATAATGTTAATGGAATTCTTATTCTTGTGCATCCCTTTTGTTGTGAAATCCATTTTTCATTATTTCATTTTTGAAGACAAATTTTTATTTTCAATTAAGTGGCACATGAGTATGTTACTTATAAATACTATGCAAAACATTGATGTTGTTGTTGCTGCAAATGGGTCTGAAAATTTTGTCAAAGTGATGGATGCGTTGTTAGTAGCGCTAAATATTAACATGAAACCATTTGTGATACATGCAAAGAAGGGGATTTATAAAAAAAATGTTATTTTCAGTTAGAAAAAGATCAATCTAATGATGAGAGGAGATGAAATGGATGTAACAATTATCGTTGACATCGTGCACCATTATAATTTGACTTTATCCAAGATATCCACCTTTAGCAAGGATATCAATGACCATAGACTATACACTGTCTTATATTTTTATTTTATCATTTTAAATATAATATTTCTTTTATTATTAAGTTTTCTCAGAGGTTATGCACGGTCTAAATATTCTCTTTTTTTTATTAAGTACGTGATATCAGGTGGAAAAAGAAATGTGTAAACTTTGACTATACACTCTCTCATATTTTTATTTTATCATTTTAAATCTAATATTTATTTTATTATTAAGTTTTTTTAGAGGTTATGCACTGTCTAAATATTCTCTTTTTTTATTAAGTAAGGATATCAATGACCTTAGACTATACACTCTCTTATATTTTTATTTCATCATTTTAAATATAATATTTCTTTTATTATTAAGTTTTTTTAGAGGTTATGCACTGTTTAAATATTCTTTTTTTATTAAGTAAGGATATCAATGACCTTAGACTATATACTCTCTTATATTTTTATTTTATCATTTTAAATATAATATTTCTTTTATTATTAAATTTTTTTAGAGGTTATGCACTGTCTAAATATTCTCTTTTTTTATTAAGTATGAAGAAAACGTGATTTAAAAAACAACAAATTTATCAAAAGTAATTAGATTGTTTTCAAAGAGGAAAATGGAGAAATTAAATAACATCCGCGTACTTAGATGACATCTTTGTACGACATACACTTACTTAGACCAACATTAATGCATGGTAAATTATTAAGCTTGTCTTAAATATTTTTTGTAAGGGTGTTGATGACAAGGTATTCATAGAAAGAGATATTACTTTTTGGAACACCGTCGGACCTATATTTAAAAAAGTTGTTATATTGAGGTCATGTTCCACATATTTGAGGGGAAAATAATTAAAATTAAGTATGAACAATTCTATAATCAATTAATTTAATTTTAATCTCATGCAAAATGTAATTTATATATAAACATATTTATTAATTTAATTTTCCCATTTATCTGTTTTGCAATGAAATAAGTAGATTTTAGTATAATAGTATAAAAATTGAAGTTACACAAATGTTGATTTGATGTAGGTTGCTCAAATCATTTTAAATAAGTAATTTAATTACTTGATTATTTTAGTATGATAATCCTTTTTTGAAATATTGAATTTTCATATCAAAATATAAATATCATTGTACCACTTCTTTTGTGTGAGCTATAAAATTGACGATAATAATGAGTATATAAAATGTTTGAGTAATAAAATATTCCTAAAAAATTTGTGCGCGCACATTTCCAAATACACGCACGCACACATAGTAATATTTCTTAATTTAAAAAATTATTTAAATTTATATTTTTTTAAATGAAAAAAATTGCATAATCGTGATATTTTAGCCAATAAAAAACCATACTTAAACTTTTTTATATTGAATTATTCAAGGTGTAAGTCTTAATTTTGCAAAATATAGTTTATATATAATATATATTTTGCAGATTTGGTATTTTCATTTTTCCAAGAAAATAACTAGATTTTACAATAAATAATAACAAAATAAAAAGTAAAATTTTATTTAAATGCAATTTAATATTTTTTATTTGTCTTTAAAATTTTATTCTTGCACTTACCAACCAAGTCATTTAATAAAATGTATTATCAAGTAATTATATATGTATGCTCTTATATGTTTGTATTTTAGTATAACTATAAATAACTATATTCTCACAACCTCCTTCTGCTCAATTTCTATTTTTTTTTTTTTGCAATTTCATGAATTGGTTAGTGATGGGATTAGAAATACTTATTTCTCAAGTGAAACCCTACTCAACATTTAGAAACTCTACATTAATGTTATCAATTTTTTAGTGTGTACAATAAATCTGTTTTTACTGTAATACATATTTTTATTTGATTTGTTATGATTAATAATATTAACAACATGTGAATTTTTTTTCTTCAATGTAACAAATCTTTAATGTGTACAATAATTTAATGTGTGCTTAGTTAGTGATGGGAACGAATATTTTTCATTTTAATGTAGGTTAATCTATGGGATAGAATATTTTGCATTTTAAAGTAGGCTAATCTATTTATGTGTTTTTACATAACTTGATACTATATAATTAAGAGGTTTTGTCCATCATTATTACAAGTATGATCAACACTTATACTCTCTTTCAATTGTTTTTCCAACTTGTTACCATGGTATAATACATCCTTCAACGGTGATCACCTTCAAATGAATAGTAATGACATTATTCATTTTGTGCACTCCTCTTATTACGTCACAGGTTTTTAATTATGTCACCTTTCAAGATTTGATGTTGCTCATAAATAACATGCAAAATATTGATATCTTTGTTGTTACTAATAGTTTTGAGAATTTTGTTAACGTAATGAACTTAGTGTGAACAACGTCAAATCAGTGATAAATGTTTTGTGATACATGTAAAGAAGTCAAATTATTTGTAAACACTAACCTAATTCTCAAAAAACTTTAATTTTTTTCTCATGGTGTTGATGATAATGGTTTAATAGCACAAGGTATTATTTTTAAGAATATTGTCAGGTTTATAAATGAGCAAGTTGTTGTATTAAGACAAGTTCCAATAAATCCACCGTGTATAAGTGCGGAATTGTTGGTTATCAACACACTCTATATGCTCAATTTCAATATCAACTTTATAGATAATGGGTATTAAGTGGACAATTAACTTTATATTTTGGGTATGCAGTTGTAGTGTTTCAAAATTTCCTAATATTAGTCAAGATAAGATTGTCATAGTACTACTAGAAACTTCGCTTTTAACGATCAATTTAGTGACCGAATATGATAAAAAATTGGTCACTATACCCTTTAGCGACCAACATAGCAACCACTAATTTTCAGTCGAAAAAGTGCTAGTCCATACCTTTTAGCGACCAAATCAATGATTAAAATCTAGCGACCGAATTTGATATGGCTAAGGCAACAAAATTTGTGACTGATTTCATTGAATGATATTGTGACTGAATCTTTGTTTAGTGACCAATTTATAATAGATTTCAATGATTTTTTGACTAATCAATGTGTGGGCTAAAATGCCACTTAAATAATAAATTTAATATAAATTCAGTCACTAAATTCATCTTTATAGTTTGATTTTTATAAGAATATCCATTTTTTGTTGTAAGCAAGATATGTATTAATACGAGTACAAAGGGTACTCAATCCTGAATACAAAAGAAAACGAGACTAAGCTCGACAAAAAGGCGAAAGAAATTACTGACCAATTGGAACCTACGACAAATAAAACAAAGGGTCTTTGTTGAATTCATCCAAATCACAATTGGGGTGGGTAATTTTTACGATAAAGGACCATCTCCAAACCAAAAATTTCACCTTCCAAACCAAGTCAGACACATTCCAACCCGAGTTCTTAAAGATGATATCGTTCCTAAGAATCCACAAGGTCCAACAAATCGCCAACCATAAACAACCTTCCCTTCTTAGCTTTGCAAAAATAAAACCACTCCAAAAAGGTCCGTTTAAAACCTCTACCTCCAATAAATGGGAAACCTAACCATTCAGCAACTTCCGACCAAACCAATTTTGACACCGAACAATCCAGAAGAGTGTGCTTCAAAGATTCAAGTAGAGATTTACAAAACAAACATTTATTATCGCTCTCCGAAGAGATGATTCCCCGATGCACAAGGAGATCCTTCGACGGAAGTTTTTTCAAAGAAACCTCCATCCAAATGCTTTAATCTTCAAAGGAACTCAAACTTTCCATATCAAATTGAAAGCAAAATCATTACGATTCAAAGGGCCGAAAGGAATTCGATATTCGTTAGACAAATTGTAAAATGAACTAACCGAAAAGGGAGAAACTTCACCAAAATCCCAAGACACCGTATCTCTCAAATTATTTATGGGCTATGAAGTTGAAATTATGGAATACAAAGCGTCTAATTCCTCTGCAGCATTCGAAGGCGATCCCTCAAGAGTGGAAGCTGTTGTCACCGCTAACTAATGTCAGCTGCAGATCCTGCCCCAACGTTCCTGGCTCCCGCGAACACGCTACTGTTATGCTCAGCAATTGTGCCAGAAAACACAGAGATAGCTTGCTCTGCCTCGATCTGCACAAGACCTATATAATTCTGCACGCTGCCAGCAGAAGACGGAATCGGACCTGCAGAAAGAATTGCGTCTGCTGTTCTAGAACCGACATCATGAAAAAAAGCATGAACAGAGAAAGCAACCGCTTCCCTTCCAGGATTGAGACCAGGATTCACTACTTGGATAGGAGGAAGAATTCCGAGATCCCCCCAAGTCTATCTCCCGTCTTGCCAACCTCCCATACTAGCAACCGATACGTCCTTTAATAAAGATCGAGAGAAGAACTCTGGATACAAATTTGTGAAACTATCAACGCCCGTCCAATTCACCTGCCATAAAGGAATGCTAAATCCTTTACCCACTTTAAATTTGTATTTGTTAATAAAAATATCCTCCGAATAGGTCTTAGTGATGGAAATTAAATCCATCCACCACGAAGAATAAGAAGTCCAACGAGGACGGTTGTAACTACTTCCTGACACATGCAAACAAATATCTCCGTATCTAGCTTTCAGAATTTTGAACCACAACTCCTCCGAGCCTTCAACAATCCTCCACCTCCACTTGTGAAGAAGGGCCAAATTGAAGTCCTCAATTCTTTTCAAATTTAAACCACCTCTATCATGAGGAAGACAAAGAAAATCCCAATTAATCCAATGAGCCCTTCTCTTCTCCTTCATACTACCCCAAAGGAAGCCACTTTGAAGCTTAATGATCTCCCTCCGAATCCTCACCGGGGCCTTATAAAAGGATAATTGGAAAATAGGAAAACTAGTAAGAACCGATTTAAGAAGCGTTAATCTCCCTGCAACACTCAAAAATCGATCGTGCCAACAAGAAAGTCTTCTCTCCAACTTCAAAAGAAGGGAGGACCAAGTGGATAACCTTCTAGGATTGAAACCAATGGGGATGCCGAGGAAGTGAAACTCTTTACTCTCCGTCCTACAAGCCAAAAATAAAGTCCCCGCTATTAAGAATGAAGACGGTGTTTTTATACCAATCGATTTACTTTTGTGAAAATTGATACCAAGACCCGAAACAAGTTCAAAGCCCCTTAGAACCGCTTTGATAGCCCAAATGTGTCTCCAACTACCATCCCTAATCAAAAGAGTGTCATCCGCAAATTGAAGAATAACAATGAAACAATTCGAATTCACGTTGACACCAAAAAATTCTCCTAACCGAATCGAACTCCTAACCAACCCCGTTAATCCTTCCGTTACCATTATAAAGAGGAAAGGCGAAAGAGGATCGTCTTGTCTCAAACCTCTCCCCACCTCGAATTCCTTAGTCGGGCTACCGTTAACCAAGACGGACATCTTACTAGAAAATATCATGGCTTCCATCCAACATAACCAAAGACTTCCGAATCCCATCCTTCTCATCATGAATCTATGGAAATTCCAATTAACTTTGTCGTAAGCCTTCTCAAAATCAACCTAAAAAAGCGAAACAACCTTGTTCTCTTTGCTAGCGAAGTCCACCAACTCGTTGGCCACCAAAATGCCATCTAGTAATTGTCTATTCGGAACGAAGACACGTTGACAATTAGAGATAATGGAATTTAAGACCCTCCTTAACCTAGCCTCCAAGAGCTTAGCTAAGGCCTTGTACAAACAACCAACAAGACAAATGAGTCTATAATCATCTAGCCCCAATGGGTTCTCGCACTTAGGAATTAAAGTTAAGAAAGAAGAGACGATAGCCTTAGATAGAACCACCCCTCTATGAAATTCATTGAAAAAGCGAAGGAAATCCATTTTAAGGAAATGCCAACACTTCCTAATGAATAAGAAAGAATACCCATCGGAACCCAGGCTTTTAGACCCCTCACACCCCCACACCGCTACCTTTATCTCCTTCTCCGAGAAAGGCCCTTCAAGGAAGGCTCACTCCTCTTAATTAAGTGATTTAAAAGAAACTCCCTCCAAAGTGGGCCTATCAAAATCCGACTCCACAAACTTACTAGCAAAGTGGTTTCTAACCTCCTCCTTGACCTCTTCGACCGAAGCCAAAACGCCTCTACTCGAATTGATGGATCCGATATAATTATGCCTCCTCCTTTCCTTCATGACACAATGAAAATACCGACTATTATTATCACCATCGTTAAGCCACTTTATCCTAGACTTTTGAATGAGGATGTTCTCTTTGATTCTCAAGTTCAACCAAAACCGACTAGTAGCTTTCTAGCGAATCTCAATATCCTCCACCGACAAGGGCCCATCAACCAAAGTGGCCGCCAAATCACAATTGTTGATCTCTTCAACACTCTCATCAACTTCCAAATCATATTTTCCAAAGACCTCTGTGTTCCACTTCCTAAGGCATACATTAAGCAACCTAAGTTTCTCCTTTATCACATAATCGCTCCTCCCCTCTATATGCATTTCATTCCATTCCTCTTCGACAAAAGGAGTAAAATTCTTATCATTAAACCACTCGTTGTTAAATTTAAAAGGTTTGCGACCCCAATCCGACAAATCCACCACCAACCACACCGGATAATGATCGAAAAGATCTCTCAAACCAATGAATTGACCCACCACTCCTCATTTAGCAATTACTCCGTCAGATAGTAAAAACCGATCAATTCTACTCATGGAAGAACCATCCCCACTATTCCAAGAAAACTTCCTCCCTTTGCAAGGAACATCCACCAACTCACTATCCACAATGAAATCCAAAACCTCCTTCATCTCCGAATTACGACTACTCGTCTCCCTTCCTTTCCTCTCCCTCAAAGTTGTGATCGCATTAAAGTCACCTCCAATACACCAATCCCCATCCAAAAATCTAGACTTCAAATCTAATAATTCACTCCAGAGAATTCTTTTCGACTCCAACGCACAAGGAGAATAGACGTTGACAATGTAAAAAATATTACTATTCCAACAAACTTTAACTCCTACATATCCTCCACCTTTGAAACTACATAATACCTCCAAGATCCCGTTCTTCCATAAGATGATGAGCCCACCCGACATTCCAGAGGCACTAGAATAAGTCCAACCTATATCCTCCTTGGCCCAAAAGCTTTTAGCCAAAGCCTCAGACACATTTGAAAGTTTAGTTTCCTGTATCATGAACATATCCGCTTTACCGTTCTTTATAATTTGACTAATTCTTTTTCTCTTAATCAAACTACCTCCCCCTCTGATGTTGAAAGATCCTATATTCATTTTTGCACTTCTATGTTCTCCTTCCCTCCCTTCATTTTCTCCTTATCAATCCTCTCCATCTCGTCCAATCTACTCTTGTAATCCTTCTTCAAGTTGGCAGCAACAATTCCAAGATTAGAAATTGCTTCCCAAAGCTTACCACCCACCATAGAATCTAAATTTTCCCACAAACGCCTGTTACTTCTAGCTATGTCAGAATCTGCCGAATTATTTTCATAGAGAGAAGAAGAAGCAGTTTCCAAAACACTTCTGCAACCAAGAGCATTTTTTGGATATTTTGTAGTTCTCGCCTCTGGAACAGAGGCTGCCTTTGGAGTAAAATTACTATAATTCTTTCTAACAGAAATATTACTATATTTTTTTCTAACACCCGTGACTTTACGCTCCCCCCTTTCCTTCAGCTGGCCCACCCAATCTCTTAAACCTCATCAACTTGGGTTTACAAAAGGCATTTTGATCTCCCCTGTGGCCCCCACCTCTCCTCCTATCCCCATACTCTACACTCTCCATCGAACACGGCACCCTTGTACTTTCCACATCAAAAGATTCAATAGTGTCAGAATGAATTTTCCCTGCTTCCGCAACATTCTTTGTAAAACAAGTAAGGTCTTTTAACTGCCCCACTGCTTCATCAAAAGATCCTTCATGAAAAAGGAAATCTGCTTCTTAATGTTGATGTTCCACTGTAGCACTTTTCTTCTTGGTTCCCTTTCCCACAACCCCATGCGTATCGTTTGAAGCGCCTTCTCCCTCCGGCACACCACTACCCTCCGTAATCTTCCCCTGAGCAGCCCATAACTGACTTCCTTCGTCTTCCCTAAAATCCATATCCTCAAAACCTCCAATCCTCATCGGAACTGGTAGAATCCGGTGGCTTCTCCGAAGGAATAAAGGGCGAAAACCGCACCCGACCATAAGAGTCCTCACGAAGACAAATCTTGAAAATGGTTCCGTCAATATCAACGTCCAAATTTTCCTGCAAAACGAAATTGGAAGACACCCTAACCAGAAACCTTGCAACATCCATATTTGAACCCTTTATGAACTCTCATCTGAGCATATGTATGTTCCAAAAGAATTGGCCAGAAGTTTGAAAAAATCCAGGTTCCAAGTGTGCCATGGAATGCCAAAAGCTCTCACCCATACCGCTTTTTCCTTGTCGATGTCTGTCTCCTTCCAGTTCCAAATATCAGAAAACCACTCTTTCCACCAAGTTGTACCCTCATCTAACAACCCTTCCACCGCCCCAACCTCTAAGTCTTCCAATAAACAAAGTCTAGCTCCCAAGGAGGTAACTTTAACAGAGAAAACTCCCTCAAGCTCAAAACACCTTTGAATGTTGTAGGACATACCTGGTAAGATAGTTCTTCCCACATATGCTTAATTAAACAATAAAACTATTTTTTAATATCTCTTATTTAATTCATATAAGTAAAAAAATTAAAATTATAAATTATAATGCATTTAATAATATAACAATATAATAAATATTTCTAAATGCTCATAAAAATATAACCAAAAAACATATTTAAAAGTCTTACTAAATACTGATAAAAAATTTAACAGAAGAGTATAAAATAAATGATTTCTAAATATTCAACTAAAACATACAATTAAATTGTTTTAGTTAAAGATAATAATTGTCATAACAAAATGCTAACATATTATTTTCAGAGGCACTTGTAATTCCAAATTCATCTCTTCATCATCAACATTACTATTATGAACTTGATCTCTAAAATATGGCTTCAATTGAAAGTTCAAACTACCCATACTGCTATTCATCATCATTATCACAACAAATACTTCATGTGGCCTTTTTAAAATAAAAATCAACTTTTTTAAGTAGTGTATAAATAATCTCTCAAAATCTCGTAATAAGTGAAAAATTACATTTAGATTTATTGAGTAACAATTTTGTCTTCTGTATGAAATAATCTTTGTATTCCTTGTTCAATATATACTTGGCTTAAAAAAAAAAACTCCGAACATATTCCAATAACTAAATTTACTAAAACTTATATTTGAAAGATATAACATGCACACTCAAAAACATTATTCTTACAATCTAATATAAGTAGTCTAACGAGCCTATAAAGTTGGTTAGAATATATTGAAAAACTTGAATATCTAACACGTTCTATTACAAATACCTTTAAGCATTCATTTAGTAACTACCCGTAAATATAAAATTTTCTCTGATCTTTTATCTACATTTCAAGATGACTTTTCAATGTGATTTGAAGTACGAGACATGGTGTTCTTCCCCAATAACATGCGAAATGTTGATATATTTGTTGTTACCAATAGGTTTGAAAATTTTGTTAAAGTAATGAACGTAGTGCCAACAACGCCAGCCAAATCATAGTGATAAATGTTTTGTGATACATGTAAATAAGTCATATGATTTGTAAACACTAATCATATTCTCAAAAAACTTTAATATTTTTATCAAAGTGTTGATGATACTAATCATATTAACAACGCCAGCCAAATCATAGTGATAAATGTTTTGTGATACATGTAAATAAGTCATATGATTTGTAAACACTAATCATATTCTCAAAAAACTTTAATATTTTTATCAAAGTGTTGATGATACTAGTTTAATAGCACAAGATATTATATTAAGATTATTGTCGGGCCTGTAAACGAGAAAGTTGTTGCACAAAAATCAAGTTCTAATAACTCTATCTTTTATAGGTGTGAAATTATTGGTTATTAACACAGTTTATCTGTTCACTCTCAATATCAACTTTATAGAGAGTAGATATTAAGTAGAACGATTAACTTTATATTTGGATATGCAACTTTAGTGTTTCAAAATTGTCAACTAATAGTTAAGAAAGAATTGTCATACAAATAATTGTTGGGGGAGTTTACTAGGGAGCATTGATACATAGTGTAGGACTAGGCACATTTGTGAGTGACACACTACTTGTCCACTTAAAACCTTAAGGTGATAGGTGAGTGGATTATCCCACTTATAAATGCTCAAGTCACCACATTCCTATCCAATGTGGGACTATTTCCCCACTTGCTTATATTATTCCAATACTCCCCCTCAAGTGTGAGTCCACAATGTTCCCCCTTTTTTATATACTTGTACCGCCGTTGACACATTTTTCAAGGGCCTTTCAAGGGCATTTCGATACACCTCTTCTTGGGCGTCGATTTCAACGGAACACCACTTCCTGGGCATTTCGATACAAGTAAGTCGGTCCCTTTCTCGAACCAGGCTCTGATACCAATTTGTTAGTGCGTAAGACACTTTTAGTGAGGAGATAATAGAGAGAGAGAGAATGAGGAAATAAGGATTTTTATTATTGAATTGTGTAAATAATGATATAAGCTAGGACTATTTATATACAACCCTAATTGGGTTTGGGCTAACACAACTTGGATTATATCTAAATATTAAATCTAATCAAATCTAATCATATCAAATCAAATCAAATCTAATATTTTAACACACCCCCATAATCCAAGTTGTCGGGTCTACGTTAATCATAGTCGATCTAAACTATTCCTAATTTCTTTCTCAAATTCAGGAATCTGTCGATCTTCAATCCTTTGGTGAAAATGTCAGCCAACTGTGCTTCACTTGAGCAATGCATAACTTCAAGTTCACCTATATTTACCTTTTCCCTCAAGAAGTGAAATCTGGTTTCGATATGCTTACTCCTTCCATGCAGAACTAGATTATTCTTCAGATTTATGGCTGACTTGTTGTCGATTTGCAACGCAAGAGGTTTCTTCACTTCGACCTCAATTTCTTCAAGTACTGATCTAATCCAAATTGCTTGACATGCAGCATAGGATCCTGCTATATATTCAACTTCAAACGATGATAATGCCACCACAGATTGCTTCTTCGAACACCATGAGATTGGGGCACCAAATACTTGAAAGAAATAGTCAGTTGTACTTCTTCGATCTTCCTTATCTCCACACCAATCAGCATCTGAAAAGCAATTAACTATTGCTCCTTTGCCTTCAGAATCTCGTCGAAATAGAATTCCAAAATTTGTTGTTCCTTTTAAGTATCTCAGAATTCTTCTTACAACTTTCATGTGTGACACTCTTGGTTTACCCATGAATCTGCACACTAATCCGACTGCGAAACATATATCTGGTCGACTATTGCACACATATCTCAAAGATCCAACTATTTGTTTGAACAAAGTTACATCAACTTTGTCTTCCTCTCCATGATTCTCCAACTTCAAGTTTGGTTCGACAGGTGAGGATGCAGGATTCGAATAATCCATTCTGAATCTCTTGAGTATCTCTTTGACATACTTCCTTTGATGTAGCACCATACCTTGTTTCGACATATGAAATTCCATGCCTAGGAAATAAGACAATTTTCCCAGATCCGACATTTCAAATTCCTTCTTCATCAGCTCTTTGAACTTCGACAAGTTCTTTAGGCTATTTCCAGTTACTAACTGAAGCGCGCGATTTTTGCCGGTGACGCAACCACCTTATCGCGGAATTTGGGTTTTCTCCTCAATGAAGAGGAGGGGGTGCTACTTTCTGATTTCTTATTTATCCCGTGAAGCTGGAAGGGAAAGGAAAGCTATCTAAAACTAACCTTGCACACGAATGTTTAACTGAACAAACGCTTAAAGAGATTCGGGGAGTCGGGGTTAGGTTATACGATGGGGAGTTGTCAATTACCCATCCTATATGTGGTTATCCACAGGATGTTAGCTTTAGGTTTCGCTTTGTACTTGATGGTGTTTATCCGTTAATGGGTTGGGAAAGTTTCTTGGGAAATATGAGAGATAGAGTGAGTTTTTGTTGATGTTCGGGTTTTTCCGATGTTTTTGGTAAGGTACTGGACCTAAGTTTTTTATTAATGTGAAGGTACTGGACCTAAAGTTTTTTATTGGTATGAAGGTGCTGGACCTAGAGTTTTTGATTAGTATGCTCGCTAAGATTTCACAATCTTATGCCTACGTATTCCCGTTTAACAGAAACAGGGAAATCAGAGCAATCGTAGTTCCTCCTATTCTAAGGGAGGAAAAAGATATTTTGGTGTCTTGTTCAAAGCCCAAGATTGAAGCTAAATGGAGTATTTGTGTCTTGTTCAAAGCCCGAGATTGAAGCTAAAAGGTTTGATTGAGAAAGAATTTGTCACCTCTAAAGGGAGACATCTCGTCTGTTTATCACAACTGTTGGGTGATTGTTTATAAAGGATGATTACTTTAATTGGGATATGTGAATCCAGCAATGCCATAATTTCCTTTATAGGGGTGTTATCCTGAAGGAGAAAACTTTAACTCAGTGTTGAGCGATGCCATTTTCCTTAGGAATTTCTCATACTAAGAGAAGGACAGTGTCGTGGATATAAGTAATCCAGTGGCTTGCTGCTTATAGCAATTAGATGAAAAAGAGGATTTACCAGGATAAAAGATGGACAACAACTTGGATATTTGAATCAACAAGTGTGCCACTTACAGCAGCTATCTGGGGTTAGGGTTTGTTTTGAATGTCTGTTTTGATAAGTGATAAACAGAGAAATGACTTCCTACAGAGGGATTTTGATTTCCTCTGAGGGGATGTTTATTTTTGTGTGCCTTGATCAAATCCCAAGGTTGAAGATAAGAGGTTGATTTACTCCACTAGGGAAGTCCTTATACAAAGCCTAAGAGGAGGCTAGAAAAAGACTGACTCAACAAGAGAGTGTTTATCTGTCTTATACAACGCCCAAGATTAAGGCTAAAAGAGACTGACTCTTTGGGGATATCTTTATATAAAGCCTAAGAGGAGGCTAAAAGTTTGACTTTTCTGGGGAAATATTTTGTCTGTCTTGTACAAAGCCCGAGATTGAGGCTAAAAGTGGTTTTGACTCCGCTGGGGGAGGGTTTGTATATGTCTTGTACAAAGCCCAAGATTGAGGCTGAAAAGAAACTCACTCTGTGGGAAAGAAATCTTTATGTGTCTTGTACAAAGCCCAAGATTGAGGCTAAAATGAGATTTTCCTGACTCGGCTGAGGATATTTTAAGTGTCTTGTACAAAGCCCAAGATTGAGGCTGAAAAGAGTTTGACTATGCTGGAGAGTATTATTTGTCTTGTACAAAGCCCAAGATTGAGGCTGAAAAGAGGATTGACTCTGCTTAGGGTATTATTTCTCATAGCCTAAAAGATGCCTGAGAGGAATTGACTCCGCTGGGGAAGATATTTGTCCCAAGCTTAAGAGAAGGTTATGGAGATTTATTCCTTGTACAAAGCCCAAGATTGAGGCTAAAATGGTTTAACTTCAACAAGAGACTGCTTTTATCTGTCCTGTACAAAGCCCAGGATTGTGGCTGAATAAGCTGGAGAAATCATTATACAAAGCCTAAGAAGAGGCTAACTTTTGCTAGGGGAAATCTTTATACCAAGCCTAAAAGGAGGCTGGAAAAGATTGACTCAACTAGAGAGTGTTTTTATCTGCCTCGTACAAAGCCCGAGATTGAGACTAAAAGGGTTGACTCAACAAGAGAGTGCTGGAAGGTGATTGACTCAACAAGAGAGTCTGAAAAAGTGATTGACTCAACAAGAGAGTCTGAAAGGGTTAGCTCAGCTGGGGAGAATCATTGTACAAAGCCCAAGAAGAGGCTAACTTTGCTGAGGAAGGATCATTATACAAAGCCTAAGAGGAGGCTAGCTTTGCTGGGGATTGTTGAGATCCTGAGACAGGTCCAAATGGGGAATCAACTCTTGCTGAGGGTTATAGAATAGTTGAGGTATCAGATGCCTTGAGGTTCTGATTTGGGATAGTGTTATACTGAGTATAAACTGACACTGGCTTAGTTATTTTAGGAGAGAGAATGGGTTTTAGAACCCATGGGTTTTAACTCTACTGGAGATTGATCCAGAATGACCGGGGTTTCTCCTATGTTTGTAGGGAACTTGAGAATGTCTTTGAGACTCAAGATTAGACTGTCCAAGTCTACTGGCATGGAAGAGTTTATCTTTGTATGATGCCCAAGAGGAGGCAAGTGTTTTAAGGGATGAGAATCAACCCTAAATTGGTCTGAGATTTGACACTGGAAAGACTGCTTTAGCAAAGGATGACTAAGTTATGTCTTATACCTTTAGGAGGTCTTCAAGGTCCTTGTATTAAGCCCAAGAGAAGGCATGAGAACTTCTAAGAGGCCGGAGGGTCCTTGTACAAAGCCCAAGAGGGGGTGGGGATGCTTTTAGGAAGCCCGTGGGTCCAAACTTAAGAAGAGTTCAAGAAAAGTTTCACCGAGAATAATCTTTTCTTTAGTGAACAGTTATAGTGTTTGAAGAAACTCAAGAGAATTTTCACCTGGAACTAATCCTCTCTGGGGAAACTGAATTTCGTTGACAAGTTCTAATAGTGACAGTCTGAGAAAAGGTTCACCGAGAGTACTACCTTTCTCTTTGTTCCATATTGTTTAAGCCCAATAGAAGGCAAGACTGTATCTGGAAATTCTATGGGGATGTAGTCTACTGTATCAAAGAGTGACCAACTGGCTTTACCTAGTTCTAGACCTAGTTGCCGGGGAAAACTCTAAATAGATATACTAGTATATATACAGTTGATATATGACAAGTATTTAAAAGGATATGAAAGAAGGACTTACCTGGGAGCAGCTTCCCACAATACAGTTATATATATATATATATATATATATATATATATATATATATTAAAGCATGAAAAAGAAAGCCGATAAAAACTTATATGTGTGCAAGCTTCCATGCTGTATTGTTAGTTGTTCAAAGAAATTAAAGAAAGTTTTGATAACAACTATATATTTGAATCTAAATCAAAAGAGAAGTTGTTTTTAAAAAGATTGTTGGGGCTTATACTCAAAGAGAGGCCCAGATGAACAAAACAGCAATCTTACCGTTGTTTTATAAACTGTACTGTGACTTATACAATGACTGAGACCCAAATTATTTTACAAAAAGAGGGTTGAGTCTTACACTGTATTAGAGGCCCAAAGATGTTTTGAAAAAGAAAGATGAGACTTACAACACGATGGGAGGCCCAAATGATTTTTTGTTTTAAAAGGCGATGACCGCGCTGTGATTTTGAAAATACAGTGGGACTTATACAATGACTGAGGCCCAAAATTATTTATGTACAAAGAGGGTTGGGTCTTACACTCTATTAGAGGCCCAAAAGTGTTTTGAAAGGTTTGATAAGGATAAAAAAAATCAAAGAATACCCTAATTTCATTTTTTTTAAAGTAATCCTTTAAAGAAAATTAATAAAAAATGATAAAGATACCAAATAAGTTTAAATAAACTACTTGTGATTTTTGGTTAATGTTTGAAAAATGAGGTTTTAATCACAAGATGATTTAGAACTCATTTTATTTTGATTTTCAAGATAAAAATTCACTTTTTAAATGTTCAAAAAACAATAAAAGTGAATTTATTCACAAAAATGCTAACTATATTAAATAAATAATATAAATCTGATTTTTTTGTAGAATAAAATACTTTAATATTTTTGTGATTTTTCAGAATAAGAACTAATAAAAAATGATTAAAATTGAATGAGATTTTTATTTTCAAAGTTATTAACAAAATAATATGAAAAAATAAAAATAGTAAAAAAATGAAACAAGTGATAAAAAAAGGTTTGGGGCGAGGGGGATTCGAACCCCAGACCTCTCGCTCGCTAATACACACAAACCAGTTGATCAACCACTGGGGCGCAATGCCAATTCAACAATAATATGGCAAGTGAAAATTATATAGTAAAACAAGTTGGATTTCTGAAGCATGGCGCCATGGCCATCTTCAACCTCAAGCTCAGATACGTGAAGGCTCCTATCTACCTCATCTCTCAATCATTTCACATGATCCAAATATGAAAATCGTGCGTTTTCAGATGAGGAACACAATGGAAATACCCAATTTTATTGAAATTAATTGAATCAGAACATATCATGATAAAACCTGAAGAACCCTAAAATTGGCATGAACTCAATGAAATCCTATACACGAATTGTAAACAACAATTGATTGAGGGTAAATGATCTACAGACATCCAGAAACACAATGGTAACAAGAAAACATGTTTATGATGCATGATTCATTGAGTTTAAGAGTTCAAGTTTTACCTCTGCCAGTGAGAATCGAATTCTGGTTTGGAGGTGTTACAGATGAGTTCCAATAATTTGGACAGCTTCTTTGTACCTCAAAGGATGTGTTTGAATGCTTGGATTGATTTGAAATGAGCTGGAACTGGTTGTGGCACCCTAACTGCAACTCTGCTAAAAGCTTGAGCAAATGGATGGTGATTTTGTGAATTTGGTGTTCTAGATGTTGTTTTAGTGTTTGATGATGTTTGTGAGGTGTGTATGTGTGATTGGTTTGGTTGGAAACACACTCTAACTCAAAACCCGATAGTAACTTGCATTAGAAGGTATTTTTGGAGTGAAAGTTGTGATTCTGAGAAAGGCGTCTGTTTAGGACCTTTGGTGTACTTAATTTGAGCACAAATGAGCTCTATTTATAGTAGAGCAAATTTGTTTTGGCATCAATAGTGTTTGGCAGCTTGGATCAGATTGTATTGAATGCCTTGGTTCTTTGGTCAAGGGTCTCCTCTAGCCATTGACTTGTGCCAAACGTTGCAGGTTTAGGTCCTCTGTTGTATGAGCTTATCTTGACTCATTTGATTGATCATGGAATGATACATGTCAACTCTATGCATCCATTGAATGTCTCAAAACAAAATTGGAGTCTTGAGGCATCTTTAGCTTTTAGGGGTGGCATACCTACGTGTAGTTCCAAAGACTTAGGAGGCTTATGGATCAGTGTTTGTCTCTGGGTTGTTTCCCCTTGAGGTGTGCAGATGGATAAACATGTTTGAATTTGCCCAAATTGATCAATTCGAGCACTAAGGCACAAATCTGCCTTGCAAAAACAGTTTGCAGCAAGGCATGTTGCAGCTGTCATAACCTCTAGCTCAGGTGGAGTTTGATGGAGTTCTTGGACATTTTGGAAAGCTCAGATATCCCATTTCAACATGATGTCCAACTTTGGTTTTGAATCAACTTGAATTAGAATGAAAAATGCCTCTACATTTTGGAAAAAAATAAGGCAGATTCTGACTTAGTGAAAATTTCACTAAGTGTTGGAAAAAATGTCATTTTCATGTTTTTTGTGATTTTGCTCAAACATTAACTCAAAATCCATGATGAATTGGAATGGGGTCTAGTTGACATATTTGAAGTATGTAACATGAAATTCAATATGAGCTTTGAATGGGAGAAAAAGGCCTTAGGGTTTAGGAGATATGGCCTTGCAAAGTTGGTACCCTAGCCACTTTGTTCCATAACTTAGAAAAATTCTAAGTTTTTTATGGTTACCCCTTTAACAAGTTAAGTCATTTTCTTTGATTTTTCTTGATGAATGATGATTCAAATCATATATTAACATTGTTTTAGGGTTAAGGAACCTTGGTTGACCAAAAATCCAACAAGTCAAACTTGGATTTTTGTACAGTTGACTTTTTCATCAGATGAAATTTTGACTTTGTGATACCTTTGTGAAATAAATCCTTGGGCTCAATTAAACTTCATGGATGGCCTCCAAGGGTATTTAGGAATGTCTTGGACCCCTCCCCAAGGTTTGAGATCAAGGGTAGGTGAACAGTCAAGGATAGGGTTGACTTTTTCCATCAGAAACCCTAATTTGTGATCAGATGGTTTTGAGTTCTTGTGGCTTATGATTTGAGCTCTTTGAGTCAATCAAATCTTGTAAACATGTCAATATGATGTATTTTAGGTCTTTGAAGTTCATTTTGAAGCTTAAAACCATGCTTCACTTCACAAGTTAACTCAAGGGTTGAATTAGGTCAAAACTCTAATTCCTGATTTTTTTATAGATGGACCTTCAAGGTGATTTTGCAATTGTGGATGGGCTCTTGAGATCCTTTTGAGCTTATAGGACCATACATTTAGGCATTGGCTCATGCCTAGAAGAAAATTTTCATCTGGAGGCCTCAGTCGACCAAAACCCTAATTTGGTGACACAGGCGATCTGGAGGCTTGATTCACTTGGAATGCTGCAACCTTGTGCTTGATTCTTGATGTGGGATTCCTCTTGATCCTTTGTGGGTGTTTGAGGGGCTGGAAAAGTTGAAGATCATGTCATTTCTTGATTGATTATTTGTCTAAGTACTCTGAGAGGGGTCAAAACCCTAATCATTGATTGTAGTGAATGCATAACAATCCCTGAGGAGATTGATGAGGCATGAAAGTACATCCATATTGTGGTAATGATCTTCACAATGATGAGAAATCTTGGTGGTCAAAATTTGGGCTATGACAGATGCCCCTATTTAATCTTCTTGGACCCGAAGATGTGAATGGCAAAGGTATTCGGGCATTCGGGGTGCAAGAGGATTAAATATCCGAATACCCAAAATTTTGATGTGGTTATGAATGGCAGTTTGCCCGTCCATCTTCTTTTGCTAAGCAATAATGCTCATAAAAAGTAAAAAAACTTCCTCTCGATCCTGGTCTTCAGCCAAGGAACTGGTCTCAGTTTCTGAAATAAACTTCCCCTCGATCCTGGTCTTCAGCCAAGGAACTGGTCTTAGTTTTTGAAATAAACCTCCCCTCGATCCTGGTCTTCAGCCAAGGAACTGGACACTAAACAAACAGATTAAGTATGCACACTAAACAAACAGATTAACAAGTTCAAGATAAAGCGGTAACAGCTTATAATAACTAAACTATCGCAATGCTTGCAATATCAACTAACAATCCCCGGCAACGGCGCCAATTTGTTAGAAGAGTAATAGTGTGGGTTTTTGTTATCGTATCCACAGGGATTGTCGGATATTTGATGCTTGCCGTTCAATAGTTGCGATATTCTAAGTTAATGTTTTCAAAAGTTTCACTTGTTGTTATCATTCACATGTAGCAAAGATTAATTAGGTCACAAAGATTTTTGTAAAAGATTTTATAAAAGCATGTTAAGGTTAGGTTTCATCAATCCTATTCATGTATAAACAATTAATCAAGCATATGAACTCGGTTTCCGACCAATATAACCGCGTATCCTCCCGACTACGTTTATGTCTAAAGCGGAATCGTGAGTACCGTTGTTTAGACCGTTAGATGATGTCTCACGCTAACAATCTAAGCAACGATCATTAAGATCAATACAATGCGAATAGCAAATCCCAAATCTATGTCTAGAGTTTGGTTTTTAAGAGATGAAATTGTTAGGTCAAGAGTTGTAAAGTCTATGTCTAGAGCAAAACAATTCACAAATGGATCATTAAGAGAAAACAACATCATCTATATTGATCAAAGACTTTGTTCATATACAAGAGATCAATATCAATACATAAAAACAGAATCAACTACCTCTAACCTCAACATTGAGTGATTAGCTACCACTTCTCATGGTAGCTTGGATGACAAGTAAAGAGAGGAGATGAATGAGCATCCATGCCGAATAATCGAGAATGGATACAAAATCAGCTTCTCCAATGAAAATACAACCTTTTCTGAACAAAATACTGTAAACCCTTAATTCTAATGTAAAATGAGCAAGATCCCCTATTCCAAAAAGTAACAATTCTATTTATACACATTTCCTAACAGCACCATTCGCCCAGCGAAGGCATTCATTCGCCTAGCGAATGACCAAAAATATGGCACATTTAAGTGCCTCAGACTTAAACCGCCCCTCAGAATTATCGCGGGTTCGCTAGGCGAACAAAAACATTCGCTTCGCGAGCATTCGCTGCAACCTTCGCCCCAGCGAAGCTTGGGTGTTTTCAAAATGGAAAGTTTCTGCCACCCTTCGCTGGCACATTCGCCTCGCGAGCACATCAGCGAGCATTCGCTGGCCTACTCGCCCAGCGAATTTACCCAGTTTTCCTACTGTAAGTTTTGCACACTTTCTGCCACCATCTCGCTGGCATCCTCGCTGACGTTCGCTAGGTGAACCTTCGCTGGCACCTTCGCCAACACTCGCCTAGCGAATACTGTTGTTGATTTCAATTCTTTGGCAGCTTGCACTATTTCTTTAGGTCTTCAAACTTTGATCTTTTCACACTATTTCTGCACATTTAGCACACAAATTACAAGCACCACAAGTATATTTCAAATAATGCACAACAACATCAATTCACACTAAAATCAACCTATTCCACATGAAAAGTCATGAAAAATGCCAAATAACTCATACTCAAATATATCATGATTGACATCTAACAAACTCTCCCCAACTAACTCATTGCTTGTCCTCAAGCAAAGTATGCCTCTCACGAGGATTTGCTCGAGGATTAAATTCAACCAAGACACGAAAATGGCTCAGCTAAACATTGATCACAACAATGCATCTATTACACAATTCAAGAACCAATCATGTAAAAGAACTTGACTCCTAAACAATTTCAACAATGCTTCAAGAGACAACTAACTTATCATACACATGTCATTCTACACTCCTCTTCGAAATAGGATTGAAGGCAAACGTGCATACAAGCACGGGACAATTAAACTCACTTGACAAATGATGCAATACTAAGCAATTCATATCATATCTCAATGATCATAACAGAAATTATGGAAGTAAAAGATCACTAAGGGCTTAAAGGGTTGTAGCTTGGTCGGGTGAACAAAAAAGGGACATTTCTAAAGGTCTTTGAAACGAAATTGCCGACGCAAAAGAACATTCACTATGTACATATTTACACAACACACTTCATTTCACCAAATTGTCATTCCACCTTCACAAACTACCGTGCACACTTATTGATTCTATTATTTTTTTCGTTCAAGCAAGTATTTTCTCTTTTGTACAATATATTCACACTCTTCTTTTGACATGCTTGCTTGAAAAATTTTTTCTTTTCTAAATTAGGAGTAATGCACCTATCTTCCTTTTTATTCTCTCCCCAACTCATTTTCAACTCCACCTAAAGTGAATGTTCCTTGCTTTTTAGGGCAAGGAAGTCAAAATAAACAATTTACAAAGGTTCAAGAAGAAAATGTTAGAAGCTCACTAAATTCAATGATGAACCAAACTAGCAAATTATGTACATAAAACAAGTTCATCATTCAATTGAGTTCTAAACTGTTTAGGCTCAAAGGGGCTACCGAATGCTCACTACTCACAGGTAAATTAATATTTGGGCATAGTTGTGCTCACTAACAAAAATTGCCTTGATCACTTCTCCTACTTCCACAAAATCACACGGTCACAAGATAAGGCATGAATTAAAAATAAAGACAACATTCATCAACACTCCTTGACATATAATACAATTTTGAGGCTTCTCACTTTACTAGTTTCAGATCCTAAAATGACATATGTATTCAAAAGAAGTTGTAACATGAAACACATTTACACTTGCCCACGACACAAAATTCTAAAACATAAAAAATTCTTGAATCAAGGTAATGAAATACCTTGTCGCAACACAATGCTTACGGTACTATCATAGCCCTCACATCTTGGAGGAATTTCTCTTTAATCACAATAGTCCAACCTACTTCCCAAAGTTCCACCATTAAAGAAGAAAAATCAAAATAACACATATAAAAACTCACTTACTACTATAATTAAAAACCAACAATTATTAGTAAAGCGAAACAAAAACAAAAATTTTTTACTACATAATTCATAAAGTGCCTGGTGTATAAAACACCTACATAATTCAAAAATTACCACACGGGTACGAGTACATTAATACTTGACTAGTAAAAGCTGAAAAAAAACAAAATACCAAAAACTTCACTTTGATGCTCAAAGGAAGTATACAAGTCAAAGATCACAAAAAAAATTAATCCTCCTCATCATCATCGTCCATGTCCTCCTCCTCACCTCCAGCAGAAGTCGCCTCATCATCATCAGCATCGTCCTCACCCCCTCCAAATATTGGCCTGGCCTCAGGCCAACCAGCATGCACTAGGAACTGCTCCCTAGTCATCATAAGATGCTCAGAAGAAGGGTCACGGATCTGCAACTGAAGAGCCTGCAAGGAATCATGAATATCCGTCATAGCACGCTGCTGGGCAGCCATCCAATCCCAGTTATAATTGCAGATCTCCTGCTGATATGGATAATAGCCCGGCGTTGCCGGCTCAGAACCTTCCCCAGCTTCAGCAGCATCATCAGCACCAGCACTAGAAGAGCCTCCAACCATCCCTCTAGCCTTACAGAACTTATCCACATACCGATCATCAATAGCAGATGGAATAGTGACCTGCCTGCGGGCTGGCATATCAACACCAGCGTGAGCACACAAGGACATGATCAGACATGGAAAAATAAGCGGGGCATTCTTGCGCGCCGCTATACCTCCCGAACCACTTAACACAACTGCCCTTATTTCATCCGCAATGATGCGGGCCACGTCAATCTGAACATTCTGCTAAATGTTGTGGATAAGATGAGCCAGAGCAATAGGAACTGTACTATGATGCGACCTGGGACAAATGTTAGTGAGCACAAACAACAAAATAACCTGAACCAAGGGCAGCATGTCCACCCTTCTGAACCTAATCGGCACCCCGGAGGGATTCCGCTCAACTTCCTTACCTTCAAGAAGTAAATCCCGAGTCATCTTCTCAATCTCACGATGAAGATGCAAGTCTCGATGATAGGCATCCAGCTCAGTCCCAACCAACGGTAAAGGATCTCCCAAAACAGTGTTGATCGTCCTACGATCAAACCTCACAACAGTACCTCTAACCCAAGAGGCCCAACTGAATCTTTCACCATCATCCGATAATGCATTCGCAAAAAATTCCCGAACAATTTCAATGTTGTACCCATCCAGCGGCATCATTAGACGATCCCACTTCTTCGCCACAAAAAGTGCATCAATTGTTCGGTAACTTCCTCGATCACTAAGAAGGAATCTTTTCTTCGGCAGGATGTGCTTTCTTTCAAGGGTCTCGTACCTGGAAGCCTGCTTAGCTCCCCTGAATCGTTCTTCGTCAAATTGCACGGGCACTTGTCTGGAGGTTTGAGCCTTTCGCTTCTTAGCCGCGTGAATCGCCATTTTTGGTGCCATCTGCACATAACAAACAATGAAACCAAACAAGGGCAACAAACGCATTAGCAACTAAAAACAACCAGCCCGAGCTCTGCATTGACTAGTAAAAAAAAATTAAAAATCTGCCTCTGTTCGCGCCAGACTCGCTAGGCGAAGTCTGGCGAATGCTCGCGCAGACTCGCGAGGCGAACGAACCAGCGAAGGCGCGATTTTTCAGAAAAACACAGTTACAAACAGTCCCTCTCCCATCTCCTAATTTCAAATACTACTCTAGTCATATTGCTTATGTAGTTTCTAACATGCAAGACAAAAGTAACATGACAGAGTATACCAATTTTTCACCAAACCCATATTGATCAATTAAGAACATAAACAATGCTTACAGAAATAAACTGTAAAGAGTAAACAAACCTGAATTTCGCACTGTTAATGGTGGATTAGGGCAATTGGAAATTAGAAGGA
Source organism: Lathyrus tuberosus (assembly GCA_022829125.1). Lineage (NCBI taxonomy): Eukaryota > Viridiplantae > Streptophyta > Magnoliopsida > Fabales > Fabaceae > Lathyrus > Lathyrus tuberosus. The sequence goes on along the minus strand of JALAZF010000027.1, from coordinate 17,283,639 downwards.
GATGAGTGTTGAAGTGCACAAGAGGAAATGAAAGGAAAAGAATGACACGGAGGGAAATGATGAAGAGGTCAAGAGGCTAGGGTTTTTCCCCCCTCTATTCTGATTTCAAAGTGGGTCTTGGGCCCAATTTGGTGGCCCACCCACAATCCATTTTTTTCTGATGTGGCAGAAACTTGGGTTGGTCTGCCTCGCTGGGTTCGCGGAGCGAAGGCCAGCGAATGCTCGCCCCAGCTCGCTAGGCGAACACCAGCGAACAAGACCAGAATTTTCAAAATTTTTCCAAACTGTGCCACAATTTTTAAGCATCAAAGTGATATCTAAACATTCTCAAAACAGAAATAACAGTAATACTTACAATGTTGGGGTGCCTCCCAACCAGCGCTTGTTTAATGTCGGCTAAGCTCGACGGTCCACCGCAATCTCACGGATCGCGGAAGGGAACAATGGCGGGATTCCGCTCGAAATCTCCTCCAAGATAAACTTTCAGCCTCTGTCCATTGACAGTCCAACTTTCCTTTGACTTTGTGTCCTCAATTACTATTGCTCCATAGGGCTTGATTTCCACAATCCGAAACGGTCCGGACCATTTAGATCTTAATTTTCCGGGAAACAATTTTAATCGAGAATTGAACAATAAGACCAGCTGTCCGACCTCAAAATGTTTGATGACAATTCTTTTGTCATGGTAAGACTTGACACGATCCTTATACAATTTATTGGAATCGTACGCCTGAAGGCGCAATTCATCCAACTCGTGTAATTGCACTTTTCTTCTTTCCCCGCTTAGAGTTGGATCAAAATTCAAAAATTTTAAGGCCCAAAACGCCTTGTGCTCCAACTCTACCGGCAAGTGACAATTCTTACCATAGACCATTTTAAACGGTGTGAGACCGATCGGAGCCTTAAAAGCGGTCTGATACGCCCACAAAGCATCATCTAATCTGTTGGCCCAATCTTTTCTCGAGGCCAAGACCGTTTTCTCTAAAATCCGTTTAATTTCACGATTAGATACCTCTGCTTGACCGTTAGCTTGTGGATGATATGGTGTAGCAACCTTGTGCTTCACACCATACTGCTCCAAAGCTTTGTCAAGCTGAGTGTTACAAAAGTGAGATCCTCCATCACTTATTAACACTCGAGGAGTACCAAAACGTGCAAAAATATTTTTTTTCAAAAATTTTACCACTGTTTTTCCATCGGCTTTAGCGCAAGCTATCGCCTCTACCCACTTGGAAACGTAATCCACAGCGGCAAAAATATATTCATTAGAAAATGAAGATGGGAATGGACCAACAAAGTCGATCCCCCAATAGTCAAAAACTTCGATTTCGAACATATTTTGTAATGGCATTTCTTGCCGCTGTGAAATACCGCCGCTTCTCTGGCACTTGTCACAACTAAGGGCATGCGAATGCGCATCCTTGAATAAGGACGACCAATAAAAGCCCGATTGTAAGACTTTAGTGGCCGTTCTCAACCCATTAAAGTGTCCTCCGTAAGGAGAGTTATGACAGTGCCACAGAATACTCGTGGCTTCCTCCACTGACACACACCTTCTGAGGAGGTTGTCGACACCAAGTTTAAATAAATGGGGTTCATCCCATACAAATGACTTGGCATCAGCAAAAATTTCCGTTTTTGGTGGTGCGTTAGACCGTCCGGTATCAATCCGGTGGCTTTGTGGTTAGCCATGTCGGCGAACCACGGTCTAACTTGCACTCTAAAAAGTTTTTCATCAGGGAACTCCTCTTTTACCTCAAATTCATTCTTGGTCACCTCAACGTTTACCAAACGAGATAAGTGATCTGCTACCAAATTTTTGGATCCCTTTTTGTCACGAATTTCAAGATCAAATTCCTGTAACAAAAGGATCCACCTAATAAGCCTCTGCTTAGAATCAGGTTTGGTAAGCAGATACCTTATAGCGGTATGGTCAGTGTAAACGATGACTTTCGCACCAATCAAATAAGAACGAAACTTCTCCAACGCATACACTATGGCGAGCAACTCTTTTTCAGTTGTCGCATAGTTAATTTGAGCCTCATTTAGCACCTTGCTCGCATAATGTATAGCGTGGAAAACCTTCGTTTTTCTTTGTCCCAAAACAGCCCCCACCGCATAATCGCTAGCATCGCACATTAATTCAAAATCCATTTTCCAGTTTGGTGCAACGATTATCGGTGAAGTTGTTAAACTGTTTTTCAAAAAATTAAAAGCAAAAAGACATGACTCGTCAAAGTCAAAAACCTTACCTTGGACAAGCAAGTTGCTCAACGGCTTCGCGACCTTTGCGAAGTCCTTGATGAATCTCCGGTAGAACCCGACATGTCCAAGAAAGCTCCGTATTCCTTTGACATTCATCGGTGGTGGTAATTTCTCGATTAAGTCCACTTTAGCTTTATCAACTTCTAGGCCTTTTGAAGACACCTTGTGCCCGAGCACAATTCCCTCTTTAACCATGAAGTTGCATTTTTCCCAGTTAAGAACCAGATTAGTTTCCACGCACCGCTCCAACACCGTATCCAGATTTTTCAAGCACAAATCAAACGATTGCCCAAAAACTGAGAAATCATCCATAAAGACCTTGATTGTCTTTTCGATCAAGTCTGCGAAGATAGCTTGCATACACCGCTGAAAAGTAGCCGGTGCATTACATAATCCAAACGACATCCTCCTATAAGCAAAGATTCCGAACGGACATGTAAAAGCAGTTTTTTCGTGATCATCCGGGTTAACAATGATTTGGTTATAACCCGAATAACCATCCAAAAAATAATAAAATTCTTGACCGGAGAGACGTTCGAGCATTTGATCCATAAAAGGTAAAGGAAAATGATCTTTTCTCGTAGCTTTGTTCAACCTACGGTAGTCGATACACATCCTCCACCTAGTAACAGTCTTTGTTGGAATAAGCTCATTTTTGTCATTTCGGACCACCGTCATTCCACTTTTTTTTGGCACCACATGCACCGGACTAACCCACGGGCTGTCGGAAATAGGGTAAATCATTCCGGCGTCCAACATTTTCACCACTTCTTTCATGATTGGATTAAGGCGGCGTTGAGGTTGAGCAACCGGTTTAAAATCCTCCTCCATAAAAATACGGTGCATGCAATATGACGGACTAATGCCTTTGAGATCGGACAATGTCCATCCCATTGCCTCTTGATTCTTTTTCAGCACTTGAATTAATCGGTTTTCCTCATTTTCAGACAAAATATTACTTATGATCACCGGTTTATTCCCTCCGTCATCAAGGAAAGCATACTTCAAGTTGGAAGGTAACATCTTCAATTCAATTTTTGGTGGTTCATCATCATTAACTAATTTTTTTAGCATCTCCTCTTCATATTCCCATGGTTGCATTTCATCCAAAGCTTCAAGTTCTAATAAACACTCTTCTAAAGCTTGTTCTTCTTCAACCGAGAATATTTCCAAGGACTCATCTAAAGCTCTTTGTAAAGGTTCAATGACATGAATTTGATTTGTCACCCCCGAACTTGCCTCTTCCGTTACATCAATTCGAAAACAATCACCCTTATCCTTCTTGTGCTTCATGGCATCATAAAGATTGAAACAAACCTCTTCATCTTGGACTCTCACTTCCATGAGACCATCGTCCATGTCAATTGCCATACAGGCAGTTTTCATGAAAGGCCTTCCAAGAATCAAAGGTGCATCCTCATCCTCATCCATTTCAATGACAACAAAATCAATCGGAAACAAAAATTTGTCCACCTTGACCAACACATCTTCCGCTACACCGTGAGGACGGGTAGTGGATTTATCTGCGAGTTGCAAAGTCATTTGAGTGGACTTTAATTCCATATGGCCTAAGCGTCTCACAATCGATAATGGTATCAAGTTGATGCTAGAACCCAAATCAATCAACCCATTGCCCACATACATGTTTCCTATCGTAACCGGCAATGTAACTCTTCCCGGATCACATTCTTTCCGAGGGAGAGTCCGTTGAATGATTGCGCTACAACTTGCATCCACCATAATAGTTTCTTGATCTGTGTATCTTTTCTTCTTCGTAAGGATGTCCTTCATGAATTTAGCGTATTTGGGCATTTGTTCCAAGGCCTCGGAAAATGGGATATTTATTTGTAACTGTTTAAAAATATCCATAAACCGAGTATAATGCCTTGCACTATCTTTCCTTGTAGGAGCATGCGGATAAGGTAAGTGTTGTATCGGAATATTACTCACCAGCTCTTTTCCTTTTTTCGTTCTTTTCACTCTTTTCTCATTATCAATTTTTCTCTCATTCTCTTTTTTTTCTCTCTCATTTTTTTCTATCTCTTTTTCAACTACAACACCCTCGACATTCTTTTCTACTTCTAATTCCTCACTCACATGTTCTTTTTCAACCACAACCTCCTCCTCCATTACTCTTTCACCCACATTCATGTCAATCTCACGTCCACTTCTTGTAATAATCGCTTTACAATCTTTCGGATTTGGAAGAGTAGTTGCCGTAAAGGGACCTTTTTGTTGATCGGCCAATTGTTTAGATAATTGCCCGACTTGTGTTTCGAGGTTCCTTATCGCAGCATCTGTATTCTTTTGATTCGACATGGATATTTGCATAAATTGTGTTAGAGTATCTTCCATCTTTGTATTTCCAACGGGAGCTTGCGGAGGTTGGGTGTAATTTTGGTAAGGTTGACGGTTTGATGGCCCGGCTTCTTGCGGTCTCCATGGTTGTTGATAACCTTGGTTACCACATTGTTGGTAACCTTGGTTGCCTTGTTGATACGGAGGACGGGGTTGGTAACCTTGATTTCCCGCATAGTTTGCTTCCTCCACAACCGGAGGACAATAACCGGTAAAATGGTCACCTCTGCATAACTCACACACTAACACTTGCACCTTTTTACTTGAAGATTCATACATCTCCTTGAATTGTTGAGGCAGCTTAGACATTTGCTTTGTTAACAGCTCAACCTGTTGTGATAACAATTTGTTTTGTGCAAGGATAGCGTCACTTGTTCCTAATTCCAACACACCCGGCGTTCGTTGAGCAGGTCCACGATTGTGACTACCTTGATGATCGTTCAAGGCCATTTTATCAATGATAGCAGTGGCTTTCGCTGCAGTTTTGCTTAACAACGAACCACCCGCGGTGGCATCCAACAAGATTTTGTGTACTAGCTGCAGCCCATTTCTGAATATATGAATTTGTGACAATTCATCGAAACCATGGCCTTTGCACTTTCGTAACATTGATTTGAACCTCTCCCAAGCTTCGTTGAGAGATTCGTTAGCTCCTTGTGTGAATACCGCTATAGCGGTCTTCGCTTCCATGAACCGAGTGTGCGGAAAGAATCTTTCCAAAAATTTTTCTTCCAAAGCATTCCAATCAGTCATGATGGCAGTTGACTGATCAAGGTACCATTCCTTGGCCTTCCCAATGAGGGAATGCGGGAATAGTCTCTTGAACAGAGACTCCTCTTCTGCTTCCGGTGCACCCGTCGCTCCAGCGATTTCATAAAATTTTGTCAAATTGGTGAAAAGATCTTCATGATCCATACCCGTAAACGGACTTTGGTATAACAGTTGGAGGATTCCGGTCTTCATCTCAGCATGACGACCATTGTTTGCATGACGGGCGAACTGAGCATTATGCCTTGGACTGTTTGTACATGGCCTAGAAGCAGGTGGTGGTGGTGGTGGTGGATCTCCCTCCATAATTGGAAGTATGTGTGGAAATGGTGGTGGTGCAGATGTACTTTCCTCTTGTTCTCGCCTCTGTTTCGCTAGCTGCCTCCTTCTTCTAGTTCGGCTATTGATTCTACGAGTGGTTCTTTCAATCTCAGGATCGAAAAGAAGTTGGTCCGCCGGTAGTTTCCCTCGCATAAACTAAGTCTGCACACTAAACAAACAGATTAACAAGTTCAAGATAAAGCGGTAACAGCTTACAATAACTAAACTATCGCAATGCTTGCAATATCAACTAACAATCCCCGGCAACGGCGCCAATTTGTTAGAAGAGTAATAGTGTGGGTTTTTGTTATCGTATCCACAGGGATTGTCGGATATTTGATGCTTGCCGTTCAATAGTTGCGATATTCTAAGTTAATGTTTTCAAAAGTTTCACTTGTTGTTATCATTCACATGTAGCAAAGATTAATTAGGTCACAAAGATTTTTGTAAAAGATTTTATAAAAGCATGTTATGGTTAGGTTTCATCAATCCTATTCATGTATAAACAATTAATCAAGCATATGAACTCGGTTTCCGACCAATATAACCGCGTATCCTCCCGACTACGTTTATGTCTAAAGCGGAATCGTGAGTACCGTTGTTTAGACCGTTAGATGATGTCTCACGCTAACAATCTAAGCAACGATCATTAAGATCAATACAATGCGAATAGCAAATCCCAAATCTATGTCTAGAGTTTGGTTTTTAAGAGATGAAATTGTTAGGTCAAGAGTTGTAAAGTCTATGTCTAGAGCAAAACAATTCACAAATGGATCATTAAGAGAAAACAACATCATCTATATTGATCAAAGACTTTGTTCATATACAAGAGATCAATATCAATACATAAAAACAGAATCAACTACCTCTAACCTCAACATTGAGTGATTAGCTACCACTTCTCATGGTAGCTTGGATGACAAGTAAAGAGAGGAGATGAATGAGCATCCACGCCGAATAATCGAGAATGGATGCAAAATCAGCTTCTCCAATGAAAATACAAGCTTTTCTGAACAAAATACTGTAAACCCTTAATTCTAATGTAAAATGAGCAAGATCCCCTATTCCAAAAAGTAACAATTCTATTTATACACATTTCCTAACAGCACCATTCGCCCAGCGAAGGCATTCATTCGCCTAGCGAATGACCAAAAATATGGCACATTTAAGTGCCTCAGACTTAAACTGCCCCTCAGAATTATCGCGGGTTCGCTAGGCGAACCAAAACATTCGCTTCGCGAACATTCGCTGCAACCTTCGCCCCAGCGAAGCTTGGGTGTTTTCAAAATGGAAAGTTTCTGCCACCCTTCGCTGGCACATTCGCCCCGCGAGCATTCGCTGGCCTACTCGCCCAGCGAATTTACCCAGTTTTCCTACTGTAAGTTTTGAACACTTTCTGCCACCATCTCGCTGGCATCCTCGCTGACGTTCGCTAGGCAAACCTTCGCTGGCACCTTCGCCAACACTCGCCTAGCGAATACTGTTGTTGATTTCAATTCTTTGGCAGCTTGCACTATTTCTTTGGGTCTTCAAACTTTGATCTTTTCACACTATTTCTCCACATTTAGCACACAAATTACAAGCACCACAAGTATATTTCAAATAATGCACAACAACATCAATTCACACTAAAATCAACCTATTCCACATGAAAAGTCATGAAAAATGCCAAATAACTCATACTCAAATATATCATGATTGACATCTAACAAATTGCAAACAAAAGCACTAGGGCTCAAATTTTATTGATAGGATGGAAATCAGCCAAGTGCGTGATCCCATAGAGTATTTACAAAGTTAGAAAATGGTAATTTAAGGGAAAAGGGATACATCGAAACATAACGACCGTTATCCTTCTACCAACTTTGAATTTTGGACATCCTGAGCTTTCGTTGAAGATGACCTTGACTAGAGTTTTCCTGATGGATGGCATTACTGCTGGGGATTTAACCTCGTAGTTATTTGCTATTAATCCCTTATTTTTGCCTGGATTATACTTTGAGATTTCCAATCCATCGAGATGATTTTTTATTATGTCTCTAATTTTTGCCTAGACCGCCCTTTCGGGTTTTCAATCCACCAAGACGTTTTTTTTTATTTAGGTGAAGTATTTCTTGACTACGTCAACATTTGTGGGGTAGGCAAATTCTTCTCCATCCATGCTTGCGAGTCTCAAGGTGCCGCCTGAGAAAGATTTCTTGACCACATAGGCGCCGTCATAATTCGGAGTCCATTTGCCCCGGGAATCAGTGAGAAATGATTGTATCTTTTTTAGCACAAGGTCTCATTTCCTGAAGACACAGGGTTGAACCTTTTTGTCGAATGCCTTCTTCATCCTTTGCTGATACAACTGACCATGGCATAGAGCCGTTATTCACTTTTCTTCAATCAGATTCAGTTCATCGTGTCTGCTTTGACACCATTCAGCCTCTGTTAGCTTAGTTTCCATCAATACCCGGATCGATGGGATCTCTACTTCTATGGTAAGCACTGCCTCCATGCCATATACTAGAGAGAAAGGGGTTGCCCCTGTTGAAGTGCAGACAGATGTACGATAACCGTGAAGAGCAAAAGGCAGCATTTCATGCCAGTCTTTGTAGGTTACAACCATCTTTTGAACAATCTTCTTGATGTTCTTGTTAGCCGCTTCTACCGCCCCGTTCATCTTAGGTCGGTAGGGAGATGAATTATGGTGTTCGATTTTGAACTCAGCACACAACTCTTTCATCATCTTGTTGTTCAAGTTCAATCCATTATCAGTAATGATCTGGCTTGGAACACCATAACGGTAGATGAGATTGTTTTTGATGAATTAGACCACCACTTGTCGGGTTACATTGGTGTATGATGCTGCTTTGACCCACTTGGTGAAATAATCAATGGCTACCAGGATGAACCGATGTCCGTTTGAAGCTTTGGGTTCAATCATGCCAATCATGTCGATTCCCCATATAGAAAAAGGCCATGGGGAAGAAATAACTTTGAGATATGTAGGCGGTACATGGTTTTGTCTGAGTATATCTGACACTTGTGACATCTCCTCATGTACTTGTAGCAATCGGATTCCATGGTCAACCAATAGTACCCTGCTCTCAAAAATTTTCTCGCCATCGTGTGTCCATTAGCATGAGTGCCAAAGGACCGTTCATAAATTTCTTTCATCAGCATGTTTGCCTCTGGTCTGTCTACGCATCGAAGCAAGACCATGTCGAAATTTCTCTTATAGAGTGTATTACGGCTTAGGAAGAAACTGCCTGCCAATCTCCTGAGGGTCTTTCTATCTTTTCAGGATGCCCCAGGTGGGTACTCTTGTTTCTAAAGGAAGCATTTGATGTCGTGATACCAAGGTTTCCCGTCTATGACTGCTTCAATCGCGAAGATGTAAGCGGGCCTTTCAAGGCGCATTATGTCGATCTTAGGTATGTCGTTCCATTGACCTACACTAATTATGGAAGAGAGAGTGGCTAATACATCAGCCATGTGATTCTCTTCACGAGGGATGTGATGAAACTCGATCCTGTTGAAGAATGGTAACAACCTTCTCGCATAGTCTTTGTAAGGAATCAGTCCTGATTGGTATGTGTTACAATCTCTTTTGATCTGATTGATAACCAAGGCTGAGTCGCCATATACATCCTAGTTTTTGATCCTTAAGTCGATCGCTTCTTCGAGACCCATGATACAAGCTTCTATTCGGCCTCGTTGTTTGTACACTTGAATGTTAGTCGGGCGGTGAAAGGAATGTGGGTACCCTGAGGTGTTATGATGATTGCCCCAATTCCGTTTCCATAATGATTGATAGCTCCGTCAAATATAAGTCCCCATTGGGAACCTGGTTCTGGCCCTTCACTAGGTAGCAGTTCATCGCAATCTTTCATTTTCAAGTACATGACATCTTCGTCTGGGAAGTCAAATCCAACTGATTCTTGATCGTCAATCGATTGATGAGCCAAATGATTGGCTAAAATACTTCCTTTGACGGCTTTCTGAGCATGGTACTCGACGTCGTATTCTGATAACAACATCTGCCAACGGGCAATCCTTCCCGTGAGAGCAGGCTTTTCAAAGACGTACTTGATTGGATCCATTTCGGAGATTAACCAAGTAGTGTGACGAATCATATATTGGCGAAGACGGTTGGCTGCCCAAGCCAGAGCACATCAAGTTTTCTCAAGCATAGTGTATCGAGTCTCACAGTCGGTAAATTTCTTGCTCAAATAATAGATGGCAGACTCTCTCCTTTTGGTTTCGTCTTGTTGGCCAAGTACACAACCCGTTGAGTCTTCCAAAACTGTTAAATAGGAAATCAACGGTCTTCCCTCTACTGGAGGTGATAGGATAGGCGGATTCAACAGATATTCCTTGATACCGTCGAAGGCGATTTGGCAGTCTTCTGTCCATACGCAGTCCTGATTCTTTTTTAGTAATTTGAAGATTGACGCCCATGTCGCGGCCATGCGGAATATAAATCTGGAAATGTAATTCAAACGTCCCAGGAATCCTCTGACTTATTTTTCAGTCTTTGGAGAAGGCATTTCTTGAATGGCCTTGACCTTGTCAGGATCAACCTTAATTCCTTTCTGGATGACGATGAACCCTAGCAGATTTCCTGAATGGACACCGAATGTGCATTTGTTGGGATTCAAGCGGAGTTTGTACTTCCTTAGACGCTCGAATAGCTTTGACAGGTGGGTCACATGCTCCTCTTCTATTTTAGATTTGGCAATCATATCATTGACATATACTTCTATTTCTTTGTGTATCATGTCGTGGAATAGAGTAGTCATGGCCCTTTGATAGGTTGCCCCGGCGTTCTTCAAACCGAACGGCATTACCGTGTAACAAAAAGTTCCCCATGGGGTGATGAATGAAGTTTTCTCCATATGTTTTGGCACCAGTTTGATTTGGTTATAGCCCGAGAATCCATCCATGAAGGAGAATACTTTGAACTTTGTTGTACTGTCTACCAGCATGTCAATGTGCGGTAAGGGAAAGTCATCCTTTGGACTGGCTTTGTTCAGATCCCTGTGGTCTACACACATTCTGACCTTTCTGTCCATTTTCGGAACTGGTACTATGTTGGCTAGCCATTGAGGATATTCTGATGTGGCAAGGAAACCCGCGTCAATCTATTTATGTACTTCCTCTTTGATTTTGATGGCCATGTCCGGATGAGTTCTTCTCAGTCTTTGTTTCACCGGTGGACATTCTGATCTTAACGGTAAAGGGTGTTCCACGATGCTGGTATCCAACCCTGGCATACCGTGATAAGACCAAGCGAATACATAGAGAAATTCTTTGAGAAGCTTTATCAATCCTTCTTTGATAGTCGGACTGAGCAGTGCCCCAATCTTGACTTCTTTTCTCTCCTCTTCTGATCCCAAGTTGACCGTTTCCAACGGCTTTTTGTGAAGTTCAATGGACCTTTCCTCTTGTCTGAGTAATCGGGAGATATCTTCTGGAATTTCTTCTTTATTTTCTTCTTCAGCCTCAAATACCGGGAATTCAAAGTTGGGAGAAGGCATTGGATCGTATGTTTCAATGGGGTTTAAAATAAGCAATCTGCATGACGTGACGATTGTTTTTAGAAGAGATAGAGAGAATGCAAGCGTGCGTGTAGTGTATTTTCTGAAAAATGCTTGTTTTTATTATTTGAGTTGTTTTTAGGATTACCATTTTCTGAAAAAGCGAAAAGAGAAAACAACAATAAATGCAAAAATTACAGAACGACATTATTTTATTTATGATCTTGTCGATTCTGGAAACTACAGCCCTATAAAACACAACTTTGTCGCCTTGGGCAAAGCGAAGAGGGACATTTACAAAAAGTGAGCCCTATCAAAACATTTGTTTTCCCTGGGCAGGGTGAAAGGTTAAGACAAAGACGACAATTACTTAGACTTATGAACGACTTTCGGGATATCGACAACATTCCATTAGCGGTGAACTCCTCGGTGAATCACAAAGTCTGGTACCTTCCTTCTTGATTTGTCTTCAGAAATAACGCTGATTTCTGGTGGAGCAGGATCGTTGGAATCTGTCTCCCAGGAAGAGTTGTCGTAGGAGGATTCTCCAGCTGTATCTTGCATAGTGCTTGCACTCTCAGGCGGATCTCCCCATCCAGTTGGCTGGATGTCTTCGAACCTGATACGAGAGCTTTCAGGAGCGGTGTATTTGACCAGGAAGTCGTACTTGCCACTCGGTTGTCCTAAGGTGTCCCACACTTCTTTGGAACTGGAGGTGTCATCCCTTTCGATGACGTTGACCTCAGGAATAGCATAGTTAAGGAACTCTTGTCCTTTGCTCTTTGCAAATTCATCGTTGTACGGGATATCTTAAGAATGCCCTGAGTAATGATCCCATGATTCGGTGGGGACGCAGGTATTCTTTTTAATGATGCTCAGCTGATATGCATTGTTGGGCTGACTCTTTTGCCCCAAGTCTCCTGGGTACGACTTCCAGATAGGTGTCGCAACCTGCGAAAAAACAACCGGCGAGAAACTGAAACAGAAGAGTCGCCACCGAACGTTATTTATCCCGGCGTAGGGAAAAGAAACGATCGAAGAAAACCTAAGAGGGAAAGACATGGTCATCGTAACCATAGTATGGGTCCGGGAGTCGGTTACGCGAGGGGAAGGTATTAGCACCCCCACGCGTCCATCGTACTCGATGGGATCCATGCTTGTTGTCTAAATAGAGGGTGAGTTATCCTAAAGTCTTCAGCTAAACAAAAAAAATGGGGAGGGGGGAGACTAAGACGGACTCGCAAGGATTACTCAGAATCCAATGCCTACGTATCTTTGTGGACGAACGAAGAATCAGAGTCAACGTAGTTCGAAGGACTACGCACTAATGGGGGAGGTTGCTCGTCGAGATATCGCATCCCGTGCATACGTATCCTCAATCGGACGGGAGAGAGGAATCAGAGAAAACGTAGTTCGACCCAACAAGGTCGGTAAGTGCGTTTTACGTGAGCGACGAGCTCTTTTCTGAAAACGGTTTGAAACTCAACGACCCCGAAGGATGAAAAAAGATTTGAATTTGTTTTGTGTTTTTTAGACAGAAGTGGATTGAAGTTAGTTCGTAACTTGCATTGCACTGAAGTCTATGACATAGGAACGAATGCATAGCAGATCGTCCCAAGACAGAACGTCCGCTAAACACTCTAAAAGGATGAGAGGAAACCCCTCATTCCTCATTTCCCATATACAAGGCTCATGCGTAATACACATTACCTTTAATTAGTGTCTTAGAATTGTTATGAGATGAGAAGAGAAGACTAGAGTCGAAAAGAAAAGACTAAGGGGAAATCTATCCCAATGTTGTCATGCAAAGATGGCCCTATGGTTGAGTTCAAAGGGAAAACATCTACCTAAGTTAGCATGCATCGATGAGAGCCTAATGTCTATCCTACTCCGAGCTTAATCGAAAATTAAGTCGGACTAGGAGCCTAAGGGAGCAAGCAAAAAGCAAGGCAAAAACCAAAGCGATAAATAAAAAACAGCGGCTACAACAGCGCTCTAGCACCTGCACAGCTGTAAATTCCAGCCAATACACCAAACAACATTTAACAGCTCAAGTTCAGCACACAAAACAGGTGTAAAAAGGTAGGCAGCAGCGCATACAACCGCACATACGTAAAGGAACAACAGTGAAAACAGGGCAGCACACCATGCATTCAAAAATGATTCAAACACGGAATAACAAACATGCATCATGCATTACACATTAATCAATTAATCATGATCACCATCACACCACAAACGATTCTTGAAATCATTATGAAAGAATGCACATCATTTGTCATTTGATCCAATTAATTTAAGCATACACCTCATGAAATTAAATGCAAGCATGCACAACACAACGACTCCAGCAACACCAGTAATAATTCACAACTAACATGCTCAAGGAGTGTGTACAAGGTGTTCATCGCATTAAGAAAACAACAACACAATCATGAACATTCATCAATGGAAATCAAAGATCGCGTGTCGAAGAGTCGTGTTCATGCAAAGGTGTGAGGTAAAACAACTCAAGAATAATCCACAAATCATCAACATATCAATCCATGAAGTTTAGACATGTAAGAGACCTCAAACAAGCAAGAAAATGCAAGAAAAACACTCTCTGCTTTAGTGGTAATCGATTACTCACATAGGGTAATCGATTACTCAGTTGAAATTTGACTAAAAGAGTGGAAATAAGGCAGAGTAATCGATTACCTTATTTGAGTAATCGATTACTCAGTTGAAATTTGACTAGAAACGTGGAAATAAGGCAGAGTAATCAATTACCCTGTTTGAGTAATTGATTACCACTGAAACAGAGGCAGAAATTCAACTTTGAAAAGCACTTTCAGCAGCAAAATCACTTATGCAATCAATTCCAATGATCATGTAATCAACAATGCACGCAAATTAAGTTCAATCACAACATTCAAACATCACTTAGATCCAATAATCATCAATATCAAGAATCAAATTCAAGCAAATGGATCAAAATCAACAACAACCAAAGATCTACATTGTATAAGTTGAAATTAAGCTAAATCAAGCATAGATCTAAGGAAAACCAACCTACAAAGCTGAGATTTGCTTTGGTAAGTGTTGTTAATAGAAATTGATGAATCCAAGCAAGAAACCCAAGATCCTATGAGCTCCATGCAAGCAAAAGCTGAAAATCCAAGCAATAAGCTACTAATACTCCAAAATCACTTTTAATAAGCACTTCTGAAATTCCAGATCTAGATCCAAATGAAAATCACAAATGAAAAGCAACAATGGAGTGATGATGAGAGGCTATAGCTCAAGAATTAACAAGTTCCATTGAAGAACTAGTTATTCTCTATGGAAGAGCTTTGAGTGTGGTTGAAAATGGAGGTTGAGAGTGAAAAAGTGAGAGAGAATTGAGAGAGAATTCTGAAAATTGAGAGTGAAAAAATGATCAAGGTTATGAGAGGTTTGGAGTTGATTAGATTAAATAACCCCTAGGTTAGGAGTTAAGTTTGGGTTTGGAGTGAGGTTTAGTGGGTGGAAATGGGAGTGAAAAATGAATTAGGAAAGGAAATGTGGAATTAGAGTGGAAATTGGGTGGAAAATAATTTGAATTTTGGGTGGAAAATCATTCTCTCTAGATCCTTCTACTGGTGTGAAAATGAAATTGGTGATAAATATTTGAATCCCAAAGAATGCAGTGCAGAAAAATGAAGTATCTTGGCAAATTTTGCCTTAGTTAATCGATTAACCATTTTTTGTACAAAATGTGTTAATCGATTAACACAAGGAAAATTTGAATTTGGCACTTTTTGGAGGGAAACTTGGAGAAATGCCTGATTCCACTTGTTCTATGCCACATTAGACCTCTGAAACTTGCCATTTGATACTAACACTGAAACACATGTGAAATATGCTGTGAATTCCATTTCGTGCTCGGAATACTGCTGAAAATAATCGTCTGGTGCTGAATCACTGATAAAAAAAATGAACGCCTGAGCTTCTGATTATCAAATCATCTAATAAGCAAAATAAAGGCTTGAAAAGACTTTGAAAGCTATCTGCTTGGCTCTGAACATTGTTGAAAATGATACTGGAACTGACGATGCCATGAGCTGCTGGAAAATACCTTGATCCCATGCCCAAAAGAACCATGCAAATGCAGAAATGACAATGCAAATGAAATGAAACATAAGCCAGTTAGAGTTAGAAACGAGAGGGAAAGTGTTGGGGTGTTACAATAAGAAGACCATCCATTGGGCCATAATAGTTATAGTCAAAGATGTCTTTCATCAGAGTGTCCTCCTCTAATGAGTTTAGCGGAGCACGACATCCTTCCAGATCACAATCTCCGTATATCATTGTTAGTGCTTGGATTGGCTGGAATTTTGGTAAAACAAAGTATATTCAATGTTGATGTCAAGGTACTGATGGTGCAACATTGAAGTCTTAACACTGGGCTGTGTTAAGTATGTATTTATTTAAGTGGATGTCTGATGTCACATGGCGATGTTGTGACATTAGATCTGCAGAACTGATAACAACATGGGCTTGTTGTTATTAGGGCACGCGTGTTAGCTGGAATTGTGGAGAGTGGTTGACTCATTGGATGAGAATATCTTGGGATAGATATTTTCTGTTACATGGGAGATTTGATTGCAGGTCTGTTGGAGAATTAAAAGGTTGAAGATTTAAAAGGATTTTGGGGATAAAATCTGTTTTGAAGATTCAGTTTTAATTAACAAATCTGATCAAATATTGTGACAAGTCCAAGCCCAATTCAAGGAGCTATATAAAGCGCACAAGACCAAAGGAAAAAGTACAGAAATACGGGGAGAAGATCAAGAGCAGAGGTTGAGTGTCTTGAGTATTTTGTACAAGGTGTATAACCAGAATTCTAGGGTGAATTGCTGTGTCGTATTCTGTCCTCTCTAAAGCTGTGAAGCAAAGAGAGTTGTATTACTTGATCAAAGCTATGAAGCAGAATCAAGGGTTCTCAAAGAGGTTGTTCTTTGAGTGGTTTTAGGGTTTGAGTAGTGTTCTCATATCTAAGTGGTTTCTTAGGTAGAAAGTCACTAGTAGGAATTAAGATTAGGAGATTGTCAACTGGGTTGTTGAGTTTGTAATTTAATTCTACAAGTAGTGAAATTCATCCCTGGCTTGGTAGCCCCCAGACGTAGGTAGTTAGACCGATCTGGGTGAATAAATCATTGTGTTGATTTATTTACTATTATTATTGTCCATTGTGCAGAGTGTGTTGTTGTGACATCGCACCTTAACATCACACGTCTGGTACCAGAATTTCAATCATCTTGACATCTGATCTTGGTATATATCTCGGACTCTGTGCGGGATAGCAAAATGGCATAGGCACCTCTCCCTGAGACATATAACCTTCCTCGTTAAGATATGACCTCCACTCTTCGTCTGTATCGGAGGAATCACCCTCGTTGATGGTATGTACTTCTTGAGATATTGGGTGAAGGAAACCTCCACTGTGGAAGAAGTCTTGAATAGGATGAAAACCTTCATCTTTAGTAATTGTCTTGGTACAGGTTGAGGAGAAACCAAAACCTTTCTTCGTCTTGTTATTAGTAGGAATGACAAGCTGTCCCCATCCTTTTGCATTGTTACTTTTGATTACTTTGAGAGCATCTTTGTACGAGGAAATCGATGTTCCCTTTTTCTGATTGATTGTTATTGCTCACCGAAAGTGGTTGGAACTGGGTTCCAACAACCTCCTCTGGTTCTACACAAGTGGACGACGATAAGTTGCTCACGATCAAGGCTTGCTCTCCGCAGACTATGACCAGTTGGTCATTCTTGACGAACTTCAGCTTCTGGTGAAGTGTCAAAGTGACTGCCCCAGCCTCGTGTATCCAAGGTCTTCCTAACAAACATCTGTATGCTGCCCGGATGTCCATGACTTGGAAAGTGACTTGGAAAGTGTGAGGGTCGATAGTTATGGGAAGGTCGACTTTGCCAATAACTGTTTTTCAGGATCCGTCAAATGATTTGACGATGACCTCACTGCCTCTCATCGGAGATCCTTTAAATGATAGTCGTATTAGAGTGGATTTTGGCATAACATTCAGAGCTGATCCGGTGTCTACCAGTACGCTGGCTAAAGCATCATCCTGGCAGTTGATTGTAATGTTGAGTGCCATATTATTATTTTTGCCTTCTTTAGGCAGTTCCTCATCACTGAATCCTAAGTTGTTTCAGGAAGTGATGTTGGAGATGATGCTGTCAAATTGTCTTATTGTCACATCTTGTTCCACAAAGGCTTGCTCTAAAAATTTCTGTAGAGGCTCCCTGTGAGCTTCGGAACTGAGTAAAAGAGATAGCACAGAGATTCTTGAAGGAGTTTGCAACAGTTGATCAACGATGTTATACTCACTCTTCTGGATGAGCTTCAGCATGTCATCATTGTTCTTTGAAAGGTCGGGACTACTGGATTGACTGACTGGTTGATTGGGAACTTCTGTTTGAGGTTCCTTTTCTTTGGCAGGTTCTCCAACTCCTCGGTTGAAGATTTGACAGCTCCGTGTTACTCGACTGATGTCTGCAATATTCACCACGGAGGGTAATAAAGTTTCCTTTCCATTCTCAATTGTTGTTGCACCGTATTTGTAAGGGATGGCCTTATCGGATTTGTACAGTACTGGTCCTGGAAGATAGATAACTACAGGATCCTTTTGATTTTTCTGACCATCGTAGCTGGCCTCAATTGGTTCGAGGTTTAGAATCTTTCCACTATGAATAGGGACTCCTAATTCATGGAGTAAAGGGATTATGGCGCATACATCTTTGACCATTTCTCATTTAGGGATTAAGATAACATCCAAGCTGGTATTCATCAAGAGAATATCAAAGATTTGAATCATATTAACTTGATAATGACTTCTATCACGGTAATCCTGGATCCATCCAAGATCCATTTGACGCTAGAAGGCCTCTTGTACAAAAGAGCATCCCTGATTGTTTACTGAGCAGATCAGACAGGAATCGTAATCGTGCCGTGGTAGATCATGATGTTGGCTTTGCCTTTAGTGCATTGCCACCAAGTTGACATTCATCGCACGGATGTCATGGTTTTGAATGATGTTGAAATTTGTATAAGTCATGTTGACTTCACGAATTCAGTGACCTTGGATCCATCCGAGATCCATCTGTTCCTGTAGAGCTGATTACACCACAGAACAACCTTGATTGTCTTTAGAGCATATATCACATTGATAATAGTTGTGAAATGGTACATGACCGTATCCGCTCTGTCTGCAGTACTTCTTGACCAGGTCGGTTCCCAATAAGAGTACATCGTGAATTTGATAGCTATGTTTAGACTCTTCCTCCATCAAATTTACGACAACTTTCTCGTGTTGAGGCAACGGGTTCGTCTGAACATTTGGATTTGTATCCTTAAAGGATAAGACCCCATTCCTGACAAGCTTCTGCACATCGGATTTGAAGCTGAGACAGTTTTTTATGTTATGCCCTGGTCCTCCTTGATGGTAAGGGAAAGTCTGATCCGCTTTGAACCAAAAAGGCAGATTTTCCGGTATTGTAAGAGGAGACCTGGTTTGGACATGCCCCTTGACCAGTAGTAGTGGAAACAGTTCTGCATACAACATTGGTATAGGGTCGAACCCTAGTGGTCGCGTTGTACGATTATTATTATACTGAGGACGAGCCTGCTGAAGAGGCCGTTGTGTGCTTTGCTGATATTGTAGTTGATTCGGTTGGCTCTAAGCAACCTGAGGTTGATACATTGGAACAGGCGCATGGTTGATAGCGGGAGTTACCACTGTTACTGGTTGGTACCGTTGCCTTTGCTTTCCGAGAGAGATATTACCAATATCTTGCTCTTTTTTCTTATGGAAAGCACTACCGTATCTTTTGGTACTGCTTGATGGTCCAGCATCTTTGACCAGACGTCCTTCTCGCACTGCTTCTTCAAGAGGAACTCCTATGCTCACCATCTCGGTGAAATCGCTGGGTGCACTGGCGACCATTCGGTCGTAGTAAAATGAGCTCAAGGTTTTCAAAAAGATTTTTGTCATCTCTTTTTCCTCAAGAGGCGGACAAATCTGGGCAGCAATTTCACGTCATCTTTGAGCATATTCCTTAAAGGTTTCATTGTCCTTCTGCGACATGGCTCTGAGTTGATCTCTATCCGGTGCCATGTCCAAGTTATACTTATACTACTGAACGAAGGCAACGCCAAGATCTCTGAACGTGATAATCTTAGTACGATTTAAACCCATGTACCATTTGAGTGCGACACCGGTTAAACTATCTTGAAAATAATGGATCAGTAGTTGTTGATTCTCTGTCTGAGTTGACATCTTTCGAGCGTACATCACCAAATGACTTTGAGGGAAAGAGTTGCCCTTGTATTTCTCAAATTCGGGCACCTTGAATTTGTGTAGAATTTTCACATTGGGGACCAAACAAAGGTCTGCGGCATCCTTTCCGAATAAACCCTGACCGCGAATGGCATGCTGCTTCTTCTGCATCTTCAGGAATTGTTCCTGGAACTCATTCAATATGTCATACATACTTTCATTTCCGCCAGAAGGTATCTGTGGAATCTATCCTTCCTGGACATTGTGTACCACAAGTGGTGGTATAGTCATTACGGCAGTGACTCTTGGTGCTTCCCTATCCCGAAGTTTGTAACCTTCAGGAGTTGCTGTCATGCCCCTTGCATCTTCGCTTTCCCGAAGTTTGCAACCTTCAGGCCCAATGGCTCCTGCTACAGTTTCCAGATCTTCCATGATCGGCAGAATATATCCTTCCGGGATATAGTTGAGTGGCATGCCCCAGGGACGATCTTTAGGCATGTTGTACCGAGGATCATACTTTTCCACTATGGGCGTAGATGTGATCTCTGAGATCACAGTCCTTTGTTGTTGTATCTGAGCTGCTGCCAGAGATGGCATGTCATTGTGAAGTTTCCTCAGCTCTTCTTTCAGAGTGTCGATTTCTTCTCTCAACTCTCGGTTCTCTTCCTCGAGATCATCCATTTTATTTTGTCGATTGGCCCGAGTATTGTACGAATGAGACAGTTTGACGCTAGAATCGAGACACAGACGTGAGATTCGTACATAAGAAGAATGCGTTACGTGAGAATGATGAATGTTATGCAATGATTATATTAATTTTTTTCTGTTTAACCAAAAGAAACTTCAACAATTGGATTGCAAATATCATACAGTGGGGAGACCCCGTTTTATTGAATTCAAAGATTGCGGAAATGGAAATACAATAATTTACAAAGTGGTGTAAAAGGAAATGTCTAGACTTATGGATCCTGAGTCCTCTCTGAAGAGAGCTCAGGTGCTGGTTCTAGTATTTTATTTTTCTTTGACCGGGGCTCTTGAGCCGTTTTCGGGTTGTCAGTCCTTTTCCAAGTGAAAGGAGCGAGCAAATTCCTTTGGTCTTCTTGATTTTCTACAGCATGTTGCTCTTAAATCTCGATCGGAGCATCTTTTTCTTTTAACAGTTGCTGTATTTTGGTACACTCCACATTGAGAATGCGGGTACTTGTTCTTCCAAGATTTCTTTTCCCGTTGAACTTTGTTGAGAGTGACCTGGAGTTTTTCCGTATCAGACATAAAATAAAGGACATATTCCTATAACGGAAGAACTTCTTGACGAGGGTATGGCATCCTCAGCTTGAGAGCTCTAGTTTGTACCCAGTGGAGATAAGGTTCCACAGAGACACAATCTGGTTTTCCTAGAGACTCTCTTCCTTTCCTGTGAACATGTTTCTAGCCATGCACTATTTCTGTCTTTAGTGCCCTGTCATTTTCTCCTTCCTTGAAGAAAAGGCCTTCCAAATGAACATTACGCGGGACATGTCTCATCGGGTATCCAAGTTGACGGTGAATTAAAACTGGATGATAGTTGATTCCTCCTTTATTTCCTATGAGGGGTACATTAAGGAAGTTTCCACAACGATCAATGATTCTTATCCCGTCATAGATTCGATTGTACCAATCTATGTCAGAGTTGGTAAGAGACATAATTCTCTTTGACCAACGTAGAGTACTCTTATGATCCCAAAAAGCAGCAGACTTTGGTAAATAGGAAGTGAACCATTTATATAGCATGGGTACACAACATGTGATCATTCCTTCGCTGTACAAATTCCTTAAGTGTATAGAATGATAAGCATCTGTGAGCAGGGTCGGTACAGGGTTTCCAATCAGAAAGATCTTAATGGAATTGATATCAACGAAGTTATCAATGTTGGGAAACAGAAATAACTCGTAGGTGAGTAGAACAAAGACACTCTCGAAAGCAGTCATGTTCCCTTAATGGTCAGGTGAGTCCTGACTTCTGACTCATCCAAATAGATTGCTCTTGCAATGGTTTGATCCTTTGGAATTTCTTCCAGTCTAGAAAAGGGAGCTTGGTCGGTAATGGGTAAATCACTCAGGTGAGAATACTCCCCCAGTGTTGGTGCTAGTTGGTAATTTGGGAATGTGAAACAGTGATAACCAGATCGTAGAACTGGATCAGCTTAGACAAGATTCCTTCAATTACATGGACCCTTAACAGAGACAATAGTCCTTCGTACTTAGCTCGGAAAGCATCAGGGTTGGTGATCATCCTTGCCAATCCCCTTAAATCCTCTAGTTTTGGAACCTTGAAGGTGTACTTGTGCGTCTTCCTTCTACCGAAATCCATAATGCAATCTTTTTCTCTCTGATATTTGCAATCATTGTCTTAGTTTAATTTGAAAAAAGAGAGAGACTAGAAAAGAAGATCTTTTTTTTGTTTAAAGTTTTTTAATGAAATGAATGCATGAATGCAGCACACAAAAACATAGAAAAAACACGGGTTCAAAGGTTCAGCGTCACGAGCATGGAGTCATGGCTCTACCCATTCCTAAAGGTTGTATTATGGTGAATTTTGTACCTATCCTCAAAATCATTGACCCCCCTTGGTATAACAACAGCAGGCTGGTTCACTCGAGCGAGTTGTAGTATCTTAGGGTAATCTCAAATGAGGGTAGTATCGCTTGACAACTATTTCAGATAGCTTCCGCACTACAAAATAGTCACATGGTCTTAGTCTACTAAATCCTCAGTTTCATGGATACCACAATCAAACAATTTGCTTTTGCAACCGAAGTCACTAGACATTGAATCCGCAAAGGGTATCTCCACTGATTCGATGGTCTACCAGGATCACTTTTTTAGGAATCAATCCCTGTAAGACCACCCGTCTATGCCATCACTTATCTTAGGTATCACTCAAACTTTCCAGATGCGGCATCACCCACAGTCCCATTAGCAGAAAAATAAACACGGATATCAAGTAGGAAAAGCGATTTATATATTTATTCCTAAAACAAACATCCTAGACCTCTTAAGAGCTATAGTCCTAATCCTAGATAGATCAAAGACGTCCCCAGCAGAGCCGCCATTTTCCTGTAGCGTGCGATTTTTGTCGGTGACGCGACCACCTTATCGCGGAATTTGGGTTTTCTCCTCAATGAAGAGGAGGTGGGTGCTACTTTTTGATTTCTTATTTATCCCGTGAAGCTGGAAGGGAAAGGGAAGCTATCTAAAACTAACCTTGCACGCGAATTTTTAACTAAACAAATGCTTAAAGAGATTCGGGGAGTCGGGGTCAGGTTATACGATGGGGAGTTGTCAATTACCTATCCAATATGTGGTTATCCCAGGATGTTAGCTTTAGGTTTCGCTTTGTACTTGATGGTGTTTATCCCTTAATGGGTTGGGAAAGTTTCTTGGGAAATATGAGAGATAGAGTGAGTTTTTGTTGATGTTCGGGTTTTTCCGATGTTTTTGGTAAGGTACTGAACCTAAGTTTTTGATTAGTGTGAAGGTACTGGACCTAAATTTTTTTATTAGTATGAAGGTGCTGGACCTAGAGTTTTTAATTAGTATGCTCGCTAAGATTTCGCAATCTTATGCCTACGTATTCCCATTTAACAAAAATAGGGAAATCAGAGCAATCGTAGTTCCTCCTATTCTAAGGAAGGAAAAATATATTTTGGTGTCTTGTTCAAAGCCCAAGATTGAAGCTAAATGGAGTATTTGTGTCTTGTTCAAAGCCCGAGATTGAAGCTAAAAGGTTTGACTGAGAGAAAATTTGTCACCTCTAAAGGGAGACATCTCGTCTGTTTATCACAAATGTTGGGTGACTGTTTATAAAGGAGGATTACTTTAACTGGGATATGTGAATCCAATAATGCCTTAATTTCCTTTATAGGGGTGTTATCCTGAAGGAGAAAACTTTAACTCAGTGTTGAGCAATGCCATTTTCCTTAGGAATTTCTCATACTAAGAGAAGGACAGTGGCGTGGATGTAAATAATCCAGTGGCTTGCCGCTTACAACAATTAGATGAAAAAGAGGATTTACCAAGATAAAAGATAGATAACAGCTTGGATATTTGAATCAACAAGTGTGCCACTTACATTAGTTATCTGGGGTTAGGGTTTGTTTTGAATGTCTATTTTGATAAGTGATAAACAGAGAAATGACTTCCTACAAAGGGATTTTGATTTCCTCTAAGGGGATGTTGATTTTTGTGTGCTTTGATCAAAGCCCAAGGTTGAAGCTAAGAGGTTGATTGACTCCACTAGGGAAGTCCTTATACAAAGCCTAAGAGGAGGCTAGAAAAAGACTGACTCAACAAGAGAGTGTTTATCTGTCTTGTACAACGCCCAAGATTGAGGTTAAAAGAGACTGACTCTTTGGGGATATCTTTATACAAAGCCTAAGAGGAGGCTAAAAGTTTTACTTTTCCGGGGAAATATTTTGTCTGTCTTGTATAAAGCCCAAGATTGAGGCTAAAAGTGGTTTTGACTCTGCTGGGGGGAGGGTTTGCATGTGTCTTGTACAAAGCCTAAGATTGAGGCTGAAAAAAAACTGACTCTGCGGGAAAGAAATCTTTATGTGTCTTGTACAAAGCCCAAGATTGAGGCTAAAATGAGACTTTCCTGACTCGACTGAGGATATTTTAAGTGTCTTGTACAAAGCCCAAGATTGAGGCTAAAAAGAGTTGAACTCTGCTGGAGAGTATTATCTGTCTTGTACAAAGCCCAAGATTGAGGCTGAAAAGAGGATTGACTCTGCTTAGGGTATTATTTCTCATAGCCTAAAAGATGGCTGGGAGGAATTGACTCCGCTGGGGAAGATATTTGTCCCAAGCTGAAGAAAAGGTTATGAAGATTTATGTCTTGTACAAAGCCCAAGATTGAGGCTAAAAGGGTTTGACTTCAACAAGAGAGTGTTTTTATCTGTCATGTACAAAGCTCGGGATTGTGGCTGAACAAGCTGGAGAAATCATTATACAAAGCCTAAGAGGAGCCTAATTTTTGCAAGGGGAAATCTTTATACCAAGCCTAAAAGGAGGATGGAAAAGATTGACTCAACAAGAGAGTGTTTTTATCTGCCCCGTACAAAGCCCGAGATTGAGGCTAAAAGGGTCGACTCAACAAGAGAGTGCTGGAAGGTGATTGACTCAACAAGAGAGTCTGAAAAAGTGATTGACTTAACAAGAGAGTCTGAAAGGGTTAGCTCAGCTGGGGAGAATCATTGTACAAAGCCCAAGAGGAGGCTAACTTTGTTGAGGAAGGATCATTATACAAAGCCTAAGAGGAGGCTAGCTTTGTTGGGGATTGTTGAGATCCCGAGACATGTTCAAATGGGGAATCAACTCTTGTTGAGGGTTACAGAAGAGTTGAGGTATCAGATGCCTTGAGGTTCTGATTTGGGATAGTGTTATACTGAGGATAAACTGACCCTGGCTTGGGGATTTTAGGAGAGAGATTGGGTTTTAGAACCATTGAGTTTTAACTCTACTGGAGATTGATCCAGAATAACCGGGGTTTCTCCTATGTTTGTGGGGAACTTGAGAATGTCTTTAAGACTAAAGATTAGACTGTCCAAGTCTACTGGCATGGAAGAGTTTATCTTTGTAGGATGCCCAAGAGGAGGCAAGTGTTTTAAGGGATGAGAATCAACCCTAAATTGGTCTGAGATTTGACACTGGAAAGACTGCTTTAGCAAAGGATGGCTAAGTTATGTCTTATACCTTTAGGAGGTCTTCAGGGTCCTTGTATTAAGCCCAAGAGAAGGCATGAGAACTTCTAAGAAGCCGGAGGGTCCTTGTACAAAGCCCAAGAGGAGGCGGGGATGCTTTTAGGAAGCCTGTGGGTCCAAACTTAAGAAGAGTTCAAGAAAAGTTTCACTGAGAATAATCTTTTCTTTATTGAACAGTTCTAGGGTTTGAAGAAATTCATGAGAAATTTCACCGGGAATTACTCCTCTATGGGGAAACTGAATTTCTTTGACAAGTTCTAATAGTGACAGTCTAAGAAAAGGTTCACCGAGAATACTTCATTTCTCTTTGTTCCATATTGTTTAAGCCCAAGAGAAGGCAAGACTGTATCTGGAAATCATATGGGGTTCTAGTCTACTGTATCAAAGAGTGACCAATTGGCTTTACCTAGTTCTAGACCTAGTTGTCGGGAAAACTCTAAATAGATATACTAGTATATATAAAGTTGATATATGACAAGTATTTAAAAGGATATGAAAGAAGGACTTACAGGGGAGAAGCTTCCCACAATACAGTTATATATATATTAAAGCATGTAAAAGAAAGCCGATAAAAACTTACAGGTGTGCAAGCTTCCATGCTGTATTGTTAGTTGTTCAAAGAAATTAAAGAAATTTTTGATAAGAACTGTATATTTGGATCTAAATCAAAAGAGAAGTTGTTTTTGAAAATATTGTTGGGGCTTATACTCAAAGAGAGGCCCAGATGAACAAAACAGTAATCTTACCGTTGTTTTATACATTGTACTGGGACTTATACAATGACTGAGGCCCAAATTATTTTACAAAAAGAGGGTTGTGTCTTACACTCTATTAGAGGCCCAAAGATGTTTTGAAAAAGAAAGATGAGACTTACAACATGAGGGGAGGCCCAAATGATTTTTGCTTTAAAAGGCGACGATCGCGCCGTGATTTTAAAAATACAGTGGGACTTATACAATGACTGAGGTCCAAAATTATTTATGTATAAAGAGGGTTGGATCTTACACTATATTAGAGGCCCAAAAGTGTTTTGAAAGGTTTGATAAAGATCAAAAAATCAAACAATACCCTAATTTCATTTTTTTAGTAATCCTTTAAAGAAAATTAATAAAAAATGATTAAAATACCAAATAAGTTTAAATAAACTACTTGTGATTTTTGGTTAAGGTTTGAAAAATGAAGTTTTAATCACAAGATGATTTAGAACTCATTTGATTCTGATTTTCAAGATAAAAATTCACTTTTTAAATGTTTAAAAAACAATAAAAGTGAATTTATTCACAAAAATACTAACTATATTAAATAAATAATACAAATATGATTTTTTGTAGAATAAAATACTTTAATATTTTTGTGATTTTTCAAAAAAAGAACTAATAAAAATGATTAAAATTGAATGAGAAATTAATTTTCAAAGTTATTAACAAAATAATATGAAAAAATAAAAATAGTAAAAAAATGAAACAAGTGATAAAAAAGAGGTCTGGGGCGAGGGGGATTCGAACCCCAGACCTCTCGCTCGCTAATACATACAAACTAGTTGATCAACCACTAGGGCGCAATGCCAATTCAAGAATAATATGGCAAGTGAAAATTATATAGTAAAACAAGTTGGATTTCTGAAGCATGGCGCCATGGCCATCTTCAACCTCAAGCTCAGATAAGTGAAGGCTCCTATCTCCCTCATCTCTCAATCATTTCACATGATCCAAATATGAAAATCGTGCGTTTTCAGATGAGGAACACAATGGCAATACCCAATTTTGTTGAAATTAATTGAATCAGAACATATCATGATAAAACCTGAAGAACCCTAAAATTGGCATGAACTCAATGAAATCCTATACACGAATTGTAAACAATAATTGATTGAGGGTAAATGATCTACAAACATCCAAAAACACAATGGTAACAAGAAAACATGTTTATGATGCATGATTCATTGAGTTTGAGAGTTCAAGTTTTACCTCTGCAAGTGAGAATCGAATTCTGGTTTGGAGGTGTTAAAGATGAGTTCCAATGATTTGGACAGCTTCCTTGTACCTCAAAGGATGTGTTTGAATGCTTGGATTGATTTGAAATGAGATGGAACTAGTTGTGGCACCCTAACTGCAACTCTGCTAAAAGCTTTAGCAAATGGATGGTGATTTTGTGAATTTGGTGTTCCATATGTTGTTTTAGTGTTTGATCAACTCACATATGATGTTTGTGAGGTATGTGTATGATTGGTTTGGTTGGAAACACACTCTAACTCAAAACCTGATAGTAACTTGCATTAGAAGGTAAATTTGGAGTGAAAGTTGTGATTCTGAGAAAGGTATCTATTTAGGACCTTTGGCGTACTTAATTTGAGCACAAATGAGCTCTATTTACAGTAAAACAAATTTGTTTTGGCATCAATAGTGTTTGGCAGCTTGGATCAGATTGTATTGAATGCCTTGGTTCTTTGGTCAAGGGCCTCCTCTAGCCATTGACTTGTGCCAAACTTTGCAGGTTTAGGTCCTCTGTTGTATGAGCTTATCTTGACTCATTTGATTGACCATGGACTGAAATATGCCAGCTCTATGCATCCATTGAATGTCTCAAAACAAAATATGAGTCTTGAGGCATCTTTAGCTTTTAGGGGTGGCACATCTACATGTAGTTCCAAAGACTTGGGAGGCTTATGAGTCAGTGTTTGTCCCTTGGTTGTTCCCCCTTGAGGTTCGCAAATGGATAACCATGTTTGAATTTGCCCAAATTTATCAATTCGAGCACTAAGGGACAAATCTGCCTTGAAAAAACAGTTTGCAGCAAGGCATGTTGCAGTTGTCATAACCTCTAGCTCAGGTGGAGTTTGATGGAGTTCTTGAACATTTTGGAAAGCTGACATATCCCATTTTAACATGATGTCCAACTTTGGTTTTGAATTAACTTGAATTACAATAAAAAATGCCTCTACATTTTGGAAAAAATAAGGCAGATTCTGACTTAGTGAAAATTTCACTAAGTGTTGGAAAAAATGTCATTTTCATGTTTTTTGTGATTTTGCTCAAACAATAACTCAAAATCCATGATGAATTGGAATGAGGTCTAGTTTACAAATTTGAAGTATGTAACATAGACTTCAATCTGAGCTTCGAATGGGAAAAAAAGGCCTTAGGGTTTGGGAGATATGGCCTTGCAAAGTTGGTACCCAAGCCATTTTGTTCCATAACTTAAAAAAATTCTAAGTTTTTTATGGTTACCCCTTTAACAACTTAACTCCTTTTCTTTGATCTTTCTTGATGAATGATGATTCAAATCACATATTAACATTGTTTTAGGGTTAAGGAACCTTGGTTGACCAAAAATCCAAAAAGTCAAACTTGGATTTTTGTACAGTTGACTTTTTCATCAGATGAAATTTTGACTTTGTGATCCCTTTGTGAAATCAATCCTTGGGCTCAATTAAACTTCATGGATGGACTCTAAGGGTACTTAGGAATGTCTTGGACCCCTCCCCAAGGTTTGAGATCAAGGGTAGGTCAACAGTCAAGGATAGGGTTGACTTTTTCCATCAAAAACCCTAATTTGTGATCAGATGGTTTTGAGTTCTTGTGGTTTATGATTTGAGCTCTTTGAGTCAATCAAATCTTGTAAACATGTCAATATGATGTATTTGAGGTCTTTGAAGTTCATTTTGAAGCTTCAAGCCATGCCTCACTTCACAAGTTAACTCAAGGGTTGAATTAGGTCAAAACCCTAATTCCTTATTTTTTTATAGATGGACCATCAAGGTGATTTTGCCATTGTGGATGGGCTCTTGAGATCCTTTTGAGCTTATAGGACCATAAATTGAGGAATTGGCTCATGTCTAGAAGAAAATTTTCATCTGGAGGGCTCAGTCGACCAAAACCTTAATTTGGTGACACAGGCGATCTGGAGGCTTGATTCACTTGGAATGCTACAACCTTGTGCTTGATTCTTGATATGGGAGTCCTCTTGATCCTTTGTGGGTGTTTGAGGGGCTAGAAAAGTTGAAGATCATGTCATTTCTTGATTGATTCTTTGTCTAAGTACTCTGAGAGGGGTCAAAACCCTAATCTTTGATTGTAGTGAATGCCTAACTATCCCTGAGGAGATTGATGAGGCATGAAAGTACATTCATATTGTCGTAATGATCTTCACAATGATGGGAAATCTTGGTGGTCAAAATTTGGGGAATGACACTAACAAATCATCGACATATAAGTAGATGATTGTTATATCTTGTGCTACAACCTGAACATAGACACCATACTTAGACTTGCATTTGACAAATCCCAATTCGACTAAGTATGAGTCGATCTTCTTGTTCCATGCCCTAGGTGTCTGCATGAGGCAATAGAGTGCTTTGTGTAACTTATATACTTTACTCGCTTCCTTCTGAATCACAAACCCAGGAGGTTATGTGACATAGACCTCTTCGTCTAACGGACCATTCAGAAATGCTGACTTCACATCTAAGTGAAATGTCGACCAACCTTGGTTACATGCCAATGCTACCACTAGTCGAATAGTCTCCAGCCTTGCTACTGGAGCAAACACTTTAGAGTAGTCAAGTCCATCTCTTTGAAGAAACCCTCGAGCTACTAATCTTGCTTTATGTCTTGCTATCGACCCATCAACATTGTGTTTCAACTTGAACACCCACTTTACTTCGATAGCTTTTGTATGTGCTGGCAATTCGACTAACTCCCATGTGTTGTTTCTTTCGATTTCCTGTAACTCTTCGACCATAAATAACTTCCATTGTTGAATTTTTAAAGCTTCGTTATGGTTGATTGGTTTAGTGTTAGATGTCAAACATGCTATATATTTGTATTTGATACTTGGCATTTTCAACACTTTCATGTTTTAATTGTGGATTTTAGTAGTGAATTGTTGTTGTTCTTCAAACATTGTTTATATACCTTTGGTGCTTGTAATATGTATGCTATTGTGTAGGAAAAGGCACTAATTGATCAAAGAAAGAAGACACAAAGAATTGATGCAAGCTTCCAAAGAATAGAGGAAAACTTCAAGAAGTTTGCTTTGCGAACTAGATAGCGAACGTTCGCTTTGAGAACAACAGTAAAGTCTCCAGTGAATGGTCCCAGAATGGGACAGTAGGAAAAGGGACTAAAGTTCGCTTTCCAAACTTCCAACGAATGTTCGCTGCTTCACTCGCTTTGCGAACAACCTGGCGAAGAACCCTTGGCTGAGGCAGTGGCGAAAGGACCCAAAATTCGCTTTACGAATGTTTTGGCGAATAGTTCACTTTGCGAATGAAACGTTCGCATTGCGAACTTATACAGATAAACAAGGGTGGTTTAGTTATCAGAAGGAACTTCATGTGCCATTTTCTTCATTCGCTAGACGAATAGATCATTCGCAGTGCGAATGCATCAGATTCCAAGTGTACTATAAATGAACTTTTACATTTTCTTGGGATCATAACTTCACCTTTTCACACCAAAACATATTTTTCTGAGTTTTCTTCATCTAAGAGGGACTTTTCACATAGAGAAGCTGGATTTGCATCCGATCTCGATTCTTCGACGCAGATGCTTTTTCATCTCCTCACGAAACTTGTGAAGCAAGCTACCATGAATATGTGTAGCTAAACACATCTTGTGTCAATATTAGTGGTAGGTAATCCATCATTTTGTATGTATTGATCTTGATTGTAAGTTTGTGAACTTTGTTGATGATAAATATAGAAGCAAAAATTTGTTGACATGGTTTATATTTTGTTTTAATTCATGTTCGAGAGAAATGTATTAAAACTTGACCTAAGTTTCAATTCATCAATAATCATAAGGCTAGAGATAGTTTTGAAAGTTGATGTTCATAAATATTGAACTTGAATGTTATCATATTGATAGTTTGAGTGAGAGATCATCAAAAGATCAATATGATAAATCTCACAACAAGTGTTCGAGAGAAACTTGTTGAGAGGATATGCGGTTATATTTATTGTTAACGAGTTCACACGCTTTATCAAGTAGATACATACGAAACAGATTATTGAACACTAGTCTAGGCATGTTTTTACCAAACCCTAAAACCAATCTTTTTATCGTCGATTACTAAATTTTATGCAAACGATACGAAAAACCAAACTCTTTGTTACTATAAAGTTTGAAACGCTTTTGACTATCGAACGGAGGCAATATACGTTCAATCCCTGTGGATACGATAAAACACCCCCGAAATACTTTTCAACAAAATGGCGTCGTTGTATTGAAGGAAGTCGAAAAAATGATGAAAATGGTGTAGTTGAAAAGAATGATGAAGAAGTAAGGAAGAAAAAAGAAATAAAAAGAAAGGAGTGTGAAAAGGAAGTTTTACAAAGAAGATTACCATACCCCCTGCTCTTAAGAAAAAAGAGAATGATAGGTATTACGCGAGGTTATTAGAATTGTTTAGTCGGTTGCAAGTAACTGTTCCTTTCTCTGAAGCTCTTGAACAAATGCCTAAGTATGTCAAATTCATGAAGGACATACTTATGAAAAAGAAGAGGTGCACGGACAAAGATAACATTGATCTCAATGCCGAGTGTAGTGTCGTCATTCAAAGTGTGCTTTCGTGGAGAGAGCAAGATCCGGGAAGAGTAACTTTACCTATTACTATAGGTAATGATTTTAAATGCAAAGCTTTGGTTGACATGGGTGCTAATATCGATCTAATTCCTTTGCCCGTGGTTAAAATACTTGATAATATGAGTGTGAAATCAATAACCATGACATTGTTTCTTCCAGATAAGTCAAGAACTCGACCGCATGGTGTTGTGGAGGATGTGCTTGTAAAAGTGGACAACTTCTTGTTTCCGGTTGATTTCGTGATCATTGACATGGATGAGGATGAAGATACGCCAATTATTCTGGGAAGACCTTTCATGAAAACCGCCAAAATCTTGGTGGACGTTGATGAAGGTATAATGAAGGTGAGAATTAAGTCCAGTGGTAAGGAGGAAGAAGCTTGTTTCACATTGTTTAAAGGAGTGATGTATGAAAATCAAGTAGATGAAAGCGATCATCAAAAAGAAAGAATTGGAAAGAGAGGCTTTGTGGAAGAAAAAGGATGAAGTTGCGAAAATGGCCATGTTGCGATCATGTTGGGATTTTTCCTTCTTGAAAAAAAGGGGATCAAAGAAAGGACATGATAACGGTTGAAGTTCTTGTTCATAAAGTGTGTTTTCTCGGAAGCCAATTCTTTAGCTTTTGGTTTTGAGGTGTCAAGTCTCCGAACCGTCGAGCTTAGCCGACATTAAACAAACGCTTGTTAGGAGGCACCCCAACATTGTAAGTATTTATGTTTTCTTTATTGTTTTAATGATTTTAAGTGTTTAGAAATAATGTAGTGTGGTAGCAGCTGATGCAGATTTTTTTTTGAAAATTCTGTCATTCGCTGGATGGTTTGCTTTGCGAACCTGGGGCGAGCATTCACTAGCTTTTTCGCTTTGCGAACTCAGCGAGACAGGCAAACATTTTTCTGCTGCCACCTCATTAAAAATGGAGTTATTTTTGGGTGTGGGCCAGACATTTGGGACCATGACCCACCCTTTTTTCTGAACTTTTGAAGGGAAACCTTACTCCCTTGGACACTCTCACTCTTTCCTCATTCACAAACACGCTCCCAAGAACAATCTCTCACGTTTGCTAAGTTCCTTTCAATTTTCACCAAGTTTTCCCCAAATCCCTAACAAGTTTAGGTTTGAATCTTTCTTTCTTTTTGTTAATTTTTTATTAGACATTATGGTTAGGGTTATGGATTGAACATTAGAGACAATTGTGATTCTAGGTTTTCACCTCTGTTTTAAAGTTTGTATGTTGCTGCATGTTGAATTTTGTGTAAATTTTAGAATATAGGTGATTTTGTGAAAGGAACTCTAATGTTGGAAGTGTTGGATGCTGTTAATTTTTTAAAAAAATTGCAGGTTCGCTGTCCAGTTCGCTTTGCGAACCTGGGCGACCATTCGCTAGAAACTCGCTTTGCGAATCTGGGGCGAATGTTCGCCAGCCTTCGCTTTGCGAACTTTGCTGCGAACATACCAGAATTTTGGAATTTTTTTTTGTTATCTCAGTTGGAATTTTGTTTTGGCTCCCATTTCTAATGGACTGTGTTGCTGCTTGTTGTTGTTTTATCTGTTGATCTATGTAGATTGGTCTTAAAATTAATCCAGCAAAGAAGAGAAAAGCCAGCACTTCGCGACTAGTACCGATTCAGTTTGATAGTGATTGCTTTAGAGGGGCCAAGAAGGCAGCAAGGTACCTAACCTTGGAGAAGAGATCCATTTTACCTGAAAAGAGATTTAACCTGAGTGAAGATGAGAGTTACCGGTCGCTGGCTTTACTCCTAGAAGAGAAAAACTGGGGGAGACTGATAACTCCTATGGATAGTTATAATGTTGAGATTGTCCGCGAGTTTTATGCTAATGCCCTTCCTGATAATGGGGACCAATTTGGGTGGACAACTTTCGTTAGGGGAAAAGTGGTGCGATTTGATAGAGGAACAATTAATATCGTTCTTGGAAATCCTTTGCCTTTGAGAGCAAGCCAGATAGATGACTTTCATAGAGACTTGCACCTTCACAGAGACATTCCGAAAATGACCAAAGATCTTTTACGAGCGGGTAAAACTGTAGAGCTTAACCCGTCTGGGGTTGTCATAAGATACTGTCGTGAAGACATGCGACCTTTGGCACAACTTATTTTGCTTTTGGTGGTAACCAACATTAAGCCGAAGTCACATACATCGACCATCCCTATTCCACTTTCCCACCTTGTCCATAGAATTTTGAGCAATGTACAGATAGATGTAGCCCGGATTATCGCGGATGTGATAAGGGCTATTGTAGAGAGTGGTCTTGGTTCCGCTTCTCGGAAGAACGTTCATCTTGCTTTTCCTTGTCTCATTATGACTTTGTGTGCGAGTGATGGGGTTAATCTCCCCACACGCCGTCAAGTTACTATCCCTTCTGCGATCGATGACTGATATGTGGATAAGTTCTATATGCCTAAGGGGGCGAGGGGTGAGAATTCTGATGCTGATGCTGATGCCGGCATAAGGGGTGGTGATGGTTCTAGTTTTGGGTCGCAAGGTTTCTATCCTTATCAGCAGGAGATTTTCCAGTATAACTGGGATTGGATGGCGGCTTCTCAGCGCGCCATGACAGACTTACATGACTCCATGTAGGTTTTGCAGCTGCAAATTCGTGAACCCGCCGCTGATCATACTTTGATGACAAGGGAGCAATTCCTTGCTCATGCTGGTTGACCTGAGGCCAGGCCAGTTTTCGGAGGGGAAGTAGATGCGGCTGGTCCTGATGATGCTGATGAGGAGGATGGCGATGGTGATGATGTTGAGGTATCTGGTTTTGTATCTAGTTTAGAGGATGAAGAGTTGGTTGAGGTGTCCGGTTCCGAATCCGAGGAGGACTGATTTTTCTATTATGATTTTGTACTTCCTTTGCGCGTCAAAGTGAAGTTTTCTTATGTTTTATGTATTATGCTTTTTGTTTCAGTTTGTAGTACTGTACTTTATCCACTTGTTGGATTATTTTGAAATTTTTGATGTACTTGTACCCGTATGAGGTACTTATGACTTTGTAGGTGTTTGCACGCCATTATATTATTATGATTTCATTAGTAATATTTTGTTTTTCAGTAAATTATTCTGTTTTCAATTTTACTAATATTTCGTTTTTCATTGTTGTTATTAAGAGTTGAATTCTTCAGTTTACGAATGTTCAACTCTTAAATTGTTGGTATGCTTTTTATCATTTTATGTTGGTATGCTTGTGGAAGTTTAATATTTCCATCTTTTGGTGTTGACTTGAAAGGATTTTAGGTTGGTGAATATTGTTGTGCATCAAAGAAGATTCTTCCAAGCTGGATGACTATGATAGTAATTTTAAGCACGATTTTGTTGGCAAGTGTTGCTTTCTTAAACTAATGCTTTCTTTTTATATGTGGTTTTAAAGCAAAGGTGTCACATGCAAGTATACATGCTTGGTAATGCAGCAAATGATAAAGTAAAGGTCGAACCCACAAGGAAGTGATGAAAGTTTTGAACTACAAGTATTAATTTCTTTGTTTAAGGGAAAGTATGAGCAAGGTGACAAAATAATTATAATAAAGGACAGGAGAAACACACAGTTAACTAAGACAAAGTTGATAACTAGAAAGGAGTTAAAATATCATAGAGTAGTTGATGAGCTAAATCCATTAGTATAGTTGTTGCTAAAATGCTTTCATGATGTGAAGTGTCGTGCCTCAAAAGGTCAGAACGTGATCTAGTGGTGTATCTCTATAGCATCAAAAACATGCATAACTAGGGCAAGGGAACAAATCTCTAAGTCTCACTTGTAACCCTAAAATACGTCTGGTTTTAATTCTGAAATTCTTTATGGTCTCAACTTCTTATCTCTAAGTAAGTTGAATTAAGTGAATATCTCCATCCTACTTTATTAACCACTTTTGTTATGAAATCCACTTGTTTGTTGGATCTCTCTCAACAACAAGCTTTTACCTTTTTCCTAGTTGATCACTCTAAGAATCAAGTATATAGCATAAAAACACATAACAAAATAAGACACTAAACATCACATCATTTCAATATAAAAACAACATTTATATTAACTTCATTAGGCTCATCAAACAAGGGTTTAGCTCATAGTGAGCTGAGTACAAACTACAAAAGTGAAACTAACAGGAAACATATTTTTACAAAGTTAAGTAAAGAAATGAAACCTAATAGTAACTTGGAAATCTCTTGCGTTGAGTAAACAACAACAACTCTCTTCAGTCACGGCAGCTTTCAGCAGAGTGTACAGGACTGGATGAGAATAGAAGACCCTCTACCAATACTCTAACTCGTAGAATGAAAATAAAATAAAACTACAACTGAAATAAAAACTGTTTTGTTGTGTGTAAAATCTCCAACTCTCCTTTTCTCAATGTGCATGTCTTCTTTATATAGAGGTGAGTAGAAGTGAGAGTTGCTACTTTCTTGGATTATGGGTTTTTTGATGAAAATAAGGTTAGGCCCAAATCAAATCCGAATGTGGACCAACTATCCCTTAATCCTTCCGTTGCAAGTTATCTGGTACATATGTTGGTGGGAGACAAAGTTGCTTTTCTGCAGGCGGTTGTGGCAGAGTGGTGGAGCAGCTCAGATGGCTGGTGATTTGGTGATGGGCGCTCTTTTGCAGCGTGGTCCCCACTGTACTACCATTTATCTTCTAGCTTCCTTGATCTTATCCACTTTCTCTTGCTTCATTGCTCTTCAAAATAATGCCACGTGAGCCCTAGTAACAATCTTCTCCAATCCTCTTGATGAAATAAGTGATTAATTTATCAACCACTTCCTTTTCTTCAGCTTTCCATTCTGCTCCAGAATCCGTCTATTAGGGTCATGCCTATACTTGCCATCAACTGACTTCCTTTTTGACAAAAACACATTGAAAACCATAAAAGAAGCACCTAGTGTGCTCAAAGCTAAAACATACTGAAATAAGCTAAATTCACATTAAATCACTAAATCCTAAACTAAAAAATGCCAAACTAAAATAGTGTTATCACTTCCCCAAACTTGAATGATCACTTGTCCTCAGGTGATGTGACAGAGAATGACTAAGAAAATGAAATTAGAGTTCAATAGCTTTGGTCAGGTTAGAAAGATGATGTGGCT
Organism: Lathyrus tuberosus; assembly: GCA_022829125.1. Taxonomy (NCBI): domain Eukaryota; kingdom Viridiplantae; phylum Streptophyta; class Magnoliopsida; order Fabales; family Fabaceae; genus Lathyrus; species Lathyrus tuberosus. The sequence continues at coordinate 17,246,667 of JALAZF010000027.1, read as the reverse complement.
TTAGATTTGGAAGGGTAATGAAACTATATTAAGTGAAACTTGCTCAGCTTTGCAATTGATCAAAGTGGTGTTAAGCTCAAAAGTGAACTGACATCTCTTGTCACGACCCTACTCTTCTAGAAAACAAGCCAAATTTCTCTCTTTTAATCCTTTTTTTTTGTGTACTTTCGTGACTGAGGTCTCTTCCTTTGGTTTCACTAGGGAATTCTTTTCTGACTCTCAAATGATATTTTTGACTTTCACACTTGGGACCACACTTTTCCACTTATTTTTGTATTTTTGTTCTTTTTCTCACTTTTTTTTTTGCAAAGCATCCCATCTCAAAAAGATCTCACTTGTGATGAATGCAACTGAATATTATGATGAGATGCTTGTTGTTCCTCCAGTTTCAGGCACAGGAACTTTATTGTTGGTGGTCTTTGCCACTTTTGCACACTTTTGTGTGTTTTTGTGTGGAGTGTGCCTCTTTTGTGATCATCTCAACCATCATTCGAGCCTTTTTGTCCTTCCCTAGTGATTCTTAAGGTTTTAACCTTTCTCTTGATTCCCAACAAATCAGTTATCTTTTTGAAAAAAAAATTGGCTGGTTTAAAAGACTAGTAGTGTCGTGACAGAGATCATCAGTCTCCTCTGTCAAAACTCACTTGGCACAAGGTCTACACTTTGCTTTGTTCACTCATAAAAGCTTCCTTCCCCTTTTTTATTCTTAAGCCCAAAATTTTGAGAATTAACGTTCCTGACCTATTTCAGTTTAACCCAAACATTCCCTAGCATTTTTACTCTAAACTACAACATGCAACTAAATGAAACAAATTCAGCAGAATAATAAAAAAAACAGATGCCAACTAAATGAAACCCACATAACATTAAGAAAAATAGATCCTCAAGTTCTTGGGGCATCAAGGCTTCCCCACAAAAGATTCAAAAACTTATGGCTCAAAACATGGCCATCCAAAGCATAAATCCAAAACATTATCCAGAAACAGAAACATGCAAGACAAAAGACAGAATATCCAATTTGTGGTTTAGAGGGTTAGAGTGGTGAGAATAGGCTAAGTGTTGGCCTCCTCCTCCAAACTTAAAGTAAGGACAGTGTCCTCACTGTTCAGTGATGAGACAAGGCAGGCCATCGCTTTCCTATTTCACTTTACTAACTAGGCCCTAAGCCTGGAACTTTTCCTTGGTGTTGGCATGTCTTGTTTTTTCTTTTACTTCTTTTCCTTTGTGCCCTGTGCTCCTAGCTCCTTTTTCTCATTGCCCTCTTCAGTTGCAAATCCAGTTACCATCTTCCCAGCAGCTTTCTTTGGACTTTTAGCCTTCTTCATGGGTTCTTCCTCAACTTTCTCTGGCTGCTCCTCCACAACAAGATCATCTGTATTTACGGCAGGTTCCTCGCAGGATTGGGTTCTGGGTCAGCGGCAATCTTCTCTGTCTCTTCACTGTCTGCTCCATCATCTCCCTTAGCATTTCCTTCCTTCTCTGTGGTTTCTGTTGATGAATAGTACTTCCTTAATTTTTCTCCTTCCATATCTTCCTCAGTTCCCTCCGGGTGGACAGTTTCTTCCACGGGATTCTATTTTTCCTTACTCCCCTCCTCTTCTTCAGCTACATCTTCCTTATTCATCTCCAGATCCCTAACATCCTTATACACTTATGCTAAAAAGCTTTCCAAAACCTTGTCTTTACCAGAGCCTCCCTCCTCCTGATCGGGCTTGTTAAGATCAAACTTATTGGCAGGACTAATAGGTGGTGTTGGGGTTGTAGTAGTCTCCTTCCTCTTCCATTTTGCTTTCATCTTTTTCTGTTTGGGGATGCCTTCAAGTTCTGGAGGTGGAGATGAGTAGGCTTTTCTCAGATTTTTCTTTTTCTTGACTTGACTCTGAGTGGTGTCTACAGACACGCCTTTGCTTGTCTCTTCTACTTCTTTCTTCTTCATTTCCTTTTCCTTCTTTTTCTTCTTCGCTTTCTCCTTCTTGGTAGATCTCTTTTCTTCTCCTTCATTTCCAGCAGCATCCGGCTCAACATTTCCCAGAATATGATTAGGAAATTTGGGGACCTCAAGCAAGTTGGAAGGGGTTTGCATGACCCACATCTTTTCTTACCATATTGCCCTAGCCTTTTGATATGCAAAATATTCCTGCTGATCCTTTTGCATCTGCATCAAGATTTCCATAGTTGGGTCTTGCTGTTTAGATACTCCAGAAGAAGCTTGGCTCACTGTCGCTGGCCTTTTTCTAGCTCCCTTAGGCTTTATCAAAGTCATTATTAAGGTCTTATCCAAGGGTTGTTGTGGAGACCCAAATATATCTGAGTCATATTCTGGCACACCTTGTCTTCTACAGAGGGTTGTTATGAGACAAGGAAAATACAACATTCCTTCTTTCTTCTTTGAACAGGCGTGAATCTCTTGAACAATTATTTTTCCAATATTAATTTCCCTCAATCCATTTATGCAATGGAGCAGCACCAAACTAGCCCTGAAGACTGTCTCATTGTGAGCAGTGGGTTTGATTGAATGCTTGACAAACTGGTACCATACTTTCACCTCCGACCTCAAATCCATTCTTCTCACAGCTTTCTCAACCCAGCTCGTTCCAGCAACACACAACGATTCCATGTAGGCATCGTACTCATCTTCCTGTGAATTGAGTACCAAATTCTGGTACTCATCTTCAGTGTTTCCCAGCTTGAAATAAAAGTTGATATTGGATTCATTATATATCACCTTCATTCCTCTGACCAATACTTCCAGCCTCTTGTGCACTGGGTACGTCAAGTTAGAATAGAACTCTTTGACCAGCGTTACATTATAAGGACCTGGCTACTTACAAAAGCTAACCCACTTTAAATTTGAGATAGTTGTTCCTAGGTCACATGGAAGTCCCAGCTTTTCATCTTCAATGTCCATGATAAATCCTCTTTCAGCGAACACATTCATTTTGCTGAAGTGATTCACAAATCTTTTGTGAGCTTCAACGTTCACGAAGGTGTCGTCTTCTTCTTGGCTGGAGAGGTCGATTGTGGGGATGACGGTTTTCTTTGCTACAGTTTTGTAGCGACAGCCAGTATTTGTGTCTCTAGTCATTTTCTTAGTGAATGGAGGTGAGGGGGTTTGAAAGATTAGGGTTTTGGGAGGAAGGGGTAGAGAATGAAAAGTGAAAAGTTTGTTTTGAATATTTGGAGAGAGAGAGAGAGAGAGAGAGAGAAACGGAGGGAAGTTGAAAAGGTGATTGAAAAATTTGAGAAAAGAAAATATGGTCTTGTGAGATGGAGAGAGAAATGTTTCTCTTTTTGTGATAATTAGGGCAAAGGGTGAAGGGACTTGGGACTGACCACGGAAAAGACACCATTAGTGGTTTTTGCGTGTTTGGCTAGCTGAACAGTCTGACGTGGCAGATAGAGCTATTATTACTCTGCTGCTACACATGGCCCAAGGCGCATGATCCTCATGCCACACTTTGATTCTCTCTCCCTCTCTTAAAACAAAACGATTCATTTTCTTTCTGGTGTCCAAAAGAAAATATTTATTGCCAGCTCAGTATTAATATCTTTCTTATGGACTTCAACAAAATTAATTCCTTCTCATCTTCCCATATTACATTTCTACTTTTCTCTTGCCCTTTGCTGGCGTGTCACATCTTGTCATGAGCTGATGCCACAAAAACTTTTTTGATCCTGTACAAAAATAAAAACAAAAGAAAATGTATAAAGCTGGGCTGTCTCCCAGTAGCGCTATTTTAAGGTCTTATCGCCTGACCAAAACAAATGTCCATTAATCAATGAAATGGAGGGAACCCCTTGTGTTGTTTGAGGGTTCTCCAAAATAAGTCTTAACTCTTTGGCCATTAACCTTAAATCTTTCTCCATTTTTCTCATTCAACAGCTTTACAGCACTATGGGGGCAAATCTCCTCAAGAATAAATGGTTCGGACCATCTTGATTTTAATTTTCCAGGGAATAGCTTTAGCCTTGAGTTAAAAAGTAGAACTTTTTGGCCTTTCACTAATTCCCTCTTCTGACATTTCTTGTCATGCCACCTTTTGGTCTTTTCCTTATACAACTCAGCATTCTCGTAAGAGAACAACCTATGCTCATCTAACTCATTCAATTGAAGCATTCTAGCTTGGCCTGCATTTTTAATACTAAAATTTAGTTGCTTCACAGCCCAAAAAGCCTTATGCTTTAATTCAATGGGTAGGTGACAAGCCTTTCCATAAACAAGTCTATAAGGAGACATGTCTAAAACCGTTTTATAGGCAGTCCTATACGCCCATAGTGCTTCGTCCAAGTGCTTGGACCAATCCTTTCTTGTGGGGTTAACCACTTTTTCCAAAATTCTCTTGATTTCTCTATTGGAAAGCTCCACTTGTCCACTAGTTTGTGGATGGTAAGCCGTAGCAACCTTGTGTTTTATCCCATATTTTTCCATTAAGTTTTCAAAAAGTTTGTTGCAAAAGTGGGATCCATCGTCACTGATGATAGCTCTAGGTGGGCCATGTCTTGTCAAGATGTTCTTGAGCAAGAACTTGGTCACCACCTTAGCATCATTGGATGGTGTTGCTACTGCTTCAATCCACTTGGACACCTAATCCATAGCTACAAGGATGTAAAGATTGCTAAAGGATGGAGGGAAAGGTCCCATGAAATCTATGCCCCACACATCAAAGATTTCTACTTCAAGAATACTCGTGAGTGGAATTTCTTGTCTCATGGACACATTTCCAACCCTCTGGCATCTATCACATCTTTTTGTTAATTCAAGAGCATCCTTAAAAATAGAAGGCTAGAAATAACCTGATTGCAGCACTTTCACTGCAGTTCTGACTCCTCCAAAGTGTCCACCATAGGGGGCTTCGTGGCAGGCTGACAAGATCTGTTGTGTCTCCTCATAGTCAACATATCTTCTTAATAAATGATCAACACACTTCTTGTACAGATAAGGCTCATCCCAAAAATAACTCTTGAAAGTGTGGAAGAACCTTTTTCTTTGTTGGTAGTTGAATTCTGGTGGTATGACTCTGTTGACCAAGTAGTTAACCATGTCAGCGTACCAAGGAGTCATGCCATCAATAATCAACAACAGCTTCTCATCCAGAAAACTTTCTTTGATGTCTCCACTATTTTGGGGTTGAACTCCTTCAGGTAGTCTTGAGAGATGATCAGCAACTGAGTTTTCCACTCCTTTCTTGTCTCTTATTTCTAGGTCAAATTCTTGTAGTAAGAGAACCCATTTTATGAGACGTGGTTTTGCATCTTTTTTAGCAATCAAATATTTGATTGCTGCATGATCCGTGTACACAATGACTTTAGTTCCTACCAAGTAAGGTCTGAACTTATCAAAGGCAAACACTACTGCCAGCAGCTCTTTTTCTATGGTTGTGTAGTTGATTTGTGCTTCTATCAAAGTCGTGCTTGCGTAGTAGATGGTGTGAAAAAATTTGTTATGCCTTTGGCCTAACACAACACCAATGGCAAATTCACTGGTATCACACATTAATTCAAATGGCTTGGACCAATCTGGGGTTTTAACTACAGGCGCATAAATGAGAGCCTTCTTCAAAAGAATAAAAGATTCAAGGCACTCCTTACTGAAGACAAAAGGCGTGTCATGCTGCAGCAGCTGGCATAGGGGTTTGGTTATTTTTGAAAAATCCTTTATGAACCTCCTATAAAATCCAACATGGCCCAAGAAACTCCTAATGCCCTTGATGTTTAGTGGTGGGGGTAACATTTCAATTACCTCTATCTTTGCTTGATCTACCTCTAATCCTTATTTTGAAATTCTATGACCAAGAACAATTCCTTCTTTTACCATAAAATGGCATTTTTCCCAATTAAGAACTAGGTTGTTCTCTTCACACCTTGTCAGCACCAACTCCAGATTCTTTAGACAATCCTAGAACGATTCTCCAAAAACCGAGAACTCATCCAGGAAGACTTCCATGGAATTCTCTATGATATCTGAAAAGATAGCCATCATGCAACGTTGGAAGGTGGCTGGTGCATTGCACAGTCCAAACGGCATCCTTCTGAAGGAAAAGGTGTCATAAGGGCAAGTAAATGTTGTTTTCTCTTGATCTTTTGGGGCTATTGCAATTTGGTTGTAGCCCAAATATCCATCTAAGAAGCAATAATACTCCTTTCCTGCTAGTCTATCCAACATCTGATCAATGAAAGGCAAAGGAAAATGATCCTTTCTAGTTGCCTTGTTCAGCTTTCTGTAATCCATGTAAATCCTCCAACCAGAAACAGTTCTAGTGGGGATGAGCTCATTCTTCTCATTGATTATCACTGTCATGCCCCCTTTCTTCGGTACACACTGGATGAGACTTACCCAAAAACTATCAGAGATAGGGTAAATAATTCCTGCATCCAGCCACTTGATAATTTCCTTCTTTACAACTTCCTTCATGATTCAGTTTAGCCTTCGTTGACTCTCAATGTTATTCTTAGCATTTTCTTCCAACAAAATATTGTGCATGCAAATTGCTGGGCTGATTCCCCTAATGTCAAAAATCTGCCATGCAATTGCCTTCTTGTGTCTCTTCAGTAGTGAAATTAATTGCTCTTTCTGCTCTTCTTGCAGATCTGTAGGAATGATAACTGACAGCTTTTGTCCTGCCTACAGATATGCATACTGTAAATGCTCCGGCAGTTGCTTAAGCTCCAATTCAGGAGGTTCCTCTATGGAAGGAAGCTGCTGCTTGTGAGCAACAGTGGCAGATTCTATCACTTCCACAGATTCTTCCTCATGCTTCTTCATTGGACCATAAATGATCCCATCTTTTAGTCCTTCACCTTCCAATTTGCCTAGCTTGATTTTCAACACATCTCTAGCTCTTAGAAGATTTTTATGAATTAAAACTTCCCAACTAGATATCATGGAACATTCACCGACCTGTTCTTCTGGATATTGCAAGGCATTAAGTATGTTGAACACTGCGTGTTGGCCGTTCACCCTCATAGTGAGTTCTCCTCTTCCTACATCAATTGAAGTTCTACCCATTGCTAGGAATGGCCTTCCCAATAAGATGGGTGTTTCCTCATCAGCCTCAAAGTCCATAATAATGAAATCACCAGGGAAGACAAATTTTTCAACCCTTACCAGCACATCTTCTATCTTTCCTTGTGGGTACCAAATACTTCTTTATGCTAGCTTCAAGGTGATAGTTGTAGGCCTGGCAGCACCTATCCCTAGCTTCTTGAAAATGGATAGGGGCATAAGATTAATGCTACCCCCTAAATCACAAAGTGCCTTTCCACAAAAGGTATCTCCAATGGTGCATGGAATAGTAAAACTTTCAGGATCCTTCAATTTGGGAGGGAGTTTGCCTTGAACCAATTGACTACACTCTTGTGTGAGTGCAACCGTAGCAAATTCTCCTACCCTTTTTCTCTTGGTGAGCACATCCTTCATGAACTTTGAGAAGTTTGCCATTTTTTGAATAGCTTAAATCAATGGTATGTTGATGTGGAGCTGCTTCAAGATCTCCATAAACTTTGAAAATTGTTGCTCTTCCTTGGCCTTCTTGATTCTTTGTGGAAAAGGAGGTGGTGGCCTTTCTTGAACAAACTTTTGCTTTCTGTTGGCTTCAGTGATGACTTCTTGATTCTCTTGAGGAATGAGGTCTACAGTAGGTCCATCATCTTTGTGCTTTTGTTGCCTAGATAAAGAAGGTTCTTCAATAACTTGGTTTCTTGCTCCAGAACTGTCTGGCGTAGACAAATCAGTGCGTGACTCTTTGCTCTTTGTAGTGGCCTCTTCTATTTCTTTACCATTTCTGATTTTGAGGGCTTGGCATGTTTCAACATTCTTTGCTCCAGCTTGTGTAGTTGAAGTCTCAGTACAGCTAGGAGAGTTCTCAAGTTTCTTGAACTCAAAGGAGTGGCAATTTTCCCTACTTGATTTTCCAAGTTCTTGAAACTCACCCCTTGTGATTGGAATTAATTCTTTGCTTCTTGAATAAAGGACTTAAGAACATTCTCCAAATGGTTGTTTCCTTGATAAACCCCAGCATAGTTTGGGTTAGAAAACCCAGGTGGAACTTGTGGTGTTGTTGCTTGCGGCTCTTGTTGACTTTGATTGTTACTCCAAGAAAAATTGGGATGGTTGCGCCATCCTGGGTTTTAAGTGTTGCTGTATGGATTGTTGTATCTGTTGTTATTGTTGGGATTGCCAATATAATTAACAGAAATGGGGTTTGCAGAACATTCTTCAAACAAATGTGGTCCTCCACAGTAGACACAGGCAACCTCAGTAGCGCCAGTAACCACCTTAACTGGTTCAGGCTTTGTCACTTCAGGACTCATCAGATTCTTCATCATCTGGTGGATCTGAGCCACTTGAACAGCAAGAGTTGTGGTCTCAGTGACCCTCATGAACTCCAGCAGGTTTCTTTTGAGTTGAACTTGCAGTGGCCCTTGTGACCAGTCATTGATAAGTGTTGGCAGTAATGCTCTCAATCACCTTGTAACCATCATCATAATATTTAGACAAGAGGGCTCCACCACTGGATGCATCTAACATGTTCCTTGAGGATGGAATTAATCCATTATAGAAAGTCTCAAGTTGTATGCAGATGGGAATCCCATGATGAGGACATTGTCTCAATAGCTCCTTAAATCTTTCCCATGCATCAAACAACGATTCATCATCTCCTTGCCAAAATGATGTGATTTCATTTCTCATCTTTGCTTTCTTGGAAGGAGGAAAATACTTGGCAAGAAACTTTTCTGCCAAAGAGTTCCATGTAGTAATGGAATTTGGTTCCAAAGAATTAAGCCAGCTCTTGGCTCTATCCCTTAGAGAGTATGGAAACAACCTTAACCTAAACGTATCCACAAGCACGTCAAGGATCTTGAAATTGTCAGCAACATCCAGAAATTGTTTTAAATGCAAATGTGGATCTTCATGAGGAGAGCCTGAATATTGGCAAGCAGCTTGCAACATCTGGAACATCATAGGCTTAAACTTGAACTGTGGTGCTGTGATGGCTGGTCTAGCAATGCCAGTATTCATAGCATTAGGACCAAAGACAGCGTAGTCCCTTATGTTGCGTGCTCGGTCATTGGCAATGCCAATAATATCTGGCTCCGCCATGTTCGCCTCGTACAGTGACTCGTCTGAAGAAGACGATGAACTTTCTTCGTCTGTGTCCACCTCATGCACTACTCCTTCAGGCTCAGCCACGACTGAGGTTGAGGAATCTCCAGATATTTACTGAGTATGTAAAAATCTCCTTCGTGCGCTGAGAATTCTTTCAGGTTCAAGATAACCACTGTAAACTAGTTGTAACGACTTACGCATGCAATAGCTTAAGCCTGTCATAACACCAAATCATAGAAAACGTTAAAAGCTCAAATACAATCTTAAACAAAAAATAAATACAGTGTTTCAAACTTTATACACTTCCCCGGCAACGGCGTCAAAAACTTGTTGCTTCCTTAAACTAATGCTTTCTTTTTATATGTGGTTTTAAAGCAAAGGTGTCACATGCAAGTATACATGCTTGGTAATGCAGCAAGTGATAAAGTAAAGGTCGTACCCACAAGGACGTGATGAAAGTTTTGAACTACATGTATTAATTTCTTTGTTTAAGGGAAAGTATGAGCAAGGTGACAAAATAATTATAATAAAGGACAGGAGTAACACACAGTTAACTAAGACAAAGTTGATAACTAGAAAGGAGTTAAAATATTAGAGAGAGTAGTTGATGAGCTAAATCCATTAGTATAGTTGTTGCTAAAATGCTTTCATGATGTGAAGTGTCGTGCCCAAAAGGTCAGAACGTGATCTAGTGGTGTATCTCTACAGCATAAAAAACATGCATAACTAGGGAAAGGGAACAAATCTCTAAGTCTCACTTGTAACCCTAAAATACGTCTGGTTTTAATTCTGAAATTCTTTATGGTCTCAACTTCTTATCTCTAAGTAAGTTGGATTAAGTGAATATCTCCATCCTACTTTATTAACCACTTTTGTTATGAAATCCACTTGTTTGTTGGATCTCTCTCAACAACAAGCTTTTAACTTTTTCCTAGTTGATCACTCTAAGAATCAAGTATATAGCATAAAAACACATAACAAAATAAGACACTAAACATCACATCATTTCAACATAAAAACAACATTTATATTAACTTCATTAGGCTCATCAAACAAGGGTTTAGCTCATAGTGAGCTGAGTACAAACTACTGAAGTGAAACTAACCGGAAACATATTTTTACAAAGTTAAGTAAAGAAATGCAACCTAATAGCAACAACTCTCTTCAGTCACGACAACTTTCAGCAGAGTGTACAGGACTGTATGAGAATAGAAGACCCTCTACCAATACTCTAACTTGTAGAATGAAAATAAACTAAAACTACAACTGAAATAAAAACTTTTTTGTTGTGTGTAAAATCTCCAGCTCTCCTTTTCTCAATGTGCATGTCTTCTTTATATAGAGGTGAGTGGAAGTGAGAGTTGCTCCTTTCTTGGATCATGGGTTTCTTGATGAAAATAAGGTTAGGCCCAAATCAAATCCGAATGTGGACCAGCTGTCCCATAATCCTTCTGTTGTAAGTTATCTGGTACATATTTTGGTGGGAGACAAAGTTACTTTTCTGCAGGCGACTGTGGCAGAGTGGTGGAGTAGCTCAGACGGCTGGTGGTTTGGTGTTGGGCGCTCTTTTACAGCGTGGTCCCCATCATACTACCATTTGTCTTCTAGCTTCCTTGATCTTATCCATTTTCTCTTGCTTCGTTGCTCTTCAAAATAATGCCACGTGAGCCCTAGTAACGTTCTTCTCCAATTCTCTTGATGAAATAAGTGATTAATTTATCAACCACTTCCTTTTCTCCAGCTTTCCATTCTGCTCCAGAATCCGTCTCTTAGGGTCATGCCTCTACTTGCCATCAACTGACTTCCTTTTTGACAAAAACACATTGAAAACAATAAAAGAAGCACCTAGTGTGCTAAAGCTAAAACATACTGAAATAAGATAAATTCACATTAAATCACCAAATCCTAAACTAAAAAATGCCACATAAAAATGGGTCAAAGTAACACACTAAAATAGTGTTATCAGCAAGGTACATAGTTACCTAGTTCTAGAATTTAGAATGTGTTAGAACTTTTTGTCTTTGTACAAATGAAATGTTGTTTCGTGTTACAACTCTATTGATTGCTTATGTCATTTAGGTCCAAAAACTACAAAAGTGAGAAACCTCCATGTTATACTATATGCTTTGGATTGATGATGAATTTTGCTTTATACTTTTAATTCATGCTTTATCTTGTGATTTGTGTGATATTATGGAAGCTTTAGAAGTGATCAAGGCACTTGTTGATATTGAGCACAACCATTTCCAAATAGTGATTTACCCGTAAGTAGCGAGTATTCGTTAACCCCCCTTGAGCCTAAATAGTTTAGATCCCGTTTAGTGATGAACTTTGTGTTGTACATAATTTGAAAATCAAGTTCATCATTGAATTTTTGAGAGTTTCTAACATTTTTTTCTTCTTGAACCTTGGAACTTTGTTTTAATGATTTCCTTGCCTTAAAAATCAAGGAGCATTCACTTAAGGTTTAGTTGAAAATAAGTTGGGGAGAATCAAAAAGAAGATTGATAAATTCCTCAAACTTTTGAAAAATTTAAAGCAAGCATGAAAAGAAAAAGAGAATGTGAATTTGAATGTGAAAAAAAAATAGAAAAGGATGCTTGCTTGAATGAGAAAAATAGAAACCAATAATTATGCATGAGGAAGTTTGAGAAGGTTTGTGATAAAGGTGTAAAACTAGTGAATGAAGTTGAGATGTGTGTGAATACCTTGTATAGTGAATGTTCTTTTGCATTGGAAACTTCGATTCAATGGCCTTTAGAAATATCCCTTTGTTGTTAACCTGACCAAGCTACAACCTTTAAAGCCCTTAGTGATCTTTTGCTTCCATGATTTCTTATGTGATCGATTAGATATTGTATGAATTCATTCGTAACTTGAGCGAAATTGCCCCGCGGTTGCAAACGCGTTTATTTCCTTCAATCCTTTTTCGAAGAGGAGTGTTAGAGTGACATGAGCATGATAGTTTAGTTGTCTCTTGAAACATTGTCTGAGATTTGTTTAAGAATCAAGTTCTTTTGCATTGTCGATTATAGGATTGTGTAATTGTTACTTTGTTACAATTGTTGTTTATTTGAGCCGTTTATCCTTTCTTGGTTGAATAAAATGCTCGAGCAAATCCTCTTGTTTTCAATGAGAGACATACTTTGCTTGAGGACAAACAAAGAGTTAGTTGGGGACAGTTTGTTAGATGTCAAACATGCTATATATTTGTATTTGATAGTTGGTATTTTTCAACATTTTCATGTTTAAATTGTGGATTTTAGTAGTGAATTGCTGTTGTTCTTCAAACATTGTTTATATACCTTTGGAGCTTGTAATATGTGTGGTATTGTGCAGGAAAAGGCACTAATTGACCAAAGAAAGAAGACACAAAGAATTGATGCAAGCTGCCAAAGAATAGAGGAAAACTTCAAGAAGTTCGCTTTGCGAACTAGCTAGCGAAGGTTCGCTTTGCGAACAACGGTGAAGTCTCCAACGAATGGTCCTAGAATGGGACAGTAGGAAAAGGGACTAAATTTCGCTTTCCAAACTCCCAGCGAATGTTCGATGCTTCACTCGCTTTGCGAATAACCTGGCGAAGAACCCTTGGCTGAGGCAGTGGCAAAAGGACCCAAAATTCGCTTTGCGAATGTTTTGGTGAATAGTTTGCTTTGCAAATGAAACGTTCGCATTGCGAACTTATGCAGACAAACAAGGGCGGTTTAGTTATCAGAAGGCACTTCATGTGCCATTTTCTTCATTCGCTAGGCGAATAGATCATTCGCAGTGCGAATGCATCAGATTCCAAGTGTACTATAAATGGATTTTTACATTTTCTTAGGATCAAAACTTCACCTTTTCACACCAAAACATATTTTTCTGAGTTTTCTTCATCTAAGAGAGAATTTTCACATAGAGAAGCTAGATTTGCATCCGATCTCGATTCTTCAACGCGGATGCTTTTTCATCTCCTCATGAAACTTGTGAAGCAAGCTACCATGAATATGTGTAGCTAAACACATCCTGGGTTAAGATTAGTGGTAGGTAATCCATCATTTTGTATGTATTGATCTTGATTGTAAGTTTGTGAACTTTGTTAATGATAAATATAGAAGAAAACATTTATTTACATGGTTTATATTTTGTTTTAATTCATGTTCGAGAGAAATGTATTAAAACTTGACCTAAGTTTCAATCCATCAATATCATAAGGCTTGAGATAGTTTTGAAATTTGATGTTCATAAATATTGAACTTAAATGTTATCATATTGATAGTTTGAGTGAGAGATCATCAAAGGATCAATATGATAAATCTCACAACAAGTGTTCGAGAGAAACTTGTTGAGAGGAAATTGTCGCACCTCGAAAATTCATCGAAGACATGACACTCGCGCGAAAGGCGCGGAACGGTTCGATAGAGTCGCCACCGAACTTTATTTATCCCAAAAGAGGGAAAGGAAAATATCGAGAAAACCTTTAAGGAGGGATAAAACATGGTCGTCGCAACAACATTCTGGGTTCGGGAGTCAGCTACGTGAGGGGAAGGTACGCGCACCCCCTCACGTCCGTTGTACTCAACGGGAACCTCTTGATTCGAATCGCGATGCTCATTAGCTAAGCTTGTTTATTTTCTTCTCAATGATAAATACGAAACGGTAAGATGAAGGGATAGATGCTAAGGGGGAAATTGGGTGGTTTTAGGTTTGGGTGCTCGGCAAGATCATCGCAATCTTGTACCTACGTATGCTTATTCGGACGAGAATGAGTAATCAGAGCAATCGTAGTTCGACTATGGGGTTTGACGGAAAAAGATGGTAGTGTGCTCGCCAAGATCATCGCAATCTTGTTCCTACGTATCTTTACTCGAACGAGAATAAAGAATCAAAGCAGTCGTAGTTCATGGTACGCCCACGAAAAGAGGGAAGTTTGTTTATTTTAAAGGTGTCAATTGCTCACACACGAGTAAGAGAACCCGCACCTAAACAACCGAAGAGAGATCAAAGACTTGAACCCCCATTTTTCACCTTGAAAAGAGTTGCGATAGTTGTTAGTTGTTTTGAAGTTTATTTGTGAAAATCCGCTTGACCTTGTATCAAGGGTTTATTTGTATGTGAAGAGGTTAGTTTGAAAATAGTTTTCTTAGAGGTTGATTGAAAATGGCTCGACTACGAATCGAAGGTTTGGTTGAAAAGAGGTTTGTTTGAAAATGGCTCGACGACGAATCGAGAGTTTGGTTGAAAAGAGGTTTGTTTGAAAATGGCCCGACGACGAGTCGAGAGTTTGGTTGAAAATGGGTGAGAACGGATGTGGATCAATCCTAGTCCCTAGGGGTGCTCCTAGTAACGAAACCACGATGAAAGGTGTGAGGTTGATGGCGATGCTAATAAGCAATTGACTTACGGGGGTGTTTTGAAAATGGCTCGACGACGAATCGAGAATTAGTTTGAAAATGGGTTGTCTATACTAGTCCCCGGAGGTGCTCCTAGTAAACAAACCACAATCAAAGAAACAATGAATGCGTACATCGAAATGGAAGCGGGGTACATGTAAAGTACAGGGGATGACATGAAATAAAAGGTCTCATTGTAAGGTAGCCCAAAAGGAAGCCGTGTGTGTGCGAGGTGTCCTAAACTAAGCCTTGAGCAAGAGTCGGACAAAAGCTCCATGCAAAGGATAGTAACCAACAGTCCACCAATTAGTCTTTTATTGTTTCGATATTTTTAGTGTGTTTTGATTAAGGTATGAACAAAGAAACAAAAAGAGGGTTAGATGAACAAGTATGAATATGATGAATAATATGAATAATAATCAAGATAATAATCAAGATAATATTGACAAGAAAGTAAAGCAAGATATATTCGACGGAAAGTAAAGTTAATGGTTAGTTGATTAATTGTTAGTTGCAAATGATCCGCGAAGAATCATTTTACAATACGGGACATGTAATGCTAAACCATCGTAGCACGATCTATGACGAAGATCATACTATTGGAGGATGTGCAATTTGATTTTTGTGCTAAAACACGATACATAAATGATATTGAGGATCATTCTCCAATGAAATCGTGCCACACGAAAAGAAAAGGTGAAGATATCGTCTTAATCACAAACTTTCGTCGATTAATCGAAGATAACCTATCACGGTCTCAAAGTATATAAAGAGATCTCGATGATCACTCACTACAGATTTGAAATAATGAAGGTTAATCGCTTCAACCATCAACATTTGTGAATAGAAAGATTTCATTGATCGAAAATGAAAAAGAAGATAAAAGAAGAAAATGAGAAATGAAATGGAAGTCGACATGTAAATAAAGTTGGTCTCGTCTTAATTAAGATTTAAATCAAGAAATCGACAATCTTTTATTTTAGACTTTCATTGACCGACAAAAATAGAAAAGTGGCCTCATATTAATCAAGATTTTTGAATCGATTTGAATAGATCAACCAATCAAGATTGTTGTTATATCATTGGCCCATAATAAATTGAAAGAGGAAAAGAGAAATAAAATTATAGTTAAAAGAACATATTGACATAAAAACTTGTAAAAATCTAGAAAAATAAACATAAAATGATATTAGAAATTTGTAAAAAAAAGTTAGAAGAGCGAGGGAGAGGCGCTGAAAGGCAGTAAGGGTGGTGCTTGGAAAATACATGATGGGCTTCCAATTACTTCATCAGCCCAGAAAGAAAACATTGAATAAATAAGAAACTTAAAACACAAGGGAAAAGTAAGGACGGTTGCCATCGGATTCTCTTCTCAAAAATAAATTCAAATAAAAAATAAATAAATAAATAAGGAAGGCAATGTTATTGAGGAAACAGGGTATTGAAAACAATCTTCAACCGCAAAAGAAGAAAAGCTCAAAGGAACATCCTCATCATCGCATCGTGCAACAACATTCAAAAATATAAAAAAAAGGACAAATGCTCAGAATATGGATTCGTCGTCGCTTTCGAGCCATGGTGAGAGAAAGTGGAAATCAAAATGAAGAATAAACGCACACACAACCTTGGATCTCGTTTCTCTTTTCAATCCTCTTTTACGAACGAAGAATCCTCCGATTTGGTTCGTGATTCACGTCCGATTTGGTTCCGCTTCGGGTTCGGTTTAGGTTTGCTCTCAGTTTGATTTGTATTCATTTTTTCAGTTTCTCCTTTTCATCTCTTTGGTTCTGGTTCGATGTTTATGAGGATAGGATTTGAGAGGATTTCAAAACGGTTTGGTGATGGTTTAATGGAGGTTTGTGAAAGGTTATTGAAGGGTTGCCTTGGGTTCTTTGTGAGTTAAAGAATAAAAGAAGATTGAAGAGTGGTTGTTAGAGTGAGGGAGGATTAGGTTGAAGGAGGTGTTGTAGAATAGAAGATTGGGGAAAGTTTGGTAAAGTGTATTTGGCTATTGAAGCTTGGAGAAGAATGAGTGAGGTGGGCTCCATTTATAGCAGAGGAAAGGGTAGAATCCGAAGGAGAGAATAGTGGCCACGAAATTGGTTATTTGTTGCTGCTGCATTTCAATGGTCGTACGATCGTGGTGTAGTGATTTCATTTATCTACTGCTATGGTGCATTGGTTTTGTCGTGCGAATCATGTATAACGGTGGGTCAGGCTATCTGTTGGGTGGGAATGATGTATCGTGCTGCAGTGTGGCAATTTGTTGTTTCAGGTTTATGAGGTGATTTCATAAGTGGCTGCTGCTCGTCGTACCTTTTGCAAATCATGGCTTGTGACTTATGGTGTGCGTTGTGGTACCAAGGTCATGTAACGTGAAGGCCTTTTGTGGTGCTTCAAAGTTATTGGAATAACATGGTGCTTCAAAGTTATTGGAATAGTGTGGGCCGTGTGAAGCCTCAAGGATGACTCAATTTTGGTTTTGTAATTTGGACAACATAAATTGATTTTTGGCAACTTACTTGTAATATGGAGTGTATAAAAAATGAACTTTGGATTTTTTTCAAATGTGCATGGGCTTATCGCTATTTTTTGTGAATTTCCTTGTAAGACTTTTATATGAAACCAATTAATGGGCTTGAAAAATGTAATGGGCCTTCCATTTAACCAACACCTAGCATTGCCTTATGAACCATGACAAGACACTTAAGTCTTGATTGAACTTTCCATATGGATACCACTTTTGAGAATAAAATCCATCCTGAATTGATCCTTAAGAAATAAGACTAGTCATAAATCAATCATAAAACCCTTGAATGAATCAGAGCTTTAAATTAAAATGAACTCAACATTTCTTTGGACCTTGTCATTTGCACTGACACAACAAGTCTTTCACCATGGATCAAGTGAACTATAGATGATTATGATATAAGCTGACTTGACACAATCCTTAAACCCACACCATTTAAATCATCACATACCCTGACCTTAATCAGGAAAACCAAATCTTGCCTGACTGATGAACCTCAATTGACTACCACACATAAGTGCCCTGATAGCCTCAAATGTACCTTTGCAACAGCTATGAAATGAGTAACAAGGAGGATGAGGTTAAAGACAACACATATTTTTTGGATTTTCTGAATAATGGTTAGGAGATGGATGTACAGATGAAAATATACACAGGTAGGACAAATTTGGGGTATGACAGATGCCCCTATCTAATTGGCTTAAACCGAGCAAGATGAACTGCTACGGCGTTCGTTCTTTCGAGGTATAAGACAATTAGATATGAAGAAGACCACAAATTTGTCCGAAAAGAAAGAAAATTCTTGGGAGGTTGAATGATAGATAGTTTGTAGATGTCGTTATCACCAAAAGGATGATAACAGGAAATCTGACACCAAAAGGATGACAGACCTATCACCAAAAGGATGATAGTGAACACACGCACACAGACCCTTCCACCAAAAGGATGAAAATGAGGTCAAAGCCAGCTATTACCAAAAGGATAATAGGGTACACACACAACTATCTGACACCAAAAGGATGACAGACCTATCACCAAAAGGATGATAGTGAACTCACGCACGCAGACCCTTCCACCAAAAGGATGAAAATGAGGCCAAAGCCTGCTATTACCCAAAGGATAATAGGGCACACACACACACAGACCCTTCCACCAAAAGGATGAAAATGAGGTCAAAGCCTGTTATTACCAAAAGGATAATAGGGCACATACACACACGGACCCTTCCACCAAAAGGATGAAAATGAGGTCAAAGCATGCTATTACCAAAAGGATAATAGGGCACACACACACACAGACCCTTCCACCAAAATGATGAAAATGAGGTCAAAGCCTGCTATTACTAAAAGGATAATAGGGCACATACACACACAGACCCTTCCACCAAAAGGATGAAAATGAAGTCAAAGCCTGCTATTACCAAAAGGATAATATGGCACACACACACATACCCTTCCACCAAAAGGATGAAAACGAGGTCAAAGCCTGCTATTACTAAAAGGATAATAGGGCACACACAGTTATATGACACCAAAAGGATGACAGACCTATCACCAAAAGGATGATAATAACACACGCACACAGACCCTTCCACCAAAAGGATGAAAATGAGGTCAAAGCCTGCTATTACCAAAAGGATAATAGGGCACACACACGCACAGACCCTTCCACCAAAAGGATGAAAATGAGGTCAAAGTCTTCTATTACCAAAAGGATAATAGGGCACACACACACGTACCCTTCCACCAAAAGGATGAAAATGAGGTCAAAGCCTGCTATTACCAAAAGGATAATAAGGCACATACACACACAAACCCTTCCACCAAAAGGATGAAATTGAGGTCAAACCCTGCTATTACCAAAAGGATAATAGGGCACACACAGTGTTAGAGGTTGTCATTCACCAAAAGGATGATACACATACCAAGGGTTTACGGATCGGCGGAACCAAAAGGATGACGGATCAATACAAACTACTATCACCAAAAAGATGATAGGAACTTCCCACTTGTGAGGGCCAACACCAAAAGGATGTAGGTAAGGTTGAATTGATAGGATTTGGCTATCACCAAAAGGATGATAGTAAGGCAATTGACAAAAGGTCAAGTTTGCTGGGGATATCATAAGTGAGGTTTATTTGGAGACATCAACAAAAGATTGAAGCAAAGAAGTCACTGAAGAACACCATCCTTGTCAACAAAAGGTTGAAAGGAACCGACTCATTGGAGGACGCCCAAGACAGGTTGAATTTTGTTTGTAAAAGAACCACTGAATGGTTTTGGATAACAACTTCATCAACAAAAGGTTGAAGTGACACGACTCAATGAGGAGCACCCACTGACTCAGAGAGATACTTTATTGGTTGAGCTAGGGATGACAACATCATCAACAAAAGGTTGAGGAACACGATTCAATGAGGAACGCCCACTGACTTGCTTGGAGATCACAACTTCATCAACAAAAGGTTGAAGATTTCATGAGGAACGCCCATGGACTTGAAGGAGATTCCCCTGACTGGGCTGAAGATTGTCTTGGAATCTGGTCTTGAGCTTGGTCAACAAAAGGTTGAACAACTTCGTGAGGAACGCTCACAGATTTGAAGATGATGCCCCTGGCTGGGCTGAAGATCGTCTTGTAGTCTTCAGATTGATCCTGGATCTTGACCATGCATGCACGAATGCTTGATTTTGTAATGATGTGCGTTACAAATGCTGACATGCGGAGATGCAAGTGCTGGGGAAGTATGATTTGGTCTTTTGTAAATGACGTTGAATGCGATGCATATGATGCGTATGATGCTTATGATGCGGACGGGTGGTTGGATATGTTGAAGGTGCCAACATGGTGGACTTTGGGTAGTTGCCGATACGGATTGGACTTCGGGTGGTGGGAGGGTTTGATTTCCTCATCTTTGAAGACGCCATGATTGAAGTAGACAAAGATGCTCTCGATGCCTCAATTTTGATCACTTGATGATTGTCGCTCCCAGGATTTTCATCCAGGTACAAACGCGAGAGTGGCGCGGAAAAACAGAGTCGCCAGCCGTGTAAATTTATCCCAAAAGAGGGAAAGGGAACACCGCATAAACCTTAGGAAGAAGGAAAGGAATGGTCATCGCAACCATAACCTGGGTTCGGGAGTCGGTTACGCGAGGGGAAGGTGCTAGCACCCCACGCGTCCATCGTACTCGATGGGATCCACGCTTGTTGTCTATTCTAAGGGTGAGTTATCCTATCATCTATGGCTGTACTAAGACGGGACAGGGGAAAACAAAGACAGACTCGGTAGGACGTCGACGTCCTAGGCCTACGTACCCCCCTTGTGCAATGGGGAATTCAGAGTCAACGTAATTTGGACCAAGTTCTTTTCGTGTTTTTTATGAGCGACGTTAAGTTCGCGTCCGGCAGTTAGGGTCGATGCCTGTTTGCGACTCAGACGGAAGGTAACGTGCCCTTTTTTGAAAATATCCTTTAGTTTGACAATCCCGAAGGACAAAAGGTTTGAAGCTGGTTTGTGTTTTTTAGGACAGAAGTGGCTTAAGTTAGTTTATAAGTTGCATTAAACCAAAGTCTAGGGCACATGGACGAATACTTAACGCATCGTCCCAAGACAGGACGCTCGCTAAGCACTCTAGAAAGATGAGAGGAAGTCCCTCATTTCTCATTCCCCACGCTTAAGGCTCGTGCGCAATACACCTGATACTTATTAAGTATTTTAAAGAAATTTGAGATGAGAAGAGAGAAGACACAAAGGTAACTTTAAAGGGGGACTATGAGTCCTAAAGTTATCATGCGTGGGTGACCTACGGTTAGTGAGGTTTAACGACAACCTAAGCCTAAAGAAAGGAATGAGATGAGAGAAGGAAAGAGGAAGGTGAACATGGATACTTATCCATACCCTCAAATAACTTACCTTAGTCCCTGCGTAAAAGATTAGTACAAAACAAACATAAGTAAGAGAAATGAGGTGAATGAAACCCAACAATGGCATACAATAGTGATAACAATCCAAACATGCATAAAGAAGTCCAAAATAAACAACCCCAAAGCAATGGCACAAGTGCCTCTTCACACAGATAATCAGACAGGATCAAGGATACGCATACAAGAAAGTCTCAAGTGAAAACAAATCAAACAATTAGAGAAATAACTCCTAAAATTCCCAAATTAAATATCGAGGTTTCTCAACCAGAGACAAACAACACATCAAAAATTCCTGTAAAAATCCAAAGTGTTAGTCATTCAAATAATCAGGCAAAGCTCAGGTGAGGAGTAGGGTTCAGTGTGCAAAAAAGAGGACCAGAATGCAATATGAAATAATAATTAAAAATGATATAAAAATATTTTGATGCATTTTAGAATGTTACCTAACAAATGCAAAAAGAACGGATTAAAAATATTTTACGGATGTAGAGAAATAAAATAAACAACTTCAGGTATGCATGAAATGTGTGATGCAAAAAGAAATTGAATAAATATTTAATTTAGATGATAAAAAAAATAAAATAAAAATAAAAATAAAATTTGTGAAAATTTTATAAAACAATAAAAATGATGCATGAATTTTATTGGAATTTTTTGATGCAATTATGCATTTTTAAAAATTAAAAATGAAATATAATAATTAAAATAAAAATAAAAATGAAATAAATGGCATGGGGGTGCAAACAGTAAATTATTCATGTTGGAAAGAAAGAAATGGGCTTAAGGAGGGTGCCATTAGCGAGGCCCGTCCACACAATTAATCAGAAAAAAAATAAAAAGAGCACATGGGCCTTAGTCAAACGGTTGACTCCATACTCACCACGAGATCAATCCAACGCGTGATGATAAGTCAATCAAAACAACAAGTACACGTGATCAACGGCCATGATCATACGGTACACCATAATTATTGTACACTCACACGCACACGCAACCCTTCAGCATACCATGGGGTGCCATGTGACTGGCACATGTGTATTTTAATGTGCTGGCGAGATGAGGATCTCATGATTCATCAAACGCGTAAAAATGAGTCAACAAAACCATTAGTAATTAAGACGAAAGGGTTAGATGAGAGATGCATGGTAACAACCGTGGAAAGGCACTCACACAATCCAATAAAATAAAAACAAAAATTAAAACACATGGCATTATGTGGACCGTCGGATGAACCAAACGAAGGGCTGGGATTTCGTCTTCCCCATCTCAAACCTAATCTCGCCGGAACCCTCACAGCCGCCGGAGCTAGGGTTCCGGCCGCCGTCCTCCGCCACCTGCAGTCAAAAACCTGCCCAAAAATCCACGACCCTTATACCGTTCGAACCATAATTTCACGAGGATTATGAATGTGCACTCCAAATTCACAAATAACCAATATACAATGAAAAACGAAGAGATTAAGGTTAGGGCATAAAACTTTAAACACACATAGCAAGCAATATACACGTCCAAACACCACAAAAATTACATCAGCATGATCAATGACAATCACACAACAATATGCATACTTAAAAAATGAGTTTCACGATCATCAAAATCAACACTAACCTGAGATGGTTCCACACGTGTACTTGCTTTTGGCTGCAAATGATGGTTGGGTTGCACTCTAGAGATCACCAGGAGAAGGTTTGTGGAAGAACTTTGAAGAAACTCCTTGTAGATTGAGAGATCCAATGAATTCAAGAATTAGGGTTCACTTTCTTTTCTCCAAAATATCACGTGTTAAAGCCTGCCCAACCAGTGCATGGATAGGTTAAAATAGCCTAGGGTTTTCTTCTGATAATGAATTGGGCTTAGGCAATTACTTGTTTAATGATTTTTTGAATAATTTTGGAAAATTGCATAATGTGAATTACACCTCTCTCCATGCATGTATACTTAAGAAATCCATGATGGATCACCCATATGTGAATTGCTAATTACACCACAATTGAACTTGGGCCTTGAAAAACAATTGATTCATGAGTTTGTGATGACTTGGCTTTTTGACATAATGGAAAATAAGTGAATAATAACCCATGAAACCACTTGATTAAAAAGCCAAAAATGCTCCTTAGGGATTGTTCTTGGATGTTGGAACATGTCTTGAAGCAATGGAATTAATCATAGGTCCGTATGTCCCAAAACCTAAAAGTTGTGAAAATGAAACCCTAAAAACCACCTTGCCTTCTTTTGACCATAAGTTGAGTTTAACAAATGATATGGAGACCCACTAGTACTTGTTGGAAAAAGGAGAAAAAGATCTTCAACTTTAATGTTGGAAAAAAATTCATTTGAAGCTTCTTTGATGATAAAAATTCTAGTTGAATGCAGTGCAAGAACTTGCCCAAAAAGGAAACTTTCAAATTATAGGTCATTTCCATTTTTGGTAACTTTTGTGCCAACTCCTGATTTTTGACAAATGGCCTGAAAATTGACTCTTGATGACCATATGAGGATGTGAGACCTTGAAAACCTTGGAGAGAACCTCAAAATTCCACAGTTGACTTCTCCTCTCACTGTTGACTTTTACCCAATTCACCTGATTCTCAATCTTCTGATCAATTAAGTCTCTCCTGAACCAAACTGATGGACAACCTCCCATTCCTAGGTACTTAGGGACTCAAGGAATACCATGGAATCAAGTCTTGCCCAAATAATAAAAAATAAACTGACTTTATAGCAAACCCTAGTTGTGGTACCCTCAGTCTAGGAGGAAATAGCACAATCTCCAAATTCAAATTCCTCTGAATATGATGTGTATCCTCTCCAACAAAGATAAGATATGCCATTTGGTGATGATAAAAACCCAAGGAGCTTTCCCATTGGAGCAATAAACCCAAGAATCTCAAAACCCTAATTTATGCACTGGTTAGGAGAGAATGATCTACTTGAGCTCTCTTGCTTGACCCTTTGAAGAATATCTCAGGTACCTTGACCCCATGCTAAGAACCAATGATAATGCAGAATGCAATGCAACATAAGCCAGTTAGTAATAAAGTAAGGAGACCAAATTTTGGGGTGCAACAGTTGCCCCTATTCAATCAACTTGGTCCTGAAGGTATGATAGCAACGGCTCCCAAACGTTCAGGATACACGGGGATTGAATACTGAAAGAGCTCCAGAAATTTACTAATGATGAGAATAACGAGATGGAGCATGCTGAAGAATAAGGAATATGACCTCAACCATATCCACAAGAAAAATACGAATACGACCATGATCGCACCCAAAAAAAGAATACAACCTCAATTGTACCCACAAAGGAAGACTAACCTCAATCACTCTACCCACAAAGAAAATACGAATACGACCTCGATCGCACAAACGAAACGAATACAACCCCAATTGCACCCGCACAGGAAGACTGACCTCAATCACTCTACCCACAAAGAAAATACGAATACGACCTCAATCGCATCCACGAAACGAATACAACCTCAATTGTACCCACAAAGGAAGACTGGCCTCAATCACTCTACCCACAAAGAAAATACGAATACGACCTCGATCGCATCCACGAAACGAATACAACCTCAATTGTACCCACAAAGGAAGACTGACCTCAATCACTCTACCCACAAAGAAAATACGAATACGACCTCGATCGCATCCATGAAACGAATACAACCTCAATTGCACCCGCGAAGGAAGACTGACCTCAATCACTCTACCCACAAAGAAAATACGAATACGACCTCAATCGCATCCACGAAACGAATACAACCTCAATTGTACCCACAAAGGAAGACTGACCTCAATAACTCTACCCACAAAGAAAATACGAATACGACCTCAATCGCATCCACGAAACGAATACAACCTCAATTGTACCCACAAGGGAAGACTGACCTCAATCACTCTACCCACAAAGAAAATACGAATACGACCTCGATCGCATCCATGAAACGAATACAACCTCAATTGCACCCGCGAAGGAAGACTGATCTCAATCACTCTACCCACAAAGAAAATACGAATACGACCTCAATCGCATCCACGAAACGAATACAACCTCAATTGTACCCACAAAGGAAGACTGACCTCAATCACTCTACCTACAAAGAAAATACGAATACGACCTCAATCGCATCCACGAAACGAATACAACCTCAATTGTACCCACAAAGGAAGACTGACCTCAATCACTCTACCCACAAAGAAAATACGAATACGACCTCGATCGCATCACAAAACGAATACAACCTCAATTGTACCCATGAAGGAAGACTGACCACGACCACTCCACCCACAAAGAAAATTCGAAGACGACCTCAATCGCATCCACAAAACGAATACAACCTCAATTGTACCCTCAAAGGATACCCGATACAAAGGAAACATGAATACGACCTCGATCGCACCTACAAAAACGAATACAACCTCAATTGTACCCGCAAATGATAGCCAACATAAAGTGGACTTCACTGGGGATAACGTGAAACAAAACTTCCGGTTTAGACCACCCTACTGAGAAAAAGATACTGGTAAACTGGATCTCACAAAAGAGAAAGGCCAAACAAAAGCAAATTTCTAACGGACTCAAGATCCCCAGATAAGATGACTCCGCTGGGGAAAGGAGAAGTCTAAATAAAAGACTCTGCCGGGGAGCACAAGTATAAGGAACGCATCCCTCCAAAATCTCCTGGGTTATGCCATCTCTGCTGGGAAAGAGAACTAGCAAAGAAAGCATCAAACCTGGCTTATGCTTTGAATGCAAATGTCTGAATTTTGTCGTAATGCTCCACACGAAGTGGAAATGCTACGCGTTTTGAGGATGCAATGCGAATGCTTATGATATGCAAAAGAGGCCCCTCCAGTAAAATAAATGCTGGAGAGAAAAGACCAATTCAGCTGCGGCTGACAAAAATAAATTGTCCTCTGAATCCAGGAACTCTGCTGAGAAGGATCACACTGATCGACTCCTTGGATCAACAACTTCTGCTGGGGATGAGATCCCGAAAGAACTACCGGGGCTACACCTGTCCTTTACTGAAGGTAACATCCAAAACCTGAGATTTCTCCTCTGCTGGGGGAGTTGAGAATGAGTGCCAATAACAGAACCGGAAGTTTGTTACTGAAGACTGCCAATAACAATTGGGCTTAGGACCTGCTGGGGGATGCCAGCCCATAATCATCCTGCTTGGGGAATACTTCTGTACCTAACCTGCTGAAGGGGGGAATGCCTTTACTCCCACCTTGCTGGGGATTAGAATATGACATCGTTGTAATACCCCAAATTTTGACCACTAAGATTTCCCATCATTGTGAAAATCATCATCACAATATGGATGAACCATCATGCTTCATCAGTCTCCCCAAAGATGGGAGAGCATCCAATACAATCAAAATTAGGGTTTCAAGCCCTCTCTGAGTGCTTAGACAAAGGATCAATCAAGAAATGACATGATCTTCAACTTGTCTAATCTCTTAAACATCCACAATGGATCAAAAAGGACTCCCACTTCAAGGATTAAGCACAAGGCTGCTCCCTTCTAGGTGGATCAAGTCTCAAGATCGACAGTGTCACAAAATTAGGGTTTTGGTCGACCAGGGCCTCCAGATGGAAATTTTCATCTGGGCACAAGCCATTGATCCAAAACATAACCAAATATGCTTCATGGAACCTCATGAACCCATGCATCAAGTCAATTTTGCCTCAGGGGATGCATTCATCAAAAATCAGGAATTAGGGTTTCTTGACCTAATTCACCCCTAAGTTGACTTTTGGGACAAACTGTAAGTTCCTGGATTGGCTGGAATTTTGGTAAAACAACAAGGTGTTCAATGCTGATGTCATGGTGTTGATGTTGCAGCATTGAGTCTTAGTACTGGGCTGTACTAAGTTGTGAAGTTTAACTATGTTTGATGTCATGGGCTTGATGTCATAACATTGCACTTAACACTGGGCTGTGTTAAGGTTGCTAGTTGCTGAAGTGGATGTCTGATGTCACATAGGTGATATTGTAACATCAGACCTGCAGAACTGAAGCTAATGACAGCATGGGCTTATTGTTATTAGGGTCGCGTATTAGCTGGAATTGTGGAGAGTGTTGACTCGTTGGATGAGAATATCTTGGGCTAGATATTTTCTGTTACATGGGAGATTTGATTGCAGGTTTGTTGGAGAATTAAAAGGTGGAAGATTTAAAAAGATTTTGGGGATAAAATCTGTTTTAAAAGATTCAGTTTTTAATTAACAAATCTGATCAAATATTGTGACAAATCCAATCCAAATTCAAGGAGCTATATAAAGCGCACAAGACCAAGGAAGAAGGTACAGAAAACAGATTGAAGATCAAGAGCTGGAGGCTTAGAGTCTAGGGTTTGTTTAGAGTACTTGTAATCACACTATTCTAGGTTTGAATAGGTGTTGAATTTTCTGCCCTCTCTAGAAGCTGTGAAGCAATAGAGAGTTGTTGATTGATCGAAGCTAGGAAGCAAGATCAAGGGATCTCAAAGAGGTTGTTCTTTAAGTGTTTTAGGGGATTGAGTAGTGTTCTCATATCTAAGTGGTTTCTTAGGTAGAAAGTCACTAGTAGAGTATAAGTTTAGGAGATTGTCAACTGGTGTGTTGAGTCTGTAAATTATATCTACAAGTAGTGAATTTCATCCCTGGCTTGGTAGCCCCCAGACGTAGGTTGCTTGAACCGAACTGGGTGAACAATTCCTTGTGTTTTCCTGTTGCTTATTCTGTCCATTATTGCAGAGTGTGTTGTTGTAACATCGCACCTTAACATCACACGTCTGGTACCAGAATTTCAGTTGGTATCAGAGCAGGCATCCTGTCTGTCTTTGGGTGAGATCTAGGGAAGTTACTTTCTGGTGAAAGATGGACAAAGAGGTTGGAGGATTCGTCAACAGACCCCCTATCTTGGATGGCTCAAACTATAAATATTGGAAGCCTAGAATGACTACCTTTTTAAAGTCATTAGACAGCAGAGCTTGGAAGGCGGTCATTAAAGAGTGGGAAGCTCCTGTTGTGTGTGAAAAAGATGATGCTGGCAAGGATAAAGAAGGCACCTCTAAGCGAAAGCCTGAAGAAGAATGGTCCAAGGAAGAAGATGAGCTTGCCCTTGGGAATTCAAAAGCCCTAAATGCTATCTTCAATGGGGTTGACAAGAACATATTCAGGCTAATCAACTCATGTGAAACTGCTAAGGCTGCTTGGGATATTTTGAAGGCTACTCATGAAGGTACATCTAGAGTGAAGATGTCAAGACTTCAGCTTTTAACATCTAAGTTTGAAAGCTTGAAGATGAAGGAAGAGGAAACTATTCATGACTTCCACATGAGTGTTCTTGAGCTGTCAAATGCATCCAGTGCTCTTGGTGAGAAGATAACAGAAGAGAAGCTGGTAAGAAAGATTCTTAGGTCCCTCCCTAAAAAGTATAAGATGAAGGTAACAGCCATTGAAGAATCTCAAGACATCAGTAAGATGAGAGTTGATGAGCTTATTGGATCTCTTCAAACATTTGAACTTGGGCTGAATGAGGAAGAACCAGAAAAGAAGCCCAAGAGTATAGCCTTAGTCTCCACTCCTGTAGCAGCTAAAGATGATGAGTCCCAGGAGGATCTGCCTCAGGCTATAGTTATGTTGGGAAGGCAATTCAACAAAGTGTTCAAGAAGATGAACTATAACTACAGGCCTAATGTCAAGAACATCTCCTCTGACATCAGTAAGTCAAAAGAGAAAGATGAAGAGAAGACTGTCCAAGATAAAGGTGTTCAGTGCTTTGAATGTGAAGGGTATGGATATGTCAAGAAAGAGTGTCCCACATTCTTGAAGAAGCAGAATAAAGGCTTGACAATTTCCTGGTCTGACACTGATAGCGAAGATGAAAGTGAGTCAGCAAAGCATGTTACAGCTTTGACAGGAATTGTTGAACCTGATGATGATAGTGATGGAGAAGTCACCTATGATGAGCTAGCTTCAACATACAAGGAGTTGTGTTTAAAGAGTGCTAAAGTTTGTCAAGAAAACAAGTGCCACAAGGAACAGATTTCTCAACTTGAGAATGAAAAATCTGATCTGGAATATGAAGTTGTTCTAGTGAGATCCCAACTTGATCAGATGACAAAATCTGTTAGGATACTGAACAGTGGTACAGCCACTCTTGACAAGATACTCCAGTCAGAACAGGTTGCTGGAAACAAAGCTGGGATAGGATATGTGGCCGAAGACAAGGGTACCTTAGAAGCAAGTACTTCAGGACTAAAGAAGGAAGAGTCACAAACTGTGCCTCAACATCAGCCAAAGAGGCAGAATCTTACTCCCAAGGAAGCTGATGTTTCACAACCTAAGAAGATTGAGAAGAAGACTGGTCATAATCAGAAGAGAAAGCAGCCACAAGGAGCAAGCCAGAATATGCCCCCCCAATATCATAGGAGCATGGAAGCTGCAAGGGTCAAGCAGACCAGGTCACATCCGATGTCTCAACATCAGGAAAACTGGTATGGACCTGGCCTCAACAATGTTGTGCCGTATAATTATGGAAGAAGGAAGCCTCATCACCATGGGAGACAGCCTAGAAGACAGCATCCTCAGTTCAAACAGCACGTGTCTCATCAGGTGTCTCAACATCAGGGGTATGGTTACA
Source organism: Lathyrus tuberosus (assembly GCA_022829125.1). Taxonomy (NCBI): domain Eukaryota; kingdom Viridiplantae; phylum Streptophyta; class Magnoliopsida; order Fabales; family Fabaceae; genus Lathyrus; species Lathyrus tuberosus. The sequence continues at coordinate 17,217,097 of JALAZF010000027.1, read as the reverse complement.
CTAATGCTGTGTCTCATTATGGAAGGAGAAAGTCCCACCATCATGGGAGACAATCCAGGAAAAAGCATTCTCAGCTTCCTTATGGATACCAGCATAATAGAAGGCAGGCCAGCAATGTTAGGAGAAGACCACATTATGGATTGCAACCTATGCAGTCTCATCAAGGCAGAAGATTCAGAGAAGAAAGGGTGAGATGCTTTTATTGTGGAAGGCTTGGACATATGCAATACTCTTGCTACAAGCTGCATGGATACCCTCAGACACAGGACAGATGGAGAGATTACAGACCCAAAGTCGTTAAACAATTGGTACAGAATGAGAAGATGAAGTGCTTATTGGCTCACCTGGCTGACAAAGAAGCTAAAGAAGAAACACGGTATTTTGACAGTGGGTGTTCCAAACACATGTCTGGATGTAGATCCATGTTTGCTGAATGTAGACCGTGTCCTTCTCTTGAAGTGGTGTTTGGTAAAGGGAATAACGAAGTTGTAGAAGGTATTGGAAAAGTAAGAGGACCTGAACTTGACAATGTCTATCTTGTCAATGGTTTGAATGCTAATCTGATAAGCATCAGCCAATTATGTGATGAAGGTTATTTAGTCAGCTACACCAAAGACAAATGTGTTGTAACGAATGAGAAGGGTGAGGCTGTAATGACTGGTGCAAGATCCAAAGACAATTGTTATCAGTGGATTCCTCAAACTGAAAGCCAGTCTGGTGATGATAAAGAAGATATCAGGCGTAGACATCAGAATGATGAAGGTTCCCTCAAGTTGATGAAGGTCAGAAGAAAAGATGATCTGAAATTAGTCAAGGGCAAATGTTACACATCAGTCCTCACCATTGATGGAAGGATTAAAGGTTCTCAGGAGCTGAATAGAGCAACATCTCTCGAGAGGAAAGATGCTGATGTCTTGACATCTAAACAAATCATCAGTGGTCTGACTGTGAGTAAGTCTAAAAGGCTAGAGATTGAAGAACTCACTGAAGTTATGGGAGATACCAGTGGTAACTATAAAAAATTCTATCATCAAGATCTGAAGAAGATCGATGTCTCAGAAGAAAACCTCCCCTGGATGAATAGCTCTGTGTCAGATGTCAGAGCAGATGCTGAAACGTCTCAAGACAAGAAGAGTATTTCTAGCCTCAAGAAGGATGATGAGCAAAGTGCAAAAATGATTCAGAATAGACTAGAGTCTAAGACTGATCCCAATATGAAAATTGACATGCAGAGGACCTCTAATATTGGGTCTATCAGATCCTGGATTAAAATGTCAAGAATAAATACACATCCTCTAGGATGGAATCATGCTGGTCAAAAGATACAAACTGATCTTGGAAGACTAAGAAGAATAAAGAGGGGCAAAATCAGATTAGTTCTCAGATCTAAGAAGAAGAACAGTCGTAGATCAGTGTTATGTGGAAAGAACTCATGCTATCAACTCTTGTGGAAGAAACGACTGGTGGGCAATCACCATGTCAAGAAAGATGTTACAACATTGCAGAATGTTACTCATCAATGGGATGATGAGCAGGTTGATAGAAAAGATCTGGTTAAATACTCAGATTATTTGGTAAATAAAGAGAAATTAGATGATGAGCTCATGTATGCTAACCAATTTGAGAGCTTAAAATTGGGGAGCGTATTACTTCAAAATTAATTGAAAGATGTTTTATGGTGCAGTTGGCCTATAAGACAATGGTTATTCAACTGCAGATAGTATGGTACATAAAATAGTCTGTTCAATTTTTTTGTGTAGTCTCTCTAAGAAACTCATCTTGGTGCTCTGGTTCTGTTTAATGCAGTACAAATTTCAGCAGTTTAGAATAGTACTGTAAAGTGTTTGGCATGGCAACTGAAAAATCTAAAAATAGGATTTTTATACAAGATTAGACTACATCCTCATGCCAATCTCCTGCATCCAGAAAAGCCTTCCAATCTGCATCCCATTCATCTTCTGAAGGCTGTTGTTGAGCAGAATGGTTCTTACCAGGCTTCATAGTGGTCACTGAAGTCCTGCCAGTTTTTGTTGCTCCTGTAGAAGGACCTGATGTCGTCTGAGATTTGATCTTCTTCTTCAAAGGGTCTGGTTGTGTATCCTCATGCTTGAGGTTCTTGGTTGGTTCTTTGGAGCTTGATTGACTCATGCTTTATTGGTGTGTTGTGCTGAGCATAGGAGAAAGAGTGGTTTTATAATGGTTTGTTCAAATGCTTGGGTTGTATCGCCCGACCAGTCAAGGGGTTGGAAGTTGTTTTTGACTATGTCAGAACATTGTGCTTGGAGACTACATAGGTCTTGTTGCTACTGACAGTGGGACCAGTATTATGTCACCTTGTAGGGCATTTGGTTTGGGATAATTGTCTAATTATGGCTAAAAAGGGGGAGATTAGTTAATAAATGCCATAAAGAGAAGAGTAGTTGCTGCTAAAAGAATAAAAATAAAAGGTGTTTAGTTGAAAAGTAATGATGCAGCTGTGGAGGGGGAGTATAGACAGCATAGTTGTAGAGCTGCTAGTGAAGAACTCATAGCAATTGGAGAGTGCAGCAAAGCAGACATCAAGGGGGAGATGTGCTGCACATTGTGAGCTACTGAACAGCTGTGATGCTGGTTCAAGTTTTTGAGGGGGAGCACCAATTGGCTGTTGTCAATAATGAAGATGGTGCTGCAGCAGATCAAGTAATAAAGACTATATGAAGATTGTCAAACTGCTGCAAGTTAAAGTTTCAAAATATTGAAGATATTCCGCTGCTGAAGTCTCTGAAGATGCAGAGATTGTTTTAGTCAAAATTAGCCAAAGGGGGAGATTGTAAGTTCCTGGATTGGCTGGAATTTTGGTAAAACAACAAGGTGTTCAATGCTGATGTCATGGTGTTGATGTTGCAGCATTGAGTCTTAGTAATGGGTTGTACTAAGTTGTGAAGTTTAACTATGTTTGATGTCATGGGCTTGATGTCATAACATTGCACTTAACACTGGGCTGTGTTAAGGTTGCTAGTTGCTGAAGTGGATGTCTGATGTCACATAGGTGATGTTGTAACATCAGACCTGCAGAACTGAAGCTAATGATAGCATGGGCTTGTTGTTATTAGGGTCGCGTATTAGCTGGAATTGTGGAGAGTGTTGACTCGTTGGATGAGAATATCTTGGGCTATATATTTTCTGTTACATGGGAGATTTGATTACAGGTTTGTTGGAGAATTAAAAGGTGGAAGATTTAAAAAGATTTTGGGGATAAAATCTGTTTTAAAAGATTCAGTTTTTAATTAACAAATCTGATCAAATATTGTGACAAATCCAATCCAAATTCAAGGAGCTATATAAAGCGCACAAGACCAAGGAAGAAGGTACAGAAAACAGATTGAAGATCAAGAGCTGGAGGCTTAGAGTCTAGGGTTTGTTTAGAGTACTTGTAATCACACTATTCTAGGTTTGAATAGGTGTTGAATTTTCTGTCCTCTCTAGAAGCTGTGAAGCAATAGAGAGTTGTTGATTGATCGAAGCTAGGAAGCAAGATCAAGGGATCTCAAAGAGGTTGTTCTTTGAGTGTTTTAGGGGATTGAGTAGTGTTCTCATATCTAAGTGGTTTCTTAGGTAGAAAGTCACTAGTAGAGTATAAGTTTAGGAGATTGTCAACTGGTGTGTTGAGTCTGTAAATTATATCTACAAGTAGTGAATTTCATCCCTGGCTTGGTAGCCCCCAGACGTAGGTTGGTTGAACCGAACTGGGTGAACAATTCCTTGTGTTTTCCTGTTGCTTATTCTGTCCATTATTGCAGAGTGTGTTGTTGTAACATCGCACCTTAACATCACACGTCTGGTACCAGAATTTCACAAACCATGAGCCAAGACCTCAAGACATGATTTGAGGGTCTCTAATATACCATATTGATCCATTTGGAACAATGGATTGATCCAAGAAGCTTGAGCAACAAGTCTCATTTTCATCTGCACCACAATTAGGGTTTTAAGGGAAAAGTCAACTGTAACTTTGACTTTTGACCAAGACATGCTCCCAAACCCTAATACATGATTGAATATACCCTATGACACCCATGGAACATGTCCATCAAGTTTGATTTAGGTCAAGGACATGATTTCCTGAAGAATTGCACAGTTTGGAATTCATCTGATAAAAAGTCAACTGTGCACAAAAGTCAACTTTGACTTTTTGAGATTTTTCACCAAAATGGATTTTTAACCCTAAAATGATGTTAATGTATGATTTGAATCATCATTCATCAAGAAAAATCAAGAAAAGTGAGCTAACTTGTAAAAGGGGTAAGCATAAAACTTAGAAAATTTTCTAAGTTAAAAATAAAGTGGCAAAGGTACCAACTTTGGAGGACCATAACTCCTAAACCACAAGGCCATTTTTTCTCATACAAAGATGGATTTGTAGCCCTCATTATCACCTACAAAAACTTCAACTACAAGTCATTCCAATTCATTAAGGATTTTGAGTTATGGAGTGATCAAAGTGGCTGAAAAGTGAAAATGTCACTTTTTCCAACACTTTGTGAAATTTTCACTAAGTCAGAATTTGCCTTCACTTTTTGCCAAATGTAGGGGGATTTTTCACTTGGAATCAAAAGAGATCAAAACCAAACTTGTTCAAACAGTTGTTGTATCATGTAAGAGCTTTCCAAAATGGCCAAGAACATTGCCAAATTCAACCTACACCATGAGATAGAACATTGCCAAGTTGCCTTACTGAAATCTGTCAAGGCAAGACAAAATTTGCAACTTTGGTCGATTTACCAAAATCAGCCAAATTCAATTGCTCCAATCCACTTGGACACCTCAGAGGATTGAATCCAAAGGGGACAATCACTGAGCCAAGCCTCCAAGGTCCAAGGAACAAAGAATAGTATGTTGAACCTAGAATGGCCAAAATTGGGACAAGACTTCAAATTTGGAATGAGGCATTCAATGGAACCATCAAGGTGGCATGGACTGAGCCATTCTCATCTGAAATCAGTCAAGACTTATCCAAGACCAAGGGGACCAAAGCTCTGTGCCCTAACCTCTAGTCAATGGCTAGAGGAGACTTGGATTCTCATTGGACAACATTGGCCAAACCTACTTACCAGCTGCCATGCACTATTCCTTGCAAAACAAACTTGCTATACTATAAATAGAGCTCAATTGTGGTCAGTTTGAGTACACCAAAGCCATCTAACAGATGCTTTCCTTAAAATCTCTTTCTCTTGGAAAAAATGCCTTTCTTAGCAAGGTAGCTATCGGGTTTTGAGTTTGAGAGCAATTCTGCACAAACCAATCACTCACACACCTCACATACATCACATATGAGCTGATCAAACACTCACATAACTTCTGAAACATCAATTTCATGAAATCACCAGCTGGTTGCTCAAATTTTCAAACAAGGTGCAGCTGAGGTACCACAAAATGATCCAGCCAATTTCAATCAAGTCCAACCATCCAAACACAATCCATAGGGTGTAGGGAAGCTGTTCAGATCATCACAACTCATCTATAACACCTCCAAATCAAAAATCACTTTGAACTTGCTGTCACGACTTGGAGGTAAGCACATACTTGGTAATCTCTCAATCTATGCATATTTCCTCGCACAATAATTTGGCCATATGTTCATAATCATGCATGGAATGTTTTCCCTCAATTAATTGCATTGTTTGAATCGTGTATCAAAAATCCTAGCCTTCATGCAGAAATTAGGGTTCTTGAGGTCTCTTCGTGATTTCTTGTTGTATGTTTAATTTAAATGAAATTAAAGTACATAGACATGATCGTGAGGTTGAGACGAGCATAATGATATGTGGATTGCATGATATGATTACGTATTCATGGAGATTGGATAGCAAACGCAAATCTGAGAAACCAAGAACACGCGCGTGTTCTTCATCTTGTTCTTGGCGCCTTTTTTCAAATTCAAATATTTGAATTTTGTGATTTTGTTTAATTGATTCAAAAATTAATTTCTCTCTGAGTTTTAATGATTTTGAGTTGATTCTTTTTTTAATAATTCACAAAAATGTTAAAATATTTTATTTTATCAAAAAATCCCAAAAATATTATTTATTTCATATAATTGATATTTTTGTAAAGAATTAATATTTTGATTGTTTTTGGCATTTTAAATATTTTTTCTACATTGATTTTGCAACTTTTAATGCTTTCTAATTATTTTGTAGGTCAATACTTAATTTTTGAAGCATTAATCCAAGATCACAATTTGTTTTCCATGTGTTAAACAATTTTTGATCATTTTAATTGAATTTTTATTCAATTAAATACATTTTGAAAACAAATTAGGGTTTTGGATTAATTCAACCCTCATAAATCATTTTCAAAACACTTTGGGCCTCTATTAGAGTGTAAGACCCAATCCTTTTTTTTGACCAAATCATCATTGGGCCTCACTTATTGTATAAGTCCCGATACCGTCAAAAAACAAACGGCGCGATCGTCGCCTTTTCAAAAATCATCTGGGCCTACCCTCAAGTAGTAAGACCCATTTATTTTTCTTCAAAACTTTTTGGGCCTCTTGATAGACTGTAAGACCCATCCCCCCTTGTACAAAAACTTTTTGGGCCTCACTCATTGTATAAGTCCCTCTGTACAAGTAAACGGCGCGATCGTCGCCCATTTAAAAATAAAAACCATCTGGGTCTACCCTCGAGTAGTAAGACCCATTTCTTTTTCTTTAAAACACTTTGGGCCTCTAATAGAGTGTAAGACCCAATCCCCCTTTTAACCAAAAACATTTTGGGCCTCACTTATTGTATAAGTCCCTCTGCGTTAAAAGAAAACCTCGGCGCGATCGCCATTTTTAAACGAAAAATCATTTGGGCCTACCCTCGTGTTATAAGCCCCACTCTTTTTCTTTAAACCTTTTTGGGACTCTTGAGAGAGTGTAAGACCCATCCCTTTGTACAGAAAACCTTTTTGGGCCCCAGTCACTTGTATAAGTCCCTCTGTACAAATTCAAACAGTGCGCTCACTGATAAAACCCTGGGCCTCTCCTTGAGCTGTAAGCCCCAGATCTTTCTTTTTCAAAGCACTTTCTCCTTTGATTTTGAATATACTGTTGTTTTTAATCTTTCTTTGTTGAAAAACTAACCAAACAGCATGGAAGCACTACAACCGAGTAAGTGGTTATCGCTTTCATTTACTGCTTTCATATTATAAACTGTATTGTGGGGCAGCTCACTGTAAGTCTCCTTTCATAAACTCATTTCTACTGTGTAATAATAGTATAGATATTTCGAGTTTCCCCGGCAACTACGTCTAGAACTAGGTGACGCCGTTTCACTTATTCGTAGAAATAGACGCCTAGATCCCCAATAGGAGCACCAGATACAGTCTTCTCTTCGGCTGTCCTCCTTAGGAATCGTCAAGAAGCTCTACTCCCCAAGATGAATGTATTCTCCGTGAATGGCATCTTTGAGTTTCTTCCCAATTCTCGAACTTTCCTGACTTGATCTATTCCTTATGGATAGCTTGCCTTGAATGTCTCGGGGTTTGGGTACCCACTACGGTCATAATCTTGGACCTTAACTAAGGAACCCTCTTTAAAAGCTAAAAGTCGCTGGATAGTAAACCTCGCACGTTTACCAGTGGTTTTCATCTTTAAAAGAGTTATCTCTCCTAATGGAAAGGAGATGATAAGACCCACGGGCTTCTTAAAAGCATCGGCCTCCTCTTGGGCATTATTCAAGGACCCTACGGCTTCTTAGAAGTATTCACAGCCTCCTCTTAGGCTTCGTATAATGATCTCTTCCTTCGGGAATGATAGCCTCCTCTTGGGCTTCGTACAAGGACCCGTCGGCTTCTTAAAAGTTCCCAGCCTCCTCTTGGGCTTCGTACAAACTGTCCCGACGACCTCCTAGAGGTATAGGAACAGAACCTAGTCATCCTCATAGAACAGTCCTTTCATAGAGTCTACTATTGTTTCTCGAAGCATAGTACAAAAGATAAAACTCTAGACTTGGACAGTCTAACTTCCTTGAGTCTCAAAGACATTCTCAAGCACCCTTCGTTAAATAGGAAGGAAACCCGCAGACTCGGATAGTCTCAATACCCTTTGGATTTCCCGTTTCCTCAAAGAGAAGGAAATATCCCTGATCCTCAAATCAAATCCCTGAGTACAGTGTTGCTCATATAAGAACTGATTTTCTCTTTTAAATCAGTATATTGGATCTGTCACTCAACTGAAATAGTTACAATAGCCTCCATCTCGAGCTTCGTACGAGATACCAAAATTCTCCCCAGTGGAGTCAAAACAACCTTTTCGCCTCTCTCTCGGGCTTTGTACGAGATACAAAAACACTCTATTACTGAGTATAAAAGATTCTCCAACTGAGTCAACTCTTTGCTAGCCTCCTCTTAGGCTTTGTATAACGATATGCCCCACTGGGTCAAAAACTTTTAGCCTCTCTCTCGGGCTTTGTACGAGACACAAAATAGCCTCCTCTTAGGCTTTGTATAATGATTTTCCTAGCGGAAATTAGCCTCCTCTTAGGCTTTGTATAAGAAAACCATTGGTTGATCCAATCGACCTTTTAGCATCAAAGCTGTGCCTCGTTCGCAGTACATCAACAACTCCTTTCCCTTCATCTAATCGCTGTAAGCGGCAAGCCTCTGGATCATCTACATCCATGCCACTGTCCCTCTTTTAGCATGAGAAATTCCTAAGGAAAGATGACATTGCTCTACACTGAGTTAAAGTCTTCTCCTTCAGGTTGAAACCCTTTCTTCGGAAATTATGGCATTGCTCGGATCCGCGTATCCCAGTTAAAGTAATTCTCCTTCTCCCCTCTTTAGAGATGACAAATTCTCTCTAAAGCTGAGGTCTTTCAGCTTCACGTCTTGGGCTTTGATCAAGACACAAATAGACCTTTTAGCTTCACATCTTGGGCTTTGAACAAGATACAAATCACCTTTCGCTTCATGTCTTGGGCTTTGAACAAGACACCAAAACACCATTTCCTCCCATAGAATAGGAGGAACTACGAACGCTCTGATTTCCCTATTTCGGTAAACGGGAATACGTAGGCATAAGATCGAAAGAAAAGATCTTAGCGAGCGCAATCAACAAAAAACCCAAATCCCATATCTCCATCAATTAAAAGTAGTAATTCAAAAGCATCAGTCCTAACATCCTAATCCTTATTCCCCGCCAGAAACCCTTTGCCTAGAAAAAAGAAATAAAGAACCTGTATTGGCGAAATACGAATAACCAGTACAAAGGCCCCCCCACATTGATAGCATCTGTAACGTAACAGACCGCTGTTTAAACTCAGTATGCAAGCAGGGTTAATTGGAGACATCTATTTCCCTTCCTTATTCAGCTCACAATAGGATAAAAATGAATCGACCTGTAGTTTTAAGCTCAACCGCAGAGAGCGACCAGCGCTTAAGAACCGCGTCCAAAATCGCTCGCAACAGAAAAGTGGCGCCCACCGTGGGGCTTCTCATTCTTTCTTAACGTTTCAGGTGAAAACCTTGGACAAATCTTTTTCATGGCGGTGGCCGCCAACAGAAAAGTGGCGCCCACTGTGGGGCATCTTCCTTTCTTTCTACTTCTCTTGTGTGAAAAATTACACAAATGGCGACTCTGCTGGGGAGTCTCCTTTTCCGCCTTAGGGCATCATCCCCGTTTTCTACGGAAAATGGGAACTCTACCGAAGAGAAAGATTGACCTATGCTGGTCCATCTCTTAGGCAGAGAACCACAAATTGGGGCTTCCGCTGGGGAACCCATTTCTGTCAGGAACTTAAGAATCGTAGCTTTATAAGTCTAGGATTATTAGGACAAATATATATACTGCTTTTCCTAATTGCAATATGTGTTTATTTTTCTGCTACTGGGAATGCGTGTGATGCCGCATGTGGTGAGATTGAGTATACACTTAAGAAAAGCCAACCTTTTTCGTAGTGCGGAAGCTATCGGAAATAGCTGTTACGCGATACTACCCTCATTTGAGGTTGGTGATCTATTCTCGGTGAATAGCACTTACTCTAAGATTGCACACAACTCGCTGGCGATCCGCTTGTTGTCTGCCTTCCTGGGAGGAGCTGATGATAATGAGTACAGGTACAAAAATCACCCTAGTATAAACCTTTGGGGATGGGTAGAGCCTTGACTTCATGACAACGACCCTCTGACCCCATGTTTTTTCTATGTTTTTGTGTGCTGCATTCATGCATTCATTTAATAAAACATTAAAACATTCAAAAAAAACTTTCTCTTCTAGTCTCTCTGTTTTTCAAATTAAACTAAGACTGTGACTGCAAATATCAGAGAAAAAGATTGCATTAATGGATTTCGGTAGAAGGAGAACTCACCAGTATACCTTCAAGGTTCCAAAACTAGGGGATTTGAGAAAGTTAGCGAGGATGATCGTTAACCCAGAGGCTTTCAGAGCCAAGCACGGTGGTTTGCTACCACTGTTAAGAGTCCATGTGATTAAGGGGATCATGGACGCGCTCATTCAGTTCTACGATCCGGTTTATCATTGTTTCACATTCCCGGATTACCAGCTGGCACCAACGCTGGAGGAGTATTCTCATCTGACTGATTTACATATCACTGATCGAGCTCCATTTTCTGGACTGGAAGAAATTCCAAAGAATCAGACTATTGCAAGAGCAATTCATTTGGACGAGTCTGAGGTCAAGACTCACCTGACCACTAAGGGTGGCATCCAAGGTTTGCTAGCCCAGTTCTTGATAAAAAAGGCTCTATACTTCGCTAGTATAGGGAACGGGACTGCTTTTGAAAGCATCTTTGTCTTGCTCACCTACGGGTTATTTTTGTTTCCCAACATCAATAACTTCGTCGATATCAACGCTATTAAGGTTTTTCTCATTGGAAACCCTGTGCCGACTTTGCTCGCAGATGCGTATCATTCTGTACACTTAGGAAATTTGTACAGCGGAGGGGAGATCACATGCTGTGTACCTTTGCTTTACAAATGGTTTATCTCTCACTTGCCCAAGTCTGCTGCTTTTTGGGATTGCAAGAGTGTCTTACGTTGGTCGCAGAAGATCATGTCTCTCACCAACTCCGATATAGATTGGTGTAATAGGATTTATGAGGGAATCAGAATCATTGACCGTTGTGGAAACTTCCCCAGCGTACCCCTCATAGGAACTAAAGGAGGAATCAACTATCATCAGATATTAGTTCTTCGTCAATTTGGATACCCGATGAGACACATCCCACTGGGTGTTCATCTGGAAGGTCTTTTCTTCAAAGAAGGAGAAAGTGACAGAGCACTAAAGATGGAAATAGTGCAAGCTTGGAAACACGTTCATAAGAAAGGACGAGAGTCTCTGGGAAAACTGGATTGTGTCTCGGTGGAGCCTTATCTCCACTGGGTACAAACTAGAGCTCTCAAGCTAAAGATGCCTTATCCTCGTTACGGAATTCTTCTGCCGAGGGAATTTGTCATGTGCTTCATGACGGAAACTGAAAGGCTTCAGGTTACTCTCAACAAAGTTCAAAAGGAAAGAAGGTCTTGGAAGAACAAGTACCGCACCCTCGATGTAGAGTGTATCCAAATACAGCAACTACTAAAAGAGAAAGATGCTCTGATTGAAATTTTGGAGCAGCATGCTGTAGAGAATCAAGATGACCAAAGGAATTTGCTCACTCCTTTCACCTGGCAAAGGAATGACAACCCGACAACGGCCCAAGAGCCCCGGTCAAAGAAAAGGAAAGTACCAGAGTCAGCACCCGATTTCTCTTCAGAGAGGACTCGGGACCCATTAGTTTAGGTTTCTGTTTCTGCACTTTGTAATCTACTGTATTTCCATTTCTGTAATCCTTTGAATTTCAATAAAAAGGGGTTTCCCCAGTGTTTGATATTTGCAATCTAATTGTCGAAGTTTATTTTGATTAAACCAAAAAAACAACAATTAATATAATCATTGCATTCATCATTCTCACATCGCGTATTCTTCTTCCCTACGAATCTCACGTTTGTGTCTCGATTCTAGAGTCAAACTTCTCATTCGTATAATACTCGGGCCAATCGTCAGAAAAAGATGGATGATCTTGAGGAAGAAAACAGAGAGTTGAAAGAAGAGATCGACACTCTGAGAGAGGATATGAGAAAGCTTCATAACGACATGCAAGCCATGGCAGAAGCTCAGCTACAAAGAACTGTGATCTCAGAGATCACCTCAACGCCCATCATAGAAAAGTATGATCCTAGGTATCAGATACTGAAAGATCGTCCTTGGGGCATGCCTGTTAACTATATCCCAGAAGGATATGTTCCGCCGATCACTGAAGATCAGGGAATCGTAACAGAAGCCGCTGGGCCTGAAGGTTACAAACTTCGGGAAAGCGAAGATGCCAGGGGCATACTCAAGACTCCTGAAGGTTACAAACTTCGGGAGGCGCCAAGACTTACTGCCGTAGTCACGGTACCACCCCCTGTGGTGCACACTATCCCGGAAGGACAGATTCCACCAACACTTTCTGGTAAGAAGGAAACTATATTTGACAGAATGGAGGAATTCCAGGAACAGTCCTTGGAAATGTAGAAAGAGCTGCAAGCCATTCGCAGTCAGGATCTATTTGGGAAGGACGCCACAGACCTCTGCTTGGTCCCAAATGTGAAAGTCCCGCACAAGTTCCAAGTGCCCGACTTTGAAAAATACAAGGGTAACTCTTTCCCTCAGAGCCATCTGGTGATGTACACTCGGCGGATGTCAGCTCAGACGGAGAATCAGGACCTGCTGATTCATTACTTTCAGGATAGTTTAACTGATGCTGCCTTAAAATAGTACATGGGTTTAAACCGTGCCTCGATCAGCACATTCAGAGATCTTGGTACTGCCTTCGTCCAACAATACAAGTACAATTTGGACATGGCACCCGACAGAGATCAACTCAGATCAATGTCGCAAAAGGACAAGGAAACCTTTAAGGAGTATGCTCAAAGGTGGCGTGAAATTGCCGCTCAAATTTGTCCGCCTCTTGAGGAAAAAGAGATGACAAAAATCTTCTTAAAGACCTTAAGCTCATTTTACTATGACCGAATGGTTGCCAGTGCGCCCAGTGATTTCACCGAAATGGTCGGCATGGGTGTACGTCTTGAGGAAGCCGTCCGAGAAGGACGTTTGGTAAAAGACACTGGATCGACGAGCGGTACTAAAAAATACGGTAGTTCTCTCCCTAAGAAAAAAGAGCAAGATATTGGGAATATCTCTCTCGGAAAGCAAAGGCGTCGTTATCAGCCAGTAGCAGTTGTTACTCCTGCTATCGGCCCCGCGCCTGTTCCTATGTATCAACCTCAGGTTGCGCAGAGCCAACCTGACCAACAAAGGACACAACAGCCTCTTCAACAGGCTCGTCCTCCATATAACAACAACCGTACAACACGGCCACCAGGATTTGATCCTATACCCGTAACGTACGCAGAGTTGTTTCCGTTACTGCTGGCTAAGGGGCACATTCAGACTAAGTCTCCCCTTTCAGTTCCGAAAAATCCGCCTTTTTGGTTTAAAGTGGATCAAACATGTCCTTATCATCAAGGAGGTTCAGGGCATAACATTGAGACTTGTCTCAATTTCAAATCCGACGTGCAATATCTTGTTAGAAGCGGGCTCTTATCTTTCAAAGATACGAATCCTAATGTTCTTACGAACCCGCTGCCTCAACACGAGAAAGCTGCAGTCAATCTGATTGAGAAAGAGACTAACAATGTCTATCAAATTCACGATGTACTCTTATTGGGGACCAATCTGGTCAGGATGCATTGTAGACAGAGTGGATATGGCCATGTGCCACCTCATAATTATCACCAGTGTGATATCTGCTCTAAAGATAACCAAGGATGTTCGGTAGTGCAAGCAGCTCTACAGGAACAAATGGATCTTGGATGGATCCAAGAGCACCGAGTTCGTGGAGTTAACATGGTTTACACGAATTCCAACGTCATCCAAAACCACGACATCCGGGTGATGAATGTCAACTTGGTGGCGATGCACTCAAGGCAAAGCTAGTATCATAATCTGCCGCGGCACGATTATAGTTCCTGTCTGATTTGCTCGGTAAACAAACAGGGATGCTCTTTCATACAAGAGGCCCTCCAGCGTCAGATGGATCTTGGATGGATCCAAGACTACCATGATAGGAACTCCTATCAAATCAACATGGTTCAGATCTTCGATATCCGCGTAATGAATACCAACCTGGTAGAGTTACATGCTGAGCAAGTCCGACTCGGATTCTTAATATCACATGACTATCAAAGCTGTAAAGCGGGTTGCGAAAACGATCGAGGTTGTACGCTTGTCCAGGAGGCACTTCAGCACTTGTTAAATCACTGGTGGATGCCAATCTATATGGACGAAGATACTCAGCAGATTAGTATCAATAACAGGAATCCTACTCGTCGTCAAAGTCAGGATGTCCGATCAATGAAAGGTAACCTAGTGAGGTTACATTGTATTCAAAGTGGGCGTGGCCAGGTGCCACCACACAACTATGACAGTTATAGTGTCTGTTCGGAAAGTAACCAAGGGTGTTACCTTGTGAGAGCAGCTCTTCAGGGTCAGATCGATCATGGAGAAATTCATCCATATCCAGGTTCAGGACCCATCATTTGGTCGCCGAACTACCTTGCCGATCAAGTTGAGGATGTTGTCACGATCTCTGGTCATCACCAGATCAGGGATGTTTTTGCCATCGTCCCTCTACTTGACGAATCTAGAGTTCCCAACCGGGAACGGATCGAGATTACTTATGACGGTCAGAAAAATCGGAAGGTTCCCATAGTCATCTATCTACCAGGGCCACTACCGTATGAATCAGCTAAGGCGATCCCTTACAAATATGGTGCAACGATAATCGAGAATGGAAAGGAAATTCCATTACCCTCCGTCGTGAATATTGCAGACATCAGTCGTGTAACACGGAGCGGTCGAATCTTCAATCGAGGGGTTGGAGAATCCAACAAAGAAAAGGAACTTCAGGCGGAAATTCCTGATCCACCAGTCAGTCAATCTGGTAATCCCGACTTTTCAAAAGACAAAGATGAGATGCTAAAGCTCATCCAAAGGAGTGAATATAACATTGTTGATCAACTGTTACAGACTCCTTCAAAGATCTCAGTATTATCACTGTTACTCAGTTCAGAAGCCCACAGGGAGGCTCTACAGAAAGTCTTGGGCAAGCCTTTGTGGAACAGGATGTAACAATCAGACAATTCGATAGCATTGTCTCTAACATCACTTCCTGCAATAATTTGGGATTTAGTGATGAGGAATTACCTGAAGAGGGTCGTCGTCATAACATGGCGCTCAACATTACAGTTAACTGCCAGGGCAATGCTTTAGCCAACGTACTGGTAGACACAGGGTCAACCCTGAATGTTATGCCGAAGTCCACTTTGACGCAATTATCATTTAAGGGCCCTTCGATGAGAGTCAGCGAGGTCGTCGTCAAAGCATTCGACGGATCCAGAAAAACAGTTATCGGCGAAGTGGATCTTCCCATAACTATTGGTCCTCACACTTTCCAAGTCACTTTCCAGGTCATGGAGATCCGGGAAACGTACAGTTGTTTATTAGGAAGGCCTTGGATACATCAGGCTGGAGCGGTTACTTCAACCCTCCACCAAAATCTAAAGTTCGTCAAGAACGATCAACTTGTCATGGTTTGTGGGGAACAAGCCTTGCTTGTGAGCAACTTATCATCATCTACTTGTGTGGAACCCGAGGAGGTTATTGGAACTCAGTTCCAAGCACTATCGGTGAGCAAGAACGATCAATTCAAAGAAGGAACTTCAATTTCTTCATACAAAGATGTTATCAAAGCGGTCGAGAGTACCGATACGACAGGATGGGGACGGCTTGTCATTCCTATTGACAATAAAACAAAGAAGGGTCTTGGTTTTTCTGCAACCTGTACCCAGACAGCCGCCAACGATGAAAGTCTTCATCCCCTTCAAAACTTCTTCCACAGTGGAGGTTTTCTTCACCCAGTGTCTCAGACAGTTCATGCTATCAATGAGGAAGATCCCTCTGACACAGATGAAGAATGGAAGTACTACCTTAACAAGGACGGCTATATGTCTCAGGAAGAGGTGCCTATGCCTTTTTGCTTTCCTACAGAAAGTCCGAGATTTATACCAAGATCAGATGTCGAAATGATCTACGGAGATCGTGATCCGGAAGGATGCCGTGCTCCGCCAAATTCATTAGAGGAAGACACTCTGATGAAAGAAAACTTTGATCACAATTACTATGGCCCGATGGATGGTCTGCCAATGTGGCAACCTTACCCAGGAAACTTGGGGCAAGAAAGTCAGCCGAGTAATGAAACTCAGCTGAGCGTCATTGAACAGAATACTTGTGTCCCCACCATGTCATGGGATCAACACTCAGGTCATTCGGAAACTACTCAACATGAAGATGAATTCGCAACGTTTGCAGGACTAGAATTCATCAACTATGCTTTTCCTGAGGTCAACGTCATCGAGAGGGATGACTTCTCCAGTTCCAAAGAAGTTTGGGACACTTTGGGACAACCAAGTGGAAAATACGACTTTATGGTCAAGTACACTGCTCCCGAAAGCTCTCGTATCAGGCTCGAAGATATCCAGTCAACTGGATGGGAAGATACAGCTGAGAGCACAAATGCTATGCAAAATGCAACAGAGGAATCCTCCTACGACAATTCTGCCTGGGAGACAAATTCCAACGATCCTGCGCCACCAGAAATCAGCGTCATTTCTGAAGACAAATCAAAGAAGGTGCCAGACTTTGTGATTCACCGAGGAGTTCGCCGCCAATGGGTTGCCGTCGAGGTTTCGAAGGTCGTTCGTCAGTCAAAGTAATTGCCATCTTTAACCTTTCACCCTGCCCAGGTGAAACGGATGTTTTGATAGGGCTCGCTTTCTGTAAATTTCCCTCTTCGCTTTGCCCAAAGCGACAGAGTTTTGTTTTATAGGGCTGTAGTTTCAAGATTCGACTTGTTCATTAATAAAATAACGTCGTTCTGTAATTTCCGCATTAATTGCTATTTTCTCTTTTTGCTTTTTCAGAAAATGGTAATCCTAAAAAACATTCAATAATAAAAACAAGCAGTAAAATCAATACACTGCACACACTTGCATTTTCTCTATCTCTTCTAAACACGAATCATCGCGTCATGCAGATTGCTTGTTTTCTACCCCGTTGAAACATACGATCCGATGCCTTCTTCCAACTTTGAGTTCCCAGTATTCGAGGCTGAAGAAGAAAATGACAACGAAATTCCAGAAGAGATCTCCCGACTACTCAGACAAGAGAAAAGGTCCATTGAACCTCACAAAGAGCCATTGGAAACGGTAAACTTGGGTTCAGAAAAAGAGAGAAAAGAAATCAGGATCGGAGCATTGCTCAGTCCAACTGCTAGAGAGGGTTTGATAAAGCTTCTCAAAGAATTCCCCGATGTATTCGCTTGGTCCTATCAGGATATGCCAGGGTTGGATACCAGCATCGTGGAACATCATTTACCATTAAGATCGGAATGTCCGCCAGTAAAGCAAAGGTTGAGATGCACTCACCCGGACATGGCCGTCAAAATCAAGGAGGAGGTACAGAAACAGATCGACGCGGGTTTCCTCGCTACATCTGAATATCCTCAATGGTTAGCCAACATCGTACCCGTTCCCAAAAAGGAAGGAAGGGTCAGAATGTGTTTTGATTACAGAGATCTAAACAAGGCGAGTCCAAAGGATGACTTTCCTTTACCACACATTGACATGTTGATTGACAGCACAGCAAAGTTCAAAGTATTCTCCTTCATGGATGGATTCTCGGGCTATAATCAGATCAAAATGGCGCCGAAGGACATGGAGAAAACTTCGTTCATTACCCCATGGGGTACCTTTTGTTACAAGGTAATGTCGTTCGGTTTGAAGAATGCCGGGGCAACCTATCAAAGGGCCATGACTACTCTGTTTCATGACATGATACATAAGGAAATCGAGGTATATGTCGATGATTTGATTGCAAAATCAAGAACAGAGGATGAGCACGTTGAACATCTGTCAAAATTGTTCGAACATCTAAGAAAATTCAAGCTCCGCTTGAATCCTAACAAGTGCATCTTCGGTGTCCGTTCAGGGAAACTACTAGGGTTCATCGTCAGCCAGAAAGGGATTGAAGTTGATCCTGACAAGGTCAAGGCCATTCAAGAAATGCCTTCTCCGAAAACTGAAAAACAAGTCAGAGGATTCCTGGGACATTTGAACTACATCTCCAGATTCATATTCCTTATGACCGCCACTTGTGCGCCGATTTTCAAGTTATTGAAAAAGAACCAGGATTGCGTTTGGTCAGAAGATTGCCAAACCGCCTTCGACAGTATTAAGGAATATCTGTTGAATCCTCCGATTCTATCACCTCCAGTGGAAGGAAGACCACTGATCATTTACCTCACAGTCCTAGAGGACTCAATGGGATGTGTACTTGGCCAACAAGATGAAACTAAAAGGAAAGAGTCTGCCATTTACTATCTAAGCAAGAAATTCACCGACTGCGAGACTCGGTACACAAGGCTTGAGAAAACTTGTTGCGCTTTGGCTTGGGCAGCCAAACGTCTTCGCCAGTACATGATTCGTCATACTACTTGTTTGGTCTCCGAAATGGATCCAATCAAGTACGTTTTCAAAAAACCTGCTCTCACGGGAAGGATTGCCCGTTGGCAGATGTTACTATCAGAATATGACATAGAGTACCATGCTCAGAAAGCCGTTAAAGGAAGTATTTTAGCTGATCATTTGGCTCATCAACCGATTGACGATCAAGAATCAATCGGGTTTGACTTCCCAGACGAAGATGTCATGTATCTAAAAATGAAAGATTGCGATGAACCGCTACCCAGTGAAGGACCAGAACCAGATTCCCAGTGGGGACTCATCTTTGACGGAGCAGTTAATCATTATGGAAACAGAATTGGGGCAATCATTGTTACCCCTCAGGGTTCCCACATTCCTTTCACTGCCAGACTTACGTTCAAATGTACGAACAACGAGGCCGAATACGAAGCATGTATTATGGGTCTCTAAGAAGCGATTGATTTAAGGATCAAAAACTTGGACGTATACGGCGATTCAGCCCTGGTTATTAACCAGATAAAAGGAGATTGGAACACATACCAATCAGGATTGATTCCTTACAAAGACTATGCAAGAAGGTTGTTACCCTTCTTCAATAGAGTCGACTTTCATCACATCCCTCGTGATGAGAATCACATGGCTGATGCATTAGCCACTATCTCTTCCATGATTAGTGTAGGTCGATGGAATGACATACCTAAGATCGACATCATGCGCCTTGAACGGCCCGCTTACATCTTCGCGATTGAAGCAGTCATAGACGACAGACCTTGGTATCACGATATCAAATGCTTCCTTCAGAAACAAGAGTACCCATCTGGGGCACTCAGAAAAGACAGGAAAACCCTCAAAAGATTGGATGGAAACTTCTTCCTGAGCGGTGACACTCTTTATAAGAGAAATTTTGACATGGTCTTGCTCCGATGCGTCGACAGACCAGAAGCAGACATGCTCATGAAAGAAATTCATGAAGGATCCTTTGGCACTCATGCCAACGGACACACAATGGCGAGAAAAATTCTCAGGGCGGGGTACTATTGGTTGACCATGGAATCCGACTGCTACAAGTACATGAGGAGGTGTCACAAGTGTCAGATATACTCCGACAAAATTCATGTACCGCCATCACATCTCAAAGTTCTTTCTTCCCCGTGGCCTTTTTCCATATGGGGAATCGATATGATTGGTATGATTGAGCCCAAGGCTTCAAACGGACATCGGTTCATCCTGGTAGCCATTGACTATTTCACCAAGTGGGTCGAAGCAGCGTCATTCGCCAATGTAACCCGACAAGTGGTGGTCCGATTTATCAAAAACAATATCATCTGCCGTTATGGTGTTCCAAGCGAGATCATTACTGATAATGGATCTAACTTGAACAATAAGATGATGAAAGAGTTGTGTGCAGAGTTCAAGATTGAACACCATAACTCATCTCCCTACCGACCCAAGATGAACGGAGCGGTAGAAGCGGCTAACAAGAACATCAAGAAGATCGTTCAGAAGATGGTTGTAACCTATAAAGACTGGCACGAGATGTTACCTTTTGCTCTTCACAGTTATCGCACATCTGTCCGCACTTCAACAGGGGCAACCCCTTTCTCTCTAGTATATGGCATGGAGGCAGTTCTCCCCATAGAAGTAGAGATCCCATCAATCAGGGTATTGATGGAAGCTAAGCTCACCGAAGCTGAATGGTGTCAAAGTCGACACGACGAACTGAACCTGATCGAAGAGAAGAGAATCACGACACTATGCCACGGTCAGTTGTATCAACAGAGAATGAAAAGGGCGTTCGACAAAAAAGTCCGACCTCGTATTTTCAGAAAAGGAGACCTCGTGCTCAAGAAGATACAATCATTTCTCACTGACTCTCGGGGCAAATGGACCCCGAATTATGATGGCCCCTATGTGGTCACGAAAGCTTTCTCAGGCGGCGCCTTGAGACTTGCAACCATGGACGGAGAGGAATTTGCCTACCCCGCGAATGTTGATGTAGTCAAGAAATACTTCGCCTAAAACTAAAAAAAAAAAAAAACGTCTCGGTGGATTGAAAACCCGAAAGGGCGGTCCAGGCAAAAGTTAGAGACATGAAAAAAAAGAATCATCCCGATGGATTGAAAATCTCATGGTACAATCCAGGCAAAAGTTAGGGATAATGGCAAGTAACTATGTTCAACAGAGGCAAGTCCCTCAGCAGTAGTTAACATCATCTATCGGAGGAAATCTCCAGTCAAAGGTCATCTTCGACGGAAGCTCAGGATGTACCGAACTCAAAGTTGGTAGAAGGATAGTGGTCGTTATGTTTCAACGTAGCCCTTTTCCCTGTAAATTACCATTTTCTAACTTTGTATATACTCTTTGGAATCACGCGTTTGGCTGATCTCCGTCTTATCAATAAAATTTGAGCCCTTGTGCTTTTGTTTGTAATTCTTTACTTGTTTTAGCTTTACAGAACGATGCTGTTTAAACTTAATCAGCGATTCTTGAAATAAAACAAAATGAATTTACTTGTTAAAACTTTTTCTGCTTTTAAATTAAAGATGGCATTTCTTTTGACTGTTGAACATCATAAGAACATCGATCGCTTCTCCCAAAGTAAGCGGACTTCAAAGTGCAGAATCAAAGTACTCCTTCTAAACCAGTATGCCAGAATGAAGGGATCAACTTTGTTAGAGACCTTGTTTCGTCTGACACGCCTCGGCCGAGTTCTCATCTCCTAAGCCCGATCAACATAGCTCCCCGCGTGGACTATCTCTCCTAAGCAAGGTGGAATTGCTATTTTGAATCAACGGTACTTCTTCGCCCCGCGATGGCCGAGTATCCAATTGTGTTCATCCATTAGTCTGTATGTCGTGTCAGTTTTGTTAGCATAAACATACATACTTCATGCATTTTATTTGCGTTCGCATTTCGTATTGCATCACTATCACTTGAGCATGTCTTGTCCCCTAGTGATAAACAGTTTTCTCAATCGAGTTTGTCAGTTCTTTCCTCGTCAGGAAGTGTTGCGTCTGCACAATCTCGCCACCAGTGTATCTTTAGATCAGAGTCGGCACTCGACCACTTTGATAACTTGAACCTCTGAAAAGCCAGAGAAAACTCTCAATGAGCATCACTCTTCGCCATTGAAGATGATATCCTTGCTTTCCCGGATTAAGGAAAATCCACAGAGAAAGCCTCGTGATCAGAGATTCGGTAGTACATCAGTATTTCTCCGAAAAGTCGTTGATGAAAAGGTCATTGACACCTCAAAATTGGACCCCATCATATGGCGTTTCTCCGGGAAGATCCCGAGAAAAGTATGATGAAAGATCCCAAACGAAAGCAGTCTCTCAAGAGACTCGCTTTCCCCAGTAGAAATAAATGGCGTCTCCAACAGAGAAGTTTGTACAACTCTACAACTCAGACGAATGGGTTCCCCAGCAAGTCTGACATCCAAACCTTTTCCACTCAAATGGCATCTCCCTAGGAAAATTTGGCGAGAAGTTTGAGGAAAGCCGCTATGAATAGCGTCCCTTGTCAATAAAGTTTATTGACAAAAGAAACTAAGACAAGTTCCTTGGTAGGAAACCAGGATCGAGGGGAAGTTTAAATCAGAAACTAAGACCAGTTCCTTGGTAGGAAACCAGGATCGAGGGGAAGTTTAAATCAGAAACTAAGACCAGTTCCTTGGTAAGAAACCAGGATCGAGGGGAAGTTTAAATCAGAAACTAAGACCAGTTCCTTGGTAGGAGACTAAGAACGAGGGGAAGTTTATTTCAAAAGAAAACTGACACCAGTTCCTTGGTAGGAAACCAGGATCGAGGGGAAGTTTACCTTTTCTAAGCATCATTGCTTAGCTAAAGAAGATGAATGCGTAAGCTGCGATTCATAACCACCATCAAAATTTTGGATATTCCGATATTTAATCCTCTTGCACCCCGAATGCTCGAATCCCTTCGTCATTCACACCTTCGGGTCCAAGAAGATTAAATAGGGGCATCTGTAATACCCCAAATTTTGACCACTAAGATTTCCCATCATTGTGAAAATCATCATCACAATATGGATGAACCATCATGCTTCATCAGTCTCCCCAAAGATGGGAGAGCATCCAATACAATCAAAATTAGGGTTTCAAGCCCTCTCTGAGTGCTTAGACAAAGGATTAATCAAGAAATGACATGATATTCAACTTGTCTAATCTCTTAAACATCCACAATGGATCAAAAAGGACTCCCACTTCAAGGATTAAGCACAAGGCTGCTCCCTTCTAGGTGGATCAAGTCTCAAGATCGACAGTGTCACCAAATTAGGGTTTTGGTCGACCAGGGCCTCCAGATGGAAATTTTCATCTGGGCACAAGCCATTGATCCAAAACATAACCTAATATGCTTCATGGAACCTCATGAACCCATGCATCAAGTCAATTTTGCCTCAGGGGATGCATTCATCAAAAATCAGGAATTAGGGTTTCTTGACCTAATTCACCCCTAAGTTGACTTTTGGGACAAACCATGAGCCAAGACCTCAAGACCTGATTTGAGGGTCTCTAATATACCATATTGATCCATTTGGAATAATGGATTAATCCAAGAAGCTTGAGCAACAAGTCTCATTTTCATCTGCACCACAATTAGGGTTTTAAGGGAAAAGTCAACTGTAACTTTGACTTTTGACCAAGACATGCTCCCAAACCCTAATACATGATTGAATATACCCTATGACACCCATGGAACATGTCCATCAAGTTTGATTTAGGTCAAGGACATGATTTCCTGAAGAATTGCACAGTTTGGAATTCATCTGATAAAAAGTCAACTGTGCACAAAAGTCAACTTTGACTTTTTGAGATTTTTCACCAAAATGGATTTTTAACCCTAAAATGATGTTAATGTATGATTTGAATCATCATTCATCAAGAAAAATCAAGAAAAGTGAGATAACTTGTAAAAGGGGTAACCATAAAACTTAGAAATTTTTCTAAGTTAAAAATAAAGTGGCAAAGGTACCAACTTTGGAGGACCATAACTCCTAAACCACAAGGCCATTTTTTCTCATACAAAGATGGATTTGTAGCCCTCATTATCACCTACAAAAACTTCAACTACAAGTCATTCCAATTCATTAAGGATTTTGAGTTATGGAGTGATCAAAGTGGCTGAAAAGTGAAAATGTCACTTTTTCCAACACTTAGTGAAATTTTCACTAAGTCAGAATTTGCCTTCACTTTTTGCCAAATGTAGGGGGATTTTTCACTTGGAATCAAAAGAGATCAAAACCAAACTTGTTCAAACAGTTGTTGTATCATGTAAGAGCTTTCCAAAATGGCCAAGAACATTGCCAAATTCAACCTACACCATGAGATACAACATTGCCAAGTTGCCTTGCTGAAATCTGTCAAGGCAAGGCAGAATTTGCAACTTTGGTCGATTTGCCAAAATCAGCCAAATTCAATTGCTCCAATCCACTTGGACACCTCAGAGGATTGAATCCAAAGGGAAGCTGTTCAGATCATAACAACTCATCTGTAACACCTCCAAATCAAAAATCACTTTGAACTTGCTGTCACGACTTGGAGGTAAGCACATACTTGGTAATCTCTCAATCTATGCATATTTCCTCGCACAATAATTTGGCCATATGTTCATAATCATGCATGGAATGTTTTCCCTCAATTAATTGCATTGTTTGAATCGTGTATCAAAAATCCTAGCCTTCATGCAGAAATTAGGGTTCTTGAGGTCTCTTCGTGATTTCTTGTTGTATGTTTAATTTAAATGAAATTAAAGTACATAGACATGATCGTGAGGTTGAGACGAGCATAATGATATGTGGATTGCATGATATGATTACGTATTCATGGAGATTGGATAGAAAACGCAAATCTGAGAAACCAAGAACACACGCGTGTTCTTCAGCTTGTTCTTGGCGCCTTTTTTCAAATTCAAATATTTGAATTTTGTGATTTTGTTTAATTGATTCAAAAATTAATTTCTCTCTGAGTTTTAATGATTTTGAGTTGATTCTTTTTTTAATAATTCACAAAAATGTTAAAATATTTTATTTTATCAAAAAATCCCAAAAATATTATTTATTTCATATAATTGATATTTTTGTAAAGAATTAATATTTTGATTGTTTTTGGCATTTTAAATATTTTTTCTACATTGATTTTGCAACTTTTAATACTTTCTAATTATTTTGTAGGTCAATACTTAATTTTTGAAGCATTAATCCAAGATCACAATTTGTTTTCCATGTGTTAAACAATTTTTGATCATTTTAATTGAATTTTTATTCAATTAAATACATTTTGAAAACAAATTAGGGTTTTGGATTAATTCAACCCTCATAAATCATTTTCAAAACACTTTGGGCCTCTATTAGAGTGTAAGACCCAATCCTTTTTTTTGACCAAATCATCTTTGGGCCTCACTTATTGTATAAGTCCCGATACCGTCAAAAAACAAACGGCGCGATCGTCGCCTTTTCAAAAATCATCTGGGCCTACCCTCGAGTAGTAAGACCCATTTATTTTTCTTCAAAACTTTTTGGGCCTCTTGAGAGAGTGTAAGACCCATCCCCCCCTTGTACAAAAACTTTTTGGGCCTCACTCATTGTATAAGTCCCTCTGTACAAGTAAACGGCGCGATCGTCGCCCATTTAAAAATAAAAACCATCTGGGCCTACCCTCGAGTAGTAAGACCCATTTCTTTTTCTTTAAAACACTTTGGGCCTCTAATAGAGTGTAAGACCCAATCCCCCTTTTAACCAAAAACATTTTGGGCCTCACTTATTGTATAAGTCCCTCTGCGTTAAAAGAAAACCTCGGCGCGATCGCCATTTTTAAACGAAAAATCATTTGGGCCTACCCTCGTGTTATAAGCCCCACTCTTTTTCTTTAAACCTTTTTGGGCCTCTTGAGAGAGTGTAAGACCCATCCCTTTATACAGAAAACCTTTTTGGGCCCCAGTCACTTGTATAAGTCCCTCTGTACAAATTCAAACAGTGCGCTCACTGATAAAACCCTGGGCCTCTCCTTGAGCTGTAAGCCCCAGATCTTTCTTTTTCAAAGCACTTTCTCCTTTGATTTTGAATATACTGTTATTTTTAATCTTTCTTTGTTGAACAACTAACCAAACAGCATGGAAGCACTACAACCGAGTAAGTGGTTATCGCTTTCATTTACTGCTTTCATATTATAAACTGTATTGTGGGGCTGCTCACTGTAAGTCTCATTTCATAAACTCATATCTACTGTGTAATAATAGTATAGATATTTCGAGTTTCCCCGGCAACTACGTCTAGAACTAGGTGACGCCGTTTCACTTATTCGTAGAAATAGACGCCTAGATCCCCAATAGGAGCACCAGATACAGTCTTCTCTTCGGCTGTCCTCCTTAGGAATCGTCAAGAAGCTCTACTCCCTAAGATGAATGTATTCTCCGTGAATGGCATCTTTGAGTTTCTTCCCAATTCTCGAACTTTCCTGACTTGATCTATTCCTTGTGGATAGCTTGCCTTGAATGTCTCAGGGTTTGGGTACCCACTACGGTCATAATCTTGGACCTTAACTAAGGAACCCTCTTTAAAAGCTAAAAGTCGCTGGATAGTAAACCTCGCACGTTTACCAGTGGTTTTCATCTTTAAAAGAGTTATCTCTCCTAATGGAAAGGAGATGATAAGACCCACGGGCTTCTTAAAAGCATCGACCTCCTCTTGGGCATTATTCAAGGACCCTACGGCTTCTTAGAAGTATTCACAACCTCCTCTTAGGCTTCGTATAATGATCTCTTCCTTCGGGAATGATAGCCTCCTCTTGGGCTTCGTACAAGGACCCGTCGGCTTCTTAAAAGTTCCCAGCCTCCTCTTGGGCTTCGTACAAACTGTCCCGACGACCTCCTAGAGGTATAGGAACAGAACCTAGTCATCCTCATAGAACAGTCCTTTCATAGAGTCTACTACTGTTTCTCGAAGCATAGTGCAAAAGATAAAACTCTAGACTTGGACAGTCTAACTTCCTTGAGTCTCAAAGACATTCTCAAGCACCCTTCGTTAAATAGGAAGGAAACCCGCAGACTCGGATAGTCTCAATACCCTTTGGATTTCCCGTTTCCTCAAAGAGAAGGAAATATCCCTGATCCTCAAATCAAATCCCTGAGTACAGTGTTGCTCATATAAGAACTGATTTTCTCTTTTAAATCAGTATATTGGATCTGTCACTCAACTCAAACAGTTACAATAGCCTCCATCTCGAGCTTCGTACGAGATACCAAAATTCTCCCCAGTGGAGTCAAAACAACCTTTTCGCCTCTCTCTCGAGCTTTGTACGAGATACAAAAACACTCTATTACTGAGTATAAAAGATTCTCCAACTGAGTCAACTCTTTGCTAGCCTCCTCTTAGGCTTTGTATAACGATATGCCCCACTAGGTCAAAAACTTTTAGCCTCTCTCTCGGGCTTTGTATGAGACACAAAATAGCCTCCTCTTAGGCTTTGTATAATGATTTTCCTAGCGGAAATTAGCCTCCTCTTAGGCTTTGTATAAGAAAACCATTGGTTGATCCAATCGACCTTTTAGCATCAAAGCTGTGCCTCGTTCGCAGTACATCAACAACTCCTTTCCCTTCATCTAATCGCTGTAAGCGGCAAGCCTCTGGATCATCTACATCCATGCCACTGTCCCTCTTTTAGCATGAGAAATTCCTAAGGAAAGATGGCATTGCTCTACACTGAGTTAAAGTCTTCTCCTTCAGGTTGAAACCCTTTCTTCGGAAATTATGGCATTGCTCGGATCCGCGTATCCCAGTTAAAGTAATTCTCCTTCTCCCCTCTTTAGAGATGACAAATTCTCTCTAAAGCCGAGGTCTTTCAGCTTCACGTCTTGGGCTTTGAGCAAGACACAAATAGACCTTTTAGCTTCACATCTTGGGCTTTGAACAAGATACAAATCACCTTTCGCTTCATGTCTTGGGCCTTGAACAAGACACCAAAACACCATTTCCTCCCATAGAATAGGAGGAACTACGAATGCTCTGATTTCCCTGTTTCGGTAAACGGGAATACGTAGGCATAAGATCGAAAGAAAAGATCTTAGCGAGCGCAATCAACAAAAAACCCAAATCCCATATCTCCATCAATTAAAAGCAGTAATTCAAAAGCATCAGTCCTAACATCCTAATCCTTATTCCCCGCCAGAAACCCTTTGCCTAGAAAAAAGAAAGAAATAACCTGTATTGGCGAAATACGAATAACCAGTACAAAGGCCCCCCCACATTGATAGCATCTGTAACCTAACAGACCGCTGTTTAAACTCAGTATGCAAGCATGGTTAATTGGAGACATCTATTTCCCTTCCTTATTCAGCTCACAATAGGATAAAAAATGAATGGACCTGTAGTTTTAAGCTCAACCGCAGAGAGCGACCAGCGCTTAAGAACCGCGTCCAAAATCGCTCGCAACAATCGTCGGTGAGAGCACGCTTCCTGACTGGATGGGGGAGGTGAACACCCTGATTCTATGGGGAAATAACGTCTTGATCCGGAGAAAATATTTTCTAAGTCTCCTGTTGTGGAGGGTCTGTTCTGGTGAGGAAAGTTTGTCCTGCTGGGGAAGGAGCAATCTCAATGCTGGGGAGAACCAACTGCTGGGGGAGTACAATGTTGTTGCCCTGCAACCTGACTTGTCTTTATGGTCGTAAGCGGTTCTTTGAACTTTTCATCTCAAGAGGATTTTACAGAAGATCGGGCGTTCGCACTGCCCTAGGGTCTTCAAACTCTTTGAGAGATTTATCATATCTCGACATAACTGCCCCAGTCTTCATAATCCATGACGTACATTACCTCGTAAGGGATTGTAATGACTTGAAAATACTCTGCTTTAGTATCTTGAACCTTGAGGAGATGTTTTCAATTAACCATTTTCAGGAGTGGACAATCTCCCACGCTCTAGAGGTGGCCTGCCCCAATATGAGCTTTGAGGTGACTTTGCCCCTGATCTTAGAATGAATGCCCCAGAATAACTGAATTTCGGAGAGTTTTCTCGACGTGACTTCCCCAGATTGGCTACATCTTAACACGACTTACTGGGGAGAGCCCACTCTACACTGAGTCTCTTGGCAGCATGCCCTTTGATATGATTGTCTTTCAGAATTTTCGAGCATCTCAACTTGGCAGGATTAAGCTTCTTGACTGACGTTCACTGTGTAAGCTGCATTGATGCTTAGGCACATGTATGCAAACGGAACAAGTTATTTATGAGAATGATAATTCTAATGCAACAAACATGTTAACCTTGAAGTTTTTTATTGAAAATGTGTCGCCAAGCCTTGTGAACGAATCACTAGCTGGGACGCGACTTTGATTTTTGAATGGCAAAACAATGCGCACATGTAATACCAACAAATCTTATTAGCACAACTTATAGGAGTCGGGAACCCTATCCTGTTGAAGTGCACTTCGGAATAAACCCTGTTTCAATTAGGACTTTCAAGGATTGTAACGCGGTCTGGTTCATGGTTTCAGAAAAAAGGATTTATGGCTCAAAATTTATCGGTGCCCACCCACTCTCCGTGATGTTCTCCAGTCATATGTTCAGTTAATCTGACCCAAACGCTCATCTCTCAAAAGGTTTATGATCTTTTAAGGGACCCACGCCACTAATGGTTTGGCACCTAAGGAGGGTTTGGAATGACAGTCACCCCTTTTTTATCTTTTGTGTCCGTAATCACACGAATTTGTTCTTATCGAGGATTTTCTCTTGTAATGCCTTTGCTTTTTCCTTTCTTTTGCTTTTTTGATCCCTAATTTTGCCTGGACTGACTTTTTTGAGTTTTTTGGATTTTTGAAGTCCAGCGGGATGCCCTAACTTTTGCCTAAGTTGCTTCGACTTAGCGGGTTTTCTTCTTTTTTTTTTTATTCCCCTTTTGAACAAAGTGTGTGACACTGGTTGTCTTACTTGCTTGAAAGGGTTGTGACTGCCTCACTCCTTAGTTGTTGATGGATAACCATCATGGTTTCGCATCTCTTGACCTCTTGACGGTGGGGTAGAAGGTAATGGTTCCTCGGATGCACACTCTCCTTGAAATTTGGACGCTTGGTCAAACTAACTGACGCCTACCCTGCCCCTGGGTTAAGTATGAGGACTCTTTCGTACGAAGGAAACTCCTACTCCAAGGCTCGAAGGGGTTAACGAGGGTCTATCTCCCTTATATCTCCAGTTTTTTATGGATTTAAAACAATGCCTGTACATCCTCAACAGGGTTCTATCCAAAAGTGTACCATTAGAAACCTGCGTTCTTATTTCGTCATCCTCCCTCAAGAGTTCTAAGCAAGAAAATTGGTATTGCAGTGCATATAAACATTTAAGAGTGAACACGAATGGATTACTTCAAGGAAAACATACTTATTGCATTAATATCATCATAAAAAAAAACAAACAAGTCTTGCATACATACGATGCTTTAACAAGAAATGAAAACAAACTACAAATGAAAATGCAGTAAAGAAGCTGAAAATTGCCATTGCTGAGGAAGCTTAATTCTGCCTGGACGTACTTGCAGACTGGGTGTTCATTTGAGAAAGGAGGCTTCCATTGATGTACATATCATCTTCAGTGAATACAATGATCTCGGAGTCTACCAGGTCTTGCACCTTGTGCTGGAATGCCTTACACTCATCAATCGTATGCCCAAACGTTCGCGAGTGGAACTCGCACCTAGTAGTCATATCATAATCCGGAGGAATAGGGTATGGTACCGGCGTGGTACTCCTCGTCTGAATCAGAGAGTTCTCGAGCAGACGAGCAAACAACTGACTATGAGGGATAGGAATAAGATCAAATATCCTGTTGGGCCTTCTTGGTCTCGGATTCCCCTGTTGCTGATAATTCTACTGTCGGTGCTGATTTGGGCACCTCACCTGCGCTTGAACTTTCCTTTCTGCATTAGGCTGAGGCACAAACAAGGGTTGTGGAAGAGATCCCTGACGCGAGGTGGATCCTTTGGCAAAAGAGGGAGTCCTCAGTCCCTTTGCAACACTGGGAGTAACATCACTTTGTTTACCAGTGCCCACTGATGTAAACTTGATTGCCCCAGAATCAATGAGCTCTTGGACTTTGTACTTGAGCATATTACAATCTTCAACATTATGACCAGGTACCCCTGAATGGAATTCACACCTATCATGGACATTGGAACCCATATGAAACTTGGTGTGTGGACGTCCCGCAGCAATCAATTCAATTAGCTGAAACTTGAGCAAGTGCCGAAGCAACTGAGCGTATGGCATCGGAATCTGATCAAACTTCTTTTCAAGCTTTTCTGGATTAAGACCCTCAAGAAATGGTTGTTGATGAAAAACCTCTGACGGTGGGGAGGACCCACGAGGCAATCCATGGTCTGGAGGATACCCCAAAGAGATGGGAGGAACGAAAACCTCTGTTGTGGAAGCGGGCACTTAATTGTCTTCCTTCTTTAACACCCTATTCAAAATTTCCATGGCCAAACTCACCTGAATCTTTATCTGATTGATCTCCTCCCTCAGCATCCTCTGCTCTTGGAGCATGTCTTCCCCAAATTGCCCCATCTGGCTTCGCATTTCCCTCAACTCCGCTTGAACTTGCTCCATGATCAACTCTCGAACGGCCTGAGATGTTGGAACAATATAAGAATACCGGAGATAAACACCTGTTATGCAAAATGATCATGCAAAATGATTATGAATATGCAAAAGGAAATGAACATGTTTGAATATTCGCAGGGCGATCCACCCCTTGATTCCAGTTTAACAACAAGATAGATCGGAACTTCTGCTCATATATTAAGAAAACTAGAGGAAAACCAAATGTCAACAATCATAACTCCAAGATAACAAGTCTGAATATAAAAATCCTGGGTCCCAACCAACAAGCCTGGTAGTGATCCAAATACAATAAAAGAGAACAGAAGACTACGGCATATCATCAAAGTTTACAAGTGTCAATCCTCCCCATCCACTATGCTTTCTGCACCAGTCTTGAATTTCCTCGAACAGATTTCTGGTGTCGGGATGCTTTGGTCTCTGAATTAGTCCTTGAATGAGAAGGTCTCTCCTGTGTATGATCCCATCCAGGTATCGGCAATGCAACTCCCAAGCATCTTCTCCAGAAACACCATCCATACTAGGCCCCTCATGTCTAGATCTCTTCACTTCAGCTTGGACCTTCAGTTCCTCTATGGAGGCTATGGCTTCATTAAGTCGACCCTCGACTACTTGTCTCTTGAATACCCCTGACAGAATTTCAGTGTCTTTCTTCTTGAGCGTCGACTTCAACTGATCAATCTTAGCTAGGTAGTCGTCTTCCTTTCTCTTATTCTCAGCCATGGCAGTTTCTTGGTGATCATTGAACTTGTGGATTTTCAGCAAAGCCTTGTCTAATTCCTCTTTCTTAGATTCGAGAACCTTACTGATACCATCCAAAGCTTCCTTCATCTTTTGTCTGGATGTGACCATGTCTGCTAGCTCTTTTTCTGCTTTAGCAAGGAGCTCTGTCTTCAACTTGGCGGTATGAACAACTTCACCCCGCTCATGCTTCCACTGATAAATCTCTCTTTTTAGCTCACTATTTTCTTCCCGCAACCTTTCCTTTTCAGCCCATAATTTGTTATACTTCTCCAACTCAACGGTGGTAGGAGGCTCGATCACCAAAGGATACAAAGGTGGTTCCACGGGGGAGGGAAGAAGCTCCTCTTCTGCTCTCTTCTTAATCCACTCTTTGTAGAAAGGGAAAGCCCGGTTGTTACATTTCCCGAATGGGATTTTACCCTTCTTGGTCACCTGTTTCCAATCACAATCTTCCTTATCAACCCTTGATCCTCAATACCATTGAAGAATAAGGACTCTCTGACATCTCGCTCTTCGGGTGGACCTTTCAAAGGATAACCAAACTGCCTGATAGCTAGGGAGGGATTATAGTTAATTCCACCTTTCCTCCCTATCAAGGGTACATTAGGGAATTCTTCGCACTTGTAAATAATCTTCATTCCTAGCAAGTCACGATTAAACCAAACAATGTTGTCAGCAGTCAAGCCCATTACCCTCTTTGACCACTTCAGATAATCTTTCGTATCAACGAAAGCGCCAGATTCGGGGAGATGACTCAGAAACCAAGTAGCTAAGAGCGCTGCACAGCAACTCACAGTTTTTCCACGCCTATTCTCATTCTTGTAGTGGACTGAGTGATACACATCACCTAGCAAGGTGGGTATAGGATTCTTCGAAATAAAGATTCTGATGGCGTGCATATCCACCATATCAGGAATATTCGAAAACAGAACAATCCCATAGATACACATAGCCAGAATAGCTTGGTAAGCAGTCCAATTCTTCTCTTTGACATGTATGCAAGCTTGATCAAACAAGAACTTCAACAAGAAACCCTTCACTCCTTGCTTTTCTTCAATATTACTGTTCAGAACGGATTCATTAATATGAAGAGTAACAACCATTTCTTTTACCCCGGGGTGTTCTTCGGAAAAGAAAACTATATCATGCTTGATGGGGATTCCCAAAATAAATGAGAACTCCTCCAACGTTGGAGCCAAGATGTAGTCTGGGAAAGTGAAGCAACGCAAAGACGGATTGTAAAACTAAAAAAGTGTATGAATGGCATCCTTCTCATACTTGGAAATGTTGTAGACAAATTTCAGAAGTCTCCCATACCTTCCACTGAACTCTGTGCGAACTCCGGAACCAACCATATTAATCAATTTGTGAATCAATGTCAAAGTTGGTTCTGGGAATGAATAGGCAACAGTCTTCTTCCTCTGGACATCCATGCTAAGGTAGCCTCAGAAAACCGGAATCAAGAGTAGGATGCAAGCCCTACAAAATGTCAAACATGTCAGAATGCAAGAAAAATGATATGCTCATGCAAACATGGGGTTAAGGCACACTGCTGGATGTGTTGTGCTGTTAGCTGAACGAGAACCACAACCCAGAAAACCAGAATTCTGAACCACTGAGGAACTCAAATAATCAGACATTGATGTGAAATCTGGAAAACAAGGTAGGTTGAAGGTCTCGGTTACCTGCAAACCTGCAAACGCCCATCCCCTCTCACATGTGGGTACTAGGATATTCAGTATCCCGGGCTCTCAGGTCGAGAAACGATGATACGTTCACCATTTATGGTTTGGCATCATCATCAATCGAGGAGGCCTCAACTGATTCTCCAAAGCGGAAGGTCCTCAGCTTTGGCACTGAGGTCGAGAAATAATAGTACATTCATCCCTTGGGGTACAGTACTATCGTCAATCGAGGAGTGCCTCCACTGATTCTCTTCAAAATGTAGGGGTCATCCTATGAGAGTTCCAAAGCGGGCCCTCGGGTGCGAATGGGTTTGCCACAGGATGTGGTCTGCCACTGTCACCACTGAAGAGGGATGTTTCCACTAAGGTCCTCGATGATCGGTCACCAGAGTCGACAGCTCTCTAGATCAACACCCCAACATGCGCAAGACACACACGTTAGAATGCGTCCCAAGATAGCCTCGTCTGGTTGTGAATTTTGTGAACACACAAACGTACCAAGTGGGCACGTAGGTCCCACTACTTTCCACTCTAGTCCTAGGGTGTACTCAAGCCTGGGTATTGGGCTTATCTCTCAGACCCACCCAACCTGCAAAACAAAGACAGCCAGCACAGCACAGCAGTATGACAGTAACAAAAAATGAAATGAAGAAAATGCGGTAAAAATAAAAATAAAATACAACACATAAAGCAAAACAAAAACAAACACCCAAAGAGAACAAAGACAAGCAAGCGCTAGGATTGACTCGCTTAGGGATGGACCAGCATAGGTCAACTTGTCTTCCCCAGCAGAGTCGCCAGCTGTCGCTCCCAGGATTTTCATCCAGGTATAAACGCGAGAGTGGCGCGGAAAAACAGAGTCGCCAGCCGTGTCAATTTATCCCAAGATAGCCAAAGGGAACACCGCATAAACTTTAGGAAGAGGGAAAGGAATGGTCATCGCAACCATAACCTGGGTTCGGGAGTCGGTTACGCGAGGGAAAGGTGCTAGCACCCCACGCGTCCATCGTACTCGATGGGATCCACGCTTGTTGTCTATTCTAAGGGTGAGTTATCCTATCATCTATGGCTGTACTAAGACGGGAGAGGGGAAAACAAAGACAGACTCGGTAGGACGTCGACGTCCTAGGCCTACGTACCCCCCTTGTGCAATGGGGAATTCAGAGTCAACGTAATTCGGACCAAGTTCTTTTCGTGTTTTTTATGAGCGACGTTAAGTTCGCGTCCGGCAGTTAGGGTCGATGCCTATTTGCGACTCAGACGGAAGGTAACGTGCCCTTTTTTGAAAATATCCTTTAGTTTGACAATCTCGAAGGACAAAAGGTTTGAAGTTGGTTTGTGTTTTTTAGGACAGAAGTGGCTTAAGTTAGTTTATAAGTTGCATTGAACCAAAGTCTAGGGCACAGGGGCGAATACTTAACGCATCGTCCCAAGACAGGACGCTCACTAAGCACTCTAGAAAGATGAGAGGAAGTCCCTCATTTCTCATTCCCCACGCTTAAGGCTCGTGCGCAATACACCTGATACTTATTAAGTATTTTAAAGAAATTTGAGATGAGAAGAGAGAAGACACAAAGGTAACTTTAAAGGGGGACTATGAGTCCTAAAGTTATCATGCGTGGGTGACCTACGGTTAGTGAGGTTTAACGACAACCTAAGCCTAAAGAAAGGAATGAGATGAGAGAAGGAAAGAGGAAGGTGAACATGGATACTTATCCATACCCTCAAATAACTTACCTTAGTCCCTGCGTAAAAGATTAGTACAAAACAAACATAAGTAAGAGAAATGAGGTGAATGAAACCCAACAATGGCATACAATAGTGATAACAATCCAAATATGCATAAAGAAGTCCAAAATAAACAACCCCAAAGCAATGGCACAAGTGCCTCTTCACACAGATAATCAGACAGGATCAAGGATACGCATACAAGAAAGTCTCAAGTGAAAACAAATCAAACAATTAGAGAAATAACTCCTAAAATTCCCAAATTAAATATCAAGGTTTCTCAACCAGAGACAAACAACACATCAAAAATTCCTGCAAAAATCCAAAGTGTTAGTCATTCAAATAATCAGGCAAAGCTCAGGTGAGGAGTAGGGTTCAGTGTGCAAAAAAGAGGACCAGAATGCAATATGAAATAATAATTAAAAATGATATAAAAATATTTTAATGCATTTTAGAATGTTACCTAACAAATGCAAAAAGAACGGATTAAAAATATTTTACGGATGTAGAGAAATAAAATAAACAACTTCAGGTATGCATGAAATGTGTGATGCAAAAAGAAATTGAATAAATATTTAATTTAGATGATAAAAAAATAAAATAAAAATAAAAATAAAATTTGTGAAAATTTTATAAAACAATAAAAATGATGCATGAATTTTATTGGGATTTTTTTATGCAATTATGCATTTTTAAAAATTAAAAATGAAATATAATAATTAAAATAAAAATAAAAATGAAATAAATGGCATGGGGGTGCAAACAGTAAATTATTCATGTTGGAAAGAAAGAAATGGGCTTAAGGAGGGTGCCATTAGCGAGGCCCGTCCACACAATTAATCAGAAAAAAAAATAAAAAGAGCACGTGGGCCTTAGTCAAACGGTTGACTCCATACTCACCACGAGATCAATCCAACGCGTGATGATAAGTCAATCAAAACAACAAGTACACGTGATCAACGGCCATGATCATACGGTACACCATAATTATTGTACACTCACGCACACGCAACCCTTCAGCATACCATGGAGTGCCATGTGACTGGCACATGTGTATTTTAATGTGCTGGCGAGATGAGGATCACATGATTCATCAAACGCGTAAAAATGAGTCAACAAAACCATTAGTAATTAAGATGAAAGGGTTAGATGAGAGATGCATGGTAACAACCGTGGAAAGGCACTCACACAATCCAATAAAATAAAAACAAAAATTAAAACACATGGCATTATGTGGACCGTCGGATGAACCAAACGAAGGGCTGGGATTTCGTCTTCCCCATCTCAAACCTAATCTCGCCGGAACCCTCACAGCCGCCGAAGCTAGGGTTCCGGCCGCCGTCCTCCGCCACCTGCAGTCAAAAACCTGCCCAGAAATCCACGACCCTTATACCGTTCGAACCAGAATTTCACGAGGATTATGAATGTGCACTCCAAATTCACAAATAACCAATATACAATGAAAAACGAAGAGATTAAGGTTAGGGCATAAAACTTTAAACACACATAGCAAGCAATATACACGTCCAAACACCACAAAAATTACATCAGCATGATCAGTGACAATCACACAACAATATGCATACTTAAAAAATGAGTTTCACGATCATCAAAATCAACACTAACCTGAGATGGTTCCACACGTGTACTTGCTTTTGGCTGCAAATGGTGGTTGGGTTGCACTCTAGAGATCACCAGGAGAAGGTTTGTGGAAGAACTTTGAAGAAACTCCTTGTAGATTGAGAGATCCAATGAATTCAAGAATTAGGGTTCACTTTCTTTTCTCCAAAATATCACGTGTAAAAGCCTGCCCAACCAGTGCATGGATAGGTTTAAATAGCCTAGGGTTTTCTTCTGATAATGAATTGGGCTTAGGCAATTACTTGTTTAATGATTTTTTGAATAATTTTGGAAAATTGCATAATGTGAATTACACCTCTCTTCATGCATGTATACTTAAGAAATCCATGATGGATCACCCATATGTGAATTGCTAATTACACCACAATTGAACTTGGGCCTTGAAAAACAATTGATTCATGAGTTTGTGATGACTTGGCTTTTTGACATAATGGAAAATAAGTGAATAATAACCCATGAAACCACTTGATTAAAAGGCCAAAAATGCTCCTTAGGGATTGTTCTTGGATGTTGGAACATGTCTTGAAGCAATGGAATTAATCATAGGTCCATATGTCCCAAAACCTAAAAGTTGTGAAAATGAAACCCTAAAACCCACCTTGCCTTCTTTTGATCATAAGTTGAGTTTCACAAGTGATATGGAGACCCACTAGTACTTGTTGGAAAGAGGAGAAAAAGATCTTCAACTTTCATGTTGGAGAAAAATTCATTTGAAGCTTCTTTGATGATGAAAAGTCTAGTTGAATGCAGTGCAGGAACTTGCCAAAAAGGAAACTTTCAAATTATAGGTCATTTCCATTTTTGGTAACTTTTGTGCCAACTCCTGATTTTTGACAAATGGCCTGAAACTTGACTCTTGATAACCATATGAGGATGTGAGACCTTGAAAACCTTGGAGAGAACCTCAAAATTCCACAGTTGACTTCTCCTCTCACTGTTAACTTTTACCCAATTCACCTGATTCTCAATCTTCTGATCAATTAAGTCTCTCCTGAACCAAACTGATGGACAACCTCCCATTCCTAGGTACTTAGGGACTCAATAAATACCATGGAATCAAGTCTTGCCCAAAGAATCAGAAATAAACTGACTTTATAGCAAACCCTAGTTGTGGTACCCTCAGTCTAGGAGGAAATATCACAGTCTGCAAATTCAAATTCCTCTGAATATGATGTGTATCCTCTCCAACAAAGATAAGATATGCCATTTGGTGATGATAAAAACCTAAGGAGCTTGCCCATTGGAGCAATAAACCCAAGAATCTCAAAACCTTAATCTATGCACTGGTTAGGAGAGAATGATCCACTTGAGCTCTCTTGCTTGACCCTTTGAAGAATATCTCAGGTACCTTGACCCCATGCTAAGAACCAATGATAATGCAGAATGCAATGCAACATAAGCCAGTTAGTACTAAATTAAGGAGAGCAAATTTTGGGGTGCAACAATGATGATTCATGTGTTTTTTCTGAAAGAACGACAACTTTTCATGATGGTCAGGATAGCCTGAGACTGAGCATAGCGACGTAATCAACTCATGGAGATTGTGCTTTTGCTATGAACTCGATGATTGCTAGTGACTGGCAAGGTATACTTGTCCAAGTTGAATGATACAGAGAGGATCTGCCTACTGTAATGGGTCTTGCCCCAGTCTGAACATGGTAATGATCTGCCCCTAATTAACCAGTTCTGGAAGTTGATCTTTGAAATTTGAGCTTTGATGTCTTGCCCCTGATCGAGCTTTTGAAGGAGTCTTGCTTCGGGTCAGTATCACTGAGAATTCAAGTTCCTTTCTGATTACCCCTTGTTGGAGTGTCTTGGATGTCTAGCACTGATCTGCAGCTAAAATTGCACCTTCACAAATGGTAATCTTAATGCAATGCTCATGCAAGTTTTGAAAAGTGTCGTTTATTAGAGTGTCGTGATAGTGAGACAAATGGACCGTTAGCCCAAACGCCATGTTGATTTTGGTGGTGTGTGAAAGATATAGCAAGGAAAGTGAAACCAATGCTGAAGATTAGCAAATATGTGGGGAGTCAGTTTACGCAACCTTGCAACAGTATACTTTCAGAATAAACCTCGCCTCAATTAGGTCTTTCGAGGGCTGTAATGTGGTCTGGTTCACAGTTTATGAAACAAAGGATATAAGGCTCAAGACTTGGTTTGTACCCACCCCTTCTTCGTGATGATCTCCAGTCCTACGTTCAGTTAAATCTGCACATGTTTGTATTCCAAAAGGGTTGATGGTTCAAGGTATGCTTGAAATGGCAGTCACCTTTATTTTGTTTTTGATGGATGTCAGTGACCCTTTGATTTTGGTTTGGTGATCACTGGACTTTATTTTGTTTTTGTTGAGGATTCGAGGGCCTCTTTTGATTTTGCTTTTGATCCCTATCTTTTGCATGGACTGATTTTGCTTTTCGAGTCCATCAAGGTAGCCTTGATTTTTTCCTAAGTCTCCTTTGAGGTGCTCGACTTAGCAGGCTTTTGTTTTTGTGTTTTTGATTTTGATTTTGTTGGAGGATTATGACTGCCAAGTCATGGGTATTGATGAACAATCGTCATGTCTTTTGGATTTTGTCTTGTGATTTGAGTGTGTTATTGGGTTAACTGAACACTACCCTACCCCAGGTTAAGTGTAAGGGTTTGTAGATCCAAAGGAAACTACTACTTCTCCGCTCGAAGTGGTTTATTAGGGATTAACTCCTTATCTCTCCAGTGTTTGGGGTTGAAACAATGCTTGTACATCATCGACGAGATTTTATCCGAAAGCATACATTTTGCAATTATGGGTATTTCATTTTCGTCATCCTCCCTTCAATTATTGCTAACAACAGTATGATAAAGTGAGTGAAGTGGAAATATGTGTATGTGCTTTGCGATAAATGGAAAAATGAGTGAATACGACATAACTGATTCAAAACATGCATAATCACTACATTAAGAAAACCAAATACAAACGACAATGTTTGAAGCAAACGGTACTTGAACAAAGCACAAGGATGCAAAATGATGGGATGGCATGATGACTGCCTTCTTTGAGGAACTGATCTTCTTGTCTTGTCTCGATTGGTGCTTGAATTAGCTTGATCAGAGTCGGAGACTATTCTGCTTGTCTTCGACAACCCCTTCAATAACATTCAATGATGGTCCTGCCTATGTATGTGGTGGCATAATCTTGTTAGATGTGATTCATCATTCTTCTGCTCTTGGCTCGAGTAGCATATCAGTGTCGAGGAAACGGTTTGATTTGCTGGATATGAAGGAAGGCGAAATGAGTTTCTTAAGTTGAAATGCAATGCAAGATGAATAAGTGATGCAATGCAATGCACTGACATGTATGCAATGCAAGATGCAAGATCCAGGATTACAAATCACAGGTTCAAACAGTTGACGTTGGCCGGAGATGACGGGTCAAGAACCACAACTAGGATCAAAAAAGCCCACGTGTAGGTTTCTAAGACAGATAGGTGCCTAGAGTTATGGATATATTTCGACACATTATAACCAAGACAAAGAGACATCTGACTATAATATCCTCGAAATAATCTCGTCTAGGTGAGGTCTTCATTTCTTCCCCACGAGAAAGACTCCTCGGAGGCGTCCACTACACAACCATCGACACACGGGTTCTAAGTCGGGTTCTCAGAATCCTAGATCGAGGTCGAAAATATTACTGTCAGGAAGTAATACATTCGAGGGATCTCATCTGATTGAGGCATTCACATTAACCCACAAGGAGTTAACACTACCAACCACCATGGATAAATGGTTTAACGGTCCTTGGGATCAACGACTCATGCCCGAAAACATTACCATCGCGACGAAGGAACATCGAAACGATAACATCTCCAAGGGAGTCTACTCCAAGCGGGGTTTTCGCTTTGGCTCACGCGGAAGAGACCACGGAAGCCTCCACTACACAACCACCATCCTAATCCTAGGGTTTTTCTCGACTCGGGTGTAGAGCCATCTCACAAAGTTCCCAAAGTTAGAACATCCCAACAATGCCACAAAAGGTAACACAGATAAGGAAATATGAAAGCAAGTAAATAAGTAAACAAGCAAGAAGAAAACATGCAAACGAAACTAACGAGCTCGCGATTCAAATCAAGATAGGCTCGACTCTCTCTTGCATGGAACAAATTTCCCCAGCAGAGTCGCCAGCTGTCGCACCTCGAAAAAATCGCTTAATCGAAGACACGGCCCTCGCGCGAAAGGTGCGGAACAGTTCGACAGAGTCGCCACCGAACTTTATTTATCCCAAAAGAGGGAAAGGAAAATACTGAGAAAACCATTTAGGAGGAGATAAGAACATGGTCATCGCAACCACATTCTGGGTTCGGGAGTCAATTACGTGAGGGAAAGGTACGCGCACCCTCTCAAGTCCGTTGTACTCAATGGGAACCTCTTGATTCGAATCGCGATGCTCATTAGCTAAGCTTTTTTGTTTTCTTCTCAATGATAAATATGAAACGCTAAGATGAAGGGATAGATGCTAAGGGGGAAATGGGGTGGTTTTAGGTTAGGGTGCTCGGTAAGATCATCACAATCTTGTGCCTACGTATGCTCATGAGTAATCAGAGCAATCGTAGTTCGACTACGGGGTTTGACGGAAAAAGATGGTAGTGTGCTCGCCAAGATCATTGCAATCTTGTGTCTACGTATCTTTACTCGGACGAGAATAAAGAATCAGAGCAGTCGTAGTTCGTGGTACGCCCACGAAAATAGGGAAGTTGGTTTGTTTTAAAGGAGTCAATTACTCACACACGAGTAAGAGAACCCGCACCTAAACAACCGAAGAGAGATCAAAGACTTGAACCCCTATTTTTCACCTTGAAAAGAGTTGTGATAGTTGTTAGTTGTTTTGAAGTTTATTTGTGAAAATCCGCTTGACGTTGGATCAAGGGTTTATTTGTATGCAAAGATGTTAGTTTGAAAAGAGTTTGGTTAGAGGTTGATTGAAAATGGCTCGACGACGAATCGAAGGTTTGGTTGAAAAGAGGTTTGTTTGAAAATGGCTTGACGACGAATTGAGGGATTGGTTGAAAAGAGGTTTGTTTGAAAATGGCTCGACGATGATTCGAGAGTTTGGTTGAAAATGGGTGAGAACAGATGTGGA
The DNA here is from genome assembly GCA_022829125.1 of Lathyrus tuberosus. Classification (NCBI taxonomy): domain Eukaryota; kingdom Viridiplantae; phylum Streptophyta; class Magnoliopsida; order Fabales; family Fabaceae; genus Lathyrus; species Lathyrus tuberosus. The sequence goes on along the minus strand of JALAZF010000027.1, from coordinate 17,174,946 downwards.
TCGATCCTAGTCCGTAGGGGTGCTCCTAGTAACGAAACCACGATGAAAGGTGTGAGTTCGATGGCGATGCTAATAAGCAATTGACTTACGGGGGTGTTTTGAAAATGGCTCGGCGACGAATTGAGAATTAGTTTGAAAATGGGTTGTATATGCTAGTCCCTAGGGGTGCTCCTAGTAAACAAACCACAATCAAAGAAACAACGAACGCGTACATCGGAATGGAAGCGGGGTGCATGTAAAGTACAGGGGATGACATGAAATAAAAGGTCTCATTGTAAGGTAGCCCAAGAGGAAGCCGTGTGTGTGCGAGGTGTCCTAAACTAAGCCTTGAGCAAGAGTGGGACAAAAGCTCCATGCAAAGGATAGTAACCAAGAGTCCACCAATTAGTCTTTTATTGTTTTGATATTTTTAGTGTGTTTTGATTAAGGTATGAACAAAGAAACAAAAGGAGGGTTAGATGAACAAGTATGAATATGATGAATAATATGAATAATAATCAAGATAATATTGACAAGAAAGTAAAGCAAGATATATTCGACGGAAAGTAAAGTTAATGGTTAGTTGATTAATTGTTAGTTGCAAATGATCCGCGAAGAATCATTTTACAATACGGGACATGTAACGCTAAACCATCGTAGCACGATCTATAACGAAGATCATACTATTGGAGGATGCGCAATTTGATTTTTGTGCTAAAACACGATAGAGAAATGATATTGAGGATTATTCTCCAATGAAATCGTGCCACACGAAAAGAAAAGGTGAAGATCTTGTCTTAATCACAAACTTTCGTCGATTAATCGAAGATAACCTATCACGACCTCAAAGTATAGAAAGAGATCTCGATGATCACTCACTACAGGTTGGAAATAATGAAGATTAATCGCTTCAACCATCAACATTCGTGAATAGAAAGACTTCATCGATCGAAAATGAAAAAGAAGATAAAAGAAGAAAATGAGAAATGAAATGGAAGTCGACATGAAAATAAAGTTGGTCTCGTCTTAATTAAGATTTAAATCGAGAAATTGACAATCTTTGATTTTAGACTTTCATTGACCAACAAAAATAGAAAAGTGGCCTCATATTAATCAAGATTTTTTAATCGATTTGAATAAATCAACCAATCGAGATTGTTGTTATATCATTGGCCCATAATAAATTGAAAGAGGAAAAGAGAAATAAAATTGCAGTTAAAAGAACATATTGACATAAAACTTGTACAAATCTAGAAAAATAAACATAAAATGATATTAGAAATTTGTAAAAAAAAGTTAGAAGAGCGAGGGGGAGGCACTGAAAGGCAGTAAGGGTGGTGCTTGGAAAATACATTATGGGCTTCCAATTACTTCATCAGCCCACAAAGAAAATATTGAATAAATAAAAAACTTAAAAAATAAGGGAAAAGTAAGGACGGTTACCATCAGATTCTCTTCTCAAAAACAAATTCACATAAAAAATAAATAAATAAAAAAGGAAGGCAATGTTATTGAGGAAACAGGGTATTGAAAACAATCTTCAACCGCAAAAGAAGAAAAGCTCAAAGGAACATCCTCATCATTGCATCGTGTAACAACATTCAAAAAAAAAAAAGGACAAATGCTCAGAATATGGATTCGGCATCGCTTTCGAGCCATGGCGAGAGAAAGTGGAAATCAAAACGAAGAACAAACGCACACTCAACCTTGGATCTCGTTTCTCTTTTCAATCCTCTTTTACGAACGAAGACTCCTCCGATTTGGTTCGTGATTCACGTCCGATTTGGTTCCGCTTCGGGTTCGGTTTAGGTTTTCTCTCAGTTTGATTTGTATTCGTTTTTTCGGTTTCTCCTCTTCATCTCTTTGGTTCTGGTTCGATGTTTATGGGGATGGGATTTGAGAGGATTTGAAAACGATTTGGTGATGGTTTAATGGAGGTTTGTGAAAATTTATTGAAGGGCTGCCTTGGGTTCTTTGTGAGTTGAAGAATAAAAGAAGATTGAAGAGTGATTGTTGGAGTGAGGGAGGATTAGGTTGAAGGAGGTGTTGTAGAATGGATGATTGGGGAATGTTTGGCAAGGTGTATTTGGCTATTGAAGCTTGGATAAGAATGAGTGAGGAGGGCTCCATTTATAGCAGAGGAAAGGGTAGAATCGAAAGGAGAGAATAGTGGTCACGAAATTGGTTATTTGTTGCTGCTGCTGGGTTTCAATGGTCGTACGATTGTGGTGTAGTGATTTGTTTATCTGCTGCTATGGTGCATTGGTTTTGTCGTGCGAATCATGTATAACGGTGGGTCATGCTGTCTGTTGGCTGGGAATGATGTATCGTGTTACAGTGTGGCAATTTTTTGTTTCAGGTTTATGAGGTGATTTCATAAGTGGCTACTGCTCGTCGTACCTTTTGTGAATGATGGCTTGTGACTTATGGTGTGCGTTGTGGTACCAAGGTCATGTAATGTGAAGGCCTTTTGTGGTGCTTCAAAGTTATTGGAATAACATAGTGCTTCAAAGTTATTGGAATAGTGTGGGCCGTGTGCGGCCTCAAGGATGACTCAATTTTGGTTTTGTAATTTGGATAACATAAATTGATTTTTGGCAACTTACTTGTAAAATGGATTGTATAAAAAATGAACTTTGGCTTTTTTCAAATGTACATGGGCTTATCTCTATTTTTTGTGAATTTCCTTGTAAGACTTTTATATGAAACCTATTAATGGGCTTGAAAAATGTAATGGGCCTTCCACTTAACCAACACCTAGCATTGTCTTTTGAACCATGACAAGACACTTAAGTCTTGATTGAACTTTCCATATGGATACCACTTTTGAGAATAAAATCCATCCTGAATTGATCCTTAAGAAATAAGACTAGTCATAAATCAATCTTAAAACCCTTGAATGAATCAGAGCTTTAAATTGAAATGAACTCAACATTTAAGAAATTATTGGACCTTGTCATTTGCACTGACACAACAAGTCCTTCACCATGGATCAAATGAACTATAAATGATTATGATATAAGCTGACTTGACACAATCCTTAAACCCACACCACTTAAATCATCACATACCCTGACCTTAATCAGGAAAACCAAATCTTGCCTGACTGATGAACCTCAATTGACTACCACACATAAGTGCCCTGATAGCCTCAAATGTACCTTTGCAACAACTCTGAAATGAGTAACAAGGAGGATGAGGTTAAAGACAACACATATTTTTTGGATTTTCTGAATAATGGTTAGTGGATGGATGTACAGATGAAAATATACACAGGTAGGAAAAATTTGGGGTATGACAGATATGTGGTTATATTTATTGTTAACGAGTTCACACACTTTATCGAGTAGATACGTACGAAACGGATTATCGAACACTAGTCTAGGCATGTTTTTACCAAACCCTAAAACCAATCTTTACCGTCGATTACTAAATTTTATGCAAACGATATGAAAAACCAAACTCTTTGTTACTATAAAGTTTGAAATGCTTTTGACTATCGAACGACGGCAATATACGTTCAATCCCTGTGGATACGATAAAACACCCCCAAAATACTTTTCAACATTCAGCACCTGCAAAATGAACTAATTCTCCATCTGGTGTGACTTCATCATCACCAGTCACTTCATAATCATGAAGTCTTGTTGGAGGAACTCTATTTCGCTGAGGTCTTTGGCTTGTTTCAGCCATAACCTCTGTATCGGGAATGTCAGCAACTGCTTCTACTTCGACTTCGACTGGATTCTCAGTAATTTCTTCAACTTCGACTTCATCAGTTTCTTCATCGAAATCCAAGCTCATCAAAGGCTTGTTAATTGAATTACTTGAATTCCAATCCCATGCCGAATTTTCATCAATCACAATATCTCGACTCAACATAATCTTCTCATTAATTGGATTGAATAGCCTGTATGCACCAGTCTTATGATATCCTACCAGAATCATAGGTTCACTCTTGTCATCAAGCTTCCTTCCTCTTGCATCAGGAACATGCTTGTAACACATAGAGCTGAACATCTTCAGATGACTCACTGATGGTCGTTTGTCACTCCACACTTCTTCAAGAACCTTGTTTTTCAATTGCTTAGTAGGGCACCTGTTCAGGATATAAACTGCAGTCGAAACAGCTTCACCCCATAAAGATTTTGAAAAATTCTTCTGCTTGAGCATACATCTCACCATATCCAATATGGTTTTGTTTCTTCTTTCAGCAATTCCATTATGTTGAGGAGTATAAGGAGCAGTTACCTCATGATCAACACCATATTCTGCATAGAATTTTTGAAACATCTTCGAAGTGTATTCGCCACCTCCATCTGTTCGCAGAACTTTGATCCTCTTCTCACTCTAGTTTTCGACAAGCATCTTGAATCTCTTAAAGATTTCAAATACTTCATCCTTTCTCTTGATCACATAGATCCATAGCTTTCGACTAAACTCATCGACAAACGAAACAAAATAGCTGTTTCCACCAATGGTATGTTCTTCGAACGGACCACATACATCTGAATGTACAACTTCAAGTATGCAGGATGATCTCATTGGCATAGTTGAAACGAAAGAATTTCTGGATTGTTTTCCGACGAAACAACCTTCACAGAGTTTGTCAGGCATCTCAAGACTTGGAATACCAGATACCATATCTTGAGTAATCAGCTGATTGAGTGATCGAAAGTTCAAATGTCCAAACCTCAAATGTCACAACCAACTATCCTTGTGGTCGACAATAGTTTTTAGACATTGTACTTCAGTCGAACTGATCATGGTCTTAAACGTCTTGTTCTTCGACAATGAAGATTTCAAGACCAAATTGTTCTGGGTGTCGAACAATTTCAAAATTCCATCTTTCATGACAACTGAGAAGCCTTTTTCGACCAGTTGTCCAACACTTAACTGGTTGTACTTCATTCCAGGTACATAGAACACATCTCTGATCATAGCTTTCGCTCCATTACTCAGTTGAAAGACTATGTTGCCAGTACCTTCTGCTTGCAACGAACTGTTATCAGCAAGTTTTATCTTGCTCTTCTTCGACTCATCAAAATCTGCCAACCACTCATTTTGATCAGTCATGTGATTTGAGCAGCCTGAGTCGAGGAACCAGATCTTGGATTCGACATGGTTATCTGCCACTGCAGCCATAACCACCATACCACATTCAGAATCATCTGAATCTTGACGTGCAAGGTTTGCTCCTTCGTCCTTGCCTTTTTTCGATCCATTGTTTTTCCTGTACCAACAATGTTTGGCCAAATGACCCCACTTTTCACAGTTATAACACTGCATACTTTTCTTATCTTCTTTGTTCTTTCGATAGTTTCCTCCTCCTCTTTTCGAGGATTCATAAGCTCTATCTTCGACCTGATTCTTGTGAGAGTTTGACCAAGACTTCTTTCCTTGAGTCTTGTCGACTTTTCCTTTGAATTTGTTGGAACCACCATTCCTTTTCCATGACTGAGCCTGCAGTGCTTGTATCGAATCCTGAACTCCCTTTCTTTCGACAATCCTCATCTCATGCGCCTCCAACGAACCAACCAAATCTTCGACTTTTAGAGTTTCAAGATTGCTGGATTCTTAAATAGCTACGACCAAGACTTCTCATTACCTTCTCAACTATCATCTTATCAGTTATGGTTTCGCCACAACCTTCAAAAGATGAACGAGTTTCTGAACCTTCGACACATATTCTGCAACTTTTTCGTCTTCTCCCATCGACAACAACTCATATTGTTGACACAAGGTTTGCAACTTGACAACCTTGACTTTCTCACCTCCTTCATAATACTTCACCAGAATATCCCATGCCTCCATCGTCGTTTCAGTAGAGAGATTCTGTCGAAGTTAGCAACATCGACCGCCGTCTGAATGCAATAAGCAGCCTTGCAATCTTTCTTCTTGACTTCGTTTTGGGCTTTTTTCTATTCTTCGGTTGCATTTTCAGCCAACACAGGAACACCGCCGGTAACCACTTCTAGGGTATCATGGAAGCCAAATAAGGTTTGCATCTATTTTTCCATCGGATCCAATTCTTATCGTCAAGCATTGGAAGGGAATTCGGAATTCTCTTATCACCAGTCATCTTCGCAACGGTTGATTCACTTGCCCTGGAAACAGGGTCTCTGACGTGAAGTTCTTGAAAACTCGATCAAGAACAATAACCGGAAGCTCGACCACTTGTCCACCTAAAACCTTAAGGTGATAGGTGAGTGGGTTATCCCACTTATAAATGCTCAAGTTACCACATTCCTATCCAATGTGAGACTATTTCCCCACTTACTCACACTTGCTTATATTATTCCAATAATCATCTCTCTAGTTGTTACTATAAGAGAAAAGTTACTTTTTAGATTTATTGAGTATAATACAAGTGCGGCCTTATTACAATAGCTAAATTTACTAAAACTTATATTAGAAGGACATGACATAAAACATTATTCATACAATCTAATATAAGTAATCTAATGAGTACATAAGCTTCGTCATAATGTATTGAAAAAATTGAATATCCTAATATGTTGTATTACAAATACCTATAAGCATTCGGTTAATAACTACACTTAAATACAAAATATTCTCTAATCTTTTATATACATTTCAATATAATTTATTTTTTAGGTAAAAGTATGAGAAAAAAATTTGTATAAAAATAGAAGTCCACATAAATGTTGATGTGATCTAGGTTGTTCAAAGTATTTTGAAACAAATCTTTTAATTACTTGATTATGCTAGTGTGATAATTATTTTATCAATATTTGGTTATTTTAAAATATTGAATTTGCATATAAAAATATAAATTTCAGTGTACTACTTATTTTTCATTCTCTATACAGTTTACGGTTAGAGTGAACATATAAAATGTTTGAGTAACGAAATATTCTCACAAACATAGTTTTAAAAACCGGACCGGACCGGGCGGTTGGACCGGTTGAATCGGAAATCGGCCAGGTAACCGGCCGGGTTCGCTTGCTGGATCGGCCATGTCATCGAACCGGTGAGAACCGGGGAAAACTGGGAAAACCGGGAAAACCGGCGAACCGGCGGTTCAACTTCTTATTTAAAAAAAAAAAAATTTAATTTTTTTTTAATTTTTTTAAAATTTTTTTTTAAAATTTTTTTATTAAATTTTTTTTACTCAAATACATAGGAACTTTTCTTCAAGAATAATAGTAATCACTCATTTAATTCAAGTGATACACAAATTAAGTTTTGTAATATCCACAAAACTATTTTTACTATTTTGTATTTATATTGACTGAAAAACCATCATACAAATATTTGTATAGAAATTTAAGAACACAAATTAAGAAACTAAATATAATATAATTTTAGACTTAACTGATTTCCATTATATATATATATATAGACTTGAAAAATTTATTATTTAAAATAATGTTAATATTTGTATTGTTTTAATTATTAACATTAAAACTTATTTTTTATTAACATTAAAACTATGAATTTAAATTAGACTCTGTTTAATTTAGACTCTGTTTAAAATTTACAATTAGACTCTTTTAAAATTTGAATTTAAATTATGAACCTGTGAATTTATGATATGATCTTTTCAAAAAATTTAAGTGCTAGTTATAGTTTTTAGAGACTGAATCATCCGGTTCGACCGGTTTTACCGGTTTTATACCTATTATAATGACAGGTTTATTCAACCGAGTTATCCGGTTTAATCCGGTTTAATCCGGTTTGGTCATGCGGTTCGACCGATGACCCAGTGGTTCGACCGATAAACCAGTGAACCAGTACCCTCACCGGTTTGATGATCGGTCCGGTTTTTAAAACACTACTCACAAATGCATGTGCGCACACATTTCAAAAAGTACGCCTGCACGCCTGGATTATTAATTAATTTAAAAAATTTATTTCTATGTATATTTTATAAGGGGAAAATTTTCATAATTGTGAGATTTGAGTTTAAAGTAAAATTAAGCTTAAATCATTTTATGCTAAACTATTCAAAGTTAAGTTTCCATGGAAATATGTAGATTTTACAATAAATGATAACAAAATGAAAAGAAAATGTCATTTAAGTGCAATTTAAATTTTGTTTATTTGTCTAAAAATATATATTCTTGCACTCCAACCAAATCATTTAATAAAGTATAATATCGAATAACTAAACGTGTATGCTCTTATGTTTTTGTATTTTATTATAGCAATAAATATTTATATTTTCACAACTTCCTTTTCCAATTTTTAGTTTTTAATTTGCAATTTCATGAATTGGTTATTGATGGGATTAGAAATACTCATTTGTCATGTGAATATTTATTCAACATTATAGACACTCTACATTAATATTTGTCAATTTTTGGGTGTGTACAATAATTCTTTTTTTTTTGTAATACATATTTTGATTTGATTTGCTATGATTAATAATACTCTTTTATTAAATGTAATAAATCTTTTTTTTTTTATAAGCAAGAATATATTAATGCGAGAACAATGGGTTCTCGAACCCGCTTACAAAAAAAGAGTCGAGGCAAAGCTCGACAAAAAGAAAATTACAACCAATTAGGCCTTAAGTTAAATATAACAAAGGACACTTGCTAAATTCATAAAAGCTACAATTGGTTCCGGTAATTTTCCCGATAGAATTCCACCTCCAAAACAATGTCTTAATGTTCCAAACCGAATCAAAAATATTCCACCTATCATTCCTAAAAATGATACCATTCCTCAAAAGCCATATGTGCCAAGTAGTAGCTAACCAAAGACTCCTCTCTTTCCCCTTCTTCATTCTACTCCTCTTACCAAACACATACCACTTTAAGAAGCTCTCCTTAATATTCCTAGAATCGTAGTCCTCAAAGTCAATCCAATCGGCAACTTCCTTCCAAATCAATTTAGCAACAACACAATTCAAAAAAATGTGAACTAAAGATTCATTAGAATTACTACAAAAAACACAATTCATCTCACCATCCGGAAAAACACAACCTCTAGTTTGAAGACAATCCTTTGTAGGGAGCCTACCAAGAAAACATCTCCACCCGAAAGCTTTTATTTTTTGAGGGACTTCCACCTTCCAAACAATAGAAAACACCTCTTCAAAGTTATTGCACGGACCATAAGGAATACGGATTTTGTTAAGCATCTCATAAAAACTTTTAACCGAAAATCCCTCTTCCGAAGGCCCGCCCCACGACACCAAATCTTCCCCATAAATATGCGGCTTCCCTTGCATTAGAGCCGTCCGGAACAGCCCCAAAGGAAGCGACTCTAAGCTCTCCCGAGGGCCCACAACCCCAAAATCACCCCACCTCCAAACTCCTTCATTCCACCCTCCCATACAAGCCACCGAAACCTCCTTAAGGCGAGAACACTCAAAAATGGAAGGGAAAACCTCCTTTAAACAACCCTCCACAAGCCACCTAGAATGCCAAAAGGAAGTAGAAAAACCATTACCAATAGAAAAACAACAATTGGAAGCAAACAAATTTTCCGAAAAACCTTTATCCAAACTACCAATATCTTTCCACCAAAAGGAGGAAAATGAAGAATTAATCATAGTCTTCCCACAATCCACCACCCTCAAGTTAATATCGCCATATCTCGCCTTTAAAACTTTATACCACAAGGCTTTCGATTCCTTCAAAGTCCTCCATCTCCATTTATTAAGGAGAGCCAAATTAAAATCATCAATTCTTTTCAACCCAAGACCACCCTTTTCAATCGGGAGACACACTTCCTTCCAACTCACCCAATGAATTTTCCTCTTATCATCCTTTCCCCCCCATAGGAAGTTACTTTAAATACTAGTAATCTCTTTGATAATCTTTGACGGAGCTTTGTAAAAAGAGAGCATAAAAATAGATAAACTAGATAATACCGATTTCAACAACGTAAGGCGACCACCAAAACTAAGAAACCGGTTATTCCAACAAGAAAGCTTCTTTCTAAGTTTGGAGACCAAATCCACCCACATAGCCAAAGAGTTAGAAGAAAACCCAATGGGTATTCCAAGAAAAACAAACTTACTATCCTCCCTTCTACATGCAAGGAAATAAGAAGCTACCTCCATGAACCGAGAATTAATATTAATCCCAATAAGCTTACTTTTATGGAAATTAATACCCAACCCCGACACAATTTCAAAGCCCCTCAAAATCGATTTTATGGCCCAAATATGTTTCCAACTCCCCTCCCCTACCAACAAAGTATCATCCGCGAATTGAAGAATATCAACAAAGCAAGTACCATTTATTTTGAAACTCTCAAATTCACCAATCTCCACCGACTTACTCACTAAACCTTTCAACCCTTCCGCTACAATAACGAAAAGAAAAGGAGAGAGAGGATCACCTTGGCGCAATCCTCTCCCAACCTCAAATTCCTTCGTTGGACTACCATTAACCAACACCGACATCTTACTAGAAAACACCAATGATTCCATCCATCCCAACCAAACATCCCCAAATCCCATTCTCCTTAACATATATCTAAGAAAATTCCAACTAACCTTGTCGTAGGCCTTTTCGAAATCAACTTTGAAAAGCAAGCAACTTCTACCTTCCTTTTTAGCCAAATCAACAACTTCATTAGCCACCAAAACACCATCGAGCAATTGTCTCCCCGGAACAAAAGCACTTTGATTATTAGAAATGACCGAATTTAGCACCATTTTAAGCCTTCCCGCCAAAAGCTTGGAAATAGCTTTATAAACACAACCTACAAGGCAAATAGGCCTATAATCATCCAAACCCAAAGGATTAGGAGACTTAGGCACTAAGGTTAAAAAAGAAGAAATAAAAGACTTTGAAAGAAAACCATCCGAATGGAAGCTTTGAAAGCAACCAATAAAATCTTCCTTCAAGAAGTGCCAACACTTCTTAATGAATAAAAAAGAATAACCATCGGGCCCCGGACTCTTCGAACCGTCACAACTCCAAACCGCATTCTTAATTTCCTCCTCCGTAAATGGTGCTTCAAGTAACTCCTTCTCCGAAGAAATAATCCCTCTTAAAGGGATGCCATCAAGAACGGGTCTTTCAAAATCCTCTTCAACAAATTTAGATTCAAAATGACTCCTCACGACCTCTTTCACCTCCTCCACCTTCTCAACTATCCCGTTACCCAATAACAAAGAACCAATAAAATTTCGCCTCCTTCTCTCCTTAATAACATTGTGAAAGAACTTGCTATTAGCATCCCCGTCATTTAACCACTTAAGTCTAGATTTTTGAATAAGTAGATTCTCCTTAGTTTTTATATTCAACCAAAATTTTCTACTAGCCAACTTCTTCTTGTTCAACAACTCCTCTCCTCCCAATGTACCAAAATCCATTTCCCTATCGTCATCCTCATTCAACTCCCTCACCCCTTCTTCCAATTCCAAATTAAATCTACCAAAAATGTTGTTATTCCACCATTTGAGACTACCTTTCAACAAGCGCAATTTTTCCTTCAAAACAAAATCTTTACGACCATACACTTCCAACTTTTTCCATTCCTTTTCCACAAACGGAACAAAACTACTATCCGAAAACCATTCATTAATAAATCTAAATGGTTTCAGACCCCAATCCTCCTTATCCACAATCAACCAAATCGGGCAATGATCCGAAATGTCCTTATCTCCGATCAATTGACCAACCGCCCCCCACTTTTCCACAATCCCATTCGAAACCAAAAAACGATCAATCCTACTCTTCGCCTTACCCCCGCTACCATACCAACTAAACTTCTTACCCTTACAAGGTAAATCCACCATTCTACTATCGCAAATGAATTCGTCAAATTCTCTCCATTCCGAACTAGAACAAAAAGCGGATCTCCCTCTTCTCTCCGTCGAATTTTTAACCGCATTAAAGTCTCCCCCGAACAACCAATCGCCATCCACACAAGAAGACTTTAATTCCAACAACTTCCTCCATAACCCTCTTTTCAACTCCATGGCACAAGGCGAGTAAATGTTCACAATATAATAATATTCATCCTTGCATTTCGCCTTGACACCTAAATAACCCGGACCCCCAAAACTACATAAAACCTCAACCGTACTCACTTTCCATAAAATAAGTAAACCTCCTGACATTCCTACCGAATTAGAAAAGGAATACTCCACCTCCTCCCTCCCCCAAAAACTACGCGCCACCGTATCCGATAAATCTTGAATTTTAGTTTCTTGAAGCATAAATAAATTCGCTTTCCCGGAATTGATAATGTGAGCAATTCTTCTCCTCTTCACTCTACTACTGACGCGAATCCGCCAAGGTATAGTAGAGGAAGGAAGGAGTTGGATGTCGTAGGAAATAGGGAAACTGTCATCCCAGGAGGGTCGAGCAACGGCGGCAACATATTGAGAGGTTTTATTCCAAATTTTGGAATAGGGCGCAAATCCTTTTTTGATGCGGTTGTGGGGGATGGAGCTTCAGATTTGGTGAAAGACGTTCAGCCTGTGGAGCCTTTGTTGAAGTATGATTCGGAGGTGGGATGGACTGAGTGTTTAAGGAAAGCCTACGTGGGTGTTCTTCTGAACCGGGGCAAATCGTATTCCATTCAGTCGGCCTTTGAAGCTGAGGGTATTTTTTCCATTACTGTAACTCCGTTAGGCTCATCGTTGTGCCTTTTGAAAGAAACTGGGGAGGGTGCTATTGAGGAGTTGATAGCGGAGGAGAGAATTGGTGGAAGGTTTGGTTTTTGTCCATTAGACCTTGGAAACCAACCGATGTTGACTTTGAGAGGGAGGTGTGGTTTCGTCTGTTGGGAGTGCCTTGTCAGGCTTGGAATTCTGTCTTCTTTGCAATGGTAGGTAATTGGTTAGGGGAGTTTGTTGAAGTAGATGAAAGGTTTTGGAAGGGTCTTCGAAAGGACGTTGTTAGGATTTTGGTTAAAGTACCAATTTCATCTGTGAGCAAAGATGAAGTGAAGGTGACGATAGACGATGTATTGTTTACCATATCAATTCGTGAGGAAGTTTCTGTTTGTGTTGATGGATTGGAGGAATCTTCTTGGGGTAGTGGGTCTGAGGAGGAGAGCCTCAATAATGTCTCTAGCAATGGTGAAATGGGTGGTTCTGGAGGTGACGAAGAGGGCGATGATGCGATGGGTGAATACAGAGGTGACGAAGATGGTGTTGCTTCGACGGAGGAAGTTTTATCTCCGGTAAAGGATGCAGTTCCGGCAAGCTCGTTGGGTGTCAGGGGGAGGATGGATAGGTGCACGGAAGTCACGGGTCATTATATCCTTGGTGCCTCTCCTTTATCCAGTGGGTTTGTAAAGAAGGTTGATTTTGGTGTTATTGAGGAGGATGTGTCATTAGCAAAAGGAATGGCTAGTCTATGTAGCAATATAGGTGGCAGCTCATTTACTGATGTTTTGGTGGGGACAGTGGTTGAGTGTACGGGTGAAAGTGAGGCGGTTGGCTTGGTGAGTTCTTCTTTGGAAACGTTCAAGGAGACGGGGCCCACACGTCAAGTTGGCAAAAAATATATGGAGAAAAGGAAAATTTTGAAGTTTGTTAAACTTAAACAAATCTATCAAATTGGTGGGCCCCTCAAGGGGATTAAAAAAGGATCAAAAGGTAGGATTAAGCATAAAAGGAAAAGGAAGGGGGTTGGCAATATGCTTCCAGTAGCTTCAATTTTGTCTGTTACGAATTCTTCAACAGCAACTGAGGGGAGAGTTTTGAAGGCTGAGGGGAGTTTGGTTCGTTGCCATGGTGATAATTCGGCGGCTACGGATATTGATAGGTGTAATTTGAGAATTATTGAGAATTTAGGTTCTAATATTGGAGACAAAATGAGGAGTGCTTTTACTAGACTTGGTATTGTAGATGGAGATGCTAAAGGGGACTATCAAAATAGAATTGAAGAAATGGAGAGAGCAGATAAGATTAAATTGGTAGGAGAGATGGTGAATCCAAATATTTTGCAATAAATCTTTAATGTGTACGATAAATAAATTGTTTCTTTTTTATCATTTATAACTTTACTTGGTTAGTGATGGGATATAATATTTTTCATTTTAATGCAGGACAATATATTTATTTGATATTACTCCTTAGAATTTATTTAATTTTAATTTTTTATATAATTTGATATTATATAATTAAGAGGTTTTGTCCTTCATAATTACAAGTATGATAAACACTTATACTCTTTTTCAAAAAAAAATTCCATAGTGTTGGAACCTTACCATACATCCTTCAACGGTGACCACATTCAAACTAATGGTAATGACATTCTTCATTTTGTGCACTCCTCTTGTTGCGCAACTGATTTCTAATTATACAACCTTTCAAGATGACTTTCCAATGTGATTTGAAGTACGAGACAGTGTTTCTCACAAATAACATGCAAAATATTGATATTTTTGTTGTTACTAATGTATTGAAAATTTTGTTCAAATAATGAATGTAGTGTCAACAACGCCAAATCATAGTAATAAATATTTTGTGATACATGTAAAATCAAATGATTTGTAAACACTAACCTTATTCTCAAAAACTTTAATTTTTTATCAAGGTGTTGATGATAGTAGTTTAATAGCATAAGATATTATTTTTAAGATTATTGTCGGGCCTACACACTAGCAAGTTGTTGCACAAAGATGAAGTTATAATAAATCCATCTTTTATAGTTGTGGAATTGTTTGTTATCAACACAGACTATGTGTTCACTCTTAATGTCAACCTTATAGAGAGTGGATATTAAATGAGATAATTAACTTTATATTTGAGTATGCAGCTGCAGTGTTTCTAAATTCTCAAATATTAGTTAAGAAAGGATTGTCACATAAATTACTCTCTAGTTGTTACTATAAGAGAAACGTTACTTTTAGATTTATTGAGTATAATAGAATATATTGGAATGACATGACATGCACACTCCAAAACATTATTCATACAATTTAATATAAGTAATCTAATGAATCCATAAGGTTGGTCAGAATGCATTGAAAAATCTGAATATTCTAACACGTTATATTACAAATATCTATAAACACTTATTTAATTACTAAAATTAAATATAAAATATTCTCTAATCTTTTATATATATTTCAATCTAATATATATTTTAGGTAAAAGTAAGAGAAAAAAATTTGTATAAAAATAAAAGTCTACACAAATATTTATGTGATCTAGGTTGCTAAAATTATTTTGAAACAAGTTATTTAATTACTCGATTATGCTAGTGTGATAATCATTTTTTATCATTATTTTAAAATATTAAATTTGCATATCAAAATATAAATCTCATTGTACCACACATTTTTCATTCTTTATAAAGTTGACGGTAAGAGTGAGCATATAAAATATTTGAGCAACGAAATATTTTTCACAAATTCGTATGTGCACACATTTCGAAAAGTACGCTCGCACGCATAAGAATATTAATTTATTTAAAATTTTAATTTTAATATATATTTTATAAGGGACAAAAATTGCATAATCATGATATTTGAGCTAAATGTAAAATTAAGCTTAAATCTTTTTATATTCAACTATTAAAAGTGTAAGTCTCAATGGAAATAAGTAGATTTTACAATAAATAATAACACAATGAAAAGGAAATGTTTCTTAAGTGCAATTTAAGTTTTGTTTTTTTTTTCTAAAAAATTATATTCTTGCACTAACCAACCAGTCATTTTGTTTTTTTCAACATGTGAATCCTTTTGTTTTGTTTTTTTCAATGTAATAAATTTTTAGTATGTATATTAAGTTTTTTCTTTGTTATCATTTGAGTTTATTTGAATGGTGATGGGATAGAATCTTTTGAATTTAAATATAAATGAATACTAATCTATTTGAGTTATTATTTTTATTTTTATTTTTAATTAATTTTTCATATTTTATAAAATTGCTACAATATAATTGAGTCGTTTTGGTTCTTCATTAAGAATATGATAAAAACAAAATCCCTCTCTCAATGTTTCATTATTTTCACACAGGAGTAAAAGTACATCCTTCAATGGTCACTATAATGTTAATGTTTTTTTTTTGTAAGCAAGGATTGATTAAAAGAGTACTAGGGGTACTCTAATCCGATTACAAAATCCGGAATACAACAAGAGAAGAAGATATTAAAACCAATTAAAATTTACATAAGAAAATGCACAGGATCCATGCAAAACTCATAAAAGTTACAATTGGATTTACTAATATCTCCTAATAATGACCATCTCCAAACCAATTCTTTGATATTCCACAGAATGTCGGAAACGTTGCATTTTCCGTCTTTGAAATGAATACCGTTTCTCATAATCCAAATGCTCCAACAGGTTGTTAACCAAATAGAACCAACCTTGCCCTGATTAATTTTATCTTGTTTAAATAAATTCTTCCAATGTTGGAAATGAGTACTAGCATTAATAACTATATCCATGTCCTTTTACCCAACCAGTAAGAAATTCCCTTCCATATTCTTCTCGCAACAGTACAAGAGAAAAATATATGGAAAGAAGTTTCGCCAAAATTCGAGCAAGACGAGCAAACATCATCAGCAGGAGGTATTATGCCTCTAACAACCAGCAAGTTTTTAGATGGAAGTCTATCAATAAACAAACGTCAACCGAAAGCTTTGACGCGGAACGGGACCGAGAATTTCCACAAGCTTTTAAAATTAGCAATATTCACTCTAGAAGAGAGAACAGAATTAATAGAGGAACACAGAATTTCGTACCCAGATTTAGCAGAATAACCGCCACCGATGTCAGGTTTCCATTAAAGAATGTCCCAAACTCCATCCCTTGGGGTCCAATAATCAATAATGTTATGAAGAGCAGCAATATCCGATAAAACTGAAATATCAGTTCCCGGACTGATGCCAAGATTCCCCCACCTCCAGCCTTCAGAAGAAAAAGATCCAATTTCCGTAATTTTCGTCGTTTTATGAGTAGATAACCGAAACAGCCCCGGGAAAAGAGCAGCCAAGCAAACATCCGCGATCCAAACAGTGGTCCAAAACATGTTTTTTCCCTCACCAACTCTGAAGTTGCAGTTCCTTGAAGCGGCATCCTATCGTGACGGTTTTCCAAGTTGATGATATCTTTCCACCAAGTAGAGCTAGAAAGATAGCCTTTCATTTTATTCTTCTTATTAACAAGGAAGATGTTGTCTCCATACCTCACTTTAATGATGTTAGAACAAAGCGAATCTGAACTCAGTTGCAGCCTCCATCTTTATTTGAATAACAAAGAAGTATTGAATTCTTCAACCCTCTTTAACCCAAGACCACCTTTCTCCATAGGTAAGCACAACTGTTCCCACGCCACCCAATGTATTTTCCTCCTAACTCCATCACCTCCCCAAAGGAATTGATTCTGCATCTTTTTGATAATGCTACAAATCGATTTCGGAGCCCTGTAAAAAGAAAAAAGAAACACAGTAAGACTGCTCCACACAGATTTGAGCAGAGTAATCCTGCCTCCAAAACTAAGGATCCTGTTAGTCCAACCAAATAATCTCGACTCTAATTTGCGGATAAAAAATTTCCAAGACCAAATGCGTCTCGGATTCATGCCAATAGGAATGCCCAAAAAGTTGAATCATGTATCTTCAATCCTGCAAGATAAGGAGTTTGATGCAGCTCCTAGAAAATGAGGATTAATATCAACTCCAATAATACTACTCTTCAAAAAGTTAACTCCTAAACCTGAAATGACCTCAAACCCCCGAAGAACAGCTTTCATAGCCCACAAGTGTTTCCAATTAGCTTCACCTACCATAAGCGTATCGTCGGCGAATTGAAGAATGTCAACAACATAACTTTCCGAAACAGCCATACCAGAAAATTCACCCCTGTTCCTAGAAATCGAAATCAGCCCAGATAATGCTTCGGAAACAATAACAAACAAGAATGGGGAAAGGGGATCCCCTTGTCTGAGGCCCCTTCCAACTTTGAACTCCTTGGTCGGACTGCCATTGATTAAAACAGACAAGAAGCTAGTAAAAACCATAGATTCCATCCACTTCATCCATCGAACACCAAATCCCATCCTATACATTAAATACCTCAGAAAGTTCCAACTTACCTTGTTATAATCCTTTTCAAAATCCACCTTGAAAAATAAACATTGTTTGTTGTTCTTTTTCGCAAAATCTAAGGTTTCGTTAGCAATCAAAACTCCTTCGAGTAACTGCCTCCCCAGAATGAAAGCGTTATGGTTCGGCGAGATTATTGAGCCCAAAACTTTCTTAATCCTAGCAGCCAGTAATTTCGTGATGGCTTTATAAATACATCCTACCAAACATATGGGACGATAGTCACCAAGACAGTCCGGGTTCTTTTTCTTGGGCACCAAAGTCAGAAAAGCTGAATTCAACGACTTCGCAAGAGTAGTAGAATCGTGGAAATCATTGAAACAACGGATGATATCATCTTTGATAAAAGGCCAACAACATCTTAAAAAGTGAAAATTATATCCATCAGGTCCAGGACTTTTAGAGCCTCCACAATTCCAAAAAGCCTCCTTGATTTCAACCTCCGTAAACTCAGCTTCCAACCAACAACTGTCAGCAACAGACAGCCTTCTGAAATTAACTCCATCAGGAACAGGTTCGTTAGTATCAGGTTCCTCAAAAAACTCAGAGTAAAACCTGTGAACCTCTTCTTTCATTATGCTATGAAAAAATCTAGAGTTTGAGTCTCCGTCGCTATCCCATTTGAGCCTTGATTTTTGTAACAACATATTCTCTTTATATTTCAAATTTCTCCAAAAGGAAGCAGAAGCCATCTTCCTCTACCTAACAATATCATCCTGCAGAGAATCAACACAAGCAGCCAGAAGTTCATCAGCTTCATTGATTCTCCTACAATCCTCCTCTATCTCTAAATCTATTTTCCCGAACACGTCGCGATTCCATCTTCTAAGGCTGCCTCTAAGGCGTCTCAGTTTTTCTTTCAGTACATAGTCACTTCTGCCTTGAACTTTGATCTCCCTCCACTAGTTTTCAACGAACGGAAGAAAAGAGGCGTCATTGAACCAACAATTATTCGTTTTAAACGGCTTTGGTCCCCAATCTTCTTTATTGATGATGAGCCATATCGGACAGTGATCCGAGATATCTCTCTTTCTTGTTAATTGACCAACAACACCCCACAAGTTTATCAAGTTATCAGAGAGTAAGAAACGGTCTAACCTACTCATGGACAGACCGTCCCCACTATACCAGCTGAACAAAGGACCCTTCACAGGAACATCAATTAAGTTGGAGTTAGAAATGAAATCAGCAAATTTAATCATCTCCGAAGACCTACTAATATCATTTTTCCCTTTCCTCTCAGATCTGTGCACTACCGAGTTGAAATCTCCCCCGAAACACCATTCTCCATCCGAATATCTTCTTTTAAGATCTAACAAGTTATTCCATAGAACCCTTCTGTCAGCTAAAGAGCATGGAGAATAAACATTCACCACGTAAATGATTAAACCCTTCCAGACAAGCTTAATGCCTAAAAACCCTGTACCTTTGAAACTAAAAACAACATCAAAACTACCCTCCTTCCATATTGTGATCAAACCTCCAGATCTGCCTATAGAATCAGAACTGGACCAACCCACCTCAAAATTATTCCAGAGACTTCTAACAATTCCCTCACCAATCTTTGTCAACTTTGATTCTTGAATCAAAAAAATGTCAGCCTTGCCTTCGTTAATCACCTTGCAGATTCTTTTCCTTTTCAATATATTGCAACACCCTCTAACGTTCAATGTGCCAATGATCATTGAAATGAATTTGAATGTGCCTTCTTACCTTGAGCCCTTTCTATATCTCTTCTTTCCATTGCATCTATCTTCTTCTTGTAGTCTCTGTCTTTGTCTTTAGCAATAATCCCTAGTTTGTCAATGGCATCCCATAGTCTGTTTCCCATATTAGAATTGATATTCTCCCAAAACCTGTTGTTACAATGAACAAGATCAGATTCTGAGATAGAATCGCAACAAATGATCGCACCTGCCGAAAAACTATCATTTTTTATGGAATCCACCTTGTTAACTGGAGACAGAGGATGATGATGTGAGGAACCCGAAAGGGGAGAATTAGAGAGATGGATAGGTCCCACCGTTGTAGACGTAACATCTTCTGGATTAAAAATTTTAAATAATCTCTTCTTGGGCCTTTTTTCTTGAGAGATAGAGGCCCGCCAATATCGTAGATACTCCTCATTTTTTTACCCACCGTGACTGCATTTTTACTCTTGCTTTTACCACCTCTATTTTTTAACTTAGAATGAGTACTCAAAGAACACTCAACTCTCAAATCAGAATAGACTAATTGAACAGGTGAATCATTAGCACTGCCACCTGCTATCACCCTATTAAGACTAGCTTCATTGAAATCTCCAACTGCTTTATCGAAAATACCTTTTGAAAAGTCATTTTCTGTCTCTTTCACATAGTTGTCCCCTACTCCATAGTCTTCCTCGTTTCCTGAACCATTCCCCTGTAATTCTCCTTCCTTGTCACATTTTTTCGTCCCCCCTTCTTTGCTGGACATAGAAACGAAATAAGACTTTTCAATTTCACCATCCTCGTACATATCAAGTTCAGAATTTCGCCAGAAGTTTACCGTATCTGAAGAAGAGGAATCATCCTTCAACCGGAATTTGCTAGCAGGAGGTATTAAACGCAGAGGACCATATGAGTCTTCTACAATTTTGATAATAAAGAAATCATCATCCACTTTAACTCTAATGGAATTATCAACAACACCTTCATTTTTAATTCTAATCATGATCCTTGCAATGTCCTTATTAGGTCCCTTCATAACACTCTCATCAGCGCAGATAAACGTACCTAATGTATTAGCAACTTCCGCAAAAAAATCAAGGTTCCAAGCATGACATGGAACACCATACATTCTTACCCATGTTACTCTTTCATTATCAACATCCTTCTCCTTCCATTCCCTAATATCAGAAAACCACTGTCTCCGCCAATCACTACCTTCTGCTAGCAGATGTTTGATCGCTCCCTCTTCCAAATCTTCTAACAAGCATAAATTGGAACCTAAAGGCGAGATTTTAATGGAAAAGTAGCCTTCAATTTCAAAGTATGTTTGCAAATTGTAGGACATACCAGGATGAATTACGACCCCGACGTAAGCAAGTTTCAACTTCTCCAAATCTTCCTTTTTTGAATTAAAAGACATGCATAGACCAATATCCTTCTTTAGACCTAACTCTGAATCCGCCGAAGTATTCTTCGTAACCTGAGCATATGACCTATCTCCAACCTTGTTATTTTTCCACCGATTCCCAACAAAATCGTTCCCAGGCTTCTTCAAGGGATTTCTGTGTGCACCAAAACCTTCTCTAACCGAGTTGCTTTCTCTACCATTTCTTTCAAAACGAGGCAAGTTAGCGTGAATCTTCTTTCCATCGATAATGACATTATCAAGTTTCACGGCTAATAACCTTGAGTATTCTGATTCTCTAAATCTCGCAAAATCGAATCTTTTCCCGAACTTGTTCTTCTTGGGAGGTATGACGACTTCAACAACGTCACCGATACACCCAAAAATTCCAAACACATCAGATGAATTAATTCTATCAGGATTTTCAGAGAAATATATAGATGACACCCCTGAAACTTCTTCAGGATTAGTTTGTCTTTCTACCAGAAAAGTGTCCCAGTGAGGAGAAATGTTGTTACGGAAAATCTTTCTCTTCACCTTTTTCCATTCCATGATTAACCCCAGAGACCTGATGAAATAAAAAGAGTTTTTAGAGAGAAGGCAGACCCCTTCTCTCTAAAAAATGTTATATTTGTACTATAATGTTAATGTAATTCTTATTCTTGTGCATCCCTCTTGTTGTGTTGTGAAATCCATTTTTCATCATTTCATTTTCGAAGACAAATTGTTACTTTGAATTAAGGGGTGCAAGAGTATGTTACTACCAAATATTATGAAAAATATTAATGTTGTTGTTGCTGCTAAATGGTCCGAAAATTTTGTCAAAGTGATGGATACGTTGTTAGTGGCGCCAAATCTTAACATGAAACACTTTGTGATACACGCAAAGAAGGGGATTTATAAAAAAATGTTATTATCAGTAACAAAAAGAGCAATCTAATTATGATAGGAGATGGAATGGATGTAATAATTGTAGTTGACATCGTGCACTATTATAATTTGACTTCATCCAAAACATCCATCCACCTTCAGTAAGGATATCAATGACTTTAAACTATACACTCTCTTATATTTTTATTTTATCATTTTAAATATAATATTTCTTTTATTATTAAGTTTTTTTTAGAGGTTATGCATTGTCTAAATATTCTCTTTTTTTATTATGTATGTGATATCAGATGTAAAATGAAATGTGTAAACTTATGCGTCTTCAACCAATTTATGAAGAAAAAAGTGATTTAAAAAAAAAATTTATCAAAAGTAATTAGATTGTTTCAGAGAGGAAAATGGAAATTAAGTAACATCCACGTACTTAGATGACATCTTTGTACAACATACACTTACTTAGACCAACATTAATGCATGATAAATTATCAAGCTTGGCTTAATTTTTTTTTTTTTTTTGTAAAGGTGTTGATGACAAGGTTTACATAGAAAGAGATATTACTTTTTAGAACACCTTCGGACCTATAATTGAAGAAATTGTTATATTGAGATTATGTTCCACGTATTTGAGTGGAAAAAATTAAAATTAATTATAAACAATTCTATAATCAATTAATTTAATTTTAGTCTCATGCAAAATGTAATTTATATATAAACATATTTCTTAATTTAGTTTTGCCATTTTTCCATTTTGCAATGAAATGAGTAAAATTTAGTATAAATAAGAATAAACTGAAAAGGTACTTATGATCAGTTTAATATTGTTTATTTTTCTAAAAAGTTACATTCTTATTCGAACATGTAAAAAATGAAATAACTATTTGTATAAATTCTTATATTTTGTATTTTATTATACCTATGAATGTCTACATTCTACATTATATTTTTTTTTCAAACATGTGAAAGATTTAGTTTTCATTTCTTTAATGTAATAAATCTTTAGTGTTTATAGCATAATTTTTCTTTGTTGTCATTTGAGTTTATTTGAAGGGTGATGGTGTCACACCTCGAAAATTCATCGAGAAATACGACCCTCGCGCGAAAGGTGCGGAAAACGGTTCGACAGAGTCGCCACCGAACTTTATTTATCCCAAAAGAGGGAAAGGAAAATATCGAGAAAACCTTTTAAGGAGCGGATAAGAACATGGTCGTCGTAACCACATTCTGGGTTCGGGAGTCGGTTACGTGAGGGAAATGTACGCGCACCCCCTCACGTCCTTTGTACTCAACGGGAACCTCTTAATTCAAATCGCGATACTCGTTAGCTAAGTTTATCTATTTTCTTCTCTAAAATAAATGCGGAAAGGTAAAGATAAAAGGAAAATATGCTAAGGGGAAATGGGGTGGTTTTAGGATAGGGTGCTCGGCAAGATCATCGCGACCTCGGGCCTACGTATGCTCATTCAGACGAGAATGAGGAATCAGAGCAATCGTAGTTCGACTACGGGGTTTGACGAAAAAAGATGGTAGTGTGCTCGCCAAGATCATCGCAATCTTGTGCCTACGTATCTTTACTCGAACGTGAATAAAGAATCAGAGCAGTCGTAGTTCGTGGTACGCCCACGAAACAAGGGAGTTGGTTGATTTTAAAAGAGGCGTCAATTGCTTACACACGAGTAAGAGAACTCGTAACCAAACAATCGAAGAGAGATCAAAGACTTAAACCCCCATTTTTCACCTTGAAAAATGTTTCGATAATTGTTAGTCGTTTTGAGGTTGATTATGAAAGTCCGCTTGATGTTGGATCAAGGGTTTATTGTATGCGCTTGGTTATTTTGAAAAGGATTTGATTTGTTAAAAGAAGAGGCGTCAATTGCTCACACACAAGTAAGAGAACTCACACCCAAACAATCGAAGGAAGATCAAAGATTTGAACCCCCATTTTTCACCTTGAAAGAATTTAAATAGTTGTTAGTCGTTTTCGGAGTTTGAACATGAAAACCCGCTTGACGTTGGATCAAGGTTTATTTGTAAATGAAAAGAGTTTGGTTTGAAAAGAGTTGATTAGAGGTTGATTTGAAAATGGCTCGACGACGAATCGAGGGTTTGGTTTGAAAATGGGTTGTTTGAAAAATTGTCTCGACGATGAATCGAGGTTTTGGTTTGAAAATGGGTTGTTTGAAAAATGTCTCGACGACGAATCGAGGTTTTGGTTTGAAAATGGGTTGCCTATGCTAGTCCCTAGGGGTGCTCCTAGTAAACAAACCACAATCAAAACAATATTAAGTGCGTACATCGGAATGGGGGAGCGGGGTACATGTAAATTACAATGGATGACATGAAATAAAGGGTCTCGTTGTAAGGTAGCCCAAGAGAAAGCCGTGTGTGTGCGAAGTGTCCTAAACTAAGACTTCATCGAAAATCGCCAAGCAACTAACAGTCCATCAATTATTATTTTAGGGTTTCGATATTTTTAGTGTTTTTTTATTAATGGTGAACAAATGAAAAATGGTTAGATAAATAAATACGGATATGAATAATATGAATAATAAGATAATATGAACAATAGTAAGAGATAAAAATGGACAAGATAAAGTAAAGTTGGTCTCGTCTTAATCGGATTTAATCGGGAAATCGATAATCGACGACTTTTGACTTTCATTGACCAAAAGTGAAAATATACGAAAATTAAATCGAAAAATTAAGAAAGGTTTCATCTTTACTAAGATTTTAAATCGAAAAATCGATAATCTTTAGTATTTGATTTTCATTGACCCAAAAATGAATAAAAATGAAATAATGACAAAATAAATTGAAATAAATAAGTAGTAAATAGTAGGCTTCATATAAATCAAGATTTGGTACCGATTTTAAAGAATCACCCAATATCAAGATGTTTTTGATATCATTGGCCCCATAAATGATAAAAGAAATTGAAAATAGAAGATGAAAATTCAAGTAAAAACCTAAATAGAATGATAACTAATAAATAGTTAACAAGAAATTACAAAAACTCTATTCACAAAACTAATCAAAATAAATATCAAAAGAACTCATCCAATATTTTAAAAAAAAAGTAAATTAGTAAAAATTAATTAAAGAAAAAAAAGAAAAAAGGGGGTGGGGCGGATCAGATTTAGGGTGTGAATACATAGGGAATCATTTGGGCTTAAAGCCCATCATCCCTCACCACAAAGGAACACGGATTGAATGATAAAAAAAAGAGGGGAGTGCGCACGTGGGCTTAATACCCATCACCCACAATCAGCCAGACAAAACAAAAGGTGAAGGCTAGGTCATCATCATCAGTATCTTTCTTTTCAAACTGAAACACGGTCAAAGATAACACAAACAATGAAAATTGCTCATTTCAGACTTCAATCAACAAAAGAGCAAAAGCAAGGTAAAGCGAAGAAACGCTTCAGATTTTGACCTTCCTCGCACAATCCATATGCCTCGCTCTCTCTCTCTCTCTCTCTCTCTCTCTCTCTCTCTCTCCTTCGTTGGATTTCAATTTTCTTCTCGCTCTGGTTTGGCTCTGTGACTTGAAGGAGTTTGTATTTTGGTTCGTTTTCAGGTTTGTGGTTTATATCAGATCAAGCTTTCGTTTCGAGTTTCGATTCGTTCTCTTCGCCTACTTCTCTGTATCGTTTGATTATGGGTTGGGTTTTTTGGTTCGAGATTGGGTTTGCGGTTGGGGGTGATGTTATTGGGTTCGTGGTTTGTGGCTGGGTGTTGTTGTTTAACAAGGTTTGTGGTGAAAGGCGGTGGTGGTGCTGCGAGGGAGGTGCGAATGGAAAGAAAAAGATGATGAGGTTTATGTTGTTGGCTTAAGAATAGGAGAGCTGCGAATGGAGGTGGTTGTTGTTGGGTTTGTATGGAAGTTAATGGTGAAGTGGGTATTGGTGAACTGAAAATGATAAAATGGAGATCGAGGGAATTTTCAAGAAAGGTTGTTGTAGTCACTAAAATGACTTGAAGACCATTGGTCTCAGGTTTGTGTTCTTTTTTTTTTTTATCGTTCTCCACTCTCCTCCTTTTTTATGTTGTTGTTCTCCCTTTTATGCCTGAAATCCCTCTTTTTTTTTTGAATTTTTTTGTACAGATGTGTTGTTGCTTTCATTGCTCAGATTGTTGTTTGTTGGTAGCAGGGTGCAGTGATACGGATAGGAGCAGGACTGTGCTTACACGGATTAGGAAAGGCGTGGGGTAGAGAGGCTGGTTTTCGTACAATGTATGCAGGGTTGGTTATGTGTGATGTTGATGCGCAGACTAGTGTTTGATATCATAAGCAGTTTTTATTTTATTTTTTGTTGTTGGTGTAATAATCAGAAATTGTGGGAATGACATGAGCTGGCTATTTTTCTTGTTTGCCAATTTTGTGATATGGACTTGGTTGTAATGATTTTTGACAAATTGTAAAAGGCCTTTG
This sequence comes from Lathyrus tuberosus, assembly GCA_022829125.1. NCBI lineage: Eukaryota > Viridiplantae > Streptophyta > Magnoliopsida > Fabales > Fabaceae > Lathyrus > Lathyrus tuberosus. The sequence continues at coordinate 17,148,553 of JALAZF010000027.1, read as the reverse complement.
TGGTGATGGGCTTTCAACTTATTTATCGTGTGAGCTTTGGTTGTAAGTGAACTTGACTATTTTTGTAGGATTTAAAAACATGAGTAACATATATAAAAAGAAATGGATATGAAAATAGTTTTTTGAATTAAATTTGGGATATTTATATTGGATGTGGTTGTGGAATGGAAATTGAAAATAGATGAAAAATGGATAATTGTTTCACACAAATGGATATGGATATAAAATATTAAAAAAATGGATAATGAATATTGGTAAAAAAAATGGTTTTGAAATGGATAAAAAATATGGATGAAAAATGGATATATAAATAAGGAAATTGGATAATGGAATTGGGTAATTGAAAAATAGATATGGACATAAAAATGGATAATGGATAAATAAATGGATAGGGATAGATAATGAAAACTTGGACATAGGTAACAAGGAAACAACATATTTTGGATTTTTTCTGAATAATTGTCAGTGGATGGATGCACAGATGAAAACTATAAACAGGTAGGACAAATTTGGGGTATGACAGATGGGATGAAATCTTTTGCATTTAAATTGAAATGAAGACGGATCTATTTGTGTTATTATTTTGATGATTATTTAATTTTTAATATATTTAGAAAATTTTGATACTATATAAACGAGTAGTTTTGATTCTTCGTTATGAGTATGATCAAAACAAAAATTCTCTCCCATTGTTTTTTTTTTCCTTTTCACACAAGTGTCAAAGTACATGTTTCAATGCTCACTTTAATAAAATTGATGTATAGCAACACATAAGTTTGTGACAGTTCTATTACAACCGCTCTCCCTCATATTTTGCAATAGTTTGCACAACGACTTTACTTAATCGCTTTTAAAATTTAGGTCACAAGTTGGCTCAATCAATTTCACTGAAGATTCGTTCACAACCTTATTCAATCAGTTTTGACGAAGATTACGTCACAACCTTACTTTAATAAGATTCTATTAGGTCTCGATTTCAAGCAGGTTTGATTCCAATCGACTTCTGCAACCTCGTTCCATTTCTTCATTTTCGAATTTCATTCCTCTTCCTCTGGTTTATGGGTTTTTGAATACTTTTTTATTTAAAAAACATAGTTTATGTGTGTGAAATTCTTAATCTTGATTTATATATTGGACTTTAGTGTTATGTCAGTCTTAACATTATTTTCTTGACCATGAGATTATCTTTACCAAAAAAACCTCATTTGAAAAACTATATTTTAATTTGAACTAAAGTAAACTAGATTAAATTGGTTTAAATACAATCAATTAAATCCTGGTTGAATGGATTGACTCAATTAAAACATGTTACATGGGCTTCGACGTTGTATAACAATGAAAAGGTGTCGTTTTCTACATTAATTAATCTCATCTTTTATTCATGTGATTCTGAAACATGAATATGTGCAAGGCATTCAAGATTGTAGAGTTAAAATATAAACTACCCACTTTGTCAAAGACACACACCTAGGCATCAATTGCACAAGCATTGCCATCTAAGTCATTTATCATGTCCTAGTCAATTTACTAGTTCATTTCCTTAGTTTCTATTAAGGGTTTACTCACCATTCTTAATCAATTTAGTCATGTTATCTCACATTCACTAGAAATTATTCATGGGTGAAAAACATGCATAAAAACCATAATAATCAATATAAAGTGACTCATAGCATAGATAAGCAAGTATGTGAAGCAACCCAATAATTAACAATTAACAATGCAATTTCCCAAATCATGTCACCGTCGCTTATCGACCCTAAAGTGAGACTGGCTCGCTTTCAGTTTGCCTAGCAAACTCAAGGTGAGGTGCAGACAGAATCAAAATGGCACCGCGGTTGCCTAGCGAACTCAAAGCGAGGTGCTCACTTTCGGTTCGCTCAACCTCGCAAAGCGACCATATCCGGAAACCAGACGCTTTGGGGTCGCTTAACCTCACTTTCCGACCGCGTCGAATTCTACAGAAATACCAGCAGGCCCGACCCAAGGGGTAGGCGACTGAGGCCACCGCCTTGGTCCTCCAAATATTATTTTCTATCATTTAATATCATTCATTGCTTGTACTATTAAACTTATTTGTGTTTTCAATATTGTGCTTTAGTTACCTTTTAACATGCAAAGCCTGCGATGGTTTGAATCTTTTTGAAAATTGTTTCAAATTGATTAAAAATAAATAATAATAACTCATATATATATATATATATATATATATATATATATATATATATATATATATATATATATATATATATAATTAGAAATAAGATGAGAATAGTTAGCTTACAATAGTCAAAATCAAAAAAATAAATAATAGTTAAAATAGAAATAAGTAAATATTTATTTAAAATTAACTTTTCTTTAATGTATATAGACGAGCTTTATTTGATCTCTGATTAGTAAAAATTTAATTTAATATTGTTAAAGTGGGAGAATTTGCTAACTAATAGAAATTAAAAGAATAAATAATAGTTAAATTAAAAATAAATAAAAATTTATTTAAGTTCAACTTTTTTTCAGATAAAATTGAATATAATGATTTTATTATCAACTAAAAAATATTAAATATAATTAATTATAATAAATTAATATATAACTTAATTTTCAAAATATATAAATATAAAAATTTTAAAGACGGTATTTTAAAATTCGCCTCGGGCCTCAGTATACCTTGGGTCGGCCCTGAACACCAGTAGAACTGACAGCAACAATGGGGATTTCTACCCCATCCCTTACAAGTCTCAAAACCAAACAAAATAACAACACACCAAGTAACATTTTAGCATATACAACATGAACGACAACACTTGTGTAAGATTTTCCTGGAATTAGGAGAAAACATAACGAAATTCAATATTCTCCAATTCTATCTAACAATCCTAACCTAAAGTATCTAACTAGAACCCACCTTTGAATGATGATGAAGAAGTTGTGCTTGATGAATATGAGATGATATTGGTAAAGAAAGATCAAAAGTTCCACTTTCTCTTCTTCCTTTAGGTTTTCCTTTTCTTTCTCTCTATTTCCTTTTCTTTCTCTTTTCTATCTTTTCCTTCTAATTCTCCCACTTTGTTTGAAAGACAAGGGAAAGAAATGATGCATAGAAAATATCATTAAGAGAAAAGTTGGTAAGAGTGGCACATGTGGTAGAGAATGAATATTAAGTGGTAAATATATAATATTAATGTTATTAAAATGTCTCAATTGTATCAATTAATAAAAGATCAGAGTTGAATAATATTAATAAATTCAATCTGAGCTCACTAGTTACTCTAATTATCCCAACCAATAACTCCCAGAGTACATAGCTTATGTGTGTGAAATTCTTAATCTTGATTTATATATTGGACTTTGGTGTTATGTCGGTTTTAACATTATTTTCTTGACCATGAGATTATCTTTACCAAAAAGACTTCATTTGGAAAACTGTGTTTTAATTTGAAATAAATTAAACTATATTAAATTGGTTGAAATACAATCAGTTTAATCATGGTTGAATGGATTGAATTAATTAAAACATGTTACATGGGCTTCGACGTTGTACAACAATGAAAAAGTGTCGGTTTCTACATTAATTGATCTCATCTTTTATTCATGTGATTCTTTTTTTTTTAAAAGCAATAGATTTCATTAAAAGAGAGTACAAGGGGTACTCAACCCAAACTACAAAAGTCAATACAAGCAGACCTAAGGATCAGTTACCCACACTGACCACTTACAAGCAGCAGACATATTAGGAATCTTACCCCTCCACAACCAAGCAGAAATTTTCACAGCATTAACAACTTCTTCAATCGTAAAATTACCGCTATTGAAGATAACTGCATTACGACAAAGCCAAATCTGAAAAATAGTAGCAGCCCAAATGAACATACCATTGTAATAAAGAAATAATCTACCTAATAAAGCTGAAACCAAGTGATTGATTTGATTTTTGCGCTGAAACCATGTGATTCTAAAACATGAATATGTGCAGGGCTTTCAAGGTTACAGAATTAAAAGATAAACTACTCATTTTACATAAGAATCCTTACTGCTAGTAAAAGGTTAAGAACATATGACACCTCAAAAATCAAATCAATCACTTGGTTTCAGCTTTATTAGGTAGATTATTTCTTTATTACAAATATTAGATGAATGATATAAAAGAAGAACTTTGGTGATAATGAGGATGAGTTGGTTGTGATTGAAATAAAGATGCAAAGTGTTGGAATGCCACCAAACGTATGTAAACATGCATACACATTTTTTTTTTAGTAAGCGAGAATTAAATAACAGAGTACTAGGGGTACTCTAACCCGATTACAAAAAAGCCGATACACCGAAAATTACAAACCAAATGGAACTAAGCGAGATAGTGTAAAGGATTTTTACAAAAATCATAGAAGTTACATTTGGAGTTTGTAATTTTACCGATAAAGGACCATCTCCAGCTAAGAAGTTTATTATTCCAAACAACGTCGAGAGCACTGATTTTTTCGCCTTTAAATTGGACTCCATTCCGCAAAATCCATAAATTCCAACAAGTTGCTATCCAAATCAAACTTTCCCTCCCGGCTGCAACTTTCTTCTTTTTGAAGAAAGACACCCAATCGTAGAAATCATTGTGAACATCTACAACAGTTCTCCGATTCTCAAAGCCGATCCATCTAGCAACCTTAGTCCAAACATGACTAGAAAAATCGCAATTGAAGAGCAGATGCTGTAAATTTTCCGGGTTTCCTTCACAAAAATAACAATAAGATTGATCGAAAGTGAGAATACCTCTCTGCACAAGAAGAATCTTCGTCGGTAATCTGTTCAAGAGCAACCTCCAACCGAAAGCCTTAACCCGAAACGGGATCTTACTATGCCACACCTTCCCAAAAACATTCTTTTCTTCAACATTCTGCTGCTGAAACAAACCATCACACAGTAGATTGTAGACAGTTTTAACCGTGTAAGAGGAGCTAGTGTCGAATTTCCAAACAACTGAGTCGTTCCTGTCCCGTTCTGGAATAAAATTCTGCAGAATACTATATAAATCATCCAAACCGTCCCGTACAGCAGAAACGGAAATTTGTTGGATACCGAGGTCCCCCCACTGCCAGCCGTCCTCTTTCCAATCTCCCATTGCACTAACCTTTAAATGCTTTGCGTTGTTGGTTCGATATAAATCGGGAAAAGCCTTTAATAGAAACATAATAAATATGGTAATTATTGATCTTTGCGAGGATTGTCTTATACATTTTTTGAGTAAATAAATTTATGAAAAAATATATATCATCAAAGTGATTCTACAACCTCGTATTGACAACTCAAAAGTGAGGTAGCATATGAGAGACAAAGATTAATTATATATTATCATAATTATTACTATATATGAATTATTTTGTAAAAAACATTGCATTATTTACTTACTATAAATGTGATGGACATAAATGTTAGATTACTCTATAATTGGAAATTTGAAAAGGTTACCCATTTGTAGTTTCTAGAATTAGTAATTATAAGAAACGTTAAAATGGTTTTTAGTTTAGTTCACATGTATGTGTTTTAGTTTTTAGTTTAGTTCACATGTATGTGTTTCTTTCCCAATTATGTTATTTGTAGTGCTATCCTTAGAATGTGAATCTCTCAGGGTTGTTATGCAGGTGATAACATCCCTTTTGTTATGTAATTTTTTAGTCACGTGGATCTTGACTCTAAATTTAGTCATTCTTTACATCATCTTTGAGTATTAGCAGAGACTTGGTTCAATTGTTCAAGTTGAGTGTGCTACTTAGATGGATCCTGATCAGTCACTTATTTTTTAACAAGTAAACTTACATTGATTACATCTTATGGATATGTAATACACTTGTAACGCCCATATATAAAATATGTTTAGAGTTTACATATTATACATAGGTGAAAATTTGGTACTGAAATACATAAGTTCCTAGTGACACATTGTACATATTACATGCCCAAAACAATACAACTAAAAGTGGCACAATATATACGAGATGTCCAAAATGACAAAAAAAAAACTAAGAAATAGATCATTATGAAATGATCTTAGAATAACTATCTGCATAGTAGAAAGCCATCCAAAATGATAAGACAAGTAAGTACATCAAGCTACCTTGTCCTTACCCTTCACTAAAACAGAACTACCTGAAAAACAATCAATAACATGGGGTGAAATAATAATCCCAGTGCGTTCCATATCTTATGGTGTCTCTCGGTTCAACAAGGTTCTAAACATCTATTATTCCAAGTCTGTTGGTTGCATAATAGGGCAAGTAGTAAAAATATTTATTTTCGGAAGAATTCCCTCCGGGATTTATGTCGTGTCTAAAGAGATCGGTTCGAGGGAAAGAATGTCGTTCGACAGTCTTTCGCGTTTATGAGTTTGGGTTTAAATGGTTTTAAACATAAAAACAGTAAAGTAAACATTAAAACATAAAACAAATTCATTCTTCAGCAAGATAAACTTTTCCGGCATGCACATAACCGACTCCTCACAAACTTAAACTTACCGACCAGTTATACTCCACCTACAATACTCCTCAATATCACCCAGCATCGCTCACAACAAAGGTTATGTCTAACGCAAAGTTGAGAGAACAACCGTGTTACCCTCGTCGACACTTTCGCACGCGACTCAAGACACGGAGGCATTAAGCTTCGATGCCAATTGAAGATTATTAGCTCTTAAATCTATCTCTAGAATCCAGAAACTAACAGCTAATCATCCCTAATCAAAGTTTGCGAAGTTTATCTCTAACGCAACTCAAACCCCGCGCATAAAGCAAAAATCAGAGACAATCACCAATAGAGATTTGTAAAGCAAGTTTTATACAACGCCATGGGCGACAAATATACATGAGATCATAGTCAATACATATACAAAACCCAACAAAGAAGAAAAACACAAAGAAGAAGAGAAATGGACCAAACATCTCGCGGTTTGTCAGAGCCGATCGACGATCAATCCACCCCGGTTCATCCGTGTGCAAGCTTACATGTTGTTTTCTAAGCTAATCTACTGAAAAATGACGTTTGATGGAGTTGGAGCAAGAATCCCCAAAACCATAACCTAAAAAGTGACTAAAATGAACTAAATATAATTCAAAATCTGTACAGTTCGCAAAGCGAACGTTTTACTCGCAAAGCGAGCCTCAAAAAGTGGCACTTAAGTGCCTCTGAAATGCTAAACCGACTTTGTAAAATTCCAGAAGTTTGCAGTGCGAACGATTTATTCGCAAAGCTAATGCTCGCTGCACAGTTTGCAAAGCGAACTTTGGTATCTTTCTCCCCTGTCCAATTCTGGGAGCCTTCGCTAGGAACTCGTCAGCCATTCACAAAGCGAACATTCGCTGGCAAACTCGCAAGGCGAACTTGACAGCAGACCATACCTTATTTTGACCACAACTTCTAAACTGTAACTCTGATTTATGCACGGTCGGAAGCGCTGGAAAGCTTATTAAATGCTCTTTACGACAATGGCAAGATATCCTTGATTGAATACCTGCAAAAAATGGGAGAAAATCAATTAAACTCATTGATATTTACACTGTTGTGGTGAAAATCGGATAACAAGCTATTAATTAACTTGTATCATTTTTCTTTTACAACCGACTTTGATTTATCCAAAGGAAAGGTTCAAGATCGTTAGAAAAACCTAAAGGGGGAGATCTAAGGTTTGGGGGTTGGTTATGCCTAGGGAAGGTATTAGCACCCTAAACGTCTGTAGTACTCTACAGGAGCCTCTTGTTTAAAGTTACTTATGTTTGCTAAAGGTTCTATGCTAAAAGCTGAAACCCTAGGGGTTAGTATCTAAGTATACTCGATAAAGCATCGCACTTTACGCCTACGTATCCTCGGGAATAGAATCAGAGTATGCGTAGTTCTACTTCTACTGAACTATTGACTATGGTCAATATTCAGAGGGGAAATGAGTACAAGCTCATTGTAGAGTTTAGGAACTCTCTAGATCTAGTTGTAATGGACCTATGTTGAAGTTTAGTCAGTAGGGGAAGTGATAAATTCATTATGATGAATATCACTAAGAGTTGAAGAACTCTTCCTAAAGCTAGTTATGGTTTCTATGTCTCTGATGAGGCCAAGAAACGAAGTTTCTTCCTAAGAGGTCACTTAGGTTAAGATTGGGGCTATGACTTTAAGAGTCAACACTGTTCACCTTCCTTTGGAATAGGGGAAAACAGTTGATAGTAACAATAAATAAAACACGATGAAAGATAAGACATTGGTATAACAGATAAAACAACATAAGCATGAGGATGGCAATATGTTTATGACAAAGATATAGATAGGATGAACATGATTAAAAGAGTACATCAATATGCTTCAATCTTTAGGAAGACAAACATATAGGAATGATATACAAGAACAAATTAATATGCTTCAATCTTTAGGAAGACAAACATAGAGAATGTTTAACAAGAACAAATCAATATGCTTCAATCTTTAGGAAGACAAACATAGAGAATGTTTAAGGATGACATTTAAAGAAGGATAATATTCATATAAAAGTCAAGCATATGGCCAATCAACATGGATATATTATCTTAAGAATTAAACAAGTCAATTTAATAGAATAACATGTCAAGATCAACAAAAATGCTCATAGTTGATATTAACAATTAAACCAACAATTGATAATTAATTGACAAGGCAATTAAAATTAACAATTACAACACACAAGGTAATTAAAAATTAAGCATACATGGATAATTAATCATTTAGAAATTAACTATTAACCAAAACTCAATAATCAAGACACAAATGGATAAATTAAGAGTTAATAACATGATTAAAAATAATAAATAGCACCGTTAGAATTAGTAAAGTAATTCAAGATATAATTTAAATTAACAACATGAAACAATTAACAATTAACTATAATTAAAAATATAATTAACAATTAACAATTAATTAACAATTATGAAATATATTAATTAATCACATGAAATTAAAAATGAAACTAAAATTAAACATCAAACAAACATAATAAAATAGAAAAAAGAAATAAAAAACGCAGGGGGTGTGAGAGTAAATCAGGTCAGTTAAAAAAAAAGGAAAATGAAATGGGCCAGAATATGGGGGTGTGGGTAGGATTGGGTGCAAGGCCCAGGTTGGAAAGAAAAAAATCAAGGCAAAAAAAAGAAGTAAAATGGCCAAAAGGTTGATCCGCTGGATCGAACCTAGGACATTGTGGTGAAAGGCGAAAGGCAAGGCAAATGGTGAACCGTTGGGACGGCAGATACATCCATTCATAAACACGCATCAATTAATTAATAAGCTAACAAAAGCAAGGAAAATATAAAGCAACACACGCAGTGCAGTGCATGGGAAGTGCATCATGTGTGATATCATTGGCATGTGATTATTAAAACAACTAGCAGACAAATATGAGATATCCAACCAATTTACATGCATGGAAGATGAATGAAATCATACTGCTATTATTAATAAAAAAAGGAAAACCAACTAAAAGAATGCACGCATGGAAAAAAGAGAATAACACATGCAGGCGTTAAAAACGTTTTTCATACCAAACAACAACACTCAAACATTCAACTTCCAAGCATTCTAACTCTACCAAAACTTAACCAAATAACACGAAATAAAATACCAAAATGGAGCATTTTATGAGTAGAACAAGATGCAGTCATTACTTGAACAAGATAATGGTCAATCACATAAGCAGTAAGCAAATAAAACCAGGGTCCAAAATGAAAATCAGTTAGTTAAAAAAGTGATGAATCCAATCTGCTTCAGATTTTAATTAACATGTTTGTTTCCAAAATCATCAATCAGCATCTTATATGATAACCACAACTCTTGCACTCTAATACACGATAACAAACATTAAGAGCTACAAAACTAGCATGAGTTGGAAATAAAAACCGATACAGTCAGTACATTCTCAAACCATCAGTTCAACATTAGACATGGCAGAGGTATAAAGACATGAAACGAAGCATGATAACATGAGAACAAGACTTCATTCAAAATACCCTAGCAGGATATGACTGCATATGGTTTTCCAAACAAATTAAACTTCAATGTAGAGGCAACAACATTAAACAAGTGTAAACCAATATTACATCAACATGTTATTATGAACAAAAGATTTATCAACAATCCAAATGGTTTAACTGAACTCGTGTGTGAGCAAGATATGTGTAAGCAGAAGGCAAAAGTATCCAATCTTTTAAAAATGATATCCTAGTAAAACAAACTATGTTCCATTCACAAAGACATAAACTGTGACAACTTGAAAAACATATTCCATGAACAAACCAAACCAGCATGAACATTCAGACAACATCCAAAGCACAAACAAGTTAGAGATAGTATCAAACAAGACTTGGCATGCTTCTAAGTCAATCACACATATAATGAGCATTACTTTGGTTCTAAACTTCAGTTATAAAAAACAAAACCTAACAGCATACTTCCACATATCATTCATTGTAAAGCATGTGTGGTGTTCAAGTGATAAACAAGCATGGATATACTAACATCAACCAAAGCAAACACATACATCTCAGCCATATTCAAAAATGCGCAAGAACAACAACTTAGCAGCATATCCTCATGAAAGTTTACACACCATACATTCTGAGATCAACAACCAAAATCATTACAACATTTTAACATGGGCTCGTGGTAGTATTACAACATCATTTCAAGGTAAAATAGCAACACATATGAACATGTATAACATTTTAGATCACACGAATTAGTGAATAAACAAAACATACCAACATGCTTCTCAACACATGCCCACGCATGATAAAGGTTACTAGGTTTAATATAGAATAATCAGAACTTTCTCAAAAATAACTTAACATGAGGTTCATAACATCATACATGCCAAGCATTTAAACATTAAAACAAACAGAGATGATAATCTAACATAATATGATGATGTACCTTAACATGGTGTAATAAGCATGGTAAATAAGAGTTTTGAAGCTTACCTCTTTTCCACGCAAATAAGCAAGAACCTTCTCCTTCTCCCAGCTAGCTCCTCGTATGCTCCAAAGAAGTGACTCTGAGAGATTCTAGTGTTATTGTTGGTTTTTTGTGTGTTCAAATGAAGTGGAGGAAGGCCCCTTTTATAGGGAATTCAACTGGTCCGTGAGAATGATAATCCAACGTGCTAAAGGTTTAACTTGAGAAGAAAAATCATGGAAAGATTTGGAGATATGGCTGTGGCTGGTCTGAGCAACATGGAGCCACGTGAATCTTCTTTTATGCCACTAGGTCAGAGAGAAATAGCATGCTCTTGGCTTGTGTCCTTTGGTCCAAGGTAGTGTACAAAGGAAATGGTTTAAGGTAGCTTGCAAAGGTAACTATGATAGTACAAAAGCAACAACACTTTGCAGCGTGTTTTAAGGGTTAAAGTGAAGTTAGAAAAGGTGGCAAGTAGCTCTGCAGAGTGTACTTGGATAGAGGGAAATGAAATTCAAAATCCAAACAAAGGTGTTCTTGGTGCAAAACCAAAATCGTATGGCCATGTTGTAAAAATTATATCTCATGACTTAATGATCCATTTTTCATGCTCTTAGGTTCAAATGATAGCTCTTGGATGATACTATAAGTTTGATGTTGGAAGATTGTTGAAATAACGCCTTGAAATGGTAGAAAAGTGCCTTGCAAATCGTGTCCCCAAAACTGTCCAAAAGAACTTAGAAAAAATTCTAAGTGTTGAGTTTTGACAATTTCAAGTGCCCTTTTTAAATAATTCATAACTTGAGAACGGTTTATCCCCATGAGACATTCCACATATGGTTGGAAAGCTCTCAACAAGCTCTACAACTTTCATTTGGGACTCAAGACTTGAATCTAAATGGAAATGGGTGAAAAGTAGCTCCAAAATTGAGAAAAAGAGTGATGGAAAATGCTGAAAAATTTTCTAAGTGTTGGTCAAAATGCCTTGGAAGCTCTATAACTCAAAATCCAAGCATTTTTAGACAAAACTTCATATTGAACAAATTGAAGATCTTGGAAAGAGCTTTCCAATGAACTTTGAGCCACTCCAATTGGATGTGTGGTTTAGGAGTTATGGTCCTTTCAAAATAGGCTATTAGGGGAAAAATCTCATAAATGACACATTCTTTGGTCAAAACCTTACTTCCCTTGCAAGAAACCTCATGAAACTTGATATGGATACTTTGTATATTCCATGAGAAAAAATATGATGATTAGAACCAATAATTCTTCAATTGATCCAAAATTCCAAAAGATTAGGGCTTCAGTCAAACCCTAATTTTGACTGTGAATGCACTGAGGTTAGATCTTTTAATCTTGCTTCTTCCTTCTCATCTAAAGGTCTTAGGAGACTCTTGAGGATGTTGATAAACCAATGGAACCAAGAATTAGGGCTTAGGAGTCCATCTTGATGAAGATCAAAGCTGTTGACTGACAAGTGCCACAGAAACCCTAATTTGGAGGTGTAGTGAGACTGAGGCTCAAACTTCTCTTGTTGAGGACCCATAGACCTTGGATTCTTGTTGAATAATGTCCTTTGAATGTAGATGACTTCATATGGTGAGTAAACCACACAAATCTTGACTTGATAGAACTAATTCCTTAGTAACTTCTTCAGAGCAAACCCTAATTCCACAGCCCTTGCACTGGAGGTCTTCTGTTAACTTGACTTGCTTCAAACAACTTGTGGAGCTTCATGATGATAGGTAAACCTAATTTGAACACAAAGAAACAAACTACAAGATATGGGTTAGCTCAAACAATGCAGAGATGCTCCTAAGATGCACAAAAGCTGGATGACATCTAAGGGTAAAAATTTAGGGTACAACAGTTGCCCCTATTTAAATAGCTTCACCAGAGGGCACAAGAAACGGAGATTCCAGAGGCACCAAGGTGAAAGGTATTTAAATATAGCAAACCAAAAATTTTACCCTTAGATGGAATGCAAATTCTAAGGACAAGCGACAAACATGCATATGCTGACATGCCATAAACTTCTAAAATGATAATATGATGCCAGGAATGCAAAAGATGCAGACAGACCAGACACCAAAGACAACAGGAAGCAAACACACAAGAAAAGCTTCGCCGGGGAAAGACGAAAGCTAGTATCCACAAGCAAAGACTCACTGGGGATACAGGACAACCAACAAAGGAGACTCACCGGGGAGACTCCAAAGAAACCCTGGGGAAAAACCAAAAGACAATCTCCACCGGGGAAAGATCCAGGGAGATAGACTACTGGGGACAAAACAAAACCCACACTCTTTCTGGGCACCAAACCAGAAAGAAAAACCTGATCCGGGATCAGTCCAAAGGAGATAAACAATCAAACAAATACTTCCTGGGGATCTCAAACTGAAGAGTTCGAAGTGGGATCTTCAGAAAGAGCCAGGAAAAACAGAGACGAACCCTGCGCACCAGATAGGAGTCTTAAAGTTTGAATAAAATTGTTCCAAGAAACTTAGCTTAAAGCAATTTTAGAAAAGAAACAAGATAAGGAGGTGTTCAATGTCCGACACGATTCGAACAAGAACAGTTTTAAAACAAAAGACAGTGCTTGACACGATTCAAGCAAAGTCCCAATTCAAGTTTGACACGATTCGAACAACAACGGTTTTAAAATAGGGGGTCAGTGTCCGACACGATTCGAACAAAGACTCTGTTCAGGTTTGACACGATTCAAACAAGAACAGAAAAGACAATGCTTGACGCGATTCAAACAAAGTCCAAGTTCAAGTTTGACACGATTCAAACGAGAACACAAAAAGACAATGCTTGACCCGATTCAAACAAAGTCCAAGTTCAAGTTTGACACGATTCAAACAAAGTCCAAGTTCAAGTTTGACGCGATTCAAACGAGAATACAAAAGACAATGCTTGACACGATTCAAACAAAGTCCAAGTTCAAGTTTGACATGATTCAGACGAGAACACAGAAGATAATGCTTGACACGATTCAAACAAAGTCTAAGTTCAAGTTTGACACGATTCAAACGAGAACACAGAAGACAATGCTTGACACGATTCAAACAAAGTCTAAGTTCAAGTTTGACACGCTTCAAACAAGAACATGTTCAAGTTTGACGCTATTCAAACAAGAACAGCTCTAAAAATCCTTTAAAGTTAAACTTCTTGGGGAACAGAAAAAGATTTTAAAGATTCAAATCTGGCGCGCAGAGGTTAAGACCGAACAAGCACGACACAAAGCAAATCGGGAATGTCTTTACTTCACTGGGGAAATAAAGACAAGCACAACAAAAGACCGCAAGCAAAACAGAGCACAAAGAAATGTAAAGATGCAAGGGCAATGCATATGCTTAGCTATATGCTAGAAATGACGCGAACGACGCAAAACAAGAAAGAAAAGAAAGCACAGGTCAACACCCTGAAATCCAAACATTAAGGATAACCAGAGCAACCTCTTTCCACTGGAGATGGCAGATCTAATGCCAAAAAAACAGTATTGCTAAACTCTTCTTGCACAAATTGATTCCAAAATATCTTAATTCCAGAGTAAAACTTAGTTTATCTTTGTGTTTTCTTAGAAATTGCAACATTTCCGTTTTCAAAAATCAAGTGAAAATGACTAATAAATTTTGCAAAAATAAAGATGATAGCGTATTAAACAAGAGATGATTCAATAGCTGATATTCATTGAAAAATGGTGACTTGCCAAATAGCAGAGTCCCATGAAATATTACAAATGCAACAAAATGGCAATTTATCAAAGGTTACATTGTATTCAATGACCAATAACCCTAATGACTAAGGACCCTAGTTGTAGCTAACTTAATCTTCTCTGGGGATTCCTGGATGTCACAGAGGTGTCCTAGTCTTAAGCATAATACTTCCGCACCGAATCAGCATTCACAGGATGCGCAAGCTGTTCACCGTCCATAGTTGTAAGGAAAAGAGATCCTCCTGAAAACACTGTCTTGACTATGTATGGACCTTCATAATTAGGTGCCCACTTTTCACGCGTGACTCTTTGTGACGGCAAGATCTTCTTAAGTACCAATTCGCCTACTCGGAATTCCTGAGCGCGGACCTTCTTATCAAATGCTCTCTTCATCTTCTTCTGATACAACTGGCCATGACACATAGCTGTCAGGCGCTTCTCATCAATTAGATTCAGTTGATCATATCTCTCTTGAATCCACTCAGCTTCATCAAGCTTTGTTTCCCTTAATATCCTCAGAGAAGGTATCTCAACTTCTATAGGGAGGACAACATCCATTCCATATACCAACGAAAAAGGGGTTGCCCCTGTTGATGTTCTGACAGACGTTCTATATCCATGTAGCGCGTATGGCAACATCTCATGCCAATCCTTGTATGTCTTGACCATTTTCAGAAGGATTTCTTGATATTCTTGTTCGCAGCTTCGACTGATCCATTCATCTTCGGACAATATGGTGAAGAGTTATGGTGCTCAATCTTGAAGTTATCACACAACTCCTTCATGGTTCTATTATTCAAATTGGTTCCGTTGTCAGTTATGATTCTGCTTGGGATCCCATAACGACAAATGATGTTGTTCTTAATGAAACGAGTAACTACTTGCTTAGTTACATTTGCAAAAGAGGCGACTTCCACCCACTTGGTAAAGTAATCTATAGCCACCAAAATGAAGCGATGCCCATTAGACGCTTTAGGTTCAATTGCCCCAATCATATCAATGCCCCACATAGAGAACGGCCAGGGTGATGATAGCACATTCAACAGAGTATGAGGAACATGCATTTTGTCTGCATAAATCTGACATTTATGGCATTTCCTAGCATACTGGATGCAATAAGTCTCCATAGTCAACCAATAGTATCCAGCCCTCAAGATCTTCTTAACCATGGCATGCCCATTGGCATGGGTGCCAAAAGCTCCTTCATGAATATCATGGATCAACAAGTCTGCTTCTCTCTTATCGACACATCTCAACAAAACCATATCATGATTCCTTTTGTACAGTACCCCATTGCTGATAAAAAACTTGGCTGACAATCTTCGCAGAGTCTTCTTATCAAGAGCGGAGGCGTTGGCCGGATATTCTTGATTCTTTAGGAAGTTCAAAATGTCATGAAACCAAGGTTAGCCGTCTGATTCTTCTTCAATGACCTGGCAGTAGGCAGGTTCGGTCTTCCTTCCAATACTGATTACTGGATCTTCGTTGATAAATCTAACTTGCCACATCGAAGCCAGTGTTGCTAAAGCATCCGCCACATGATTCTCAGTACGTGGCACATGGCGAAAAGTTATCTCATCAAAACACTTAATCAACTCCAGAGCATATGCCTGATAAGGGATAGACTTCTCATCTTTTTTCTCCCACTCGCCTCTAATTTGATAAATGACCAGAGCGGAGTCACCCATAACTTCGAGAAAACAAATTCCAAGATCGATTACAGCTTCCAGACCCAGAATGCACGCTTCATACTCAGCAATATTATTCGTACATCCAAAATCCAATCTAGCTGTAAAAGGGGTGTAGCCACCTTCAGGATTAATTATAGCAACACCTACTCCATGCCCCTTGTAATTGGACGAACCGTCGAACATCATCTTCCATCTATATTCAGCCCTGGGATCTTCTTCAGAACTTGACTCTTCATTATCTTTCACTGCCATAATATCCTCGTCAGGGAAATCAAACTTGAGTGGTTCATAGTCTTCAACTGGTTGATCGGTAAGATATTCTGAAAGAGCACTTCCTTTAATGGCTTTTTGAGTGACATACTGAATGTCATACTCAGATAATAACATGTGCCAGCGGGCAAGCCTGCCTGATTGAGCGGGTTTCTCGAAAATGTACTTTATCGGATCCATCTTGGAAATCAATAGGGTAGTATGACAAATCAGGTACTGCCTCAGGCGTTTGGAGGCCCAAGCCAAAGCGCAACAAGTCTTTTCCAGTAATGAGTAGCGACTTTCGCTGTCTGCAAACTTCTTACTCAGATAATAAATTGCATGCTCTTTCCGGCCAGTCTCGTCATGCTGTCCCAAAACACAACCCATAGATTCTTCTAAAACAGTCAAATACACAAAGAGGGGTCTTCCAGGAACCAAAATAGGAGGTTCTTGGAGATAACTTTTGAGCTTCTCGAAAGCCTGTTGACATTCTGCATTCCATTCTACTGGCTGATTCTTACGGAGTAGCTTGAAAATTGGTGCACATATCGGAGTCATGTTGGAGATGAACCGGGAGATGTAATTCAAATGGCCCAAAAATCCTCTGACTTGAGACTCAGTTCGCGGAGCTGGCATTTCTTGAATTGCTCGTACTTTATTTGGATCCACTTCAATACCCTTATGGCTGGCAATGAAACCTAATAACTTCCCAGATCTGACCCCAAAGGTACACTTTATAGGGTTCAGCCTCAACTGATACTTCCGAAGTCTCTTGAACAATTTCAGCAAGTGATCTACATGTTCCTCTTCATTATGTGATTTGGATATCATATCGTCCACGTACACCTCTATCTCTTTGTTGATCATATCATGGAATAGGGTTACCATGGCTCTCTGGTATGTTGCCCCGGCGTTCTTTAGTCCAAAAGGCATAACCTTATAACAATAAGTGCCCCACGGGGTAATGAAAGTGGTTTTATCCATATCAACTGGATCCATTCTAATCTGATTGTAGCCTGAAAATTCATCCATAAATGAAAACATTGCGAAATGGGCCGTGTTATCTACCAGCGTGTCGATATGTGGTAGAGGGAAAGCATCCTTAGGACTAGCTTTGTTAAGATCTCTATAATCTACGCACATTCGCACCTTTCCGTTCTTTTTCATAACTGGAACAATATTGGCCACCCACTCTGGATACTTGGAAACTGCTAGAAATCCGGCATCCAACTCTCTCTTAACTTCATCACAGATTTTGAGGGCCATGTCAGGATGACTTTTGCGAAGCTTTTGTTTTACTGGCGGGCACTTGGGCTTGAGCGGTAATTTATGAACCACAATATCTGTATCTAAACCGGGCATATCTTGGTAAGACCAAGCAAACACATCCACATACTCTTCAAGTAGCGAAATCAACCGCTGTCTAATTTCTGGCTTCAGGGATACCTCAATCTTAACTTCTTTCTTCTCTTCCTCAGAACCAAGATTGATGACATCCACCTGCTCTTCATGTGGCTGGAGATCTGTATACTGGTAATCACACATATCTGCTAGCTCTTTGGGTACCTCATAATCCTCCTCCTCCTCAGCTTGATAGACAGGGGAGTCAAAGTCAATGGTAATAGCAAGGTCATTGAATACAATGGGTTTACGATTCATTCTGCATAATAGAATGACTTGTATTATTAAAGTGCACAACAGTTCACAAACATGCAAGATGAAGATGTTTTGTTTGAAAAGATTGTCATTTTTTAGAAACAGAATGCAGTAAAGCAAAGACAACAAGAATTGCAAAAAAGTCATTTCATTGATTAATATTGAAAACGGAGGTCCGTACAAAATAATCCACTAGCTTTGGGCAAGACTAGGGAAATGAAAACAACAAATCAAGATAAGTTACTCTGGTTTCGGGTACACAGTTGGGATCTCTATAGCCTCCCAATTGCTCAAAGCACCCTCTTGGCGAAAAACCAGATGATCAATATCTTCTTCTTCTTCAGCACTTCCAATGATTGCGTGGACCTAATGTCCACCTCTGACAAATATCTCCTGCACAGTCTTCGTCTTCTTCCTTTTTCTCATTCTTGAAGCAGCCTCATCTTCTGGAGTTGGTCTGTAACCCAACCCCTGGTGTCGGTCCCTCTTCTGAATCTCAATGACTTCGCCCCATCCTGCGGGTATGCCTTCCTGAAGGGCATACTGAATACTCTTATACGAAGTAAACGATGGATACTCTGATACTACTGGCTTCTCATTGTCGATCATAACTGCATTAGCTATTTCCAAAGCTTGGAAAGAAGTTTCTAACGCATCTTCGTCAGCCTCAATGTAGCGAAATGAGGACAGGTTACTGACCATCAAATCCTCCTCACCATGTATGATAACTAACTTTTCATCGGCCACGAACTTCATCTTCTGATGTAATGTAGAGGTTACAGCACCGGCTTCATGGATCCAAGGTCTTCCGAGCAAACAGCTATAGGCAGGATTGATGTCCAGAATTTGAAACAGAATATTGAATTCCTGAGGTCCTATCAAAACTGGGAGCTCAACCTCCCCCATAACAGATCTTCGAGAACCATCAAAAGCTTTGACAATCAATGATGTGGGTCTCATGATTTCTCCTTTGTATGCCAATTTATCAAGAGTTCTCTTCGGTAAAACATTCAGAGAAGATCATGTATCTACAAGGACTCTAGCCAATGTGTCTTCTTGACATGTCATGGATATATGTAGAGCGAGATTGTGCTTCCGACCTACTTGGGTTAACTCTTCATCACTGAAACTGAGTGTATTGCTAGCGGTAATGTTAGCAACAATGTGATCAAACTGCCCGGTGGTGATATCTTGAGCTACATGAGCCTGAGCCAAAACCTTCTGCAGTGCTGATCGATGGGTTGGTGAATTAATCAACAGAGATAAAACAGAAATCTTTGACGGGGTTTGATGGAGCTGATCCATAATCCTGTAGTCACTTCTTTTTATTATTCTAAGGAATTCTTCATCATCCTCTTTGGAGATTACTTCTTTTCCCTTATCGTTGGCAGGTACATGACTAACACCTTCTTTTCTGGATGTTTCCGTGTTCACAGGGGGACAAATCCTTCCACTCCTCATCATTCTCCCTGTTCCTACTATGCTGGACACGTTCCTCTCATCAGCCCCTACCTCTTTCCTTGGGACTGGCTTCTCTATAACGACCCCCACCTCTTTCCTTGGGATCATTTCTTCTTTCTTCCTTTCACCTGTAATGTCTTCATAAATCCACGGCACTGCTTTGGTTCCTCTGAACCTGAATGGGACTGGTTTTGGGAAGTTATTTTACCTAGCACGATTAACAGGAGCAGCAGCTTCAGGCCTGTTAAATTTTGGAACTGATTATCTAAAAACAGGACTCACAGTATTTGCCCCTGGATTGTTGAACACAGGAACTACTGATATGTACTCTTCCTCATCAAACAACGACACTTGTTTTGGCAAGTTGAACACTGGTTCAATCACTGCTATTCTGTTTTGCTTCCTAAAAACCTGTAAGAAACCTTCATTAATCAAACGCTGAATATCATCCTGGACCAACTGACATCCTTCACTACCACCATCACACTCTTCACAAACATCATGGCAAACTTTGACCAAACCAGCGCTGAACAATTTGGCGTGAAACACTCTCAAGGGAGTTTTAATCTTTGCTGCATCTGAGATTAATACTTCGTCATTCTCATCTTCAATAGCATTAGCTGGCCCGTGGTTTGGCAAAGGGTTGCTTTTCACATTTGGCTGGCTATTCACGAAAGACATAATGTTTTTCTCTATCAGACCCTTCACTAGATTCTTCAATGCCAAGCATCCCTCTAAGTCATGACCTACCCCTCCTTGATGGAAAGCACAGGTTGCATTAGGGTTATAGAACTGCATAGACTTCTCAGAGGGTGGCCCCAATGGCCTAGTAACAACTAACCCTTATTCTACCAGAGAAGGATACAATGTTGTATATGTCATCGGTATGGGTGGAAAATTTGGTGTTACTGCCTGTCTTCTTTGGGGTGTATTTTGCTGTGGCGCCGGCCGCCGCTGCTGCTGGTAATTCTGGTTCTGATTCTTTGGCCACTGCTGTTGATTTTGTGGCTGGGAAACAGGAGCCGGTTGCATTACCGGATGATTAAAGGTGGGCATAACAGATGACACGTATGGTTGCTATGGGAATTGCATAGCATAAACTGGCTGCTGAGGAAAACTGGGACCCGGCTGTGGTTGGAAAAGAGCTCACTTCCAACTAGGGCTCTGCTTCTTCCCTGTCATGACAGGGTTAGTCTCGCCTTCCTTTTTCTTATGAAAATTACCTGGAGACCTCTTGACACCGGTACTAGTGCCACTGTTAGGTGAACTGGCCACCTTTCCACTTTTCAGACCTGCCTCCACTTTCATACCAATTGCAATGATGTCAGAGAAATTTGCGCCAATGTTGCTAATCATTTTCTCATAGAATTCAGGTTTCACAGTGTCTACAAACCAATCAGCTAGTTCCTTCTCAGTTAATGGCGGTTCAACCTGTGATGCAGTCTCTCTCCACCTCTGAGCATATTCTTTGAACGATTCAGTGTTCTTCTGAGTCATGGTCAAAAGTTGCCTACGATCAGGTGCCAAATCCAAGTTATACTTATAGTGCTTTATGAAGAAATCCATAACATCTTGGAAACATTTAATCTGAGACTGGTCTAAGCTTAAATACCACTTTGCGGCAGCGCCCTTCAGGCTGTCCTGGAAACAATGGATCATCAACTTATCATTATCCATATATGCCGCTATTCTTCAGAGATACATGACCAAATGTGCCTTAGGACACGTAGCGCCAGAGTACAATTCGAAGCTTGGTAATTTGAACTTTGGTGGAATTACTAAGTCAGTGACCAAACACATATCCTTTAGGTCAGAACTGAAGACATTATCTCCCTCTATGGCCTTCAGCTTTCTCTGCATAATCTCCATACTGGCTCTTAATTTCTCATTGCTGTCATCTCCTTCCATGGATACGTTATCATTAATAAAATGATGCTGATTCTGAAAAATGGGTTGAAACTGGGTCTGAACCACAGGTGGAGTATAAGTTGGGATAGCTTGTTGGTTTTCACCAAACAAAGGTGCAACTTGTTGGGTGGACTGAGGAGCTGTGGTAGTATAAACTCAAACGGCATCCCTAAAGTAGTGTCCACAACAGGTATGACTGGCGGCTCAACAGTTGTAGTGATGACTTCTGAGACTACAGTAGCCTGTGTATCCATTTTTGCTCGTATAACATGCAAAACCTCCATAATCTGCCCCATGCCTACTCTTAACTCATTGAGCTCGTCGTTGACTTGATCCAAATTCTCAAAATTATCAGACATCTTTCCTCTTCAAGCCTGGTCCGGATGTTGCAACAAATGTAGAGAGATCAGGGTGATGGTTCTGAAGAAGACAAAAAGACAATGAGACACAGAAGAATGCATGTGCGCATGCAAAAATGCAGAATGAGATGCAAATGCAGATGCAAGCTAAACTATCAAGAAACCAAAGATATTTTGTAAATAATATAGAAAATGGATTCTTGATAAAACAACTTCTTCATTCAAGAGTTTGGCAAACATTACATCTGGAGCAGGGTATTCTCATACTCCAAGTACATAAGTAGAGATACAACAAAATGAAAAGATACAACAACAACACAAATGTCAATAACAACACTAGAAATTGAATCCGCCGGTTGACGATCCTTCTCCTCCATTGATCACCCTCATTATCTTGATGATGCGCTCCTTTGTTTCTTCCTTAGCGAGAACCAGCTCTCCCAACTCCTCCACCATCCTCTGCTTTGTTTTAGTCGGGGACTCGTGGCGAGGACGTGGTTTCATCATTACTCGGGCTATGTCACGAGACCATTGCAAATGAGCCTTCGTGACCAGGCATTCAGATCTCCACAACTGTCTGTTGATCTGGCGCCAAGTGCGACACAAGCGCATCTTCATCTCAAAACCTTCCCTTTCATCATAAAACATCATCTGCATGTCTTCGTTATCTGGGATTCCTTCCTTCAAATGACCCAGCTGACGGCGAGCGAGGACAGGGTTGTAATTGATACAACCATTCCTTCCCATGAGAGGTACGTTAGGGCAATCCCCACGGCTGTGGATTATGGTGATTCCCTCGTTCGTTGAATCATACCATTCAATGTCGGTATGCTTCAGTTCCATCAACTTCCTAGACCACACCTTACAGTCCTCAACCTCCCAGAAAGTTGGGGTCTTCGGCAAATAAGAAACAAACCACTTGTAGAAGAGGGCCACACAGCAAACAATTGGCCCACTGCCTCTCATATATCTGGTCTGTATGGAATGGTAAACATCAGCCAACAGTGTCGAGACTGGATTGTTGACTGCAAACTGCTGAATGGCCTGGGTGTCTACAAAATCCTTGGCATTCAGGAACAGTAACAAACCATATATCATTAGTGCTAGAGTTGATTCAAACAAAACTTCATTTCCCCTATTCTTGAAGTACAGAGCTTTCTCCATCAAGAACTGCGTTGGCAACCCACGCTTTCCTCCCTTATTGGTCAAGTTGGCTTGGACATCAGATAGCCTGATTCTGGTTAGTCTGGCTATGTCTCTGGCTTGGACATCAGATTCTGGAAAAGACAGGAGCCTCCCTGATTGGAATCCCTATCATGGCTGAAAACTCTTCCAAGATTGGCACCAACTGGAATTCAGGGAACAAGAAACAACGGTATGCTGGGTGATACAGTTGGACCAGAACTTTAAGAGGTCCCACGGTTACTGGTGTCTCATCAGCGGTATAACACACCCATATCTGTCAGCGAAGGCTGACTGGTCTTCAATAATTTCTCCTAACCACAACAGACGATCCACCTCTGGCAACTCAAAGAAGTAAGGCCAAACTCTTTTCCCTGCAGTAGCCATTTCTACAAAATCTACAAAACAAGATTAGTAACTTGATAGTTTAGCGAAAATGCAAAATGCGAATGCAAAGTTTCATGGAATTCAGACACTTGCGCAAAATATCGGAGAAATATCAAAAGACCTCATTTCATTAAATAAAAGTGAATTACAATAGTTGATACACTTTCAAAAAACCCTAAACCTGAAGCTAAATAAAAGCTAGAAAGTCCTAAGGAGATTCTCCCAAGAGTCGTAGCTTGAGTCTTCCGATTTCTTCCTCCATCTGATCTCTTTCCGCGACAAGGTTATCGACGTTCGTCTTCTAAGCTGCAGGCTGAACAATAGGAGAACTTGGGCCTTCTTGGATCTTTCTTTTCTTGTAAGAGGTCAGTTCTTCATCCTTGGTGCGTAGCTGTTTTCGAAGTTCAAAATTCTCTTCAACAACCACCTGATACTTGAGTTTCCACGCTTCCTCAGACCGCCGGGTCTGTCTCAATGATATCTCTAACTCCTCTTCCTTTGACATGAAATACAGAATATGTTCTTCTTTCATGGGAATTGGTTCCTCCCTCTTGTATGGCATTCTCAATTCAATGGCTCGCTTGTGGACCCACGGAAGATATGGTTCCAAAGAAACACAATTGGGTTTCCCCAAGAAGCTACTTTCTCTTTTACACTTGCTATCCCAGGCTTTTAAGATTGAATCCCTTTGTTCTTCATTCTTATCATACTCCTCAAAATAAATTCCCTCTATATGGATACTTAGGGGCTTATCCTTCATAGGGTATCCTAATTGACGGCGTGCCAACACTGGATTGTAACTTATTCCACCTTTGATGCCAAGAAGGGGCACGTTGTTATACGGGCCGCAACTGTCTGTTATTGAGATTTTGTCGTACACTCGATTGTACCAGTCAATATCTACATGAGAAAGGGCCATAATCTTCTTAGACCATCATCCCTTCTTAGGATCCCAAAATGCACCTTTCTTTGGTAAGTGTGAAACGAACCATCTATATATCACAGGAATGCAGCAAGTGATCTGTCCGTTACCATGGGCATTTCTCGTATGGACTGAGTGGTAGGCTTCAGCAAGTAAGGTAGGCACAAGATTCTTCTTTAGGAAAATTTTGATTGCATTTAAATCCACGAAGTTGTCGAAGTTTGGGAACAGAAAGAGTCCATAGATGAGTAGAGCGAAAACAGCTTCAAAGGTGACCTTGTTGGAATGTTTAGCAAAGTAACGAGCTTTTTCAAACAGGAACTTAGTAGGCAATCCAAAAATTCCTCCCTTGGAGATTAAGTTGTCTTTAATGTCAACTAATTCCAAGTGAGTCTCTTTAGCTATTTTTTCCTCTTTTGGGTCTCTGTTGAAGATGGGAAATGGAGAATCATCCTTGATGGGTAAACCAACTATCTGAGAATATTCTTCAAGTGTAGGCAAGAGTTGATAGTCGGGAAAGGTGAAACAATGATACTTTGGATCATAAAACTGAAGCAAAGTTGAAAGGAGTCCTTCATCAACACTTTTTGTCAACAATATCCACAAATTCCCATATCTGTCTTTGAATCCTTCGGGGTCCGTTAGCAAATCTCCCAATCTCCTTAGGTCATCCAACTTAGGGTTCTTGAAAGTGTATTTCACTGTTTTCCTTCTTAATTCGTCCATGATATTTCTGTGACATTAAAAAGAAGTCTGAGTTCCATGAAACTGATGCAACATGAATGTTTATGCTACATGGATGCAACAAACATAAACAAAAACAAGAACAATCACATAAAGGTTTGGGTTAAGAAGCGTGGAGCCAAGGGTCACCCTCCCATTGGTATGTACTATGGTTTTCACCTGCCGAACAAGGTTCTAATGGGTTCCCAGAGTCTACGATCCATCTTTCGGATTTTGTCAACTTCCCAGATGACTTGGTAATCAACAAAATTCTCAAGAGAATCTCGTCTGAGTGTAGTATCGCGTGACAACCAATTCAGAAATAGACTCCATCATGGTCACCGCACTACATCCTAAAAGGCTTAAGTGGGGATTGGTAACTACGGTTCTCAACCTCAATGGCACATACATTGAGAGTAGCACGTTTTCACGAAAAGGATCGTTCAACATGACTAAACTCTCAAGAAGGCCTAAGCTGAGTGATGGTGTCTCAAGTTAACTTTTTCAGGAATTGACTCCTTCAAAGCCCCCTTGAATATACCATCGTCCTATCATAAGTGCACTCGAAATTCGGGTATAGGATTTATCTCACTCATAGATGCTAAGTAAACCCAAAAGATCAAGCAAGAACAATTATACAGATATGTAAGCAAATATGACATACATAAGCACACACAATCAAATAAGCAAACATGAATAACATAAAAGCAAGATAGGCTTAACCCTCTTAGGGATGGACCAGCAATAGGTCTATCTATCCCCAGTGAAGTCGCCATTCTGTTGCGGTGAAAATCGGATAACAAGCTATTAATTAACTTGCATCATTTTTCTTTTACAACAAAATTTGATTTATCCAAAGGAAAGGTTCAAGATCGTTAGAAAAACCTAAAGGGGGAGATCTAAGGTTCGGGGGTTGGTTACGCCTAGGGAAGGTATTAGCACCCTAAACGTCCGTAGTACTCTACGGGAGCCTCTTGTTTAAAGTTACTTATGTTTGCTAAAGGTTCTATGCTAAAAGCTGAAACCCTAGGGGTTAGTGTCTAAGTATACTCGATAAAGCATCGCACTTTACGCCTACGTATCCTCGGGAATAGAATCAGAGTATGCGTAGTTCTGTTTCTACTGAACTATTGACTATGGTCAATATTTAGAGGGGAAATGAGTACAAGCTCATTGTAGAGTTTAGGAACTCTCTAGATCTAGTTGTAATGGACCTATGTTGAAGTTTAGTCAGTAGGGGAAGTGATAAATTCATTATGATGAATATCACTAAGAGTTGAAGAACTCTTCCTAAAGCTAGTTATGGTTTCTATGGCTCTGATGAGGCCAAGAAACGAAGTTTCTTCCTAAGAGGTCACTTAGGTTAAGATGGGGGCTATGACTTTAAGAGTCAACACTATTCACCTTCCTTTGGAATAGGGGAAAACAGTTGATAGTAACAATAAATAAAACATGATGAAAGATAAGACATTGGTATAACAGATAAAACAACATAAGCACGAGGATGGCAATATGTTTATGACAAAGATATAGAGAGGATGAACATGATTAAAAGAGTACATCAATATGCTTCAATCTTTAGGAAGACAAACATATAGGAATGATATACAAGAACAAATCAATATGCTTCAATCTTTAGGAAGACAAACATAGAGAATGTTTAACAAGAACAAATCAATATGCTTCAATCTTTAGGAAGACAAACATAGAGAATGTTTAAGGATGACATTTAAAGAAGGATAATATTCATATAAAAGTCAAGCATATGGCCAATCAACATGGATATATTATCTTAAGAATTAAACAAGTCAATTTAATAGAATAACATGTCAAGATCAACAAAAATGCTCATAGTTGATATTAACAATTAAACCAACAATTGATAATTAATTGACAAGGCAATTAAAATTAACAATTACAACACACAAGGTAATTAAAAATTAACCATACATGGATAACTAATCATTTAGAAATTAACTATTAACCAAAACTCAATAATCAAGACACAAATGGATAAATTAAGAGTTAATAACATGATTAAAAATAATAAATAGCACCATTAGAATTAGTAAAGTAATTCAAGATATAATTAAAATTAACAACATGAAACAATTAACAATTAACTATAATTAAAAATATAATTAACAATTATGAAATATATTAATTAATCACATGAAATTAAAAATGAAACTAAAATTAAACATCAAACAAACATAATAAAATAGAAAAAAGAAATAAAAAACGCTGGGGGTGTGAGAGTAAATCAGGTCAGTTCAAAAAAAAGGAAAATGAAATGGGCCAGAATATGGGGGTGTGGGTAGCATTGGGCGCAAGGCCCGGGTTGGAAAGAAAAAAAGCAAGGCGAAAAAAAGAAGTAAAATGGCCAAAAGGTTGATCTGCTGGATCGAACCTAGGACATTGTGGTGAAAGGCGAAAGGCAAGGCAAATGGTGAACCGTTGGGACGACAGATACATCCATTCATAAACACGCGTCAATTAATTAATAAGCTAACAAAAGCATGGAAAATATAAAGCAACACACGCAGTGCAGTGCATGGGAAGTGCATCATGTGTGATATAATTGGCATGTAATTATTAAAACAACTAGCAGACAAATATGAGATATCCAACCAATTTACACGCATGGAAGATGAATGAAATCATACTGCTATTATTAATAAAGAAAAGGCAAACCAACTAAAAGAATGCATGCATGGAAAAAAGAGAATAACACATGCAGACGTTAAAAACGTTTTTCATACCAAACAACAACACTCAAACATTCAACTTCCAAGCATTCTAACTCTACCAAAACTTAACTAAATAACACGAAATAAAATACCAAAATGGAGCATTTTATGAGTTGAACAAGATGCAGTCATTACTTGAACAAGATAATGGTCAATCACATAAGCAGTAAGCAAATAAAACCAGGGTCCAAAATGAAAATCAGTTAGTTAAAAAAGTGATGAATCCAATCTGCTTCAGATTTTACTTAACATGTTTTTTCCAAAATCATCAATCAGCATGTTATATGATAACCACAACTCTTGCACTCTAATACACGATAACAAACATTAAGAGCTACAAAACTAGCATGAGTTGGAAATAAAAACCGATACAGTCAGTACATTCTCAAACCATCAGTTCAACATTAGACATGGCAGAGGTATAAAGACATGAAACGAAGCATGATAACATGAGAACAAGACTTCATTCAAAATACCCTAGCATGATATGACTGCATATAGTTTTCCAAACAAATTAAACTTCAATGTAGAGGCAACAACATTAAACAAGTGTAAACCAATATTACATCAACATGTTATTATGAACAAAAGATTTATCAATAATCCAAATGGTTTAACTGAACTCGTGTGTGAGCAAGATATTGGTGAGCAGAAGGCAAAAGTATCCAATCTTTTAAAAATGATATCCTAGTAAAACAAACTATGTTCCATTCACAAAGACATAAACCGTGACAACTTGAAAAACATATTCCATGAACAAACCAAACCAACATGAACATTCAGACAACATCCAAAGCATAAACAAGTTAGAGATAGTATCAAACAAGACTTGGCATGCTTCTAAGTCAATCACACATATAATGAGCATTACTTTGGTTCTAAACTTCAGTTATAAAAAACAAAACCTAACAGCATACTTCCATATATCATTCATTGTAAAGCATGTGTGGTGTTCAAGTGATAAACAAGCATGGATATACTAACATCAACCAAAGCAAACACATACATCTCAGCCATATTCAAAAATGCGCAAGAACAACAACCTAGCAGCGCATCCTCATGAAAGTTAACACACCATACATTCTGAAATCAACAACCAAAATCATTACAACATTTTAACATGGGCTCGTGGTAGTATTACAACATCATTTCAAGGTAAAATAGCAACACATATGAACATGTATAACATTTTAGATCACACGAATTAGTGAATAAACAAAACATACCAACATGCTTCTCAACACATACCCACGCATGATAGAGGTTACTAGGTTTAATATAGAATAATCAGAACTTTCTCAAAAATAACTTAACATGAGGTTCATAACATCATACATGCCAAGAATTTAAACATTAAAACAAACAGAGATGATAATCTAACATAATATGATGATTTAGCTTAACATGGTGTAATGAGCATGGTAAATAAGAGTTTTGAAGCTTACCTCTTTTCCATGCAAATAAGCAAGAACCTTCTCCTTCTCCCAGCTAGCTCCTCGTATGCTCCAAAGAAGTGACTCTGAGAGATTCTAGTGTTATTGTTGATTTTTTGTGTGTTCAAATGAAATAGAGGAAGGCCCCTTTTATAGGGAATTCAACTGGTCAGTGAGAATGATAATCCAACGTGCTAAAGGTTTAACTTGAGAAGAAAAATCATGGAAAGATTTGGAGATATGGCTGTGGCTGGTTTGAGCAACATGGAGCCACGTGAATCTTCTTTTATGCCACTAGGTCAGAGAGAAATAGCATGCTCTTGGCTTGTGTCCTTTGGTCCAAGGTAGTGTACGAAGGAAATGGTTTAAGATAGCTTGCAAAGGTAACTATGATAGTACAAAAGCAACAACACTTTGCAGCGTGTTTTAAGGGTTAAAGTGAAGTTAGAAAAGGTGGCAAGTAGCTCTGCAGAGTGTACTTGGATAGAGGGAAATGAAATTCAAAATCCAAACAAAGGTGTTCTTAGTGCAAAACCAAAATCGTATGGCCATGTTGTAAAAATTATATCTCATGACTTAATGATCCATTTTTCATGCTCTTAGGTTCAAATGATAGCTCTTGGATGATACTACAAGTTTGATGTTGGAAGATTGTTGAAATAAGGCCTTGAAATGGTAGAAAAGTGCCTTGCAAATCATGTCCCCAAAACTGTCCAAAAGAACTTAGAAAAAATTCTAAGTGTTGAGTTTTGACAATTTCAAGTGCCCTTCTTAAATAATTCATAACTTGAGAACGGTTTATCCCCTTGAGACATTCCACATATGGTTGGAAAGCTCTCAACAAGCTCTACAACTTTCATTTGGGACTCAAGAGTTGAATCCAAATGGAAATGGGTGAAAAGTAGCTCCAAAGTTGAGAAAAAGAGTGATGGAAAATGCTGAAAAATTTTCTAAGTGTTGGTCAAAATGCCTTGGAAGCTCTATAACTCAAAATCCAAGCATTTTTAGACAAAACTTCATATTGCACAAATTGAAGATCTTGGAAAGAGCTTTCCAATGAGCTTTGATCCACTCCAATTGGATGTGTGGTTTAGGAGTTATGGTCCTTTCAAAATAGGCTATTAGGGGAAAAATCTCACAAATGACACATTCTTTGGTCAAAACCTTACTTCCCTTGCAAGAAACCTCATGAAACTTGATATGGATACTTTGTATACTCCATGAGACAAAATATGATGATTAGAACCAATAATTCTTCAATTGATCCAAAATTCCAAAAGATTAGGGCTTCAGTCAAACCCTAATTTTGACTGTGAATGCACTGAGGTTAGATCTTGTAATCTTTCTTCTTCCTTCTCATCTAAAGGTCTTAGGAGACTCTTGAGGATGTTGATAAACCAATGGAACCAAGAATTAGGGCTTAGGAGTCCATCTTGATAAAGATCAAAGCTGTTGACTGACAAGTGCCACAGAAACCCTAATTTGGAGGTGTAGTGAGACTGAGGCTCAAACTTCTCTTGGTGAGGACCCATAGACCTTGGATTCTTGTTGAATGATGTCCTTTGAATGTATATGACTTCATATGGTGAGTGAACCACACAAATCTTGATTTGATAGAGCCAATTCCTTAGTAACTTCTTCAGAGCAAACCCTAATTCCACAGCCCTTGCACTGGAGGTCTTCTGTTAACTTGACTTGCTTCAAACAACTTGTGGAGCTTCATGATGATAGGTAAACCTAATTTGAACAAAAATAAACAAACTACAAGATATGGGTTAGCTCAAACAATGCAGAGATGCTCCTAAGATGCACAAAAGCTGGATGACATCTAAGGGTAAAAATTTAGGGTACAACATACACGATACGCAATATATACACTAAAATGTAAAGTACGCGTATTTATAAACAAATTGGGGTTTATTCAAACGATATTAACCAAAAAGTATCGATAAGTGCAACAAAACTTATATACAAAAATAGGTACAATTTGCACTTATCAAAGTCCCAAAGGGGAAAAGGGAGGAGACTTCAGTTCACAATTCTTGCACTATATGGTGTCATACCCTAAATTTTGACCACTAAGATTTCCCATCATTGTGCAAATCATCATCACAATATGGATGAACCATCATACCTCATTAGTCTCCCCAAAGATGGGTTTGCATCCACTACAATCAAACTTAGGGTTTCAAGCCCTTTCAGAGCTCTTAGACCAAGGATCAATCAAGAAATGACATGATCTTCAATTTGTCTAAAACTATCAAACATCCACAATGGATCAAGAGGACTCCCACATCAAGAATCAAGGACAAGGCTGCAGCATTCCAAGTGGATTAAGCCTCAAGATCGCCAGTGTCACCAAATTAGGGTTTTGGTCGATCAGGGCCTCCAGATGAAAATTTTTCTCTGGGAATGAGCCAATGCTTCACAATACAACCTAAGATGCTCCAAGGGACCACATGAACCCAATCCTCAAGTCAGTTTAGCCTCTGAGATGCATTCAATAAAAATCAGGAATTAGGGTTTCTTGACCTAATTCACCCCTAAGTTGACTTTTGGGACAAAACATGAGCCAAGACCTCAAGAGAGGATTTGAGGGTCTCTAACACACTACATTGATCCATTTTCAACAATGGATTAATCCAAGAAGCTTGATCAACAAGTTTCAATTTCATCTGAATCACAGTTAGGGTTTCGCGGGAAAAGTCAACTGTACCTTTGACTTTTGACCCAGGCATGCTCCCAAACCTTGAGACATGATTCAATACACCCTATAACACCCAAGGAATATGTCCATCAAGTTTGATTTAGGTCAAGGACATGATTTTCCAAAGGATTGCACAGTTTGGAATTCATCTGACAAAAAGTCAACTGTGCACAAAAGTCAAACTTTGACTTTTTGAGATTTTTCACAAATATGGTTTTTTAACCCTAAAATGATGTTAATGTGTGATTGGAATCATCATTCATCAAGAAAAATCAAGAAAAGTGGGATAACTTGTAAAAGGGGTAACCATAAATAACTTAGAAATTTTCTAAGTTATGAAACAAAGTGACTAGGGTACCAACTTTGGAGGATCATAACTCCTAAACCACAAGGCCATTTTTTCCCATCCAAAGATGGATTTGTAGCTCTCATTACCCTCTACAAAAGCTTCAAACTGAACTCCTTCCAATTCCTAATGGATCTCAAGTTATGGAATGATCAAAATCAAGAAAAGTCTCTTTTTTCCAACACTTAGTGAAATTTTCACTAAGTCAGAATCTGCCTTCACTTTTTTCCAAATGTAGGGGGATTTTTCACTTGGATCCAAAAGGTATCAAAACCAATTATGATCAAACAGTTGTTGTATCATATGAGGGCTTTCCAAAATGGCCAAGAACATCATCAAATTCCACTTGAGCCATGAGATATGACAATGGCAAGATGCCTTGCTGAAAACTACCAAGGCTAGGCAGAATTTGAGATTTTTGCTCGATTTGGAAAAATCAGATAATTCCAAGCCTTGTCATCACTTTGAACACATCTGAGGATCAAATCTAAACGCGACAAACACTGATCCAAGCCTCCAAAGTCCTTGGAACAAGATGTAGTTTGCCAAACCTAGAAATCCCTAAAAGAGGGACAAGACTCCAATTTTAGATTAGAGCATTTAATGGATGCACCAAGGTGGCATGGACTGAGTTATTTGCAACTGAATTCAGTCAAGACTTATCCAAGACCAAGGGAACCAACAGCCTGTGCCCTAACCTCTAGTCAATGGCTAGAGGAGACTTGGATTCTCATTGCTCAACATTGGCCAAACCTATTCTGCAGTTGCCATTCACTATTGCAGCCAAAACAAACTTGCTCTACTATAAATAGAGCTCATTTGTGCTCAGTTTGAGTACACCAAAGCCATCAAACAGATGCTTTCCTCGAAATCTCTTTCTCTTGGCAAAAATGCCTTCTTTAGCATGGTAACTGCGTTTTTTAGTTAGAGAACAATTCCAACCAAACCAATCACACACACACCTCATATATGTCATGTCTAAGCTGTCCAAACTCCCACAAGTGACCTGTAATCCTTAAATCACAAAGTCACCTCTCAAAACCTCAAAATAGTACTTTTGTGCATTTTTCAAGCCATGTCTTGATTCAGTCACTTTCCAAACCAGATAAAACCTCAAAGACACTCCAAATATCATCCTTGAACTGTCCCAAATGGCTCCCCCTATCTGGAACACCATTTGAGAGAGTTGCTATTTTGGCCATTTTAACCCCTTTTGCAAGAAAGGGACAGTTTGTGTTTTTGCAGGTTCTAGTTGATTCCACTCATCCTAAAAGCTTCTAAGGGATCATTGGAGAGTGTCCAAAGCATCAAACCATTTCTGGAACAAGAAGCTTGACAGATTGAACAAAAACTCCAAAAAACTCAAAGGGAGGTAAGCATCATGACTTGAACTTTCCAAAATATGCATTGTTTTGAGGTCCACTGATCATGCATCTCTTATACATGTCATGTAGGTTGTGTTTAAACCAATTCATCATATAATTAATGCCTGTACCAAAGTGTAGCATAGAAAATGCAATTATAGCCCTATTTCAAAACCACTATCGGATTTTGAGGAGGGATCATGATCTGAAAAATCCACCACCACCATTGGATTCCTTGTGAAATTCTAGGCCAGATGCATATAAATTTTGTCCCCAACCATGGAGAAATGAGAAAGTTATGGACCTTCCCGTTTCTTGCCAAAACTTGTCTTGCCTTGCCTTGGTCAGGCCTAGAAAACAAGGCAATCGTTGTATATTTGTTGTTTTGTTTCAATCAACGGATGTATCACCACCCCAGTGGTAAGGCGCGCGCCCTGTAACCTTGAGGTCGTGGGTTCAAACCCCACCCATGCCATTTTGTGTTTTCTCACTTTTTTGCTATTTTTTTCCATGTTTTCATGTTTTATTAATTAATTGGAAAATTAATAACTCCATCAATTTTAATTATTTTTTATTGGTTCTTTTTGAAAAAAATCACAAAAATGTTAAAATATTTTATTCCACAAAAAAATAAGATTTATATTAGTTATTTAATATAATTAGTATTTTTGTGAATAAATACCTTTTATTTCTTTTTAAACCTTTTAAAAATAAATATTCATTTTGGAAAATCAAAACCAAATAGGTTTTAATTCATCTTGTGATTAAAGCCTCATTTTTCAAACCTAAAACCAAAATCACAAGTTGTTTATTCAAACTTATTTGGCTTTTTTTTATCATTTTATTAATTTTCTTTGAATAATTATATTAAAAAATGATGAAATTAGGGCTTTAATTGATATTCACCCTAACAAACTTTTCAAAAACACTTGGGCCTCTAATAGAGTGTAAGATCCAAGTCTTTTTGTAAATAAACCAGTTGCGGGCCTCACTTATTGTATAAGTCCCACTGTGTATTTTCAAAAACTTCGACGCTATCGTCGCTTTTAAGCAAAATCATCTGGGCCTCTCCTCGAGCTATAAGACCCATTCAAAATCTTTGGGCCTCTAATAGAGTGTAAGACTCAAACCCCTTTTAACCAAAGTATTTTTGGGCCTCAGCTGTTGTATAACTCCCTCTGCGTTAAAAGAAAAATTTCGGCGCGATCGCCAATTCAAAACCAAACTCCGGGCCTACCCTCGTGTTATAAGCCCCATTCCTTTTCTCTAAGTCATTTTTGGGCCTCTTGAGAGAGTGTAAGACCCATCCCCTTTGTACAAAATAACTGTATTGTGGGGCTGTTTCGCTGTAAGTCTTCTTTCATAAACTCATATCAACTGTGTAATAATAGTATAGATATTTAGAGTTTCCCCGGCAACTACGTCTAGAATTAGACAAAACCTCGTCTCCTTACATCAATTTTAGACAACTAGATCTAAGGAAATTCTCCCCTTGAACAGTTCATTATACAGAAGGCCATTGTTCCAAGTGAAACCCCTTCTGGAACTGTTCATCAGCCTTCTCTTGGGCTTAGTGCAAGGACTCACAGGCTTCCTAAAAGCATCCCCGCCTCCTCTTGGGCGTTGTACAAGGACCCGTCGGCTTCTTAGAAGTTTTTACAGCCTCCTCTTAGGCTTCGTATAATGATTCTTCCACCGGGAAGATAGCCTTCTCTTGGGCTTCGTACAAATTGTCCCTCGGCTTCTTAAAAGTTTCCAGCCTCCTCTTGGGATTTGTACAAATTGTCCCGACGACCTCCTAGAGGTATAGGAACAGAAATTAGTCATCTTAATAGAGCAGTCTTTCAAAGAGTCTAAACCTTGCTACTACTGTTCCTTAAGCATAGTACAAAAGATAAAACCCGTAGACTTGGACAGTCTAAAACTCTTCAGATTTCTTGTTTCCTTAAAGAACAGGAGACAACCCTGATCCTCTGATCAATGAGTACGACATTACTCATATAAAAACTGATTTTCTCTTTTGTCCAACATACTGGTCACTCAACTGAAATAGTCACCAGCACATTAGCCTCCTCTTGGGCTTTGTACAAATGATTCTTCCCCAACGGAGCTAACCTTTAGCCTCCATCTCGGGCTTCGTACGAGATACAAAACACTCTCTTGTTGAGTATAAAAGACTCTCTTGTTGAGTCAAGCAACCTTCAGCCTCCATCTCGGGCTTCGTACGAGATACAAAAACACTATCTTATTGAGTATAAAAGATTCTCTTATTGAATCACCCTTTGAGCCCTCGTCTCGGGCTTCATACGAGACACCAAAACACTCTCTTGTTGAGTATAAAAAACTCTCTTGTTGAATCACCAAATTTTAGCATCCGTCTTGGGCTTCATACAAGACGCAAAAATCACTCTCTTGTTGAGTATAAAAGACTCTCTTATTGGGTCAAACAACTTTTAGCCTCCACCTTGGGCTTCATACGAGATACAAAAACACTCTCTTGTTGAGTATAAAAGACTCTCTTATTGAGTCAAACAACCCTTAGCCTCCATCTCGGGCTTCATACGAGACATCAAATCACTCTCTTGTTGAGTATAAAAGACTCTCTTGTTGAGTCAGTTAAACCTTTCGCCTCCGTCTTGGGCTTTGTACGAGACATACAAACACACTCTCTTGTTGAGTCAAACCCTTTTAGCCTCAATCTTGGGCTTTGTACAAGACAGAAAGAACTTTTTCCTCGGAAAAGTCAACCTTTCAGCCTCCTCTTAGGCTTTGTATAAGGATATCCCCGTTTGATTCAATCAACCTTTTAGCATCAAATCATGCTTTGATCACAACATACAAACATCAACAACTCCTCCTTAGAGGTAACAAATTCCCTCTCAGTTAGGAACCTCTTTAGCTTTACATCTTGGGCTTTGAACAAGATACAAACAAACCACCTTTAGCTTCACGTATTGGGCTTTGAACAAGACACCAAAACACCCTTTCCTCCCATAGAATAGGAGGAACTACGATCACTCTGATTTCCCTGTTTCGGTAAACAGGAATACGTATGCATAAGATTGAAAGAGAAATCTTAGCGAGCACACTAATCAAAAGCCCAAAATCCCCTACATCAATTGAAAATCATCAGTCCTAACATCTTACCATTAGCCTAAACAATGTTTTCAGGAGAAATAAACCAAAGGGAGACCCCCCCCCCCATTTTGATAGCATCTGTAAACCAACAGTTTTGACTGTTTAACCTCAGTTTGCAAGCAGGGTTAATTGGAGACATCTATTTCCCTTCCTTCATCAGCTTTAATAGGATAAAAAATGAATCGAACTATAGTACCCAAGCGATAGTGCTTCGAAACCACAAAAATCGCGCTACAGAAAAATGGCAACCATAGTGGGAGCATCAAAGTAAGATCTAGTCGTCCCCATTTTCCACAGAAAAATGGCGACCACAGTGGGGGACTTTCTTTCTTGTTTTCCCAAGGGATGAAAACCCTGAGTTCAAGGTGACATAGGCATGATGATGTCACTGGGGACCAATGTTATTGCTAGGATCAGCCCTCACTAGGATCTTAGGTCAAAACCTTTAAGTTGGGAAGGAACCACAAAATGGCGTCTCCGTCGGGGAGACATTTTCTGTTAGGATCATAGGATTCATAGCTCTTAAAAAGTCTAGGACATTAGGACAAATATATATACTGCTTTTCCTAATTGATATATGTGTTTATTTTTCTGCTAATGGGAATGCGTGTGATGCCGCATGTGGGGAGATTGAGTATACACCTAGGAAAAACCTCTTCTAGTAGTGCGGAAGCTATCGGAAATAGTTGTTACGCGATACTACCCTCTTCTGAGATTCTTCGAATTACATCACCTAGCACGGTTCCCGACCTGCTGATGTGATCTCGACAAGAATTAATGATTTTGAGAGACAGGTACAAAAATCAATAGTATAAACCTTTGGGATGGGTAGAGCCTTGACTTCATGACACTGACCCTTTGACCCCATGTTTTTTCTATGTTTTTGTGTGTTGCATTCATGCATTCATTTTAAAAAACATTAAACAAAGAAAATCTTCTCTTCTAGTCTCTCTTTTTTTCAAATTAAACTAAGACAATGATTGCGAATGTCAGAGAGAAAAAGATTGCGCTCATGGATTTCAGTAGACGAAAAACTCATAAGTACACCTTCAAGGTTCCAAAACTAGAGGATTTGCGAGGATT
The DNA here is from genome assembly GCA_022829125.1 of Lathyrus tuberosus. Lineage (NCBI taxonomy): Eukaryota > Viridiplantae > Streptophyta > Magnoliopsida > Fabales > Fabaceae > Lathyrus > Lathyrus tuberosus. Next base: position 17,110,526 of record JALAZF010000027.1, on the reverse strand, counting down.
AGCAAGGATGATCACTAACCAGGAGGCTTTCAGAGCCAAGTACGGAGGTCTGTTACCTCTGTTAAGGGTCCATGTAATTGAAGGAATCCTGGAGGCACTCATTCAGTTTTACAATCCAGTCTATCACTATTTCACATTCCCGGATTACCAGCTCGCACCAACGCTGGAGGAATATTCTCACCTGACTGATCTTCATATTACTGATCGAGCTCCATTTTCTGGACTAGAAGAAATTCCTAAGAATCAAACCATTGCAAGAGCAATCTATTTGGATGAGTCAGAAGTCAAGACTCACTGACTACCAAGGGTGGAATCCCAGGTTTACCAGCCAGGTTTCTGGTAAAGAAGGCTTTATACTTTGCTAGTATAGGGAATGTAACTGCTTTTGAAAGCATCTTTGTTTTGCTCACCCACGGGTTATTTTTGTTTCCCAACATTGACAACTTCGTTGATGTAAACGCCATTAAGGTTTTTCTCATTGGAAACCCTGTACCAACCTTGCTCGCAGATGCGTATCATTCTGTACACTTAGGGAATTTGTACAGCGGAGGAATGATCACGTGCTGTGTACCCTGCTATATAAATTGTTTATCTCCCATTTACCCAAGTCTGCTGCATTTTGGGATCATAAGAGTGCTTTGCGTTGGTCGCAGAAAATCATGTCTTTCACCAACTCTGATATAGATTGGTGCAATAGGATTTATGACGGGATCAGGATCATTGACCGTTGTGGAAACTTCCTCAATGTACCCCTCATAGAAACTAAAGGAGGAATCAATTACCATCCGGTATTGGTTCATCGTTAATTTGGATACCCGATGAGGCATGTCCCACGTAATGCTCATCTGGAAGGTATTTTCTTCAAGGAAGGAGAAAATGACAGAACTCTAAAGATGGAAATAGTGCACGCTTGGAAGCATGTTCATAAGAAAGGGTGAGAGTCTCTAGGAAAACTAGACTGTGTCTCGGTGGAGCATTATCTCCACTAGGTACAAACTAGAGCTCTCAAGCTAAAGATGCCTTATCCTCGTCACAGAGTGCTTCCACCAATGGAATCTGTCATGTACTTCATGATTGAAACGGAAAAACTCCAGGTTACTCTCAACAAAGTTCAACAGGAGAGGAGGTCTTGGAAGAACAAGTACCGCATTCTCAATATGGAGTGTACCAAAATACAGCAACTACTGAAAGATAAGGATGCCCTGATTGAGATTTTGGAGCAACATGCTATAGAGAATCAGGATGACCAAAGGAATTTGCTCGCTCCTTTCACGTGGCAAAGGAATGAAAACCCGACAATGGCCCAAGAGCCCCGGTCAAAGAAAAGGAAAGTACCAGAATCAGCACCTGAGCTCTCCTCAGAGAGGACTCAGGACCCATTAGCTTAGGTTTCTTTTTCCGCACCTTGTAATCTACTGTATTTCCATTTCCGCAATCTTTGAATCCAATAAAACGGGGGTTTCCCCACTTTTTGATATTTTCAATCTAATTGTCGAAGTTTATTTTGATTAAACAAAAAAACAATTAATATAATCATTGCATTCATCATTCTCACGTAACGTATTCTTCTTACCTACGAATCTCACATTTGTGTCTCGGTTCTAGAGTCAAATTGTCTCATTCGTACAATACTCGGGCCAATCGTCCAAAAAAGATGGATGATCTTGAGGAAGAGAACAGAGAGTTGAAAGAAGAGATCGACGCTCTGAGAGAGGATATGAGAAAGCTTCGTAATGACATGCAAGCCATGGCTACAAAGAACTGTGATCTCAGATATCACCTCAACGCCGATAGTGGAGAAGTTCGATTCTAGGTACAGAATGCCGAAAGATCGTCATTGAGGCATGCCACCAAACTATATCTTGGAAGGATATATTCCGCCGATCACTAGAGATCTGGAAACTTCAGCAGGAGCCGCTAGGCCTGAAGGTTACAAACTTCGAGAAAGCGAAGATGCCAGGGTCATACCAACAACTCCTGAAGGTTACAAACTTCTGGAGACACCGAGATTCCCTGCCGTGGTAACGGTACCACCCCCTGTGGTGCACACTGTGCCGGAAGGACATATTCTACATATACCTTCTAGAAGAAGGGAAACTATGTTCGATAGAATGGATGAATTCCAGGAGAAATTCCCAGAAATGCAGAAGGAACTGCAAGCTATTCGCGGTCAGGATTTATTTGGAAAGGACGCCGCGGACCTTTGTTTGGTCCCCAATGTGAAAGTCTCGCACAAATTCCAGGTGCCCGATTTTGAAAAGTACAAGGGTAACTCTTGCCCTCAAAGCCACCTGGTGATGTACGCTCGGCGAATGTCAGCCCAGACAGAGAACCAGGATCTGCTGATTCACTACTTCCAAGATAGTTTAACCGGTGCCGCACTCAAATAGTACATGGGATTAAACCGCGCTACGATCAGCACTTTCAGAGATCTTGGAGCTGCCTTCGTTCAACAATATAAATACAATTTGGACATGGCACCAGACAGAGATCAACTCAGATCGATGTCGCAAAAGGACAAAGAAACCTTTAAGGAGAACGCTCAGAGATGGCATGAAATTGCCGCTCAAATTTGTCCATTTCTTGAGGAAAAAGAGATGACAAAGATTTTCTTAAAGACCTTGAGCTCATTTTACTACGATAGAATGGTTGACAGTGCGCCCAGTGACTTCACCGAAATGGTCGGTATGGGAGTGCGTCTCGAGGAAGCCGTTTGAGAAGGACGTCTAGTCAAAGATACTGGGTCGACAAGCGGTACTAAAAAATACGGTAGTGCTCTCCCTAAGAAAAAAGAGCAAGATATTGGGAATATCTCTCTCGGAAAGCAAAGGTGACGGTATCAACCAGTAGCAGCGGTAACTCCTGCTATCAACCCTACGCCTGTTTCTACGTATCAACCTCAGGTTGCTCAAAGCCAACCACATTCGCAGCAATTTCAGCAAAGGACACAACAGCCTCTTCAGCAGGCTCGTCCTCAATACAACAATAACTGTACAATGCGGCCACCAGGATTTAATCCTAAACTCGTATCGTACGCAGAACTATTTTCGTTACTGCTGGTCAAAGGGCACGTCCAGGCCAAGGCTCCTCTTACAGTACTGGAAAATCCGCCTTTTGGGTTTAAGGTGGATCAGACTTGCCCTTACCATCAAGGAGGACCAGGGCATAACATCGAAAATTGTCTCAGTTTCAAATCCGATGTGCAAAAGCTGGTTAGGAGCGGGGTCTTATCTTTCAAAGATACGAATCCTAATGTTCTCAAGAACCCGTTGCCTCAACACAAGAAAGCTGCAGTCAATTTAATAGAGGGAGAATCTAACAACATCTATCAAATTCACGATGTACTCTTATTGAGGGCCAACTTGGTCAAGATGCATTGTAGACAGAGCGGATACGACCATGTGCCACCTCATAACTATCACCAGTGTGATATCTGCTCTAAAGACAATCAAGGATGTTCTGTGGTGCAATCTGCTCTACAGGAACAGTTGGATCTCGGATGGATCCAACAACATCGAGTTCGGAGAGTTAACATGGTTGATATGAATTCCAACGTCGTTCAGAATCACAGTATTCTAGCAATGAATGTCAACTTGGTTGTGATGCATTCGAGGAAAAGCCAGTATCATAATCTGCCACGGTATGATTATGATTCTTGTCTGATCTGCTCGGTAAACAAACAGGGATGCTCTTTTGTACAAGAGGCCCTCCAGCGTCAGATGGATCTTGGATGGATCCAAAACTACCATGATAGGAATCATTATCAAATCAACATGATTCAAATCTTTGATATTCGCTTGATGAATACCAGCCTTGTGGAGTTACATGTTGAACAGGTCCGGCTCGGGTTCTTGGTATCACATGATTATCAAAGTTGTAAAGCGGTTTGCGAAAGTGATCAAGGCTGTGCCCTGCTCCAGGAAACACTTCAGCACTTGTTGAACCATTGGTGGCTTCCAATCTATATGGATGAAGACACCCAGCAAATTAGTATCACTAACGGAAATCCTACTAGATATCAAAGTCAGGATGTTCAGTCGATGGAAACAGACCTCTTAAGGTTACACTATATTCAAAGCGAATGCGGTCAGGTGCCACTACACAACTATGAGCGGTGTGGAGTTTGCTCAATGGATAATCAAGGATGCTACTTCGTGCGAGCAGCCCTTCAAAGTCAGTTGGACCACAAAGAGATTCAACCATGGTCAAGTTCTGGATCAGTCGACTATTTCGCTGATCAAATCGAGAATGTTGTCATAATCTCTGATCATCAAAGGATTAGAGATGTTTGTGCCATCATCCCTCTACTTGACGAGTCGAGAGTTCCCAACCAGGAACGGATCGAAATTACTTACGATGGTCAGAAAAATCAGAGGGTTCCCATAGTCATCTATCTACCGGGACCACTACCGTATGAATCAACTAAGGCTATCCCTTACAAATACGGTGCAACAACCATTGAAAATGGAAAGGAAATTCTGTTACCCTCCGTCGTGAATATTGCAGACATCCGTCGGGTAACGCGGAGCGGTCGAATCTTCAACCGAGGAGTTGGAGAACCCATCAAAGAAAAGGAACCTCAGACAGAAGTTCCTAATCCACCAGTCGGTCAATCCAGTGATCCCACCCCTTCAAAGAACAACGATGAGATGTTGAAGCTCGTCCAAAGGAGTAAATACAACATTATTGATCTGCTGTTACAAACTCCTTCAAAGATCTCGGTATTATCACTGTTACTTAGTTCAGAAGCGCACAGGGAAGCTCTACAGAAAGTCTTAGAGAAAGCCTTTTTGGAACAGGATGTAACAATCAGACAGTTCGATAGCATTGTCTCTAACATTACTTCCTGCAATAACTTGGGATTTAGTGATGAGGAGTTGCCCGAAGAGGGTCGCCGTCATAACATGGCGCTCAACATTACAGTCAACTACCAGGACGATGCTTTAGCCAGCGTACTGGTAGACACATGGTCAGCCCTGAATGTTATGACGAAGTCCACTTTGATGTAATTATCATTCAAAGGACCCCCGATGAGACCCAGTGAGGTCGTCGTCAAAGCATTTGACGGATCCAGAAAAATGGTTATCGGCGAAGTCGACCTTCCCATAACTATCGGTCCTCACACTTTCCAATTCACTTTCCAGGTCATGGACATCCTGGCAACATACAGTTGTTTATTAGGAAGACCTTGGATACATCAGGCTGGGGCGATCACTTCGACCCTCCACCAAAAGCTAAAGTTCGTCCAGAACGACCAACTCGTCACAGTCTGTAGAGAATAGGCCTTGCTAGTGAGTAGCTTATCGTCATCCACTCATGTAGAATTGGAGGGGGTAATCGGAACCCAGTTCCAAGCGCTTTCGCTACAGAATGACTATCAATCCGCAGAGGGAACTTCAATTTCCTCATACGAAGATGCTATCAAAGCAATCAGGAGTACCGATACAACTGGATGGGGGCAGCTTGTCATTCCTACGGATAATAAGAAAAAGAAAGGTCTTGGCTTTTCCTCCACCTGTATTCAGACGGCTACGAACGATGAAAGCTTTCATCCCATTCAGGACTTCTTCCACAGTGGAGGTTTCCTTCAACCAGTGTCTCAAGAAGTGCATACCATCAATGAAGGTGATTCCTCCGATACAGAGGAAGAATAGAAGTCCTATCTCAACGAGGATGGTTATATGTCTCAGGACGAAACGCATACGCCATTCCTGTTTCCTGCATAGAGCCCGAGATTTATACCCCGATCAGATGTCGAAATGATATACGGAGATTGTGATCCGGAAGGATGTCGTGCTCCACCAAATTCATTAGAGGAAGAAACTCCGATGAAGTATAACTTCGACCACGACTACTACGGCCCGATGGATGGCCTGCCTATGTGGCAGCCTTACCCAGGAGACTTGGGGCAAGAAAATCAGCCGAACGACGAAAATCAGCTGAGCATCATTGAAAAGAATACCTGCGTCCCCACCATGTCATGGGATCAACACTCATGTCATTCAGAAAATATCCAGCACGATGATGAATTCGCAACGTTTGCGGGACTAGAGTTCATCAACTATGCTTTTCCCGAGATCAACGTCATCGAGAGAGATGACTCCTCCAGTTCCAACGAAGTGTGGGACACCTTGGGACAACCAAGTGGAAAATTTGACTTCATGGTCAAATACACCGCTCTGGAAAGCTCTCGTATCAGGCTTGAAGACATCCAGCCCACTGGATGGGGAGATACAACTGAGAGTACAAATACTACGCAAAATACAACTGAGGAATCCTCCCACGACAACTCTGCCTGGGAGACAGATTCCAATAATTCGGCTCCGCCATAAATCAGCGTCATTTCTGAGGACAAGCCAAGAAAGAAGGTTCCAGACTTTGTGATTCACCGAGGAGTTCGCCGCCAATGGGTTGTTGTCGATGTTCCGAAGATCGTTCATAAGTCAAAGTAATTGTCGTCTTTATCTTAACCTTTCACCCTGCCCAGGTGAAACGGATGTTTTGATAGGGCTCACTTTCTGTAATTAACCCTCTTCGCTTTGCCCAAAGCGACAGAGTTTTGTTTTATAGGGCTGTAGTTTCAAGATTTGACTTGTTCATAAATAAAAAATGTCGTTCTGTAATTTCTGCATTTATTGCTGTTTCCTCTTTTTGCTTTTCTCAGAAAATGGTAATCCTAAAAAACAAAACAAATAATAAAAATAAGCAATAATAAAAAATGCACTGTACACACTCTTGCATTCTCTCTATCTCTTCTAAACACAAATCATCACGTCATGCAGATTGCTTGGTTTAAACCCGATTGAAACATACGATCCGATGCCTTCTCCCAACTTTGAATTCCCGGTATTTGAGGCTGAAGAAGATGACGACGAAATTCCAGAAGAGATCTCCCGATTACTCAGACAAGAGGAAATGTCCATTAAACCTCACAAGGAGCCGTTGGAAATAGTAAACTTGGGTTCAGAGGAAGAGAGAAAAGAAGTCAAGATTGGGGCACTGCTCAGTTCAACTGTCAAAGAAAGTTTGACAAAGCTTCTCAAAGAGTTTCCCGATGTATTCGCTTGGTCCTATCGGGATATGCCAGGGTTGGACACCAGCATCGTGGAACATCACCTACCGTTAAGATCAGAATGTCCGCCAGTAAAATAGAGGTTGAGACGGACTCGTCCAGACATGGCCATCAAAATCAAAAAGGAAGTACATAAACAGATTGACACGGGTTTCCTCGCTACATCAGAATATCCTCAATGGTTAGCCAACATCGTACCAGTTTCGAAAAAGGACGAAAAGGTCAGTATGTGTGTGGACTACAGAGATATGAACAAGGCAAGTCCAAAGGACGACTTTCCCTTGCCACACATAGACATGCTGGTAGACAGTACAGCAAAGTTCAAAGTTTTCTCCTTCATTGATGGATTCTCGGGCTATAATCAGATCAAAATGGCGTCGAAAGACATGAAGAAAACCTCCTTCATCACCCCATGGGGTACCTTTTGTTACAAGGTAATGATGTTCGGTTTGAAGAACGCAGGGGCAACCTATCAAAGTGCCATGACAACTCTGTTTCATGACATGATACACAAAGAAATCGAGGTATATGTCGATGATATGATTTCCAAATCTAAAACAGAAGAGGAGCATATGACCCACCTGTCAAAACTATTCGAGCGTCTGAGAAAATACAAAGTTCGCTTGAATTCGAACAAATGCATATTTGGTGTTCGTTCAGGGAAACTTTTAGGGTTCATCGTCAGCCAGAAAGCAATTGAGGTTGATCCTGACAAGGTCAAGGCCATTCAAGAAATGCCTTCTCCGAAAACAGAAAAACAAGTCAGAGGATTTCTCGGACGATTGAATTACATTTCCAGATTTATATTCCTCATGACCGCGACATGCGCGCCGATTTTCAAATTACTTAAAAAGAATTAGGACTGCGTTTGGACAGAAGACTGTCAAACCGCCTTCGACAGTATCAAGGAATATCTGTTAAACCCACCGATTCTATCACCTCCAGTGGAAGGAAGACCACTGATCATATAGTTAACAGTCTTGGAAGACTCAATGGGATGTGTACTTGGCCAACAAGACGAAACGAAAAGGAAAGAGTCTGCCATTTACTATCTGAGCAAGAAGTTCACCGACTGTGAATCTCACGGCACTATGCCATGGTCAATTATATCAGCAAAGAATGAAGAAGACGTTTGACAAAAAGGTCCGACCTCGCGTCTTCAGGAAAGGAGACCTCGTGCTCAAGAAGATATAATCATTCCTCACTGATTCTCGGGGCAAATGGACTCTGGATTACGACGGCCCCTACGTGGTCAAGAAAGCTTTCTCAGGCGGCGCCTTGAGACTCGCAACCATGGACGTAGAGGAATTTGCCTACCCCACGAATGTTGATGTAGTCAAGAAATACTTTGCCTAAACCAAAAAAGAAAAAAAAGGAAAAAACGTCTCGGTGGATTGAAAACCCGAAAGGGCGGTCCAGGCAAAAATTAGAGACATGATAAAAAATAATCTCGGTGGATTGGAAACCTCAAAGTACAATCCAGGCAAAAATTAGGGATAATGGCAAGTAACTATGTTTGATAAAGGGGCAAGTCCCTCAGCAGCGGTTACATCATCCGTCATCTTCGATAGAAGCTCAGGATGTCCAGAATTCAATGTTGGTAGAAGGATAGTGGTTGTTATGTTTCAACGTAGTCCTTTTCCCTGTAAATTACCATTTTCTAACTTTGTATATACTCTTTGGAGTCACGCGTTTGGCTGATTTCCATCCAATCAATAAATTTGATCCCTTGTGCTTTTGTTTATAATTCTTATTTGTTTTAGCTTTACAGAACGACATTTTAACATGATTAACGATTCTTGAAATAAAACAAAAATGAATTTACTTGTTAAACTTTTACTGCTTTTAAAATAAAGATGGCATTTTCTTTTGACTGTTGAACATCGAAAGAACATCGATCGCCTCTCCAGAAGTAATCGAGCTTCAAAGTGCAGAATCAAAGTACTCCTTCTAAACCAGGACGCCTGAATGAAGGATTGGCTGTGTCAGAAACCATGTTTCATTAGACATACCCGGCAGAGTTCTTACCTACTAAGCCCGACCAACATAGCTCCCTGCAGGGACTATCTCTCCTAAGCAAGGCGGAATTGATATCTTGAACCGAGGATACCTTTTCATCTCCCACCGTGGCCGAGTATTCAGTCGTGCTCATTAAGTCTGTATATAATGTTAGTTTTGTCAGCATATACATACATACATCATGCATTATTATTTTACATGCATATTCATATCACTATCACTTCGGTCGGTCTTGTCCCCCCAGTGGTAAAGTCTTCTTGTTAATCAAGTTGTCAGTTCTTCCCTCGTCAATGTGATACCCCAAAATTTGCCCTCTCTTTTCTTCATGTCTTCTAGCATGAGGTTTCATTGCATTGCATTGCATTTAAGCCTAGAAAAATAAAACATCAAGCATTTAGCATTGCATCTTGCATAAGGGCATGTGATCAGGTGTCCCAAGGTGTTGATCATCCAAAGCTAAAGAAGAAGACAAAGTGTTTCTCACAAGCTTCAAGGATCTCTTACATCATGTATCATCTCCATTTGACCTCACAAGTCATAGGAAGAGGAGAGTTCATCAAGAAGATTGGACAGTGCATGATCTCCTACACAAGGCAGTCAAAAGTGGGGATCTGACCCTCAAATGGGAAAGCTCTTTGAGTTTTTATCATCTCCAAAGGACCTATCTCATCATTGTTTGAGAGGATACACATCATATTCAGAGGAATCTGGATTTGGAGGATGTGTTATTTCCTCCTAACCAGAGGGTGCCAAAATTAGGGTTTGACCTAGAATCAGTTTATTTCTGATTTTTTGGGCAAGACTTGATCTCATGGTATTCCTTATGTTCTTAAATGTTCAAGGATGGAATCTTGGTCATTGGTTCTCTGCGGAAGATGTTCAATGGATCAGTTACTTGTGAAATAAGCAAAAGTCAACAGTTCAAAAGGAAAGTCAACCATGGGTTTGCAAAGGTTCAAATCATGATTCTCAAGTACATATACCTTTATTTGTTCAAGGGATGACATGGATGGCATCATTCATCAAAAATTAAGAGTTTGTGCAAAAGTTACTAAATTTGGAAAATGACCTATAATGAAAATTTTCCATTTTTGGCAATTTTCCCACCACATTCAACTTGACTTTTCATCATCAAGGAGGCTCCAAATGAATTTTCCTCCAACATGAAAGTTGAAGATCTTCCTCTCCCATTTCCAAAAAGTACTAGAACATCTCCATATCATTTGTGGCACTCTAGTTATGGTCAAAAGATGGCAAGGTGCATTTTGAGGTTTTCATTTGGTTCCATTTTTCCACCTTTGGCATTTTGGCACAAATGGACTTGTAGTTGATTTTATTGGTTCATGTTATATTACAACATAAAAATACAAGTCAAGAGGATCATTTGTGGCCTTTGAATCAATTCATTCCATGCCATATTTCTCATTATTTTCACATTATGCAAAATTGCAAATAGATTCAAATCTTACAAACCAAGCAAGTACAAGGCCCAATTTGAATTCATAGGTGATCAATAAGTAAATTGGAGGTGAATCATGCTTGTGGCAAGGGCTTATCACGTGTGGATTATTGGTGGTGGTACAAAATGCATTTTTGCAAATTCATCAAAATCTCATTAACCAAGGTTCTAATCACTTGCTAATCCTAATCAGTGAACTAATGGAGAGTATATAAGCTTACTCATACCCTCACAGCTAGGGTAGAGACTCTCATTTGCACAGTTTTGGTTTTTTTGCTCTCACACTTTCTCTCTTCGAATCTCACTTTCCTTGGAGTTTCTTGGAGATTTCTCTTCACATTCTTGATCAGTGAAGAGAATAGAGCAAGAATCAACTACTATTTTGAGCTCATACTGAGGATTTCACCAAGTTCCATTCAAGAGGATTCAAACTTAAATCTCAAGATCTAGCATGATTTCAAGCTCTAGTTGCATTTATTTTGCATCTAGAGGTTCCAAGGAGTAGATCTGCAGTTTTTGGAGGGATTTCTTGGAGGATTTCAAGCTCTTCAAGGTTCAGGTTGGTGAATTTTTTATGTGCGTAATGATCTATGATGTTCACTGATCATTCTGATCTATTTTGTTTGAGATTTGGACGTGTGAATTGTGTGTAATGTGGATTTAAAGTTTTAGATCTAAAGTTGTTTTCGTTCGATTCTCATTGTGTGTTTGTTGTTTGATAAAATGAATAGGATATTTGAATTCCTCGTGGTTTTCTGGTCAAAATGGTATACTCATGTGTTATTTCTGGAGAAGTTGGCATAGCAGCTCACCGGAGAGGGTGACCGGAGCCCTAGCTCCGGCGACTAGTGGTGGTTCAGTCCGACGAAGGTTTGAATGAAGAAGAAGAAATCATGGTCGTCCGTTTGCGTGATCCAACGTCCCTTGCGTTGCCACGTTTTCATTTAATTTTGTTTTTAACTTAATGCTGTGTGTTTGTAGTCCATGCTTGTTAACGTGTGCCTTCAATCCTGACCATTGATTTTAATTAATTTTTGAATTATGGATTTAATCTCAAATGTTTGATCAATCGTGTGAGTGAGATCCTGCCAACGCATTAAAAGGGCCATGTGCTTGTCACATGGGACTCTATTGTGTACAGCGTGAACATTTTGTGTGTGCGTGTATCATGCTATGGTGTGACTCACAGTCTTGATCACTCATGTAAACTTCTTTTGATCTTGTGGACTTGGTTTGATTTATTTTCGCGCGTTGGATGGATCAGATGGTTGACATGAGTCTCCAAGGTTGACTGAATCCATGGTGGTCCCTTCATTGACTTCGCTGACTTGTAATTGGACTGGGCTTGGCATTCTTGCTATTTGAACCCTCCCTTATTTGATCCAATTGATTTTCAACTTGAATTTCTTGCTGCCTACACCCCTCTTGATCTACTTTCTTTTTTTTTTTTCTCTTTTATTTTATTTGTTGTTTCAATTTTATTTTAATATATAAACATGTTATAAAAATCCACAAAAATATGTTTCCGTTTAATTAATGTGTCAACTTAATTTTCATTATTTTTATTTTATTTTTAATTTCGTTTTATTATTTTATTTGGAATTAAATTGATAGTGTGTTTCCAATGATACCCTTCTTCTAGGGTTAGGAACTTTTGTGACCTTCACACACCATTTGAGGACAATCTCTTGGACACGTTTAGGCCAAGTTTAAGGTATGTTTTGATACTAGTTTGAGGTTGGTTTGAGTTACTTTTAGTGACTTTCCACACAAATTTTATTAGCCCTCAATCCATGCTCGATTTCTTGCATACCCTAAATTGTGGTTCACCTTTTGATAAGCTCTTTAACTCTTTTTGATCCAATCTTTTTGAATATGTTACTTGAATGAGTTAAATTCCATTTTATTATTTATTGGGATTTTATTTAGCCACTTTTCTATTTTTTATTGACTTTTACTTGTGATGCAAGTTTGATTGAGGTATACTTTGATACATGATCTAGTTTGAGTGCATTTGCTTACTTGTAATGGAATGATGCTTGAGATGTTTTTATGGTATGATCATGTTCTGTTTGAGCTTACTTGTGGCTTTGGAATCATCCCCATTTGATCTTTTTTCAATTTTCCCTTGATTTTACAAGTTGATGTTGTTTTGAACTTGAATCTTGTGGTATGTTCAACCTAATCTTGTGATTGCTTCTTTGTGTGAATTCATTCATGTATGGAACCTTTTGTTTGGTTTGTATGACATGCTTGAGGTTCTGGTACTTTTGATTTAAGGTTCATTATGTGATTTTCATTTCACTTTAGGCCTCATACTTCTTTGCTTTCTTGCATGAATGATAAGTGAATGTCTTCCTCAATTTTGATATATGTTTTGAATGTGTTGCTTGATGATTAATCTTGTATGACTTGAGTTTGATCTTGGCATGATGCTAGTGTGTATGCTACTGCCCTTTGGGTTCATTACTTGATTTTCATCTCACTTGATCATCTTAGTTTGAATTATGTGATGCAAATCATCCCCTTTGCTTTGTAACTTCTTTGGTGCATAATATAGCATAATGTGAATCTCTTTTGCACATGTGAATTGTTGATGATGATATGATGTGAGTTCTAGTTTTGTTTCCTTTTCATCTTGCCTCCTTCATTTCATCTTGATAAGAAGTTCATTGGTGTTTATTTGCACATCTCATACAAGTATGCTTGCATTCTTTCATGTTTATCTTTGCATGATTACTTGATTTGTTTTGCATTGATCTTTGAAACATGTTGATTGATTTGAGTTGGAAATTTATGATATGATGTGCTTGCTGCCACTTATTGTGTCTCGTCTCTCTTCTTCTCCTTCTCTTTTCTTCTCTTTCACTCTTTCTCATCCCATGGGTCTCAAGACTTGTTCAAGTCTTGGATTCTATCACTTTAGAGCTACCTAGTCCAACTTAATTTTTGATTAAGCTTGGAGTAGGATTAGCATTAGGTTTTAGGTAGTCTTTTCTCCTAAACCTCACTAACCATAGGACATCCATGCATGATAATATTAGGACTCTTAGTCTCCCTTTAGAGTTTCCTTTGTGTTTTCTCTCTTCTCATCTTCAAACAAAAGTAAAAAATACTTAATAAAGGCAAAACAAACATTGTATTTAGGCCTTTCATGTAAGAATAAGATAGTCAGGGATCTTCTCTCATTTTTTTGGAATGTTTAGCCTGCGTCCCATCTCGGGTCGTTATGCGAGGCATTCGATCTTACATGAGGGACTTAAATACAATGTGCGTTACAAAACACAAAACAATCAAAACACTTCTTTCTAAAAAGCTTCAAACAAACAATAACGTCTTTCCTTCGGGAATTCTCTTCTTATCTCATTCATTCTCAGCGTACGAACATGCTCCTACTCGTTCTCTTGCAATATGGTAACGCACTCGGACCAGCGAGCCTGCAACACCTGAGCTAGAACGTTAGTCGTTCCCTAAAAACACAAACAAAACGTCCCTAGTTAGGGGAACTACGTCGCTCTGATTCTCATGATCCCGATGAGATACGTAGGTAGTGGGGTAGGGCCCATTCGAGCACTTCTTTTATTTTTCCTACATTTGTTTTTCTTTCTCTTTCCTTTCCTTTTCCAGTTCCTTTCCAGTAGCAGTGGAGCTCCAGGTGACGACACCCTTTGATCGAGACAAGCAAGCGTGGATCCCATCGGGTACGATGGACGCGTGGGGTGCTAATACCTTCCCCGCGCGTAACCGACTCCCAAACCCAGTTCTCTTGGTCGCAAGACCATGTTCTTTCCTTCCTTCAGGTTTATGCAGTGTTTCCTTTCCCTCTCTTGGGATAAATACACATTGTTGGCGACTCTGTTTCAGTGCCACTTTCGCGTTTGTTACTTGGATGAAAATCCCGGGAGCGACAGCTGGCGACTCTGCTGGGGATCAGACCCAGAATCTCTGGTTTCCTTAGCGAGTCAATCCTAGCGCTTGTCTGTTTTCTTTCATTGGGTGTTTACTATTGTGTCGTATTACTGTTGTACTGTATTGCTATGTACTGTATTTTTGCTTTACTGTATACTACCGTATTTACTGCATTTTAGCATTTTCATTTTATATGATGTATTATGCTACACTGCTGTACTATTTTCTGTTTGGCGGGACGGGGTATTCTGAGAGATAGGCCCAATACCCAGGCCTGAGTGCACTTATGATTAGCGTGTTTCATATCCTCTCGCGTTCCATCTCGGTTCGAGGAGGGAATATGAAACACAATCTGGAGGTGGTTCTCTCTAGAGAATTCTGCGTTGTGGATTTCCCACGATGGTAGAGCTATCTGGAAGAGCTGTTAAGTCTGGATGACCTGTTAGGATGACCCCTCTTTATTTTGAGGTGAATCAGAGGATGACCTCTTTGTTTGGCGATAGCATTGTATCCTTCGGGCTGAATGTGCTATTGCTTCTTATTCCGAGATCCGAATCTGAGGATCCTCACTTTCTTAGTACCCACATGTGAGAGGGGCGGGTTGTTTACCGGTGTGCAGGTAACCTTGACCTTCAACATACCCGGTATTCTGGATTTCCTATCAGTATGGACTTATCAGCCTGGTATTATGGTATTCTGACATTCTAACTATCCCGATATTCTGATCACGCCGGTGTTCTGTTTATCCTGGTATTCTGATTATGCCGATATCGCAGCATCCTGGTATTCTGATTAGTTGGATATTCTGGAATATTTCGGTGTTCTCTTCAGAGCCTACCTATGAGCTTATTCGGTCACCAGCACAACAGTTATCCAGATTATATGGAAGCCTTGATCACATGTCTGTTGCACCTGCATCGTTATTTTCGCATACATGTTCTTGTATTTCCAAGGGATATTAACTTTGAGACTTGTTACTGAGCATTTCCATCCATTTCTTATGTTTCTTCTAAATATTTTTTTTATGTGAATCAAAGCATAATGATTCCTTGGAAATATTCGAACATGGCATTTTGCATTTGCATCCTCATAATCATAAGCATTTTTGCATAACAGGTGTTCTGGAGCGGATTTCTTATTCTGACTGAGTATTCTCTTCAGGTTCGCAAACATGACTTCTTCCAACTACTCCATTCACCACAATCAGGGTTCAGATGTGGAACAACTCCGAGCGGAGGTGGCTGAGATGAAAGCCCAACTGGGGCACTTTATGGTGGACATGCAAGCTTTGATTCAGGGCCAGAAAATGCTGAAGGAGGAGGTCAATCAAGTGAAGACCCATATGGGTTTTGTTATGGAAGTTGTGAGAAATGTGCTCAGAAAGGATGGTAATCCCACACCTGAGGCTATAACAGAGGTTGTCGTTCCACCCTTGCCTGCGGAACCTATTCCCAAGAGTGATGTGTCTCACGGATTTTCTGCACCACCTGGAGTTCTGAAACTTACTCACCAGCAGTTACCTCTTGTTTCCCAAGACGGCCCCAAGGGTAGGAAGTACCTACCAAAGTCAGAGAAAACTGGCAGAATTTTTGATCCGCTTCCTATGCCTTATGCTCAGCTGTTGAGGCACCTACTCTAACTCCAATTGGTTGAACTTCGGACAATAAATTGCCCTAGTGGAAAGCTCCCACTCAATTATGATGCAAGTGCCCATTGCGACTTTCACTCTGGTGCGTCGGGGCACAATGTGGAAAAATGAAAAGCCTTTCATAATGTGGTTCAAGATCTGATTGATTCAAAGGCGATAAATTACGCGTCGGGCGGCGTAAGCATACAGAGTAATTCTACTCCTACTGCTGCAGGAAATGTGAATTCCCCGACATTCCCTCTTAAAGCGGCATCAAGTCAAAGGCATATCTTGCAGTCTTTGGTCTCAAAATCCCCATACCAGCAACTGGTTCCTGATCTTAAGCCAAGTTTGAAAAGAAAAGTGTTGGGAAAAGAGGAGTACCCGAATCAGTGTCAGCAGCAGGCTAGCTCCCAGAGGAGATAACAAAGACCCAGAAGGCCTGAGAGAAAATTTAATCCTATTACTGTTCCTCACAGTCAGCTGCTTGACCGTTTGCTTCAAGACTCTTTGATTCAGTTAAGGGAGGTTGCTTCTGTCCCGTATCCTCTTCCGCCAGGTTATGACAAGAATGCTAGGTGCGGGTACCACTCAGGGGCACTGGGGCATGCCATTGAAGATTGTAAGGTGTTCAGGCATAAAGTGCAAGATCTGATTGACGTCGGGATCATAATTTTCACTGCAGATGGTCTGTATGTTAACTAAAGCTTCCCAAGCAAGCACATAAAAAGGGAAAGACATCATCAGAAGCAATAAGTCCAGATGGAGTCAAGCCTCCTAAACAAGGACAATCATTTAGTTTCTTTGCTGCATTTTCATATGTAATCTTTATTTGTTTGTTCAGACATCGTTTGCATGTTAAAACTTGTTTGTATTTGGTTTGATGATTTTAATGCAATGAATATGTTTTCTTGAAAAATTTCATTTGTGTTTACTCATTTAATGCTAATGTGCACTGCAATACCAATTTTCTTGCTTAAACTCTATGAGGGAGGATGATGAGGTAAAAATGCAAAAATCTCTAATTGTGTGCTTTTGAACAGAACCCTGTTGAGGATGTACAGGCATTTATTCAACTCCCCTAACACTGGAGATATAAGGGAGATAGACCCTCGTTAACCCCTTTGAGTCTGGAAGTAGGAGTTTCTTTTCGTATGAAAAAACCCTCACAGTTAACCCAGGGGTAGGGTAGGTGTCAGTTAATTTGACCGAGCGTTCACATTTCAAAAGAGTGTGCATATGAGGATCCATTACCTTTTATTCCACCATCAAGAGGACAAGAGATGTGAAACCACAACGGTTATCCATCAACAATCAGAGAGTGAGGCAGTCACAACCCTTTCAACAAAGTCAAGACAAGCCAATGTCGCACGATTTGTTCCAAAAAGAATAAAATAAAATAAAAGGAAAAAGCCTGCTAAGTTGAAACTTGAAAACAAGCAACTTAGGCAAAAGTTAGGGCATCCAGCTGGACTTCAAAATCAAAGGTTCAAAAGAATCAGTCCAGGCAAAAGTTAGGGATAAAAGAAAAAGCAAAAGAATGAGAAAGTGAAAAACAAAAGGATTACAAAAGAAGATCCTCAAAAGAAAGAACAAAGTCGTGTGACTACGAACAAAAGACAAAGGGGTGACTGTCACTCCAAAGCCTCATTGGGTCTCAAACCATCAGATGCATGGGTTCCTTAAAGACCACAAAATCTTTTTGAGAGGTGAACATTTGTGAAAATTAGCTGAATATAGGACTGGAGAACATCACGAAGAGTGGGTGGGCACCAATAAACTTTGAGCCATAAACCATTCTTCTCAAAACCGTGAACCAGGCCACGATACAACCCTTAAAAGTCCTAATTGAAGCAAGGTTATTTCAAAAGCACACTACCAAGAGATAGCGTTCCTGACTCCTATGAGTTATGCTAAAAGATCTTTGTTGGTGTTGCATGTGCATTGCATTTCTTTCATTCAAAAATCAATGTCGTATCCTAAGCAGTGATTCGCTCACAAAGGGTTTGCGACATCTTTTCGGTAATACTTCAAGATCAACATGTGTGTTGCATTAGAATTTTCATTCTCAGAACAAAGCATTTTCCGCTTGCATACATTTGTCTGACATCAAAAGAAGTTTACATATGGAAATTCAATTTAGAAGCTTAATCTTGCCGAGTTGAGAATTCTGAAACTTCCGAAGGATAGCCACATCCAGTGGTACTTCCTCCAGAAATTTTGTTGAACAAGAGTTTTCCCAACAAGTTGTGCTAAGACGTAGTCGATCTGGGGCAGTCACATCGAATCATCTCTTTAAGGTGTACCTCATATGAGCCAATCACGTCAAGAAATCTCTTCAGAGTTCAGAAAATTGGGGCAATGACTTCTTCTAAGTAATCCATACAGTCTAGGGCAGTTACGTCGAGATCTGACGAATCTCTCTAAGAGTTTGAAGACTTTGAGGCGTTTTGGTTGTCAAGTCTTCTGTAAAATCCTCTTGGGATAATTTCTTTTGGCGGACCATGCTGGTCTGGGGCAAGTGAAGAAAAATTGTGGTCACGCATATGCAGCCAATCAACCAAAAGGTTTGAAACAAAAGGGGCATTCCAATCCAAGGCATTTGTGGTCCCCGTCTTCAGCAGGCTTCATTAATAATGTTCCTAGCAAGAGATTGCATACAGACATTTCTTCCCAACAAGTGGTGGTTCAGCGTTAGATTTTCTCAGTTGCAGAAGTCATATCCTGGGGCACGTGCGCATATTCTTTTGTTGCAGGTAACAGATTCAGATGATTTCAAGCACAAGATGGGTAATCACTTATTCCCACGCAGGAGACTAGGGAAATCATGTTCAGGGAAGTGTTCACTTGTCACCCTTTTGTCACAACATTTATTGATTGAGTCCATCATTCAGTCGACGGTCGTTCACGACGTCTCGGTATCAGCGAATTGAGATCAACTGGGTATTGTTGTATCTTATTAAGTCGTTTCTCTCATTCAGTACTTCCAATAGTTACAAGCTCTTCTGTGTCGATAACGGTGGCGAATCCCCAGTAGAGTTGCTTCGCAGACACCGAAGTTGATTGGTTAATCCCCAGTGAAGTCGTCAGGAGTTTGAAGATGCTTAATCTTCTATAAAATCCTCTTAGGACGTTCCCTTCAGATCAGTCTTGTATCATGGAGCAAAGCAAGTTGTTAACCTTCCCGAGCATGGGGCATACTGATTTTCCCTAGCAGGGGATGTTCCAGATCTATTATCCCCAGTAGAGTTTGAGGATATTTGGTCTTCTGTAAAATCCTCTCAAAAGGCATTCCCCAGCATGAGACGCATTAAGGCGGTTTTCTCCAGCAGAGTTTGTTATAAACTTATTATCCCCAACGGAGTCGTCAAACTGAAAGTTCGCCTGGCATGGGGCATTGTGGTACTTATCCTAAGCTTGACAGTCTTAAGCCTTAGCAGATTACTGTGGAGTTGCTTTGGGTTTCCCCAGTAGATCTAAGGACTCTTTCCCAGTAAGTTGCAGTGAAATGTTCTGACCAGGATTTGCATATCCCCGGCAGAGTAGCCCTGATCCCCAGCAAGATCGTATCTCTGATAGTGGCATTCCCCACAGAGTTCAACGTTGAATCTTGTCAACAATACTCCCCCAGCTGAGTTGTTTTTGTCCCCACAGAGGCTTTTTGATCAACAAAATCTACTCCTCAGCAGAGTGATAGTTTATTCTTACCTCAGCCGGGTTAGAAGGTTGATTCTCCCCGCAAAGGATCTCGAGTTTGATAGATCCTCAAGCAGAGTTTTAATGACTTTTCTTCCCTAGCAAGACGTCATGCAAAGAAATTCTCATCCCCAGCGGAGTTGCTGTGACCAGAATTCAGCCCCCAAGCAGATGAAGTAATTCCTGGCAGAGTCATTATTCTTCAAGTCCAATTTATTTTTGGCAAACTTGACAATTCGAAGCAGACGGATTGTTCATTCATTCTCCAGCAGAGATATTATCCTTTCAGGAGTCTCCGAGATCAAATCATTGACCATTGTTCCTTAGCAGAGTCAGCAGAGATGTCTGACACGGATGCAGAGAGTAGTCCAGTATTGGAATTCTTAAAGTCCAGCCGTAGATTGGCGAAAGGTTCATCCAAGGGTGGCAAATTCTTAAAGTCCAACCGTAGATTGGCAAAAGGTCCATCCAAGGGTGGCAAAGCAAGACAGAGTCCAACCGTAGATTGCCGAAAGACCATCCAAGGGTGGCAGATCATCAGCAAGTCCAACCGTAGATTGGCAAAAGTCCCCCGTAGTGTGGCATCTCAGCAAGTCCAACCGTAGATTGGCAAAAGTCCCCCGTAGTGTGGCAATGCAGCTGCAAAGCCCAACCGTAGATTGGCAAAAGTCCCCCGTAGTGTGGCATTTCAGCTGCAAAGTCCAACCGTAGATTGGCGAAAGTCCACCCGTAGTGTGGCAGGCCAGTAGTCGTCTGGCGTTGTACAAAAGACATTGCGAAAGTCCACCCGTAGTGTGGCAGGCCAGTAGTCGTCTGGTGTTGTACAAAAGACGTTGTTAAGGTCCACCCGTAGTGTGGCAGGCCAGTAGTCGTCTGGCGTTGCATAAAAGACATTTTTCCATTGGTTTTTATCACCAGGATTTTATTCAAGCAGAGTTCGTTTGGTTGGATTTGTGTCCCTTTTCTTCTTCCCTGCAGAGTGCAAATTTTCGGGGTTATTTCTGGTATTTAATCTCTCCATACCTTGAAAGTATGACAGCAATCGCTACCATCCGTTCAGGTCTACAGTGATTGAATAGGGGCAGCTGTGATACCCCAAAATTTTCCCTCTCTTTTTTTCATGTCTTCTAGCATGAGCTTTCATTGCATTGCATTGCATTCAAGCCTAGAAAAATAAAACATCAAGCATTTAGCATTGCATCTTGCATAAGGGCATGTGATCAGGTGTCCCAAGGTGTTGATCATCCAAAGCTAAAGAAGAAGACCAAGTGTTTCTCACAAGCTTCAAGGATCTCTTACATCATGTATCATCTCCATTTGACCTCACAAGTCATAGGAAGAGGAGAGTTCATCAAGAAGATTGGACAGTGCATGATCTCCTACACAAGGCAGTCAAAAGTGGGGATCTGACCCTCAAATGGGCAAGCTCTTTGAGTTTTCATCATCTCCAAAGGACCTATCTCATCATTGTTTGAGAGGATACACATCATATTTAGAGGAATTTGGATTTGGAGGATGTGTTATTTCCTCCTAACCAGAGGGTGCCAAAATTAGGGTTTGACCTAGAATCAGTTTATTTCTGATTTTTTGGGCAATACTTGATCTCATGGTATTCCTTATGTTCTTAAATGTTCAAGGATGGAATCTTGGTCATTGGTTCTCTGGGGAAGATGTTCAATGGATCAGTTACTTGTGAAATAAGCAAAAGTCAACAGTTAAAAAGGAAAGTCAACCATGGGTTTGCAAAGGTTCAAATCATGATTCTCAAGTCCATATACCTTTATTTGGTCAAGGGATGGCATGGATGGCATCATTCATCAAAAATCAAGAGTTTGTGCAAAAGTTACGAAATTTGGAAAATGACCTATAATGAAAACTTTCCATTTTTGGCAATTTTCCCACCACATTCAAGTTGACTTTTCATCATCAAGGAGGCTCGAAATGAATATTCCTCTCCCATTTCCAAAAAGTACTAGAACATCTCCATATCATTTGTGGAACTCTAGTTATGGTCAAAAGATGGCAAGGTGCATTTTGAGGTTTTCATTTGGTTCCATTTTTCCACCTTTGGCATTTTGGCACAAATGGACATGTAGTTGATTTTATTGGTTCATGTTATATTACAACATAAAAATACAAGTCAATAGGATCATTTGTGGCCTTTGAATCAATTCATTCCATGCCATATTTCTCATTATTTTCACATTATGCAAAATTGCAAATGGATTCAAATCTTACAAACCAAGCAAGTACAAGACCCAATTTGAATTCAGAGGTGATCAATAAGTAAATTGGAGGTGAATCATGCTTGTGGCAAGGGCTTATCACGTGTGGATTAGTGGTGGTGGTACAAAATGCATTTTTGCAAATTCATCAAAATCTCATTAACCAAGGTTCTAATCACTTGCTAATCCTAATCAGTGAACTAATGGAGAGTATATAAGCTTACTCATACCCTCACAGCTAGGGTAGAGACTCTCATTTGCACAGTTTTGGTTTTTTTGCTCTCACACTTTCTCTCTTCGAATCTCACTTTCCTTGGTGTTACTTGGAGATTTCTCTTCACATTCTTGATCAGTGAAGAGAATAGAGCAAGAATCAACTACTATTTTGAGCTCATACTGAGGATTTCACCAAGTTCCATTCAAGAGGATTCAAACTTAAATCTCAAGATCTAGCACGATTTCAAGCTCTAGTTGCATTTATTTTGCATCTAGAGGTTCCAAGGAGTAGATCTGCAGTTTTTGGAGGGATTTCTTGGAGGATTTCAAGCTCTTCAAGGTTCAGGTTGGTGAATTTTTTATGTGCGTAATGATCTATGATGTTCACTGATCATTCTGATCTATTTTGTTTGAGATTTGGACGTGTGAATTGTGTGTAATGTGGATTTAAAGTTTTAGATCTAAAGTTGTTTTCGTTCGATTCTCATTGTGTGTTTTTTGTTTGATAAAATGAATTGGATATTTGAATTCCTCGTGGTTTCTGGTCAAAATGGTATACTCATGTGTTATTTCTGGAGAAGTTGGTGTAACAGCTCACCGGAGAGGGTGATCGGAGCCCTAGCTCCGGCAACTGGTGGTGGTTCAGTTCGGCGAAGGTTTGAATGAAGAAGAAGAAATCATGGACGTCCGTTTGCGTGATACAACGTCCCTTGCGTTGCCACGTTTTTATTTAATTTTGTTTTTAACTTAATGTTGTGTGTTTGTAGTCCATGCTTGTTAACGTGTGCCTTCAATCCTGACCACTGATTTTAATTAATTTTTGAATTGTGGATTTAATCTCAAACGTCTGATCAATCGTGTGAGTGAGATCCTGCCAACGCATTAAAAGGGCCATGTGCTTGTCACGTGGGACTCTATTGTGTTCAGCGTGAACATTTTGTGTGCGCGTGTATCATGATATGGTGTGACTCACAATCCTGATCACTCATTTAAACTTCTTTTGATCTTGTGGACTTGGTTTGATTTGTTTTCGCGCGTTGGATGGATCAGATGGTTGGCATGAGTCTCCAAGGTTGATTGAATCCATGGTGGTCCCTTCATTGACTTCGCTGAATTGTAATTGAACTGGGAATGGCATTCTTACTATTTGAACCCTCCCTTATTTGATCCAATTGATTTTCAACTTGAATTTCTTGCTGCCTACACCCCTCTTGGTCTACTTTTTTTTTTCTCTTTTTTTTTTATTTGTTTTTTCAATTTTATTTTAATATAAAAACATGTTATAAAAATTGACAAAAATATGTTTATATTTAATTAATGTGTCAAATTTATTTTCATAATTTTTATTTTATTTTTAATTTCGTTTTATTATTTTATTTGGAATTAAATTGATAGTGTATTTCCAATGATACCCTTCTTCTAGGGTTAGGAACTTTTGTGACCTTCACACACCAATTGAGGACAATCTCTTGGACACTTTTAGGCCAAGTTTAATGTATGTTTTGATGCTAGTTTGAGGTTGGTTTGAGTTACTTTTAGTGACTTTCCACACAAATTTTATTAGCCCTCAATCCATGCTCGATTTCTTGCATACCCTAACTTGTGGTTCACCTTTTGATAAACTCTTTAACTCTTTTTGATCCAATCTTTTTGAATATGTTACTTGATTGAGTTAAATTCCATTTGATTATTTTTTGGGATTTTATTGAGCCAATTTTCTATTTTTTGTTGACTTTTACTTGTGATGCAAATTTGATTAAGGTATACTTTGATACATGATCTAGTTTGAGTGCATTTGCATACTTGTAATGGAATGATGCTTGAGATGTTTTTATGGTATGATCATGTTCTGTTTCAGATTACTTGAGGCTTTGGAATCATCCTCATTTGATCTTTTTTCAATTTTCCTTTGATTTTACAAGTTGATGTTGTTTTGAACTTGAATCTTGTGGTATGTTCAACCTAATCTTGTGATTGCTTCTTTGTGTGAATTCATTCATGTATGGAACCTTTTGTTTGGTTTGTATGACATGCTTGAGGTTCTGGTACTTTTGATTTAAGGTTCATTATGTGATTTTCATTTCACTTTAGGCCTCATACTTCTTTGTTTGCTTGCATGAATGATAAGTGAATGTCTTCCTCAATTTTGATATATGTTTTGAATGTGTTGCTTGATGATTAATCTTGTATGACTTGAGTTTGATCTTGGCATGATGCTAGTGTGTATGCTACTGCACTTTGGGTTCATTACTTGATTTTCATCTCACTTGATCATATTGGTTTGAATTATGTGATGCATATCATCCCCTTTGCTTTGTAACTTCTTTGGTGCATAATATTGCAAAATGTGAATCTCTTTTGCACATGTGAATTGTTGATAATGATATGATGTGAGTTCTGGTTTTGTTTCCTTTTCATCTTGCCTCCTTCATTTCATCTTGATAAGAAGTTCATTGGTGTTTATTTGCACATCTCATACAAGTATGCTTGCATTCTTTCATGTTTATCTTTGCATGATTACTTGATTTGTTTTGCATTGATCTTTGAAATATGTTGATTGATTTGAGTTGGACATTTACGATATGATGTGATTGCTGCCACTTATTGTGTCTCATCTCTCTTCTTCTCCTTCTCTTTTCTTCTCTTTCACTCTTTCTCATCCCATGGGTCTCAAGACTTGTTCAAGTCTTGGATTCTTTCCCTTTAGAGCTACCTAGTCCAACTTAATTTTTGATTAAGCTTGGAGTAGGATTAGCATTAGGTTTTAGGTAGTATTTTCTCCTAAACCTCACTAACCATAGGACATCCATGCATGATAATATTAGGACTCTTAGTCTCCCTTTAGAGTTTCCTTTGTGTTTTCTCTCTTCTCATCTTCAAACAAAAGTAAAAAATACTTAATAAAGGCAAAACAAACATTGTATTTAGGCCTTTCATGTAAGAATAAGATAGTGAGGGATATTCTCTCATTTTCTTGGAATGTTTAGCGTGCGTCCCATCTCGGGTCGTTATGCGAGGCATTCGATCTTACATGAGGGACTTAAATACAATGTGCGTTACAAAACACAAAACAATCAAAACACTTCTTTCTAAAAAGCTTCAAACAAACAATAACGTCTTTCCTTCGGGAATTCTCTTCTTATCTCATTCATTCTCAGCGTACGAACGTGCTCCTACTCGTTCTCTTACATGATGGTAATGCACTCGGACCAGCGAGCCTGCAACACCTGAGCTAGAACGTTAGCCGTTCCCTAAAAACACAAACAAAACGTCCCTAGTTAGGGGAACTATGTTGCTCTGATTCTCATGCTCCCGATGAGATACGTAGGCAGTGGGGTAGGGCCCATTCGAGCACTTCTTTTATTTTCCCTACATTTGTTTTTCTTTCTCTTTCCTTTCCTTTTCCAGTAGCAGTGGAGCTCCAGGTGACGACACCCTTTGATCGAGACAAGCAAGCGTGGATCCCATCGGGTACGATGGACGCGTGGGGGTGTTAATACGTTCCCCGCGCGTAACCGACTCCCGAAACCAGTTCTCTTGGTCGCAAGACCATGTTCTTTCCTTCCTTCAGATTTATGCGGTGTTTCCTTTCCCTCTCTTGGGATAAATACACATTGCTGGCGACTCTGTTTCAGTGCCACTTTCGCGTTTGTACTTGGATGAAAATCCCGGGAGCGACAGTTAAGAAGTGACACATTTGAGCAATTTCTCTTCCAGTTTATTTCTGGATTGAAACCGGTTCTTTACCACTTTGATAACTTGAATCTGTAAAAAAGGGCAAGAAATCCCTTCAACAACGTCACTCTTTGCCATTGAAGATGATGTCTTCGCTTTCCCGGATTAAGAAAAATTCCTTAGAGAAAGCCTCGCGACTAAAGACTTTCAGTAACACATTGGTTCTTTCCTCCAGAAAGTCAATGTTAATGAAGTCATCAGCACCTCAAAATTAGGGTACATCATATGGCATTTCTCTGAGAAGATCTCGAGAAAAGTATGATGTAATATCCCCAAACAGAAGCAGTCTCTCAAGAGACTCGTTTTCCCTAGTAGAGTCAACAAATGGCGTCTCCAAACAGAGAAGTTTGTGCACCTCTGCAACTCAGACAGATGGGTTCCCCAACAAGTCTAACATCCAACTTTTTTCGTCAAATGGCATCTCACCAGTAAAATTCGGCGAGAAGTTTGAGGAAAACCGCTACGACCAGCGTTCCTTGTCAAGAAAGTTTATTGACAAAAGAAACTTAGACCAGTTCCTTGGTAGGAAACCAGGATCGAGGGGAAGTTTATTTCAGAAACTGAGACCAGTTCCTTGGTAGGAAACCAGGATCGAGGGTAAGTTTATTTCAGAAACTGAGACCAGTTCCTTGGTAGGAAACCAGGATCGAGGGGAAGTTTTTTTCAGAAACTGAGACCAGTTCCTTGGCTGGAAACCAGGATCGAGGGGAAATTTATTTTAGCAACTGAGACCAGTTCCTTGGTAGGAAACCAAGATCGAGGGGAAGTTCAAATCAGAAACTGAGACCAGTTCCTTGGTAGGAAACCAGGATCGAGGGGAAGTTTATTTCAGCAACTAAGACCAGTTCCTTGGCTGAAGACCAGAATCGAGGGGAAGTTTTACCTTTTCTAAGTATCATCGCTTTGCAAAAGAAGATGAATACGTAAGCTACCATTCATAATCACCATCAAAATTTCGGGTATTCCGATATTTAATCCTCTTGCACCCCGAATGCCCGAATACCTTCGTCATTCACACCTTCGGGTCCAAGAAGATTAAATAGGGGCATCTGTCATACCCCAAATTTTGACCACTAAGATTTCCCATCATTGTGAAAATCATCATCACAATATGGATGAACCATCATACCTCATCAGTCTCCCCAAAGATGGGTGAGCATCCACTACAATCAAACTTAGGGTTTCAAGCCCTTTCAGAGCTCTTAGACTAAGGATCAATCAAGAAATGACATGATCTTCAACTTGTCTAAAACTCTCAAACATCCACAATGGATCAAGAGGACTCCCACATCAAGAATTAAGCACAAGGCTGCAGCATTCCAAGTGAATTAAGCCTCAAGATTGCCAGTGTCACCAAATTAGGGTTTTGGTCGACCAGGGCCTCCAGATGGAAATTTTTCTCTGGGGATGCATTCAATAAAAATCAGGAATTAGGGTTTCTTGACCTAATTCACCCCTAAGTTGACTTTTGGGACAAAACATGAGCCAAGACC
Organism: Lathyrus tuberosus; assembly: GCA_022829125.1. Classification (NCBI taxonomy): domain Eukaryota; kingdom Viridiplantae; phylum Streptophyta; class Magnoliopsida; order Fabales; family Fabaceae; genus Lathyrus; species Lathyrus tuberosus. The sequence goes on along the minus strand of JALAZF010000027.1, from coordinate 17,083,075 downwards.
TCAAGAGAGGATTTGAGGGTCTCTAACACACTACATTGATCCATTTGCAACAAAGGATTAATCCAAGAAGCTTGATCAACAAGTTTCAATTTCATCTGAATCACAGTTAGGGTTTCACAAGAAAAGTCAACTGTACCTTTGACTTTTGACCCAGGCATGCTCCCAAACCTTGGGACATGATTCAATACACCCTATAACACCCATGGAACATGTCCATCAAGTTTGATTTAGGTCAAGGACATGATTTCCCAAAGGATTGCACAGTTTGGAATTCATCTGACAAAAAGTCAACTGTGTACAAAAGTCAAACTTTGACTTTTTGAGATTTTTCACAAATATGGTTTTTTAACCCTAAAATGATGTTAATGTGTGATTGGAATCATCATTCATCAAGAAAAATCAAGAAAAGTGGGATAACTTGTAAAAGGGGTAACCATAAATAACTTAGAAATTTTCTAAGTTATGAAACAAAGTGGCTAGGGTACCAACTTTGGAGGATCATAACTCCTAAACCACAAGGCCATTTTTTCCCATCCAAAGATGGATTTGTAGCTCTCATTACCCTTTACAAAAGCTTCAAACTGAACTCCTTCCAATTCCTAATGGATCTCAAGTTATGGAATGATCAAAATCAAGAAAAGTCACTTTTTTCCAACACTTAGTGAAATTTTCACTAAGTCAGAATCTGCCTTCACTTTTTTCCAAATGTAGGGGGATTTTTCACTTGGATCCAAAAGGTATCAAAACCAATTATGATCAAATAGTTGTTGTATCATATAAGGGCTTTCCAAAATGGCCAAGAACATCATCAAATTCCACTTGAGCCATGAGATATGACAATGGCAAGATGCCTTGCTGAAAACTGCCAAGGCTAGGCAAAATTTTGCATTTTTGCTCGATTTGGAAAAATCAGATAATTCTAAGCCTTGTCATCACTTTGAACACATTTGAGGATCAAATCTAAAGGGGACAAACACTGATCCAAACCTCCAAAGTCCTTGGAACAAGAAGTAGCCTGCCAAACCTAGAAATCCCTAAAAGAGGGACAAGACTCCAGTTTTAGATTAGAGCATTTAATGGATGCACCAAGGTGGCATGGACTGAGCTATTTGCAACTGAATTCAGTCAAGACTTATCCAAGACCAAGGGAACCAGCAGCCTGTGCCCTAACCTCTAGTCAATGGCTAGAGGAGACTTGGATTCTCATTGCTCAACATTGGCCAAACCTATTCTACAGTTGCCATTCACTATTGCAGCCAAAACAAACTTGCTCTACTATAAATAGAGCTCATTTGTGCTCAGTTTGAGTACACCAAAGCCATCAAACAGATGCTTTCCTCAAAATCTCTTTCTCTTGGCAAAAATGCCTTCTTTAGCAAGGTAACTCTGAGTTTTTGAGTTAGAGAGAAATTCCAACCAAACTAATCACACACACACACACCTCATATATGTCATGTCTAAGCTGTCCAAACTCCCACAAGTGACCTGTAATCCTTAAATCACAAAGTCACCTCTCAAAACCTCAAAATAGTACTTTTGTGCATTTTTCAAGCCATGTCTTGATTCAGTCACTTTCCAAACCAGATAAAACCTCAAACACACTCCAAATATCATCCTTGAACTGTCCCAAATGGCTCCCCCTATCTGGAACACTATTTGAGAGAGTTGTTATTTTGGCCATTTTAACCCCTTTTGCAAGAAAGAGACAGTTTGTGTTTTTGCAGGTTCCAGCTGATTCCACTCATCCTAAAAGCTTCTAAGGGATCATTTGAGAGTGTCCAAAGCATCAAACCATTTTTGGAACAAGAAACTTGAAAGATTGCACATAAACTCCAAAATACTCAAAGGGAGGTAAGCATCATGACTTGAACTTTCCAAAATATGCATTGTTTTGAGGTCCACTGATCATGCATCTCTTATACATGTCATGTGTATTGTGTTTAAACCAATTCATCATATAATTCATGCATGTACCAAAGTGTAGCATATAAAATGCAATTATAGGCCTATTTCAAAACCACTATCGGATTTTGAGGAGGGATCATGATCTGAAAAATCCACCACCACCATTGGATTCTTTGTGAAATTCTAGGCCATATGCATATAAATTTTGTCCCCAACCATGGAGAAATGAGAAAGTTATGGACCTTCCCGTTTCTTGCCAAAACTTGCCTTGGCCAGGCCTAGAAAACAAGGCAAGACTTGTATATTTGTTGTTTTGTTTCAATCAACGAATGTATCACCACCCCAGTGGTAAGGCGCGCACCCTGTAACCTTGAGGTCGTGGGTTCAAACCCCACCCATGCCATTTTGTGTTTTCTCACTTTTTTGCTATTTTTTTCATGTGTTCATGTTTTATTAATTAATTGGAAAATTAATAACTCCTTTAATTTTAATTATTTTTTATTGGTTCTTTTTGCAAAAAATCACAAAAATGTTAAAATATTTTATTCCACAAAAAATTAGTATTATATTAGTTATTTAATATAATTAGTATTTTTGTGAATAAATACATTTTATTTGTTTTTAAACCTTTTAAAAATAAATATTCATTTTGGAAAATCAAAACCAAATAGGTTTTAATTCATCTTGTGATTAAAGCCTCATTTTTCAAACCTAAAACCAAACTCACTAGTTGTTTATTCAAACTTATTTGGCTTTTTTTTTATCATTTTATTAATTTTCTTTGAATAATTATATTAAAAAATGATGAAATTAGGGCTTTAATTGATATTCACCCTAACAAACTTTTCAAAAACACTTGGGCCTCTAATAGAGTGTAAGACCCAAGCCTTTTTGTAAATAAACCAGTTGTGGGCCTCACTTATTGTATAAGTCCCACTGTGTATTTTCAAAAACTTCGACGCTATCGTCGCTTTTAAGCAAAATCATCTGGGTCTCTCCTCGAGCTATAAGACCCATTCAAAATCTTTGGGCCTCTAATAGAGTGTAAGACCCAGCCCCCTTTTAACCAAAGTATTTTTGGGCCTCAGCTGTTGTATAAGTCCCTCTACATTAAAAAAAAAAATCTCGGCGCGATCGCCAATTCAAAACCAAACTCCGGGCCTACCCTCGTGTTATAAGCCTCATTCCTTTTCTCTAAGTAATTTTTGGGCCTCTTGAGAGAGTGTAAGACCGATCCCCTTTGTACAAAAGACCTTTCTTGGGCCTCAGTCACTTGTATAAGTCTTTGTACAAAACGACAGAGCGATCACTGATAAAACCTTGAGCCTCTCCTTGAGCTGTAAGCCCCAATTTTCCTTTCAAAGCACTTTCTCCTTTGATTTTATAATATACTGTTATTGTCAATTTCTTTGTTGAACAACTAACAATACAACATGGAAGCTCTACAACCGAGTAAGTGTTTACTCGCTTTCATTTACCGCTTTCATATGTATATAATTGTATTGTAGGGCTGTTTCGCTGTAAGTCTTCTTTCATAAACTCATATCAACTGTGTAATAATAGTATAGATATTTAGAGTTTCCCCGGCAACTACGTCTAGAACTAGACAAAACCTCGTCTCCTTACATCAATTTTAGACAACTAGATCTAAGGAAATTCCCCCCTTGAATAGTTCATTATACAGAAGGCCATTGTTCCAAGTGAAACCCCTTCTGGAACTGTTCATCAGCCTCCTCTTGGGCTTAGTGCAAGGACCCACAGGCTTCCTAAAAGCATCCCCGCCTCCTCTTGGGCGTTGTACAAGGACCCGTCGGCTTCTTAGAAGTTTTTACAGCCTCCTCTTAGGCTTCGTATAATGATTCTTCCTCCAGGAAGATAGCCTCCTCTTGGGCTTCGTACAAATTGTCCCTCAGCTTCTTAAAAGTTTCCAGCCTCCTCTTGGGCTTTGTACAAATTGTCCCGACGACCTCCTAGAGGTTTAGGAACAAAAATAAGTCATCTTAATAGAGCAGTCTTTCAAAGAGTCTAGATTTTGCTACTACTGTTCCTTAAGTATAGTACAAAAGATAAAACCCGTAGACTTGGACAGTCTAAAACTCTTCGGATTTCCCGTTTCCTTAAAGAACAGGAGACAACCCTGATCCTCTGATCAATGAGTACGACATTACTCATATAAAAACTGATTTTCTCTTTTGTCCAACATACTGGTCACTCAACTGAAACAGTCACTAGCACATTAGCCTCCTCTTGGGCTTTGTACAAATGATTCTCCCCCAGCGGAGCTAACCTTTAGCCTCCATCTCGGGCTTGGTACGAAATACAAAACACTCTCTTGTTGAGTATAAAAGACTCTCTTGTTGAGTCAAGCAACCTCCAGCCTCCATCTCGGGCTTCATACGAGATACAAAAACACTCTCTTGTTGAGTATAAAAGATTCTCTTGTTGAATTACCCTTTGAGCCCCCGTCTCGGGCTTTATACGAGACACCAAAACACTCTCTTGTTGAGTATAAAAGATTCTCTTGTTGAGTCACCAAATTTTAGCCTCCGTCTTGGGCTTCATACAAGACACAAAAATCACTCTCTTGTTGAGTATAAAAGACTCTCATGTTGGGTCAAACAACTTTTAGCCTCCATCTCGGGCTTCATACGAGATACAAAAACACTCTTTTGTTGAGTATAAAAGACTCTCTTGTTGAGTCAAACAACCCTTAGCCTCCATCTCGGGCTTCATACGAGACATCAAATCACTCTCTTGTTGAGTATAAAAGACTCTCTTGTTGAGTCAGTCAAACCTTTCGCCTCCGTCTTGGGCTTTGTACGAGACACGCAATAAGACTCTCTTGTTGAGTCAAACCCTTTTAGCCTCAATCTTGGGCTTTGTACAAGACAGAAAGAACTTTTTCCTCAGAAAATTCAACCTTTCAGCCTCCTCTTAGGCTTTGTCTAAGGATATCCCCGTTTGATTCAATCAACCTTTTAGCATCAAATCATGCTTTGATCACAACATACAAACATCAATAACTCCTCCTTAGAGGTAACAAATTCCCTCTCAGTTAGGAACCTCTTTAGCTTCACATCTTGGGCTTTGAACAAGATACAAACAAACCACCTTTAGCTTCACGTCTTGGGCTTTGAACAAGACACCAAAACACCCTTTTCTCCCATAGAATAGGAGGAACTACGATCGCTCTGATTTCCCTATTTTGGTAAACGGGAATACGTAGGCATAAGATTGAAAGAGAAATCTTAGCGAGCACACTAATCAAAAGCCCAAAATCCCATACATCAATTGAAAAGCATTAGTCCTAACATCTTACCATTAGCCTAAACACTGTTTTTCAGGAGAAATAAACCAAAGGGAGACCCTCCCCCCCCCCCATTTTGATAGCATCGTAAACCAACAGTTTTGACTGTTTAACCTCAGTTTGCAAGCAGGGTTAATTGGAGACATCTATTTCCCTTCCTTCATCAGCTTTAATAGGATAAAAAATGAATCGAACTGTAGTACCCAAGCGATAGTGCTTCGAAACCACAAAAATCGTGCTACAAATGGCAACATGTTACTTGAGTTCAACAACTCAAACTATCACTAATCAAAAACCATACCAAGGCATCTTTCCCCATCATTTCTTACGTCTAGAACTTTCGGCACAGGTCACAGATCCTTGTATCATACTTTGACATATGAAATGGATTAAGATTCAAGGAGCTTCCCATATGAGTCGTCGCTTCCCATGGAACCTCTTCCCATCTCAAGAATTTTACCCGTAGGCTTCATTTGTACACCAGGACTCAAACCTGTATAGTAATGGTGTGTACATCCCAAAGGAACTTTACATAAGCATCAAATCTTGGAACGACACAAAATATGGGGGTTGTTTCTGACTACGCGATAAATACAACATAATGTTATCGTATTCGATAATCACAAGGCGATCACATTACCTTAACATTCACAACAACACCACATGTTCCATATTGATGAGTTCAAGCTCTTGAGGTTGGCATCAATTTTCGTAAAACTAACTTGACAACAAGATGTTGGACAAGATGTCCTAACATGAAGAACTGACTGAAGATCAAGATGTTGGACAAGATGTCCTATCCTGATGATTCGACATCTTTATCTATTATTTTTCAGCTATTATTTATATTATCCCAGATTTCAGATTATTATGGGATTATTTGTTTTTTCTAGGTGGCGTACAAGATTGAGGTATCAGAGATTCTGATTATATTTTGAAGATGTTGTTTCTAAGTGTGGAGACACTTTAGGAAACTTAGGATTCAAGAAACTTTTCTAGGGGAGAATTAGATGCAAAATCTGTGGAGCAGAATTGATGCGTTTCTGAAGCCCAAATCCAGTCATGTTTTTGGTTATAAATAGGATGGATTTAACCTAGGAAAAGTGGGTGAAAAAATACATTGTTGCCTAGTGAGTTTAGGGTTTGTATTTTGTGAGCCTCTCTTGTGTCGTGTTGATACTAGAGCTGGACTGTTTACATTGCGTTGTAATTTCTCTCACTGCTATGATTGAAAGGGAATTGAGAAGGGTCTCATACCTAGGAAGTGTCTTAGGTAGAAATTAAGCACTAGTAGTGATAAAGTGATAAGTTGTGAACCGCAGGTGTTTAGCTTAGAATTAATACTATCTAGTGGATTTCATTCCTGGCTTGGTAGCCCCCAGACGTAGGTGTTGTTGTTCACCAAACTGGGTTAACAATCCTTGTGGTTTCTTTATTTTCTGCATTGTGCATTCTCCTCCTTATTATCCTTGTGTGTGAAGTAGATATCAAGTCTCTCGACATCTCTTAGGACATCTGAGATATGATACTAGAATTTCAATTGGTATCAGAACAGGCATCCTGCTTTGTATCTGAGTGAGATTCAGGGACGATACTTTCTGGTCCAATTGATAAAGAAGGAGGAATATTAAATAGACCACCCATTCTTGATGGTTCCAATTATGAATATTGGAAAGTGCGCATGGTGGCATTCATCAAGTCTATGGATGGTAAAGCTTGAAAGTTTGTGGTCAAAGGGTGGGACACACCAAAGGCCAAATATAAGGATGGGAAGATCACTGATGAGTTGAAACTTGAGGAAGACTGGGATGATGAAGATGACAAGCTTGCTCAAGGTAACCCCAAACCTTTGAATGCCTTGTTCAATGGTGTTGACAAGAACATCTTGAGGTTGATAAAAAATTGTACTGTTTCCAAGGATGCTTGGGAGATTTTGAAGACTGCGCATGAAGGAACTTCTTGGGTAAAGTCTTCAAGACTTCAAATTCTCACCACCAAGTTTGAGAACTTGAGGATGAAGGAAGATGAAAGTATTTAAGACTTTCATATGAACATTGTTGATATTGCCAACACTTCAAGTGAACTTGGAGAAAAGATTCCAGAATTTAAGCTTGTCCAGAAAATCCTAAGATCTCTTCCCAAGAAGTTTGACATGAAGGTGACAGCCATCGAAGAAGCCCAAGATATAAATACCCTAAAGGTAGATGAGCTCATGGGTTCTCTACAAAATTTTGAAATGGCTTTGAATGAGAAAACTGAGAAAAAGAAAAGCTTAGCCTTGGTATCTAATCAAGATGAAGGAAAGAAAAATTCCAAAGAAGAATTGTCTAAGGTTGTTGTGCTTCTTGGGAAATAGTACAATCATTTACTGAAGAGGATGGAAGGGGAGTCAAGAGATAATGCCAAGACTCGGTCTTCTGACAACAACAAAAGGGCGGATTTTGGAAGAAAGTCCAAAAATGGAGAGAAATCTGGAAAAGGGAAAGGAATCAAGTGATATGAATGCGAGGGTTTTGGACACATTAAATCTGAGTGTCTTACCTTTCTGAAGAAAGAAAAGAAAGGCTTGTCGTCATAATGGTCTGAAGATAATTCTACAAGTGAAGGAGAATCACCTAAACAGATTTCTGCTCTTACAGGGGTATTTGACTCAGATGTAGAATCGGATATTGGAGAACTCTCATATAATGATCTGGTCAACTCCTACAGGGAGTTGTACACCGGAAGTGCAGAAGTTTGTCAGCTAGGAGAGGATCAACATAGTGTTATTATACATCTTGAGGATGAAAGATTGAAAAACATTAACATCATCTCTGATCTAAAAGACGAAGTTGTATTGCTCAACTCCAAACTTGAAAATATAACCTAAACTGTTAAAATGCTCAACTGCAGTTCTGATATGCTAGATGAGATCCTTCAATTTGGGAGGGATGCTGGAGATATCAGAGGACTTAGTTACAATGACCAAGTTGTGATGAACAAAAGAAGAGAGCTAGAATCTAGTTCTGCTTAGCCCAAAAGAAGGCGGAATCAGAAGATGTCAAAAGGTGTGTTTTAACATCAACGCAGACATCAAAAGGATACTTCAGGAAAAAATAAACAAGACTGGAAATGTCATCATGGTGGTAAGTATGGTCATATCAAACCTTACTGCTACAAGTTACATGGTTATCCCAAGTCTGGGTCTCAATCTAGAAAGATGCAAGCTGGTAAAGCAGGAAAGAAGTGGAGTCCCAAGAATGAATCTGTGGCCCTAATAGCTCATTCTTCTCTAAGAAGCTTTGCTGAAGAGAAGTGGTACTTTGATAGTAGTTGTTCAATACACATGACTGATGTCAAGAACTTTTTGGTGAATATAGAATCTCATGCCTCCAACTATGTTACCTTTGGAGATGGGTCCAAAGGAAAAATTAAAGGGGTTTGAAAATTGGACCATGCTGGGAAACCTAGACTTGATAATGTGCTTCTTGTCAAGGGACTGACTGCTAATTTGATTAGTATTAGTCAACTTTGTGACCAAGGTCTAAAGGTCAACTTTACCAAATCTAAATGTTTGGTTATGAATGATAAAGATAAAGTTATCATGAAGGGTGTGAGATCAAAAAATAATTGCTATGTATGGACTTCTCTAAAGACAGAGTACTCATCAATGACAAATGGGAAGCATCAGAATCCTGCCTCATATCTGAACATTGATGAATGGCAGATTGGGAAGCTAACCAAGATGTCACATAAGAAGTTGTGACATCATACTATATCAAGGATTCAGGATCTTCTACATAGGGCCTCTATGGTTAATGATTTTGAAGGAAAAAGGTGCTCTTATGCTGTTACTAATGACTCAATCACAGAAACTAAAGGAATTTCTCTCAGGTGCTGATTTTACATGATGTCACACAAGATGTTATGACATCATCCTGTGACAACTTGAACCTCTCCGGTGGTATCAAAAAATAGGTCAAGATGATGGGGGCAATTAGGGTTTTGCTTGCTTGAAGGTTTAGAAAAATTAATTTATGGGAACACTATTCAAGGGTATGTATGGTTTCAAAAACAATCATTTCAAATTTAGCTAAACCGCTTGTGCGCACGTCTTCTCCATGTTGCATCATCTCTCACAAACTACTTCATACTCCTGTTCGAAGAAAAACTGAATTTTGCTTTCAAGATGTCTCAACAACATTCTTCTAGAGGAATAGAGAAGAAAGAAAAATTTTCTTCATCAGTGGCTAAGGACGGGTACGAGAAGTTGTCTGCTGAAGATGCTATAGATGTTTTCCTCTTGGCTGTGGTACCATGCAACCCAGATAAGTTTGTGGTAAGAAAATTTAAAAATATTCCTATAGGTAATCCTTCAAATACCTCTAGAGCGTTTTCTAACCCTAGGACAAAAGACGAAATTTTTGACACGGATAAGAGGATCGGAACAATAGTGGCTCAGATCCTAAATCAAGGGGGTCGGGTGAATGTTACTGGAATTACTAGACCGTTGGTTCAGATTCTTCCCACTACCTCTGCACCTGTTGCTGAACCAGGGGTAGTGATTGAGGAGAATGTTGAAGGGAAAAATCATGAACGGTCTAAAGGGAATTTGCACACCCTTGCTGACTCTGTTGTAAAAAATGTCGAAACAGATGGTGGAACATCCCCATCTATAGAAGAATCTAAGGAACAAACATCTGAGGGTACTGTTGGTAAGACTGCTGATCAAGTTATCAATGTTGATGACATGCCTTCTGATGATGAAATCCTTGCCAAGAGCCTCCACTCGGGTGTGGCCAAGAGATTAAAGAGCAGAAAAGGTAAGGGTATTACTGCTAAAAACACTCCTACCAAGACAGCTAAGAAACCTGTGGTTGGACCACATAAACCTTGGAGCAGGGTTGCTATTGTGTGTAAAAATAGAAAGGTTGAGTATGATACTGAGTTAGACTATGATGTTGATGAAGATGTCCAGGACATCATGCATGTTAAGAAGACAGTCTCCAAGAAAAGAGCTGCTCCTCCTCCTAAAGCTCCCTTGGACAATATGTCCTTCCATGCTCCTGAAAACACGGAGAGGTGGCCATATATGTACCAAAGAAGAGTAGTTTTGGAAAGAGAACTGGGGAAGGATGCCCTAGAATGCCAAGAGGTGTTGAAGCTAATTGAAGCTGCAGGCCTGATGAAGACATTCACTAAATTCGGGTCCTGCTATGAAAACTGGTCAAAGAATTTGTAGTGAACATTCTTGAAGGATGTAATGATTCCACCAGTGAAGACTACATGAAACTGTATGTTAGAGGAAATTATGTTAAATTTTCATCCGCTATGATCAACAGGTTTTTGGGAAGATCAGTAGACCCTCAACTTGAGTGTGAAGATACTGATGATCAGGTATGTCAGGAGTTCACCTGTAATTCTGTGAAGCACTGGCCAAACAAAGGGAAGTCGTCAGCTGGGAAACTCAGTGTGAAGTATGCAACTCTGCATAGAATTGGTACTGTCAACTGGGTGCCTACCAACCACACTTCAACCATATCTGCTGGGCTAGGAAAATTCATATACATTGTTGGTAAAGGATGAAAGTTTGATTTTGGGACCTTTATCTTTGATCAAGTTCTGAAGCAAGCCTCATCCACTACTACCAAGCTGCCTATATGCTTTCCTTCCCTCATTTGTGGCATAATTCTGGAGTAGTATCCTGGTATTCTTGTGAATGCACATTATGCAATGAAAAGGGATTCTCCCTTGACATTGCATTATAAGTTGTTTGTTGGGAGTCATGTTCTAGATATTGTTTCAACATTTGCATCAACATTTGTTCCTGGAACTTCAAAGGAAGATATCATTGCACAACAGAAGGAAACCTGCAAGGATCTTGATGACATTATCAAGTTAAGTACAGTAAGGAAGGCTAAACTGGAGCAGTTAATACATGCCTTAACAGCTGAGCAAGACAAAGGGATTGAAGTTGACACTAATGATGCTGAGAAGAATGCAGCTAGAAATAATGAGGTGGATACTGATGATGATGTTGAAGATGAGGCCAATGATGATCATGGAGAAGAGGAAGTGGATGATGAGGAAACTGAAGATGAGTGCTGAATCTTATCTTGTTTTTTCATTTTTTTGTGGTTATGTAAGGGCTTAATGCCCAGGATTTATTTTGGCACTTTATGTGCTTGTTTTGTATTTAATAGTTTATGTTTTTGTTTGGTTATTTAGTTAGTTTAACTACCTTTGTCATATTATGGCTAAAAAGGGGGAGTAATACTAACTTTACTAACCACTGACTGCTAACCACTGACTACTGCTGCTGCTAACCTTTGAGGGGTAGTATGCTTATCTGTTGCTTGAAGAAGAAGGATCTGATTGAGGGGGAGGCAAGATGTTTTTCCGATGCTAATGTTCTATTTCTTGGCCTCGGACTGTGGTTTTCTGTCTACAAGTTTCATTTAGTTAGTTTTAGCCAAAATCTACCAAAGGGGGAGATTGATGAGTCCAAGCTCTTGAGGTTGGCATCAATTTTAGTAAAACTAACTTGACAACAAGATGTCCTAAAATGAAAAACTGACTGAAGATCAAGATGTCATATCTTTATGATTCAACATCTTTGTCTATTATTTTTCAATTATTATTTATGTTATCCCAGATTTCAGATTATTATGGGATTATTTGTTTTTCCTAGGTGGCGTCCAAGATTGAGGAATCAGAGATTCTGACTATATTTTGAATATGTTGTTTCTAAGTGTGGAGACACTTTAGGAAACTTAGAATTCAAGAAACTTTTCTATAGGAGAATTATTTGCAAATTCTGTGGAGCAGAATTGCTGCGTTTCTGTAGCCCAAATCCATTCATGTTTTTGGTTATAAATAGGATGGATTTAACCTAGGAAAAGTGGGTGAAAAAATACATTATTGCCTAGTGAGTTTAGGGTTTGTATTTTGTGAGCCTCTCTTGTGTTGTATTGATATTAGAGCTAGACTATTTACATTCAGTTGTAATTTCTCTCACTGTTGTGATTAAAAGGGAATTGAGAAGGGTCTCATACCTAGAAAGTGTCTTAGGTAGAAATTAAGCACGGGTAGTGATTAAGTGATAAGTTGTAAATCGAAGGTGTTTAGCTTAGAATTAATACTATCTATTGGATTTCATTACTGGCTTGGTAGCCCCCATACGTAGGTGTTGTTGTTCACCGAACTGGATTAACAATCCAAGTGTGTTTCTTTATTTTCTGCATTGTGTATTCTGCTCTTTATTATCCTTGTGTGTGAAGCAGAGATCAAGTGTCTCGACATCTCTCATGACATCTGAGATCTGCTACCATAATTTCAATTATAATGCCTCACCTCTCCACTAGACAACTACTTGTCAAAGACACACACCTAGACATCAATTGCACAAGCATTGCCATCTAAGTCACTTATCATGTCCTAGTCACCTTACTAGTTCATTTCCTTAGATTCTATTAAGGGTTTGCTCACCATTCTTAATCATTTTAGTCATGTTATCTCACATTCACTAGAAATTATTCATCGATGGAAAACATGCATAAAAACCATAATAATCAATATAAAGTGACTCATAGCATAACTAAGCAAGTACGTGAAGCAACCCAACAATTAACAAAGCAATTTCTCAAATCCTGTCACTGTTGCTTAGCGACCCCAAAGCGAGGCTGGCTCACTTTCAGTTTTCCTAGCATACTCAAGGTGAGGTGCAGACATAATCAAAATGGCACCATGGTGGCCTAGAGAACTCAAAGCGAGGTGCTCGCTTTCTGTTCGCTTAACCTCGCAAAGCGACCATAACAGGAAACCGGTCGCTTTGGGCTCGCCTAAGCTCACTTTCCAACCACGTCGAATTCTGCAGAAATACCATTAGAATTGACAGCAACAAAGGGGATTTCTACCCTATCCCTTACAAGTTTCAAAACCAACCAAAATAACAACACACCAAGCAACATTTCAGCATATATAACATGATCAATAACGCTTGTGTAAGATTTTCATGGAATTAGGAGCAAACATATCGAAATCCAATATTCCCCAATTTTATCTAACAATCATAACCTAAAGTATCTAACTAGAACCCACCTTTGAATGATGATGAAAAAGTAGTGGTTGATGAAGATGAGATGATGTTGGTGAAGAAAGATCAAAAGTTTCACTTCCTCTTCTTCCTTTAGGTTTTCCTTTTCTTTCTCTCTATTTTCCAATCTTTTCCTTCTAATTCTCCCACTTTGTTGGAAAGTCAGGGGAAAGAAATGATACGTAGAAAATATCATTAAGAGAAAAGTTGGTAAGAGTGACACATGAGGTAGAGAATGAATATTAAGTGGTAAAATGTCCAATATTAATGTTATCGAAATGTATCATTTATACCAATTAATAAAAGGTCACAGTTAAATAATATTAATAATTCAATCTGAGTTCACTAGTTACTCTAATTATCCAACCAATAACTCTCAGAGCACATAAGAACTCAGCTGATCTCAACTAATATTATTTAGAGCATTTTAAGAAATACCGGGTATTACAACACTAATGTCTATTTAAAGTTGAATGTAGATTGTTGTTGGATGTAACTTATTTATTGGATAGATAATGTAATCCTACATCATCTTTTTTTTGCTCTTAGTGATTATTAGATAGAGTTTTAAGAACAAATATTGATTTTTTAACATAGATAATAATTTAAATTATAATAATTTGATTCAATTATTTATCTATTTATTTCAAGGTTACTTATGATTATGTAAAAAATATTGAATTACAAAAGATAAAAATATGTGGTAAAATTTTTTAAAAAAATAATTTAAAATAGAATTACTAATTTTTTTAACAAAATTAAAACTGTCAATAAAACTAATTTTTTAAAGAGAATAAAATATAAACACTTTTTTTTTCTTAATATTTAAAACTGTTGATAAAAATACGAGAATTCATATTTAGCAACAGCTCAAACCGTCACTAAATATATTTAAAAGTTTTTTCAAAAGACAAATAACGATAGTTTGAACTTTCATAATTTCACATTAGCAACGATTACTCACCATCGCAATAGACCTTAAAAAATGTTAAATAAAAATGACGTAAGTTAAAACCTTCGCTATTATACTTTGGAGGTAGTTATAGAACTTTTGCGATATATTACAGCGGTTGAGGCGATGACTTTTTTCAAACCGCCGTAGAAAATGCTCGCGACACATAGTTTTTCAACAATTGCAAAACTGTCGTAACCCAATGTTAGCAATAGTTAGAATCGCCGCAACACCCCTAAAAACAATGGCGAAATCCATTTTTTCTTGTAGTGAATATGTTTTTCATCATTTCACCTTCCAAGACAAATTTCAATTTTGGGTTGAGGGGGCGCGAGAGGATGTTACTTGTAAATATTTTGAAAAATATTGATGTTGTTATTGTTGCTGATGGGTATGAAAATGTTGTTGCTGATGGGGCTGAAAATTTGGTTAAGTGATGGATGCGTTGTAAGCAACACCAAATCTTAACATGAAACACTTTGTGATTCACGCAAAGAAGGTGATTTATGGAGAAAAAGTTATTATCGGTTAGAAAAAGATCAATCTAATGATGATGGGAGATGGGATGGATGTAACAATTATCTCTAGAAATTTAAATGTGCGCCATTATAATTTGCCTTTAATAAAGATAGCCACATTCAGTAAGGATATCAAAGACCTTAGACTATACACTTTCTCTTCTATTTTGTGATTCTTTTTAAATATATTATTTCTTTCAATGTTATATGTCTTTTAGAGGTTGTTCACTATCTAAATGTTCTCATTTTTTTAGAGGTTGTGTATTATCTAAGATAAGAAATCTTAAGATTTTTATGCTATAACAATTACAAATAACAGCTCAGAGTTATGCCAAGATCTTTTAATGTGTTGTGATGTTGTAACCTTCCTTTGAGTCTCCAGCTTCCTTTTATAGAGGTAGAAAAAGAGTCAACGGAGGTTTGAACAACAACAAACTTATTGAACAAGGATACCAAGAGAGACGTTGGAGAGTTGTATCCGGTCAGAAGTATTGTCCAATGAATAAAAGAAATGTCCATAGCCCCTTTCGAATAACTAGGTATCTACCAAAAGGTAGTACAGACTTAAGAGGTCACATCACCAACCTTGAGCCTTGCAAAATCAAACCCTAGTTGAATAATCTGTCCAGAAATCTGTCACTTTGAAAAGACTCGTCACCTTTGATGCAGAGTACGGATCAGACGCTCCTTAAGATTTCAGGGTCGGAGCTGTCATCAGAGGCTGGAACAACATACCAAAGTCTAAACCTTCAGATGCTGATGAACATATTCAAATTCTAATCAACCAGAATCTGAGTAGTATTACTTCTACACTTATGCTTTCAACAGGATTAATTCATGATGAATTCTTAATTTGTGATCCTGGACACTTGAACATATATTGGTTTCGGTTGTATAATCTCTTCTGTCATAGTTGGAACTTTTTTGCCAGATTCATCCAAATATATTTTGTGTTTGTTTGCTTACAATCATAGATAGTTAACGTAAATCTCGTCGGCGGGGATACAACTATGGCTTGAGTACCGGTTGTTTTTGGCTTAAACTCCTAGTCTTGGGACTAGGGGCCCTGGCACCCGGTGTTCAACATTGGAGTTTCTCTGTCTTTTTAAGTCTGTTTGCCTTGAAATGGAAACACCAGAAGAGTGGGTACGAGTTAACGGTAGAAAGAGGAATCAAGTCAAAGGAAGTTTTTCGGTCTGGAAAGCTAATAACGGAAAAAGGAATGCAGGTGAAGAACACATCACAAGCTATTTTTTTTACAGAGTTTCCTGAAAAATTTGAAGCTAGGGATATGTTCAACATATTCAGAGGTTATGGACTGGTGGAAAAGGGTTTTTATTCCTCAGAGAAGAGATAGGAGAGGAAAGAGATTTGGGTTCGTTCGTTTTAGAAGAGTGAAGGATGTAAAGAGGTTGGGAATCAAGTTAGATAATGTCTTCATTTAAGGGAAGAAGATGTTTGCAAATCTTCCTAGGTTTCAGAGGAGAAAGGCATTGAGTGAGGATTCAAGGAGAAGATATAAGATGGGGACGAGGTTAGACAATAGAGAAGAGACTACACAGATAGAGAGATCGCATTGGAAAAATGGAAACCCAAGCATCCTTGGAGTCCCAAAGTCATACGCTCAGGCAGTTGGAAAATATTCCAAATCAAATTGGGATGAAGAAGGATTTAAACCAAAGTTTGCACACCTACAGTTGAATATCGAGAAGGAAGAGATTGGAAGATTTGAAAGAGCCTTCGTGGGTATTGTGGAGAAATCTGGATCAAGTTACAAGATTCAGGATGCTTTGAATATTAGAGGCATTTTCACCATTAAGGTCACTCCTATGGGAGCTAGAAAATGTCTTATGGAGGAAATGGAAGAGGGCGTTCTCGCTGAGTTGATAGAAGATGATATGGATTGGAAATCAAAGTGGTTTGAAGAAATTAGACCATCGAATCCGGGAGAAGTTGATAATGAAAGATACACTTGGTTGAGATGTGTTGGTCTTCCCTGCCATGCTTGGAGAACTGAAACTTTTAAGTTGATAGCTGGTTGCATTGGGGAGTTTGTTAGGAGTGATAAAGAAACTAAGAATATGGATTGCCTCGACGTTGCTAGATTCCTTGTCAAAACCAAGTACCCACTATGTTTGAACGAAGTCTTTAATATTGGGGTTAATGAAGACGTTTACAGGATAAAAATCATGGAAGATTTCCATGGGCCTAAGAGAATTTCGCTCAACGAAGATGATGAAGTTGTTTCCGAGTCTGAAGAGGGGGACGACAGAGACGACTTAGGAGATAGTGATGAAGGAGATAGCGAGGGCTATGGCGATGGAGGGGAGGCGCGTGGAACGACACGGAAAAGAGAAAAGCTAGCCTCGGAAACAACAAAAATCCAGATGGGACAGAGGGGAGGCTTATCGAGGAAAATATGTATCAGGTCTCAGAAGTAGGTAAGGCTAGTGGAAAGGAGGGATTTTGGGGAAAAGAGAAATTGAGAATGTCAGGAGTAGAAGCTCAAAAGGGGTTTTTTGGAGTGGTTGGGGAAATCAATGATAGAATGACTTTTCGTAATTCCAAGGATGTGATAGCCAAGAGAGCAGAATTGACAGGAGATTTAGATAATGAACCTACTGCAGTAGCAGATGACCTTGGAGAGCGTGTCTTAAAAGTAAGGCCAACTCAACATCAGTGCAGTGAAAAAAATGTAATTGTGGTCCAGAAGGATAGTTTGGGCCTTAATAGTTTTAACCAGGTTGGGCCTGATGGTGAGGAGAAGATTATTAGGTCCAAGAAGACTAAATCTTTAGAAGAGATTATGGGAAACATCAGGATCCCTTTCACTCCCTCCTACTTCGCATCTTTGGTCAATCAGGAGACAAGAACTAAACTTGGGAATACTTTGTCTCTTTCGCAACAGCAGAGTGAATCTGAGGAAAGTTTTTCTAATTATTCTGGAGGCTCTGTGCTTTGCTGTGAGTCAATTTCAGACGGCGATATTATTAAGAGCAATTCAAGGATTAGGAAGAAAATCGAGGGCTTGCCCAAAAGGATTTGGGAGTCTATCAAACAGATGGGAATCGAGGGCGATGAAGATGATGAGTATTTTGAGGGTATTATAAAAAAAATGGAAGACTCAGATAGGAAAGCTTTTGAAGCTCAGAAGGAGGCAGCTAATGTGGTTAGATGAATTTTATCAGTTATAACGTAAGAGGGTGTGGAGGTCCAATCAAGAGAATGAGGATTGCGCATACTGTGACTAGGGGAAGGGCATATATTTATTTCATTCAGGAGACAAAGTGTAGAAAAACGAACAATTTTCTAGTTCAGGGGTTATGGGGAAATGAAGAAGTTTCTTGGCCTACTACTGATTCTGCTGGAAATTCTAGTGGACTAATCACTATGTGGAAGAAGGATGCTTTGAAGCCAATTTATTCTATCTGAGGTGAAGGTTTTTTATGTCTTAATGCAACCTGGAAGAATTCTAATGTTTACTTTGTTAATGTGTATTAATCATGTAATATCCGAGACAAGAGAAACTTGTGGTCAAGATTGATATAGTTGAAGGAGTCCTCCCCTGAAGGAAGCTGGGTACTTGGTGGAGATTTCAACGCTACAAGATTTAGGGATGAAAGTAAAGGTACTTGGGTGAGAAGCATAGGGGAGATGGAGGAATTTGATAAGTTCATTTCAGAAATGGATCTGGTGGATCTACCTATGTCTGGTAACTTATTCACTTATTGCAGTTCAAATGGGTCGGCTATGAGTCGGCTGGATAGATTTTTAGTATCCTGGGATTTGGCTAAGGCATGGAACACCACGAAACAAGTTGTATGAGCAAGGGATATTTCTGATCACCGGCCTGTGTGGCTAATTGGTAGAGAGGTTAATTGGGGCCCAAATCCCTTCAAGGTATTTGATTCTTGGTTTGAACACGTGGAGTTCAGGAATTTCGTAGATCAAGAATGGAATTCATTTGTTGTTAAAGGGAATGCTGCTTTCATCTTCAGCAGAAAGTTCCAAATGTTACGTGACAGATTAAGATGGTGGAATGCTAACGTCTTTGGTAAAATTGATCTGGAGATAGAGGGCTGTGTAGACCAGATGAATAAGATTGAAATGTTGATGGCTGAGGATTCTTCTAATATTTCTGCGAGGGATCTTGGTAACAGGATAGAGGCGCAAAAACTCTTCTGGGAGAAGTCTCGTTCTAAAGAGTCTATGATTTGTTAGAAATTAAGGATTAGATGGATTAAGGAAGGAGATCGAAATTCGGCTTTCTTCCATAGGAGATTCAAACACAATGCTAAGATAAATTGCTTATCTTCTCTGGAGGTGGGAGACAGAATTATCGAAGGCGTCGAGGAGTTGAAGAATTAAGTGAAAGATTTATTTGCTGCCCAATTCCGTATAAGGCAGAGTCCCAGTGTGAAGTTTGATTTTCAGGACTTGGCTAGGCTTTCAGTTGAAGATAGCACTTTTCTGGAACGCGATTTCGTAGATGAGGAGATTCGAGAGGCTGTTTTCTCATGTGCTGCTGATAGAAGCCCAGGTCCAGATGGATTTAGTTTGGGTTTCTGTCAAAAATTCTGGGACATTATTAAGATAGATTTTATTAAGTGTATATAGGAATTCAGTGTTTCGAGCAGACTGAACAAGGCTATATCCTCTTCTTTTCTTGTGTTAATCCCAAAGTGTGCTAATCCTCAAAGTCTGGATGAGTTCCGCCCCATTTGTTTGGTCGGGTGTGTATACAAGGTTGTATCCAAAATCTTAGCTAGCAGAATGAGAGGTGTTATTGGAAAGATCATTTCCATTAATCAATCTGCTTTCATCCCTGGTCGTCAACTACTGGATGGTGTGTTGATCTTGAACGAAATTATTGACTTGGCCATGAAGAAGAAACTTTCTGGTGCAATGTTCAAAGTTGATTTTTCCAAGGCTTACGACTGTGTGGATTGGAATTTGCTACGCCATATGTTATCATCCATGGAATTTGGGGAGAAATGGATGAAATGGATGGAGGGGACTGTTTTCTCGAGTTTTATGTTAATTCTTGTTAATGGCAGTGCTACCTCTGATTTCAAGGTTACACGTGGGTTACGCCAAGGAGACCCTTTGTCTCCTTTTCTATTTGCAGTTGTGGTTGAAGGCCTTGCGTATATGGTAAGGAAGGATTCTGAATCCGGAGTATTGAAAGGATTTAAGGTAAGCAACAGTTGTCGACGACACAATCTTACTATCTGACGGCAACTGGAGTAATTTTTGGGCTTTCAAAGCTATTCTTAAAGGTTTTTCTATGATATCTGGGTTGGAAATTAATTCTTCAAAGAGTAGTCTGATTGGTATTGGAGTGGAGGACTTCACTTTGAGAGCAGCTGCACAGTTCCTCATGTGTCGAGTTGGTACTCATTCTTTCAAATTTTTAGGCATCTGCGTTGGTTCTAACCAAAGACGTAAGTCATTTTGGAGACCTGTTATTATGGTGTTCAGGGATAGACTGTCTGCTTGGAATTGTAGGGGGCTTTCAATAGGAGGGAGAGTTACTTTGATAAACTCAACCTTGACAAATATGCCCATACATCACTTATCTTTCTTCAAAGCTCCTAGTTGTGTTTTGAAGGAGATTGTTGTTATTCAGAGGAGCTTCTTGTGGTCTGGATCATATTTGAGTAGGGGAGTCGCTTGGGTCAGTTGGGAAAACATTTGCAAACCAAAAGAGAGAGGAAGTTTGGGAGTGAAAAACCTGAGAACTTTCAACATTGAATTGTTGGACAAATGGCTATGGAGGTTTCTCACGGAACCAAGAGCAAACTAGTGTGGAATTTTGAGAGAAAAGTATGGGGATTTCAGCAAGTCTATTCTCTCTTTTGATGAGTATAAACCAAACAAGTTCCACTCTCAGTGGTGGAAAGATATCATGAGAAATTGTGCTTCGTCGAATTCCGTTTCTTTTGGAGACTTCATTTCTGTTAGGCTTGGAGACGGCAAATCTATCCCTTTTTGGAAGACTCAGTGGGTAGGATCTTAACCTCTTAGAGAAGTTTTCCCTAATCTTTTCCAAGAGGTGCTTTCTCAGGAGTCTTGCATGGCTGACATGGGGACGATGGTGAGATCGAGGTGGGAATGGAACATTCAGACAACACGTGAACGGTTGTCTTTGGAAACAACAGATGAGTTGAGGCAGCTGCAGACTATTTTGGTCAACGTTAGCACCTTTCAATCAAAACCAGAAGTTGTGCTGTGGAATTGTGGATCTTCATGCTCTTTTTCTGTCAAATCTTTCTATACAGGCATACAAGATGCTTTAGAGCCGAGTCAGTTTGATGACATTTCTCTTACAACTTTGAAGCTTTGTTGGAATTCTTCTATTATAACCAAAATCAAGTTGTTCTGTTGGCGGCTGATCCTCACTAGGTTACCCACTCGAAATAATTTAGTGAGGATGGGGATCATTA
Organism: Lathyrus tuberosus; assembly: GCA_022829125.1. Classification (NCBI taxonomy): domain Eukaryota; kingdom Viridiplantae; phylum Streptophyta; class Magnoliopsida; order Fabales; family Fabaceae; genus Lathyrus; species Lathyrus tuberosus. The sequence continues at coordinate 17,061,873 of JALAZF010000027.1, read as the reverse complement.
CCAACAGCCATGAAACTTGTTGTGTTCTCTGTTTTCTTTTCGACGAGGACGTCGAGCACTTCTTCTTGACCTGCCATTGGAGTATGATTATTTGGAACAAGGTATGCATTTGGTTGGGGAGGAATCCAATTCAAGATAGCTCTATTTCTTCCCATTTCCTAGCTTGGACATCAGGTTTTCAAGGAAGAATCAAAAGCAACGTGGCTTCTAGTTTTTGGATGGTGGTTAGTTGGGTAATTTGGACTTCTAGAAACAATATCATATTCAGAGGTGAGGTTTGTGATCCGGAGTTGTGCCTTACCCGCATAAAATTTTACACTTGGTGGTGGATTATTACTTTAGATACAGGGTATTTGAACTGTACTTTTTATGATTGGCACAAGTATCCTCTTCAATTTTTGTAACTGATTTGTTTTGGGGGCTGAAACTTTGACTGGTGGTACATTTTGTACCCTCTGTTATATATATATTTGGCTTATCAAAAAATATATATATTAGTATACCCATTTTTTCTCTAAATACTGTGTTATCATGAAAATCCAAGGAGTATGAATAACCTTGTTCCAACATAAATAACAACAAAATGAAAATGTATGTATGATCAATTTAATTTTGTTTATTTTTCTAAAAATTATATTATTATTCCAACAAACCAATTTAATGAAATGAAATAATTAGATGTATAGATTCTAATATTTTGTATTTTATTATAGTTGTGAATATCTACATTCTACATTACATTTTGTTTTCTTCAACATGTGAATCCTTTTGTTTACTTTTCTTCAATATAATATATCTTTAGTGTGTAAAATACATTTTTTTATTAGTTATCATTTGAGTTTATTTGAAGGGTAGTTGCATTTAAATTTAAATTAAGACTAATCTATTTGTGTTATTATTTTTAGAATTATTGAAATTTTTATTATTTTTAAAAAAATTGCTACTATATAAATGAGTGGTTTTGATTCTTCATTAAGAGTGTGATCAACACAAAAACCCTCTCTCAATGTAAAAATGCATCTTTCAATGGTCACTTTAATGCTAATAGCATTTTTATTCTTGTGCGTCCTTTTTGTGGTGCACTCTATTTTTCATTATTTCACCTTCCAAGACTTATTTCCACTTTGGGTTGATGGACCCGAGAGGATGTTTCTTGCAAATATTTTAATAAATATGGATGTTGTTGCTGCTTCTGTTGATGGGTTTGAACAAAATTTCAAAGTGATGAATATAATTTTAGCAGAGCCGAATCTTAACATGACACGGTTTGTTATTCACACAAAGCAGGTGATTTATAAAGAAAATGTTAATATCGTTGAGAAAAAATCAATCTAATGATGATGGGAGATAGGATTGATGTAATAATTGTCCATGGCAATTTAAATATAGTATGCATTATAATTTGACTTCATTTAAGACATCCAAATTACGTGTGCACCTTCTTTTATGGATATTAATGACCTTAGACTATACACTTTCTCTTTTTTTATTTTTGTATTTTTAAATATAGTTTTTCTTTTAATATTAAAGGTTTTTTTTAGAGGTTGTGCACTATCTAAATTTTCTCATATTTTTAATTATATATGTGATTCTAGAAGGAAAAAAATGTGTAAACTTATGGGTCTTCGACCCATTTATGAAGAAAAAAGTGATTTAAAAAATAACAAATTTATCAAAAGTAATTAGATTGTTTCAAATGGGAAAGAAAAGAAATTAGATAACATCCATGTAATTAGATAATATTATTGTACAAATGCGCTTACTTAGATCAACATTAATGAATGATAAATTATAAAGTTTGGCTTAATTTTATTTTGTAAAGGTGCTAATGCCAAGGCATTCATAGAAAAAGAGATATTAATTTTTAGAACAA